>JARQOD010000001.1:777155383-777226673 GCA_033576555.1 Oophaga sylvatica | reverse complement strand
ATCACAGCTGACACCCGGCACTATGTGCCAAGAGCGGTCACGGACCGCTCCCGGCACATTAACCCCTGGCACACCGCGATTAAACATGATCACGCTGTACCGGGGGCATAGGGAAGCATAGCGCAGGGAGTGGGCTCCCTGCTTGCTCCCCTGAGACCCTCAAAACAGCGCGATGTGATCGCGCTGTTCTGAGGCCTTCCTCCCTGCAAGGCCCTGGATCCAAGATGGCCGCCGGGTCCTGCAGGGAGGCGGTTTCCTCAGCGCCTGCTGAGAGCAGGCGCTGAGGAAGCCTGCAGCACTGCCTGTGAGATCGCTGGTGCACACTGTGAGACCAGCGATCTGGTATTATACAGTGATGTCCCACCCTGGGACAAAGTAGAAAAGTAAAAAAAATGAAAATCACAAGTGTAAAAAAAAATTCCAAAATAAAGAAAAAAAAATATTCCCCAATAAATTCATTTCTTCCTGTAAATAAAAAAAAACAAAACAATAAAAGCACACATATTTGGTATCGCTGCGTCCGTAAAGACCCGCCCTATAGAACTGTCCCACTAGTTAACCCTTTAGTGAACCCCTTAAAAAAAAAAAAAAAGCAAAAAATCAATGCTTTATCATCATACCACCAAACAAAAAGTGGAATAACACGCGATCAAAAAGACCGATATAAATAAACATGGTACCGCTGAAAACGTCATCTTGTCCCGCAAAAAATGAGCTTCATCAGCATCATCAGCAAAAAAATAAAAAAGTTATAGCTCGCAGAATAAAGCGATGCAAAAATAATTATTTTTTATATAAAATTGTTTTTATTGTATAAAAGCGCCAAAACATAAAAAAAATACAAATGAGGTATCGCCGTAATCGTACTAACCCGAAGAATAAAACTGCTTTATCAATTTTACCACATGCGGAACGGTATAAACGCCCCCCACAAAAGAAATTAATGAATTGCTGGTTTTTGTTGATTCTAACCTCCCAAAAATTGAAATAAAAAGCGATTAAAAAATGTCACATGCTCAAAAATGGTACCAATAAAAACATCAACTCGTACCGCAAAAAATAAGACCTCACATGACTCTGTGGGTCAAAACATGCAAAAATTATAGCTCTCAAAATGTGGTGATGCAAAACCTATTTTTTGCAATAAAAAGCGTCTTTTAGCGTGACAGCTGCCAATCATAAAAACCCGCTATAAGTAGTAAATCAAACTCCCCCTTTATCACCCCCTTAGTTAGGGAAAAATAATAAAATTAAAAAAATGTATTTATTTCCATTTTCCCATTAGGGTTAGAGTTAGGGTTGCGGATAAAGTTAGGGTTAGAATTGGGGCTAAAGTTAGGATTAGGGTTAGGGTTGGGATTAGGGTTAGGGTATGTTAGGGTTAGGTTTGTGGTTAGGGTTATGGTTAGGGTTGGGACTAGGGTTAGGGGTGTGTTGGGGTTAGGGTTGGAGCTAGAATTGGGGGGTTTCCACTGTTTAGGCACATCAGGGGCTCTCCAAATGTGACATGGCGTCTGATCTCAATTCCAGCTAATTCTGCGTTGAAAAAGTCAAATGGTGCTCCCACACCCACATATGGGATATCAGCGTACTCAGGACAAATTGCACAATAAGGCTGTGGTTCCACGGTCCGGAACCACAGCGCATTTGACGGAGCGGAAATTCCGCTCTGTCCTAAGCCCCGCCCCCTTTTTGACGCGCGCTCATTCCAGATGTGTGCTGCATAGCCCTGTGTTATTTCCGTTGCGGCGACGCAGCGTCGCCACAAGATGCTAGGACATGCTGCGGTCTAAAAAGATGCGCCGCATGTCCGGAAACGCAGGTCTTCCGCCTGCGTATTTTTACGCATAGTGGAGACGGGATTTCTTGAAATCCCCTCCACTATGCTGTCACATCTGGACGCTGTGTGTTTGACGCTGCGCCAACGCACAGCGTCAAACACGCAGCTGATCCGGAATGTTTCCTGATCGTGGAAACATACCCTAACTCTTGGGTCCAATTTCTTCTGTTACCCTGGGGAAAATAGAACATTGGGGGCGAAAATATCATTTTTGTAAAAAAAAAAATGATTTTTTTTGTTTTTACGGCTGAACGTTATAAACTTCTGTGAAGCACTTGGGGCTTCATAGCGCTCACCACACATATAGATAAGTTCCTCGAGGGGTCTATTTTCCAAAATGGGGTCACTTGTGGGGGTTTCCACTGTTTAGGCACATCAGGGGCTCTACAAATGCGACACGACGCCCGCAGACCATTCCATCAAAGTCTGAAATCCAAAACGTCACTACTTCCCTTCCGAGCCCCGACGTGTGCCAATACAGTAGTTTTCTCCCACATATTGGGTATCAGCGTACTCAGGACAAATTGGACAACAACTTTTGGGGTCCAATTTGTCCTGTTACCCTTGTGAAAATAAAATATTGGGAGCGAAAATATCTTTTTTGTAAAAAAAAAAAAGACTTTATTTTTACAGCAGTACGTTATAAACTTCTGTGAAGCACTTCGGGGTTTAAAGTGCTCACCACACATCTAGATAAGTTCCTTGGGGGGGTCTATTTTCCATAATGGGGTCACTTGTGGGGGGTTTCTACTGTTTAGGCACATCAGGGGCTCTCTAAACGCGATATGACTCCCGCAGACCATTCCATCAAAGTCTGCAATCCAAAACATCACTACTTCCCTTCCGAGCCCCGACGTGTGCCAATACAGTAGTTTTCTCCCACATATTGGGTATCAGCGTACTCAGGACAAATTGGACAACAACTTTTGGGGTCCAATTTCTCCTATTACCCTTGGGAAAATAAAAAGTTGGGGACTAAAAGATCATGTTTGTGGAAAAAATATGATTTTTTTTATTTTCATGCTCGGGCATTATAAACTTTAGTGAAACACCTGGGAGTTCAAAGTTCTCACCACACATCTAGATAAGTTCCTTAAGGGGTCTAGTTTCCAAAATGGTGTCATTTGTGGGGGGTTTCCACTGTTTAGGCAGATCAGGAGCTCTCCAAACACGACATGGCGTCCAGCCAACTCTGCGTTGAAAAAGTCAAACGGCGCTCCTTCCCTTCCGAGCTCTGCCATGCACCTAAACAGTGGTTTACCCCCACATATGAATAATCAGCGTACTCAGGACAAATTGCACAATAACTTTTGGGGTCTTGTTACCCTTGGGAAAATAAAATTTGGGGTGAAAAGATCATATTTGTGGAAAAAATATGATTTTTTAATTTTACGTCTCTACGTTATAAACGTGTGTGAAGCACTTGGGGGGTCAAATTGCTCACCACAGATCTAGATAAGTTCCTTAGGGGGTCTAGTTTCCAAAATGGGGTCACTTGTTGGGGGTTTCCACTGTTTAGGCACATCAGGGGCTCTCAATTCCAGCCAATTTTGGTTGGAAAAAGTCAAATGGTGCTCCTTCCATTCCGAGCTCTGCCGTGCGCTCAAACAGTGGTTCCCCCCACATATGGGGTATCAGCGTACTCAGGACAAATTGGACAACAACTTTTGTGGTCCAATTTCTCCTGTTACCCTTGGGAAAATAAAAAATTGGTGACTAAGAGATAATTTTTGTGGGAAAAAAATAGGATTTTTTATTTTCATGCCCGGGCATTATAAACTTGTGTGAAGTACTTGGGGGTTCAAAGTGCTCACCACATATCTAGATAAGTTCTTTAGGGGGTCTAGTTTCCAAAATAGGGTTACTTGTGGGAGGTTTCCACTGTTTAGGCACATCTGGGGCACTGCAAACGGAACATGACCCCCATCAACGTCTGCATTCCAAAACGTTATTACTTCCATTCCAAGCCCTGCCGTGCGCCCAAACATTTCCCCCCCACATATTTGGTATCAGCATACTCAGGACAAAGAGGACAACAACTTTTGGGGTCCAATTTCCTTGGGAAAAATCAAAAATTTGGGACTAAAAAATCATTTTTGTGGAAAATTGTTTTTTTTTCACACCCAGGCATTATAAACTTTTGTGAAACACTTGGGGGTTCAAAGTGCTCACAACAGATCTAGATAAGTTCCATAGGGGGTCTAGTTTCCAAAATGGTGTTACTTGTGGGGGGTTTCCACTGTTTAGGCGCATCAGGGGCTCTCCAAATGCGACATAGTGTCCAATCTCAATTCCAGCCAATTTTGGTTTGAAAAAGTCAAACGGCGCTGCTTCCCTTCCAAGCCCTGCTGTGCGCCCAAACAGTGGTCCCCCCCATATATGGGGTATCAGCGTACTCAGGACAAATTGGACAACAACTTTTGTGGTCTAATTTCTCCTGTTACCCTTGGGAAAATAAAAAATTGGGGACTAAACGATCAGGTTTGTGGAAAAAATATGATGTTTTATTTTCACGCCAGGCCATTATAATCTTCTGTGAAGCACTTGGGGGTTTAAAGTGCTCACCTCACATCTAGATAAGTTCCTTAGGGGGTCTAGTTTCCAAAATGGGGTCACTTGTGGGGGGTTTCCACTGTTTAGACACATCAGGGCCTCTACAAATGCGACATGGCGTCCAGCCAATTCTGCGTTGAAAAAGTCAAATGGCGCTCCTTCCCTTGCGACCTCTGCCATGCGCCCAAAAAGTGGTTTACCCGCACATATGGGGTATCGGCATGCTCAGGACAAATTGCACAAAAACTTTTGGGGTCTTGTTACCCTTGGGAAAATAAAAATTAGGGTGAAAAGATCATTTTTGTGGAAAAAATATGATTTTTATTTTCACGACTCTACGTTATAAACTTGTGTGAAGCACTTGGAGGTTCAAAGTGCTTACCACACATCTAGATAAGTTCCTTAAGGGGTCTAGTTTCCAAAATGGGGTCACTTGTGGGGGGTTTCCACTGTTTAGGCACATCAGGGGCTCTCTAAATGCGACATGGCATCCAGCCAATTCTGCGTTGAAAAAGTCAAACAGCGCTCCTTCCTTTGCGACCTCTGCCGTGCGCCCAAAAAGTGGTTTACCCCCACATATGGGGTATCGGCGTATTCAGGAGAAATTGCACAACAAATTTTGTGGTTCATTTTTTCTTTTAAAGGGAATCTGTCACCCCAAAAATGCCATATCAAGTAAAGATATGGCTGAATAGAGCGTCCCATAACTAAGCTAACGGTGGGTATCATATATCATGATACCCCCGTTTTCATAGCAAAATACCTTTGTAAAGTTGGTGATTGAATGTGTCAATCACTGCAGTCAGGTCAGGAGGGCGGCGGTTTTCATGTCCTCTCCCGCCCCCGCTCCTCGTAATCTGTTGCGTATCGCCGTCTGTGAATACCACAGACGGCGTTAGTTTCCCGCAATTGCGCAATTCAAAATTGTGCCCGGCGCATGCGCAGTATGCTTTGCCCAGCAGTGGGCAATGCATAAAATGACTACAGCGCATGCGCTAGTCTTTCCTTGCCCCGGAAAATCCTGCTTGCCTTGGACGACTTCCGGGGCAAGGAAAGACTAGCGCATGCGCTGTAGTCATTATATGCTTTGCCCACTACTGGGCAAAGCATACTGCGCATGCGCCGGGCACAATTTTGAATTGCGCAATTGCGGGAAACTAACGCCGTCTGTGGTATTCACAGACGGCGATACGCAACAGATTACGGTGAGCGGGGGAGGACATGAATACCGCCGCCCTCCTGACCTGACTGCAGTGATTGACACGTTTAATCACCAACTTTACAAAGGTATTTTGCTATGAAAACGGGGGTATCATGATATATGATACCCACCGTTAGCTTAGTTATGGGACGCTCTATTCAGCCATATCTTTACTTGATATGGCATTTTTGGGGTGACAGATTCCCTTTAATATTAAGGTTTGCACCATAACTAACCAAGAATGATTACTCTAAAGCATAGTAACTGCATTACTGCACAGAAAAAAAATAAAAAAGCGCTATATGATGTATATATGAATATATGAGCTATGTAGCTGCAAAAATTGCTATGAAAAATGAAGGCTCTTAGCACATAGATTGGCCAATGTATGTATGCCCAATTACCACGTCACGGTGTCCTTCGTCAATTGGGTCACTAACCTGATATGTCACCTCTCTTGGGCAAAAAGCCTACAATTTATGGGGCAGGAATAGACCAGCTAATCTGATTAAAATCACCTGTGGCTTTTGGGAGTGAGTGCACATGTCCAAAAGGTTTAATACAAATAGAGAAAAAAGACCAGCACATCCAAGCTATTGTGAACAGGCGCCAACCAAAGAAAGTATAAATCAAAAAATATTAAGGTTTGCACCATAACTAACCAATAATGATTACTCTAAAGCATAGGAACTGCATTACTGCACAGAAAAAAAATTAAAAAAGCGCTATATGATGTATATATGAATATATGAGCTATGTAGCTGCAAAAATTGATATGAAAAATGAAGACTCTTAGCGCATAGATTGGCCAATGTATGTATGCCCAATTACCACGTCACGGTGTCCTTCGTCAATTGGGTCACTAACCTGATATGTCACCTCTCTTGGGCAAAAAGCCTACAATTTATAGGGCAGGAATAGACCAGCTAATCTGATTAAAATCACCTGTGGCTTTTGGGAGTGAGTGCACATGTCCAAAAGGTTTAATACAAATAGAGAAAAAAGACCAGCACATCCAAGCTATTGTGAACAGGCGCCAACCAAAGAAAGTATAAATCAAAAAATATTAAGGTTTGCACCATAACTAACCAAGAATGATTACTCTAAAGCATAGGAACTGCATTACTGCACAGAAAAAAATGAAAAAGCGCTATATGATGTATATATGAATATATGAGCTATGTAGCTGCAAAAATTGCTATGAAAAATGAAGGCTCTTAGCGCATAGATTGGCCAATGTATGTATGCCCAATTACCACGTCACGGTGTCCTTCGTCAATTGGGTCACTAACCTGATATGTCACCTCTCTTGGGCAAAAAGCCTAGAATTTATAGGGCAGGAATAGACCAGCTAATCTGATTAACCCCTTCACCCCCAAGGGTGGTTTGCTTGTTAATGACCGGGCCAATTTTTACAATTCTGACCACTGTCTCTTTATGAGGTTATAACTCTGGAACGCTTCAACGGATATTCGCGATTCTGAGACTGTTTTCTCATGACATATTGTACTTCACGTTAGAAGTAAAATTTCTTCGATATAACTTGCGTTTATTTAAAAAAAAAACGTAAATATGGCGAAAATTTTTAAAATTTTGCAATTTTCAAACTTTGAATTTTTATTCCCTTAAAACAGAGAAACATATCACACAAAATAGTTATGAAATAACATTTTCCACATGTCTACTTTACATCAGCACAATTTTGGAACCAAAATTTTTTTTGTTAGGAAGTTATAAGGGTTAAAAGTTGACCAGCGATTTCTCATTTTTACAACAAAATTTACAAAGCCATTTTTTTTTAGGGACCACCTCACATTTGAAGTCACTTTGAGGGGTCTATATGGCAGAAAATACCCAAAAGTGACACCATTCTAAAAACTGCACCCCTCAAGGTACTCAAAACCACATTCAAGAAGTTTATTAACCCTTCAGGTGCTTCATAGGAACTAAAGCAACGTGGAAGGAAAAAATGAATATTTAACTTTTTAGCCACAAAAATTATCTTTTACAAACTTTTTTTTTATTTTCACAAGGGTAAAAGGAGAAAATGGACAGATAAGGTTGTTATGCAATTTCTCCTGAGTACGACAATACCCAATATGTGGGGGAAAACCACTGTTTGGGCACACGGCAGAGCTCGTAAGGGAAGGAGCGCCGTTTGACTTTTTCAAACTAAAATTGGCTGGAATTGAGATTGGACGCCATGTCGCGTTTGGAGAACCTCTGATGCGCCTAAACAGTGGAAACCCCCACAAGTGACACCATTTTGGAAACTAGACCCCCTAAGTTACTTATCTAGATCTGTTGTGAGCACTTTGAACCCCCAAGTGTTTCACAAAAGTTTATAATGCCTGGGTGTGAAAAAAAAAAAACAATTTTCTACAAAAATGATTTTTTAGTCCCAAATTTTTGAATTTTCCCAAGGAAATTGGACCCCAAAAGTTGTTGGCCTGAGTACGCTGATACAACATATGTGGGGGGGGAAACTGTTTGGGCGCACGGCAGGCTTGGAAAGGAAGTAGTAACGTTTTGGAATGCAGACGTTGATGGGGGTCATGTTCCATTTGCAGTGCCCCAGATGAGCCTAAACAGTGGAAACCCCCCACAAGTGACCCCATTTTAAAAACTAGACCCCCTAAGGAACTTATCTAGATATTTGGTGAGCACTTTGAACCCCCAAGTGCTTCACACAAGTTTATAATGCCCGGGCATGAAAATAAAAAATCCTATTTTTTTCCCACAAAAATTATCTTTCAGTCACTAATTTTTTATTTTCCCAAGGGTAACAGGAGAAATTGGACCACATAAGTTGTTGTCCAATTTGTCCTGAGTATGCTGATACCCCATATGTGGGGGGGAACCACTGTTTGGGCGCACGGCAGAGCTCGGAAGGGAAGGAGCACCATTTGACTTTTTCCAACCAAAATTGGCTGGAATTGAGATTGGATGCCATGTTGCATTTGGAGAGCCCCTGATGTGCCTAAACAGTGGAAACCCCCCACAAATGACCCCATTTGGGAAACTATACCCCCTAAGGAACTTATCTAGGTCTTTGGTGAGCAATTTGAACCCCCAAGTGCTTCACACAAGTTTATAACGTAGAGCCGTAAAATTTAAAAATCATATTTTTTCCACAAAAATGATCTTTTCACCCCAATTTTTATTTTTCCAAGGGTAACAAGACTCCAAAAGTTATTGTGCAATTTGTCCTGAGTGCGCTGATACCCCATATGTGGGAGTAAACCACTGTTTGGGTGCATGGCAGAGTTTGGAAGGGAAGGAGCGCCGTCTGACTTTTTCAACGCAGAATTGGCTGGACGCCATGTCGTGTTTGGAGAGCTCCTGATCTGCCTAAACAGTGGAAACCCCCATAAATGACACCATTTTGGAAACTAGACCCCTCATGGAACTTATCTAGATGTGTGGTGAGAACTTTGAACCCCAGGTGTTTCACTAAAGTTTATAACGTACAGCCGTAAAATAAAAAAATCTTTTTTTTTTTTACAAAAATGATTTTTTCGCCCCCAATATTTTACTTTCACAAGGGTAACAGAAGAAATTGGAACCCAAAAGTTGTTGTCCAATTTGTCCTGAGTACGCTGATACCCAATATGTGGGCGAAAACTACTGTATGGGCACACGTCGGGCTCGGAAGGGAAGTAGTGACGTTTTGGATTGCAGACTTTGATGGAATGGTCTGGGGGCGTCATGTCGCATTTGGAGAGCACCTGATGCACCTAAACAGTGGAAACCCCCCACAAGTGACCCCATTTTGGCAAATAGACCCCACAAGGAACTTATCTAGATGTGTGGTGAGCACTTTGAACCCTGAAGTGCTTCACAGAAGTTTATAACGTACAGCCGTAAAAATAAAAAATCTTTTTTTTTTTTACAAAAATGATTTTTTTCGCCCCCAATATTTTATTTTCACAAGGGTAACAGGAGAAATTGGACCCCAAAAGTTGTTGTCCAATTTGTCCTGAGTACGCTGATACCCAATATGTGGGAGAAAACTACTGTATGTGCGCACGTCAGGGCTCGGAAGGGAAGTAGTGACGTTTTGGATTGCAGACTTTGATGGAATGGTCTGGGGGCGTCATGTCGCATTTGGAGAGCCCTGATGCGCCTAAACAGTGGAAACCCCCCACAAGTGACCCCATTTTGGAAAATAGACCCCAAGGAACTTATCTAGATGTGTGGTGAGCACTTTGAACCCCGAAGTGCTTCACAGAAGTTTATAACGTACAGCCGTTAAAAATAAAAAATCTTTTTTTTTTTACAAAAATGATTTTTTTTCGCCCCCAATTTTTATTTTCACAAGGGTAACAGGAGAAATTGGACCCCAAAAGTTGTTGTCCAATTTGTCCTGAGTACGCTGATACCCAATATGTGGGAGAAAACTACTGTATGGGCGCACGTCAGGGCTCGGAAGGGAAGTAGTGACGTTTTGGATTGCAGACTTTGATGGAATGGTCTGGGGGCGTCATGTCGCATTTGGAGAGCCCTAATGCGCCTAAACAGTGGAAACCCACCACAAGTGACCCTATTTTGGAAAATAGACCCCACAAGGAACTTATCTAGATGTGTTGTGAATGGGTTTGAGATGAGTTCTGAGCAGAGGCTCCCTCTGGTGGTTACAAGCGGTGCTAGTGAAGATTGTGAGGACTGGGAATCAGGTGTTACTGACTGGTCTTATATAAGGGAGTCAACCCATCAGGGTTGCCGGTGATCAATTGTTCTGGTCTGAATCCTTCATTCCAGTTTCCCTTGTAGCCTGCTGTGTCGTGTCTGCATCTCCTGCTTACAGATAAGACTTTTGCTTCTTTTGTGTTTGTGCTATATTTTTGCATTGTGTCCTGCACTTCTTTGGGGGCCTTCAGGGTCCCCTCCGGGGCTTCTGCCCTCTCAGTTTAGTTCAGCCACTGAGTTTTGTTCTTTTGCTTTTTCCAGTTTTTTCAGTGGCTGCTGTTTTTATTTTGTTACACCAGAGAACTAATTTAGGTGGTAGAGGTCGTGTGATCTCAGGTGATTTTGAAATTAGTAGAGTTGGTGCTTTTCAGGGTTTTCTGGGATTGCAGTAAGTACCCTTCCTATCCTTTTCTATTTAGATAGTTTGGGCCCCAGCGTTTGCTCATACTATTTTCTTTCTGTGTCAGTATTTCCTCTTGTCTAACCGCCATTACATGTTTGGGGGCTTTCTGTTATCTTTGGGGTTCTGCTCCGGGGCAGATAGCTTTCCTATTTCTATCTTTAGGTGTAGTTAGTTTCTCAGGCTGTGACGAGGCGTCTAGGACCAACGTAAGAACGCTCCACAGCTGCCTCTAGTTGTGGTGGTTAGTCAGGGTACTGCAATCTCATAGATTCCAACTGCTCTGGTGTATTGCCTTTTTTACCTGCACTCCTCAGCTACCGAAACACAACAGTATCACCGGCCTAAAAATTGAAATTGTATGGTACTCACAGAAGGAAAAAAAATATTGTGAAAGAAAAAAAGTTGTCAGAGTTGTCAGAGATATTTTTCTGTTTGTTGCATTTTTTTTTTTTCCTCTGTATCTCTGGGTGCTGGGGAGGATCTTTTCTCCCAATGGAGTTTGCACAGTTGTCTGGCCGTGTGGATCAGCTTGCCACTGAGGTTCAGAGTATTGCTGCATATCTTGCTAGGTTGCCTGTTGTGGAACCTAGGATCCCCATGCCAGATTTGTTTTTAGGGGATCGAGCTAAGTTTCAGAATTTCAAAAATAATTGTAAATTGTTTTTTGCCTTAAAATCTAAGTCCTCAGGAAACGCAGCGCAGCAGGTTCAAATTATCATCTCTCTCCTGCGCGGCGATCCTCAGGATTGGGCTTTTTCCCTGATACCTGGGGATCCTGTTTTGAGTGATGTTGATGCGTTTTTTCAGGCTTTGGGTTATTGTACGATGAGCCTAATGTCACTGATCAAGCTGAAAAACCTTGTTGGCATTAAATCAGGGGCTTGATGACGCTGAGTTATACTGTCAGAGATTCCGTAGGTGGGCAGTCCTGACCAAATGGAATGACGACGCTTTGGCGGCCCTTTTCCGGAAGGGTCTGTCAGATAATGTAAAGGATGTATGGTGGGATTCCCTGTCCCCTCTGGTCTCAATGATTCTATGTCATTAGCGATTCAAATTGACAGACGTTTGCGTGAGCGGAGAAGTATGCGTGGAATGGTGTTGCCTTGTGAACCAGCTTCTGAACCCATGCAGTGTGATAGAGTGGTGTCTGGGGCACAGCGTCATGAGTTTCAAATGCGCAATGGGTTATGTTTCTACTGTGGTGATGCCTCTCATGCTATTTCAGTCTGCCCTAAGCGGGGAAGACGTTTTGCACGCTCAGTTGTCTTGGGTAGTGTTCAGACTAAGTTTTTATTAACTGTCACTCTGATATGCTCTCTGTCCTCATTTTCTGCTCAGGCTTTCGTTGATTCTGGAGCAGCTATTAACTGATGGATTATGATTTTGCTAAACGTTGTGGGTTTCCCTTGATACCCCTACAGAAGTCTATTCCCCTACTGGGGATCGATTCTACCCCTTTGGCTGAGAATAAACCCCAGTTTTCTACTCAGGTGATAATGAGGGTTGAACCTGATCACCAGGAGTGCTGCAAATTTTTGGTTCTATATAATCTGCATGACATTATCGTGCTGGGTTTCCCTTGGTTACAGTCTCATAATCCTGTTTTGGATTGGAAATCTGTGTCTGTAACCAGTTGGGGCTGCCAATGTGTTAATACCAACACTCCTGTTTTTTCTGCCTCCCCTCAGGCTCAGGATGTTCCTGACTTTTTGTTTGATTTTTCTGATGTGTTTAGCGAAAGTAAATCTGCATCCTTGCCTCCCCATAGGAGCTATGACTGCGCTATTGAATTAGTGCCGGGTAGTAAATTCCCTAAAGGTCGCCTTTTTAACTTGTCTGTACCTGAACATGACGCTATGCGGTCTTATATCAAGGAATCATTGGAGAAGGGTCATATCAGACCATCCTCTTCACCCTTAGGTGCCGGTTTTTTCTTTGTGGCCAAAAAGATGGTTCATTAAGGCCGTGTATTGATTATCGTCTCTTGAACAATATTACTGTGAAATATCAATACCCGTTACCCTTGATTTCTGACCTGTTTTCCAGGGTGAAAAACGCTACTTGGTTTACCAAGCTTGACCTCAGGGGGGCGTATAACCTTATTCGCATTAAGCACGGGGATGAATGGAAGACGGCATTCAATACCCCTGAAGGGCATTTTGAGTACCTAGTGATGCCCTTTGGGCTCACTAATGCTCCTTCCGTCTTCCAGTCCTTCATGAATGACATTTTCAGGGATTTTGTGGACAAATTTTTGATTGTTTATTTGGATGATATCTTGATTTTTTCTAATGACTGGGACTCTCATGTGAAACATGTTCGAACTGTATTCCAGATTTTGAGAGAGAATGCTCTGTATGTGAAGGGATCAAAGTGTCTTTTTGGCGTACAGAGGATCTCATTTCTGGGATTCATTTTGTCCCCATCTGTTATTGAAATGGACCCGGTCAAGGTTCAGGCCATCTGTGATTGGGTCCAACCTACTTCATTAAAGGCTCTTCAGAGATTTTTGGGTTTTGCCAATTTTTATCGTAAATTTATTGGTAATTTCTCGGTTATTGTTAAACCATTAACTGATTTGACCAGAAAGGGTTCTGATGTGGTGAATTGGCCTCCTGAGGCAGTCTCTGCATTTCAGGAACTTAAGCAGAGATTCACTTCTGCTCCTGTTCTACGGCAGCCTGAAGTTTCTCTGCCATTTCAGGTGGAGGTTGATGCCTCTGAAATTGGGGCAGGTGCCGTTTTGTCCCAAAAAGATCCAGAGACCTCTAAAAGTAACCCTTGTGCCTTTTTCTCTCGAAAATTTTCTCCTACTGAACGTAATTATGACGTAGGTAATCGGGAGTTATTGGCCATGAAGTGGGCTTTTGAAGAGTGGAGACATTGGCTGGAGGGAGCCAAACATCAGGTGGTGGTCCTTACGGACCATAAGAATCTGGTCTATCTGGAATCTGCCAAGCGACTCAATCCTAGACAGGCCAGGTGGGCCTTGTTTTTCACACGTTTTAATTTTGTGGTTTCCTTTCTTCCTGGCACTAAGAATGTTAAGGCGGATGCCCTCTCGAGGAGTTTCCTTGCGGACTCTCCTGAGTTATCTGATCCTTCTGTTATTTTGAAAGAGGGTGTAGTTCTTTCCGCCATCTCGCCCAATTTGAGACTTGCTCTGGAGGGGTGTCAGGAGGATAGGCCCGAGCGCTGCCCTGTTGGAAAATTGTTTGTCCCGGACCAATGGAAAAAGAGTGTGATGTCTGAGATTCATTGTTCCGCATTGGCTGGGCATCCCGGAATTTTTGGTACCAGAGACTTGGTTAGTCGGTCCTTTTGGTGGCCTACCTTGTCTCGTGATGTCAGGGAATTTGTGCAGTCCTGCGGGACTTGCTCTCGCTCCAAGCCTTGCTCTCGTTCTAGTGGTTTGTTGATGCCATTGCCTGTGCCCAAGAGACCATGGACCCATATCTCTATGGATTTCATTTCCGATCTTCCTGTTTCTCAGAGAATGACCACCATCTGGGTAATTTGTGATAGGTTTTCCAAAATGATACATCTTGTGCCATTACCTAAGTTGCCTTCCTCCTCTGAATTGGTGCCGTTGTTCCTTCAGCACGTGGTTCGTTTACACGGCATTCCTGAGAACATTGTGTCTGACAGAGGAGTCCAGTTTGTTTCCAGATTTTGGAGGACTTTTTGTTCTAAACTGGGTGTTCAATTGTCTTTCTCCTCGGCATTTCATCCTCAGACCAATGGTCAAACTGAGAGAACAAACCAGACATTGGGACTTATCTAAGATGCTTTGTGTCTGCTGATCAGGATGACTGGGTCTCTTTTTTGCCTTTGGCTGAGTTTGCTCTTAATAATAGGGCTAGCTCTGCCACTTTGATGTCTCCGTTTTTCTGTAATTCTGGGTTTCACCCTCGATTTTCTTCAGGACAGACGGAGGCTTCTGTCTGTCCAGGTGTTGACTCTGTTGTGGAGCGTATGCAACAGATTTGGGACCAGGTAGTGGAGAGGTTGTCCCTCTCTCAGGAGAAGGCCCAGCGGTTTGCTAACCGGCATAGGACTGATGGTCCTCGGTTTAAAGTGGGGGACTTGGTCTGGTTGTCCTCAAAGAATATTCCTATGAGAGTAGCATCTCCTAAATTTAAGCCTAGGTTCATTGGACCTTATAAGATCATGGAGATTATTAATCCTGTTTCTTTTCGTTTGCTTCTTCCAGGGACATTTAAGATCCATAACGTGTTCCACAAGTCCTTGTTGAAGAGGTTTGTTGAGCCAGTGGTTCCTGCTGCTGTGCCTCCTGACCCTGTTTTGGTAGAGGGCAATCTGGAGTATGTGGTTGAGAAAATATTGGATTCTCGTTTTTCTAGACGGAAACTCCAGTATTTGGTTAAATGGAGAGGTTATGGTCAGGAAGACAATTCTTGGGTGTTTGCTTCGGACATCCATGCTAGGAGACTCATCCGTGCGTATCATAGAACTCATCCTGACCGACCTTGTTGCTCAAATGAGGGTTCGGTGACCCCTCCTCAAGGGGGGGGTACTGCTGTGAATGGGTTTGAGATGAGTTCTGAGCAGAGGCTCCCTCTGGTGGTTACAAGCGGTGCTAGTGAAGATTGTGAGGACTGGGAATCAGGTGTTACTGACTGGTCTTATATAAGGGAGTCATTTTCCCATCAGGGTTGCCGGTGATCAATTGTTCTGGTCTGAATCCTTCATTCCAGTTTCCCTTGTAGCCTGCTGTGTCGTGTCTGCATCTCCTGCTTACAGATAAGACTTTTGCTTCTTTTGTGTTTGTGCTATATTTTTGCATTGTGTCCTGCACTTCTTTGGGGGCCTTCAGGGTCCCCTCCGGGGGCTTCTGCCCTCTCAGTTTAGTTCAGCCACTGAGTTTTGTTCTTTTGCTTTTTCCAGTTTTTTCAGTGGCTGCTGTTTTTATTTTGTTACACCAGAGAACTAATTTAGGTGGTAGAGGTCGTGTGATCTCAGGTGATTTTGAAATTAGTAGAGTTGGTGCTTTTCAGGGTTTTCTGGGATTGCAGTAAGTACCCTTCCTATCCTTTTCTATTTAGATAGTTTGGGCCCCAGCGTTTGCTCATACTATTTTCTTTCTGTGTCAGTATTTCCTCTTGTCTAACCGCCATTACATGTTTGGGGGCTTTCTGTTATCTTTGGGGTTCTGCTCCGGGGCAGATAGCTTTCCTATTTCTATCTTTAGGTGTAGTTAGTTTCTCAGGCTGTGACGAGGCGTCTAGGACCAACGTAGGAACGCTCCACGGCTGCCTCTAGTTGTGGTGGTTAGTCAGGGTACTGCAATCTCATAGATTCCAACTGCTCTGGTGTATTGCCTTTTTTACCTGCACTCCTCAGCTACCGAAACATAACATAGATGTGTGGTGAGCACTTTGAACCCCGAAGTGCTTCACAGAAGTTTATAACGCACAGCCGTAAAAATAAAAAATCCTTTTTTTTTTGCAAAAATGATTTTTTTCGCCCCAATATTTTATTTTCACAAGGGTAACAGGAGAAATTGGACCCCAAAAGTTGTTGTCCAATTCGTCCTGAGTACGCTGATACCCAATATGTGGGAGAAAACTACTGTATGGGTACACGTTGGGGCTCGGAAGGGAAGTAGTGACGTTTTGGATTGCAGACTTTGATGGAATGGTCTGGGGGCGTCATGTCGCATTTGGAGAGCCCCTGATGCGCCTAAACAGTGGAAATCCCCAACAAGTGACCCCATTTTGGAAAATAGACCCCACAAGGAACTTATCTAGATGTGTGGTGAGCGCTATGAAGCCCCCAAGTGCTTCACAGAAGTTTATAATGTACAGCCGTAAAAACAAAAAAATCATTTTTTTTTTTTACAAAAATGATATTTTCGCCCCCAGTTTTTTATTTTCCCAAGGGTAACAGAAGAAATAGGACAAATTTCACAATAACTCTTGGGGTCCAGAGTACGCTGATACCCCATATGTGGGGATAAACTACTGTTTGGACGCATGGCAGAGCTCAGAAGTGAAGGAGCACCGTTTGACTTTTTCAACGCAGAATTGGCTGGAATTGAGATCAGACGCCATGTCACATTTGGAGAGCCCCTGATGTGCCTAAACAGCGGAAACCCCCCAATTCTAACTCCAACCCTAACCCCAACACACCCCTAACCCTAATCCCAACCCTAACCACAAACCTAACCCTAACACACCCCTAATCCCAACTCTAATCCTAACTTTAGCGCCAACCCTAATCCTAACTTTAGCCGCAACACTAACCCTAACCCTAATGGGAAAATGGAAATAAATACATTTTTTTATTTTATTATTTTTCCCTAACTAAGGGGTTGATAAAGGAGGGTTTGATTTACTATTTATAGCGGGTTTGTCATGATTGGCAGCTGTCACGCTAAAAGACGCTTTTTATTGCAAAAAATAGTTTTTTGCATCGCCACATTTTGAGAGCTATAATTTTTACATATTTTGGCCCACAGAGTCATGTGGGGTCTTATTTTTTGCGGGACGAGGTGACGTTTTTATTTGTACCATTTTTGAGCACGTGACATTTTTTGATCGCTTTTTATTTCGATTTTTGGGAGGTTAGAATGAACAAAAATCAGCAATTCATGAATTTCTTTTGGGGGAGGCGTTTTTATCGTTCCGCGTGTGGTAAAATTGATAAAGCAGTTTTATTCTTCGGGTCAGTACGATTATGGCGATACCTCATTTAT
The DNA here is from genome assembly GCA_033576555.1 of Oophaga sylvatica. Classification (NCBI taxonomy): domain Eukaryota; kingdom Metazoa; phylum Chordata; class Amphibia; order Anura; family Dendrobatidae; genus Oophaga; species Oophaga sylvatica. Next base: position 777,209,266 of record JARQOD010000001.1, on the reverse strand, counting down.
ATCATTTTTTTAGGTTTTGGCGCTTTTATAGAATAAAAACAATTTTATATAAAAAATAATTATTTTTGCATCGCTTTATTCTGCGAGCTATAACTTTTTTATTTTTTCCCTGATGATGCTGTATTGTAGCTCGTTTTTTGCGGGACAAGATGACGTTTTCAGCGGTACCATGTTTATTTATATCAGTCTTTTTGATCACGTGTTATTCCACTCTTTGTTCGGCGGTATGATGATAAAGCATTGTTTTTTTTGCTTTGTTTTCTTTTTTTTTTAAGGGGTTCACTAAAGGGGTTAACTAGTGGGACAGTTTTATAGGGGGGGTCGTTATGGACGCGGCGATACCAAATATGTGTACTTTTATTGTTTTGTTTTTTTTATTTACAGGAAGAAATGAATTTATTGGGGAATATTTTTTTTTTTTTAATTTATTTTGGATTTTTTTTTAAACATGTTTATTTTTATTTTTTTTACTTTTTACTTTGTCCCAGGGTGGGACATCACTGTATTTTATCAGATCGCTGGTGTGACAGTGTGCACAGCACTCTGTCACACCAGCGATCGCTCAGGCAGTGCAGCAGGCTTCTCAGTGCCTGCTCTCAGCAGGCACTGAGGAAGCCGCCTCCCTGCAGGACCCCGGCGCCATCTTGGATCCGGGTCCTGGGAGGGAGGAAGCCCTCAGAACAGCGCGATCACATCGCGCTGGTCTGAGGGTCTCAGGGGAGCGCGATGGGAGCCCCCTCCCTGTGCGATGCTTCCCTGTGCCCCCAGTACATTCTTGGTTAGTTATGGTGCAAACCTTAATATTTTTGATTTATACTTTCTTTGGTTGGCGCCTGTTCACAATAGCTTAGATGTGCTGGTCTTTTTTCTCTATTTGTATTAAACCTTTTGGACATGTGCACTCACTCCCAAAAGCCACAGGTGATTTTAATCAGATTAGCTGGTCTATTCCTGCCCTATAAATTGTAGGCTTTATATTCATATATACATCATATAGCGCTTTTTTCATTTTTTTCTGTGCAGTAATGCAGTTCCTATGCTTTAGAGTAATCATTCTTGGTTAGTTATGGTGCAAACCTTAATATTTTTTGATTTATACTTTCTTTGGTTGGCGCCTGTTCACAATAGCTTGGATGTGCTGGTCTTTTTTCTCTACTTGTATTAAACCTTTTGGACATGTGCACTCAATCCCAAAAGCCACAGGTGATTTTAATCAGATTAGCTGGTCTATTCCTGCCCTATAAATTGTAGGCTTTTTGCCCAAGAGAGGTGACATATCAGGTTAGTGACCCAATTGACGAAGGACACCGTGACGTGGTAATTGGGCATACATACATTGGCCAATCTATGTGCTAAGAGCCTTCATTTTTCATAGCAATTTTTGCAGCTACATATCTCATATATTCATATATACATCATATAACGCTTTTTTCATTTTTTTCTGTGCAGTAATGCAGTTCCTATGCTTTAGAGTAATCATTCTTGGTTAGTTATGATGCAAACCTTAATATTTTTTGATTTATACTTTCTTTGGTTGGCGCCTGTTCACAATAGCTTGGATGTGCTGGTCTTTTTTCTCTATTCATTTTTTCTGTTAACACTTGTGAAAATAAAAAAAATTGGTTCCGAAGTAAAGCTTTTGCAAAATAAGTTAAATGTCAATTTTTTCCTTCCACATTGCTTCAGCTCCTGTGAAGCACCTGAAGGGTTAATAAAATTCTTGAATGTGGTTTTGAGCACCTTGAGGGGGTGCAGTTTTTAGAATGGTGTCACTTTGGGGTATTTTCTATCATATAGACCCCTCAAAGTGACTTCAAATGTGATGTGGTCCTTAAAAAAAATGGTGTTGTAAAAATGAGAAATTGCTGGTCAACTTTTAACCCTTATAACTTCGTAACAAAAGAAAATTTTGTTCCCAAAATTGTACTGATGTAAAGTAGACATGTGGGAAATGTTATTTAATAAGAAATTTGTGTGACATATCTCTCTGATTTAACGGCAGAAAAATTTCAAATTTGAAAATTGCGAAATTTTCAAAATTTTCGCCATATTTCCGTTTTTTTCATAAATAAAAGCAAGTCATATAAAAAATTTTTTACCACTAACGTGAAGTACAATATGTAATGAAAAAACATTCTCAGAATCAGCGGGATTCGTTAAAGCGTTCCAGAGTTATAACCTCATAAAGTGACAGTGGTCAGAATTGTAAAAATTGGCCCGGTCATTAAGCTGCAAAATGGCTCTGTCACTAAGGGGTTAAGGCCTCTTTCACACATCAGGTTTTCGGCGTCAGGCGCTATGCGGCGTCGCGCCGGATCCGGGTTTTTTATTTTAATCTCTTTTTATTGTTTTCAAAGAAAGAAATACAACTCAATATATAGTCATACATTAACCGAAGCAGTACACAATATGCAAACATGGAGGACTGTACAATCCACTTTTTCTAATATACATGAAATAATTTAGAAGAAGCTCCAACTTGTAGACTGTTATTAGAACTCACATAAAAAAATATAAACCTTAAAAACCCTTAGCGGATCTACGTATCAATAGGACATATACAAGACGTACATACTAAATAAAACACACACAATAAAAGAACAAAAAAGGGGGGGGAAGAAGACGGAGGGGGAAGAGGAGGAGTTGAGAAACACGGATGGAGAGGGGGGCCCAATCCCCTTAGCGAGCGGGGGTATGTACGGGGCCACTCCCCAACTCCCTGGCCAGTCCCCAGCACCAATCCGGATCCACCCAGCCAGGCCGCCAGCCTTTCATTCAAACAGCTTATGAAAGCTTATGAGTCCTGAAACAGAATCCACACACTCCAAATTTCCCTAAATCTATCAGCATGGTCGTTATAGTCAGCAGACAGCTCTTCCATTCTGCATATGTTAACCATTTCCTGGTACCATTCCAGGATGGAGGGAACTTGGGTTGATTTCCAGTGTCGTGGAATTATTGTGCGGGCTGCTGTTAGGCAGAAACGCAAAATATCTTTTTTCTGATATTGGATTGACATAGGCAGGATAGAGAGCAGTGCAATCTCCGGGCTGCCCACCACCCCATTTCCAGTTATCAATTTATAATTCGAAAATATCTTCTCCCAAAATGGCATTATCTTATTGCACTCCCACCATATGTGGAGCATTGTGCCCCTCTCTTCTCCACAGCGCCAGCAATTGTCGGATGTTGCAGGGAACATAGCATGCAGCTTTACAGGGTATTGGTACCATCGAGCCATAATTTTAAAATTTTTCTGTTGCGCATAACAAGCGGCTGACATTTTGTGTGTAAACAGAAATCCTCTATCCCAATCTTTATCAGGGATAACTGTTCCCAGTTCCCGTTCCCAAAAATGCTGGTAATGCAACTTCTCTGAGGGGCTCTTCCCAACAAGATAATTATAGAGCAAGGATACTTTATGATTTGGAGGAGACTCCTTTAGAAACAATCCTTCAAAAGGAGATAGTACATATTGTGACAGAGGCGCCGATCCCTGTGAAGACAGGAAGGACTGTAGCTGCAGATATTCCATCCACAACAACTTCCTACATGGTGACCTCTCCTGCAGTGTAATGAAGTCCGGCAATCTGCCGTCCTCTAGCACCTGCGCAAATCGGGTATCATCCACTGCCCTCCAGCCTAAAAAAGATCCCCGCCTGTGTCCAGCAGGGAAGGATTGGTTAGAAAAAAGGGGAGCGAGCTGGCTAATTGTGTTCGGAAGATGCCAGTTCTTCCTGATTGCATGCCAAATTTTGATTGTTCCTCTGGTCATATCTGACAGCCCTTCTACCAATAAGGCATCCGAGGCAATGAGCCAAGGAAGATGTTTGAGCGGCACATCCACCCCTGCCTGTTCAATGTGCACCCACTGTTTTGTCGATGCGTGAAAATGCCAATCTATGAGACGGCCTAAAACAGATGCCTGAAAGTATTTTTTGAAATTCGGGAATCCAGCTCCCCCATCCAATTTAGGATAATTTAGAATCTGCATGCCTATCCTTGGTCGAGTTTTGCCCCATATAAATCTGGTCAGAGCTGTTCGTAATGCACTAAAAAAGCTACAGGGAGGAGAGATGGGGACGGTTTGAAAAATATACAGAAAACGGGGCAAGATGTCCATTTTTACAGCATTCATTTTCCCAAACCACGACAGCCGCAGTTTACCATAGTTCAAGAGATCCTTATGTGTGCGGTCCAAGAGGGATTGATAATTAAGTGCGAACAGCTTTGACAAGTCAGGGGTGATAAGCACTCCTAGATATTTTATGGCTTCCGATTTCCATTTGAATGGAAAGTTGCTTATTGCATGTTCAACCTCTCTCTGCGGCAACGAAACATTTAGGGCCTCTGTCTTTGAGTAGTTGACTTTGAAATTGCTCAAAAATCCGAACCTGTCGAATTCTTTCATTATGGAGGGAATGGATATTTGCGGTTTGGACACGAAGAGCAGAAGATCGTCTGCGTACAATGCCATTTTATAAGTTCTGGACCCCAATGTGATCCCATAAATGTCACTATTTTTCCTTATTGCATTGGCCAAATGCTCCATTACTATCACATATAGAAGGGGAGACAGTGGGCACCCCTGTCTAGTCCCGTTCTGTATCACAAAAGGTGACGATAAAATCCCGTTAACCCTGACCCTAGCCGTAGGACATGTATATAATGATAAGATCAATTGCAAAAACCGAGGCCCAATACCCATTTGATGCAAAGCTTCCCTCATAAACCCCCAGTGCACCCTATCAAAGGCCTTTTCCGCATCAACGGATATGAGGCCCATGGGCAAGGAACAACTCTTAGCTTTAGATATCAATAACATAGTCTTGATAGTCTTGTCCCTCGCTTCCCTGCCCTGCACGAATCCCACCTGATCTGTGTTGATAAAAGAGGGTAGTAACGGAGTGAGTCTTTCAGCTAGTATTTTAGAGAATATTTTGATATCTACATTTATTAATGATATAGGCCTGTAATTAGCCGTATTTGTGAGGTCTTTCCCTGGTTTGGGGAGGACACTGATCTGCGCCTCCAATGACTGGGGGGCGAATCCTATCTCATCGTTCAATGAGTTAAATGTTTTATTCATAATGGGAGATAGCTGTGGTTTAATGAATTTATAAAATGCTGGGGTGAATCCATCCGAGCCAGGGCTTTTACCAGCGGGTGTAGATTGGATCGCATGGCTAACCTCCTCCTCCGTAATATCCCCCTCTAATGCCCCACGTATCTGACTATCTAAGGATGGTAAGACAGTATCTCCAATATACTCCCTGATACACTCGGCCAAGGCAGACGGCGAAAAGGTCCGAATACTGTCCTTTAATATTATACAATTTCTCATAGTATGAGCGGAATATATCCACTATTTCTTTAGGGCTGTGCACATCCTTCCCATTTGGTTTTTTGATAAATAGGACATATGTTGCCGCAGAACGAGGATGAAGCAATCTTGCAAGCGTTCGGCCGCATTTATCGGACGATTCATAGAAAAAACTTTTAATATGTTCCCTATGTCTCAAGTATTTCTGATCCAGCAGAGCCCTAAGATCGCTCCTCTTTTTGGTCAGGTCTGCGAGAGTGTTAGGCAATAGTGATCTTTTATGTGACACTTCCAGGGTTCGTATTTCCCTCAGGAGGTCATCCACTCGCATGTTTCTTTCCCTCTTGAGTCTCGAACCATGCTTAATCAACACCCCTCTCATGACACACTTCAGGGTCTCCCATTGCATAGGCACTGAAGTTTTGGTCTTTTTCATGAACCTGTAAAAATGATTCAATAGTGTCTTTCAGCTCTGTCATACAGTTGCTGTCTTTCAACAGGTGATCATTCATCTTCCAGGTCCATGAACGTTGAATAAGGGAAGGAATAGATATGGATAAAAAGACTGGAGCATGATCTGACACAGGATGTCGCCTATAGTAGCAGATGGGCTCCATGAAAGGGCATGGTGACTCAATAAGAGGAAATCAATACGACTGTATGAGCTATGTGCAGAAGAGAAATACGATATAATCCTTACCCTGAGGGTTCAATATGCGCCAGACATCTGTCAGCCTGAGGCTGGATGACCCCTTTAACGATTGAAGTTGCCTAAGGGGGACAGCGCCCCTGCCAGAAGAGGAATCTATTGTGGGATTCCAGGTGGAATTGAAGTCTCCTCCTACAATCATAGTTCCTTCTGCAAAATCAGAGAGAGATGTTAGAAAAGATCTACATACGGAATCTGATCTTTGTTAGGAAGATACCAATTTGCTATTGTACACATTGTTTCTGCTATTTTGAGTTTGAGAAAGACATATCTGCCTTGATTGTCAACAAGGGAATCCACAAGAGTACATGCCAATGACTTGTGTATCGCTATAGACACCCCCTTAGAACGTGAGTCCAGATTAGTGCTGTGGAACCAACGAGTATAATATCTATCTCTCAACGTTGGCAAGTGACCATTTTTAAAATGTGTTTCTTGTAACATGAGAATCTGGACTCTATGTTTGTGCATCGAGTACAGTATCTGCGAGCGCTTCTGAGGTACATTAAAGCCCCTGACATTCAGAGAGCTTATTTTAATGGATGACATGTTTGCTTGTATGATGGGAAGGAGGGATTAGGATCACAAATAAGGGAAACACACGAGGAGTGACAGGGTAAAAAGGTGATAAGAGGGGATGAGAAGAGAGAGAAAAAAAAAGAAAAAACCAATAAAGAAGGAAAAAGAAAGAAAAAAAATTAACTTATTATAACCTATTTATAGGGTACAATAGTCTGGTGAGGGAAGTAAACAATTTTACACCTGCCAGCAGTGTGTAAACCCCTTGGGAGGACGGACTTTCTACAGAGGAGTCTCCCCAGACCAGACATCAGGCCACGCCATATCCCTTGCATTTTAAACAGCTGACCACCCACCTATTACCTACATTAATTTTCCCATGAGCTTACTGAGCGAAGCCCAACCAACAACCTGTAAAGAATGTAACATATGAACATAACGTTTCATTCCTGTTATACAATAAAATATTGTATTCTTTTACTCGCAACCAGAGATAATCGTCTGAAATATTTAAACTTTCTGAAATCTCTTATGAGAAGAACCAGCTATAATAGCCAATATGATGTATTAACCCTATTTTCTCATGCTATAGAGTGTTTCAGTCCGGCGAGTAAGGACCGCTAGCGCCAGAGTGGTCATTGCTTTTCCCTTTTCTGTTCCTGCCTCCTGGTCCTCTTTGGATTCGCCCGAAAGAGTCCGCCCCGGGGCTCTCAGATACACCGGCCAGTCCTCTGGCTTTATGGACACATGTGGGATTCCCAACCCCTCAATGAATGCCTGGACATCCCCCAAGCAGCAAACCGTATGCACAGCTCCCGACCAACGAATTTGCAGGCGAAAAGGGAAGCCTCAAGAATACAAGATGCCCTGTTGAATCAAGGTTTCCACCAATGGCTTCAGCGCCTTCCTCTTCTACAATGTGCAGCGCTACAAGTCAGATAGTAATTGGACAGGGTAATCCTGGTATAGAATAGAGTCCATTTTCCTGGTTTTCAACATGATGCTGTCTTTTATTTTATATTTGTGGACCCGGCATATCACGTCGCGAGACTTTGAAGCATCAGGGGGTCTAGGGCCTAGGGATCTGTGAGCCCTGTCCAGTTCGATCTCACTGTCCAGGGGCATCCCCAATATAGAGTTGAATAAATGACAGACAACTTCGTCTAGGTTATTGTGCTCTATAGACTCTGGGAGTCCTCTTATCCTAATATTATTACACTGTCCTCTATTTTCAATATCATCTATCAAGTCAGTCAAATATTCCAAGTGATGAGTATGAGAGGACAGTGTCTGCTCATGGGTATTAACTTGTTGAGTAATTGACATTGTATGTGTCTCATTAGCAGAGACCTTTTCAGTTAACTCTTGCATTTCGGCTCTGAGAGAAGCTGCCTCAGCCCTGTAAGATGATTCCAGTCTGGACATATAATTTTCGATGTCCTCCCTGTTTGGGATAGCTTGTATGCGGGCTCTGAGGTCTTTCCATACTGCCTCACTTTGTGATATATCCTGTAACTGGCTCCCTTCTGAACATCTGGGGGAAGGGGGACACTGCGCCGCGGCGGTGGGATCTCTCTCTGATGTGCTTTGAAGGCCTCCCAGGGGTGAGTATCCCTCTATATCTGCATCCTCAGTAGCTCTAATCTTCCCCCCGTCCGCCTGCTGAGGCCCCGCCGTGTCCACGCACCTGGTTTCTCTAGGCACAGGTCCGGGATCCGCCATCTTATATCCTCCCGATTCCTCTCTCTCCGCAGTTCGGTCTCCAGTTCCCCCCTGGGGCCAGCTTGTCGGTTCTCCAGCTTTCGGCGGGTCTGCTTCACCATCTGCGGCCCCGCAGGGTGATCGTCTCGGATACCTCCGGCTTCTCAGGAAGGAGCCGAGGAGAGCAGAGCAGGAGCTGCCGCCGCCATCTTAGATCCTGTCCTCACAGCAGGAGTGAGAGCTTTGCTTCTCAGGAAGCGAGTAATGGTTGCTAGTGGGGCTTTTTGGGTGTCCACGCCGGTCTGTGCCGTGTCTTCTTTCTTTTAGCAGGCATCAGTGGGAATTGGTCCAATTTGTAAGGCTCTGCATGCCCCAAAGTTGGTCTAGGGACGGGAGCAACTGAAGGTGCTTCCTCACTCCTCCATAGCCAGGCCACACACCCCCTTGCATATTGTTTTTTAACTGTTTCTCTGTCTCACTGAAATAATTGATCATGTGATAGTCAGATGCAAGCATTGGGTGGGGGAGATTTATCATTTGATCTCTTACAGCTCTTCATAAGAAGGCAGCAGACAGGGACAGAAACCTGTTGTGAGCATGTTGTAAATGACTTCTGAGTTGGGGCTCACTCTGGTGGTTGCTGAGGGTATTGAACCAGTGTTGAATAGTAGAAGTCCATCACCTGCAAGCGATGACTGGCAATCAAGAGAGACTGACTGGGCTGATATAAGTGAGCTGCCTTCCCATGATCCTCGCCGGTGATCAATTGTTGTTTCCTGGTTCATTTGGAAGTCAGCTGGTGTCTTGCCTTCGTCTGTTACTTTCAGATAAGATATTTTCTGCTTGTTTCTATCGTGTTTGCAATTTCCATTTGTTGTCTGCACATTTGTGGGAGGTTAGCCGGGTTCCCCTCCAGGGGCCAGTGCTACTCTCTGTTTTTCAGTAGCCACTGTTTATTTGTTCCATTACTCTGTCCCTGCTATTTAAGTGGTTGCGGGTTAGCCACTTGGTCACACCAGAGATCTGATTTAGCTGGTGGCGAGATCGTGTGGTCTCAGCATTTTTTGAAATCAGAAGTGTTGGAATTTTCTAGGGTTTTGCTGTGTTACAGATAGTATTCTGTCCTGTCCTGTCCTATCTAGGCAGTATTTGGCCCCAGCGTTTGCTCACTCTATTTTCTGCCTGCGTTTGTGTTTCTTCTTGTCTAACCGTCATTATATGTTTGGGGGCTACCTATTCCTTTGGGGCTCTACTCCGGGGCAGTTAGCTTTCCTTTTTCTATCTTCAGGTGTAGCTAATCTCTCCGGCTGTGCCGAGGCGTCTAGGTCACCGTAGGTACGTCCCACAGCTGCTTCTAGTTTTGCGGTTAGCTTAGGGATCTGCAACCCATTAGTTCCCAACCTCTCTTGGTGTTTGGCTGCCTCTCTGGCTGTTTTTTGCTCCTGTCATCCTCGGCTACCATATCATAACAGAATCACCGGCCTTACCGAAAATTCTATGGTACTCAACAGAAGGAATAATAATAATCTTTATTTTTATATAGCGCTAACATATTCCGCAGCGCTTTACAGTTTGCACACATTATCGTTGCTGTCCCCGATGGGGCTCACAATCTAGATAAAAATAGTTTAAAAAAAAAAAGTCAGAATTTTTTTTGTGTGTATCTTTTCCTCTTTATCTCTGGGGCTGTAGGAGGAGTTTTTCTGCAATGGAAGTCAAGCATAAGTCTGATCGTGTGGAGCAGCTTGCTGCTGAAGTTCGGAGTATTTCTGTCTATCTCACTCAGTCGTCTGCCGTAGAACCTAAGATCCCCACTCTGGATTTATTTTTTGGGGATCGGTCTAAATTTTTGAATTTTAAAAATAACTGTAAGTTGTTTTTTGCCCTGAAGCCTAAGGGCCCTGTCTCACATAGCGAGATCGCTAGCGAGATCGCTGCTGAGTCACAAGTTTTGTGACGCAACAGCGATCTCAGCAGCGATCTCGCTATGTCTGACACGTACCAGCGATCAGGCCCCTGCTGTGAATCGCTGGTCGTGTCAGAAATGCCTGGACTTTTTTTTGATCGCTGGTCTCCCGCTGGCCAGCACGCATCGCTGCGTGTGGCAGGCAGGAGACCAGCGATCAGCTGGTAACCAAGGTACACATCGGGTTTCCAGGCGCGGGGCTGTGCATGGAAACCCGATGTGTACGCTGGATACCAGCGCGACCCCCAGGATTGGGCCTTTTCCCTGACACCTGGGGATCCTGTTTTGACTGATGTTGATGTGTTTTTTCAGGCTCTGGGTTTGTTGTATGATGAACCTAATGTTACTGATCAAGCTTGAGAAAACCTTGTTGGCATTGAATCAGGGTCAGGAAGCTGCAGAGTTATATTGTCAGAAATTCCGAAAGTGGGCAGTCCTTACTAAATGGAATGACGATGCCCTGGCAGCTCTTTTTCGGAAAGATCTGGCAGAGACTGTAAAGGACGTTGTGGTGGGATTTCCTGTTCCCTCTGGTCTCAATGACTCTATGTTATTAGCTATTCAAATTGACAGACGTTTACGTGAGCGTAGAAATATGCGAGAGGTGGTGATGCCTTGCGAGCCAGCCCCTGAGCCCATGCAGTGTGATGGAGTGGTTTCTGGGGCTCAGCGTCGAGAGTTTCGAAAGCGTAATAAGTTGTGCTTCTATTGTGGAGACACTTCTCATACTATTTCCGTCTGCCCTAAGCGGGGAAGACGTTTTGCGCGCTCAGTTGTTTTGGGTAATGTTCAGACTAAATTTCTTTTGACTGTTACCTTGATTTGATCCGTGTCCACATTTTCGGCTCAAGCATTTGTTGATTCAGGAGCAGCTCTAAACCTGATAGATTTTGATTTTGCCAAATGTTGTGGTTTTCCCATGGTACCCCTGCGGAGGTCTATTCCTTTGCTTGGTATTGATTCTACCCCTTTGGCGGAGAATAAACCCCAGATGCTATGCGATCTTATATCAAAGAATCTTTGGAGAAGAGTCATATCAGACCATCCTCTTCACCCTTGGGCGCCGGCTTTTTCTTTGTGGCCAAAAAGGATGGTACATTGAGGCCATGTATTGACTATCGTCTCCTCAATAAGATCACTGTTAAATATCAGTATCCGTTACCCTTGATTTCTGATTTATTTTCCAGAGTGAAAGGTGCCAGTTGGTTTACCAATCTTGACCTAAGGGGGGCGTATAATCTTATTCGCATCAAGCATGGAGATGAATGGAAGACGGCTTTTAATACCCCTGAGGGGCATTTTGAGTACCTAGTGATGCCTTTTGGGCTCACTAATGCCCCTTCCGTGTTCCAGTCTTTCATGAACGATATTTTCCGGGATTTGGTGGATAAGTTTCTGATCGTTTATTTGGACGATATTTTGATATTTTACAATGACTGGGATTCTCATGTGGAACATGTTCGGATGGTATTCCGGATTTTGAGAGAGAATGCTTTGTTTGTTGAGGGATCGAAATGTCTCTTTGGCGTACAGAAGGTTTCGTTTTTGGGATTCATTTTGTCTCCGTCTGCTATTGAAATGGACCCGGTCAAGATTCAGGCCATTTGTGATTGGGTTCAGCCCACTTCATTGAAGGCTCTTCAGAGATTTTTGGGTTTTGCTAATTTCTACCGTACATTTATAAGTAATTTCTCTGGTATTGTGAAACCACTGACTGATTTGACCAAAGAGGGTTCTGATGTGGTGAATTGGTCTCCTGAGGCAGTTTCTGCGTTTCAGGAGCTCAAGCAGAAATTCACTTCTGCTCCTGTTCTACGGCAACCTGATGTTTCTCTACCATTTCATGTGGAGATAGATGCTTCTGAGATTGGTGCAGGAGCCGTTTTGTCCCAAAGGGATCCTGTAACCTCTAAGATTAACACTTGTGCCTTCTTCTCCCAAAAGTTTTCCGCAGCTGAACGTAATTATGATGTGGGGAATCGGGAATTATAGGCTATGAAGTGGGCGTTCGAAGAGTGGAGACATTGGTTGGAGGGAGCCAAACATCAAGTTGTGGTCCTCACTGACCACAAAAACTTGATCTATCTCGAATCAGCCAGGCGATTGAATCCCAGACAGGCCAGGTGGGCCTTGTTTTTCACACGTTTTAACTTTTTGGTCTCCTTCCTCCCGGGTACTAAGAATGTTAAGGCGGATGCCCTCTCTAGGAGTGTCCTTGCGGATTCTATTGATGTGACTAAGCCTACGGCCATTCTGAAGGAGGGTGTCGTTCTTTCCGCTATCTCACCCGATTTGAGACTGGCCTGGAACAATTTCAGGGGGATAAACCTGAACGTTGCCCGGCGGGGAAATTGTAAGCCCCAGACCAATGGAGAGAAAAAGTTATGTCTGAAGTCCATTGCTCTGCGTTGGCTGGTCATCACGGTATTTTTGGTACTAGAGATTTGGTGAGTCGGTCCTTTTGGTAGCCTACTTTATCTCGTGACGTCAAGAACTTTGTGCAGTCCTGTGGGACTTGTTCTTGGTCCAAACCTTGCTCTCGCTCTAGTGGATTGTTAATGCCATTGCCTGTGCCCAAGAGGCCATGGACCCATATCTCTATGGATTTTATTTCCGACCTCCCTGTCTCTCAGAGAATGACCGTTATCTGGGTGATCTGTGATAGGTTTTCCAAGATGATCCATCTTGTGCCACTGCCGAAGTTGCCATCCTCTTCCGAGTTGGTGCCCTTGTTTTTTCAGCAGGTGGTTCGGTTGCACGGCATTCCAGAGAACATTGTGTCTGACAGAGGAGTCCAATTTGTTTCCAGATTTTGGAGGACATTTTGTTCTAAACTGGGAGTTCAGCTGTCTTTCTCCTCTGCGTTTCACCCTCAGACCAATGGGCAGACGGAGAGAACAAACCAGACCTTGGAGACTTATTTGAGATGTTTTGTGTCTGCTGATCAGGATGACTGGGTCTCTTTTTTGCCTTTGGCTGAATTTGCTCTGAATAATAGGGCTAGTTCTGCCACCTTGATGTCTCCTTTTTTCTGCAATTTCGGGTTTCATCCTCGGTTTTCTTCGTGGCAGGTGGAGGCTTCTGTTTGTCCGGGTGTTGACTCTATGGTGGAGAGAATGCAGCAGATTTGGGATCAAGTAGTGGATAAATTGTATCTCTCTCAGGAGAGGGCCCAGCGGTTTGCCAACCGACATAGGACTGATGGTCCTCGTTTTAAAGTGGATGACTTGGTTTGGTTGTCCTCAAAGAATATCCCCATGAAGGTTGCGTTTCCAAAGTTTAAGCCAAGGTTCATTGGACCTTATAGGATCTTGGAAGTCCTTAATCCAGTTTCTTTTGGTTTGGCTCTTCCTGGGACGTTTAAGATTCATAACGTCTTCCACAAATCTTTATCGAAAAGGTTTGTCGAGACAGTGGTTCCTATGACTGCGCCTCATCAGCCTGTTTTGGCTGAGGGCAATCTGGAGTATGAAGTGGAGAAGATATTGGATTCTTGTTTGGCTAGACGGAGACTCCAGTACTTGGTTAAGTGGAAAGGTTATGGTCAGGAGGACAATTCTTGGGTGATTGCTTCTGACATTCATGCGGAGAGACTGGTTCGTGCCTATCACCGAGCTCATCCTGATCGGCCTGGTGGCGCAGGTGAGGGTTCGGTGACCCCTCCTCAAGGAGGGAGTACTGTTGTGAGCATGTTGGAAATGACTTCTGAGTTGGGGCTCCCTCTGGTGGTTGCTAAGGGTATTGAACCAGTGTTGAATAGTAGAAGTCAATCACCTGCGAGTGATGACTGGCAATCTGGAGAGACTGACTGGGCTGATATAAGTGAGCTGCCTTCCCATGATCCTCGCCGGTGATCAATTGTTGTTTCCTGGTTCATTTGGAAGTCAGCTGGTGTCTTGCCTTCGTCTGTTACTTTCAGATAAGATATTTTCTGCTTGTTTCTATCATGTTTGCAATTTCCATTTGTTGTCTGCACTTTTGTGGGAGGTTAGCCGGGTTCCCCTCCAGGGGCCTGTGCTACTCTCTGTTTTTCAGTAGCCACTGTTTATTTGTTCCATTACTCTGTCCCTGCTATTTAAGTGGTTGCGGGTTAGCCGCTTGGTCACACCAGAGATCTGATTTAGCGGGTGGCGAGATCGTGTGGTCTCAGCATTTTTTGAAATCAGAAGTGTTGGAATTTTCTAGGGTTTTGCTGTGTTGCAGATGGTATTCTGTCCTGTCCTGTCCTATCTAGGCAGTATTTGGCCCCAGCGTTTTCTCACTCTATTTTCTGCCTGCGTTTGTTTCTTCTTGTCTAACCCCCATTATATGTTTGGGGGCTACCTATTCCTTTGGGGCTCTACTCCGGGGCAGTTAGCTTTCCTTTTTCTATCTTCAGGTGTAGCTAATCTCTCCGGCTGTGCCGAGGCGTCTAGGTCACCGTAGGTACGTCCCACGGCTGCTTCTAGTTGTGCGGTTAGCTTAGGGATCTGCAACCCATTAGTTCCCAACCTCTCTGGGTGTTTGGCTGCCTTTGCTATTTTTTGCTCCTGTCCTCCTTGGCTACCATATCATAACAGAAACCTACTGTTGGCCATGAATAAGGCATAACCTGCCGAAACATGTAGGCAAGTTCATTGGCTCCTGTATTTTTTATAATATATTTTAACCATGATTAAATAAATGCTAAATCTTATGTGATCATCTCTGCATTGCATTTTTATATTTGGGAAAGATTAGGATGTCATCTGGATAGAATAATCGATATCGAAACAGGAAGTCATTAAAGATTTCAATTACGAAATGCTAGAACACAGCCAGGGCGTTGAATAAATGGAAAGGCGTAACAAGACATTCATAATGACCATCACTGGTGTTGAACACACTCTTTTATTCATCACCTTCTTCAACCCCTTTACCCCCAAGGGTGGTTTGCATGTTAATGACAGGGCCAATTTTTACAATTCTGACCACTGTCCCTTTATGAGGTAGTAACTCTGGATGCTTCCATGGATCCTGGTGATTCTGACATTGATTTCTCGTGACATATTGTACTTCATGTTAGTGGTAAAATTTATTTTATATAACTTGCGTTTATTTGTGAAAAAAACGGAAATTTGGCAAAAAAATTTTTCATTTCACAATTTTTCAACGCCCTTAAATCACAAAGATATGGCACCCAAAATACTTAGTAAGTAATATTTCCTACATGTCTACTTTACATCAGCACAATTTTGGAACCAAAATTTTTTTTGTTACGAAGTTATAAGGGTTAAAAGTTAACCAACGATGTCTCATTTTTACAACACCATTTTTTTGGGAGGACCACATCACATTTGAAGTCACTTTGAGGGGTCTATATGATAGAAAATACCCAAAAGTGATACCATTCTAAAAACTGCACCCCTCAAGGTGCTCAAAACCACATTCAAGAAGTTTATTAACCCTTCGGGTGCTTCACAGGAATTTTTGGAATGTTTAAAAAAAATGAACATATAACTTTTTTTCACAAAAAAAATTATTTTCAGGTCCAATTTTTTTATTTTCCCAAGAGTAACAGGAGAAATTGGACCCCAAAAGTTATAGTGCAATTTGTCCTGAGTACGCTGATACCCCATATGTGGGGGGAAACCACTGTTTCGGCGCACGGCAGAGCACGGAAGGGAACGAGCGCCGTTTGACTTTTTCAAAGCAAAATTGGCTGGAATTGAGATAGGACGTCATATCGCATTTGGAGAGCCCTGATGTACCTAAACAGTGGAAATTTTAACTCCAACCCTAACCCCAACACACTCGTAACCCTAATCCCAACCCTAAATCTAGCCCTAACCCTAACTGGAAAATGGAAATAAATACATTTTTTTAATTTTATTATTTTTCCCTAACTAAGGAGGTGATAAAGGGGGGTTTGATTTACTATTTATAGCGGGTTTTTATGATTGGCAGCTGTCACACGCTAAAAGACGCTTTTTATTGCAAAAAATAGCTCTCAAAATGTGGTGATGCAAAAACTATCATTTTTCCATATTTTGGCCCACAGAGTCATGTGAGGTCTTATTTTTTGCGGGACGAGGTGACGTTTTTATTGGTACCATTTTTGGGCACATGACTTTTTTTATCGCTTTTTATTACGATTTTTGGGAGGCAGAATGAACAAAAATAAGCAATTCATGAATTTCTTTTGAGGGGTGCGTTTATACCGTTCCGCGTGTGGTAAAATTGATAAAGCGGTTTTATTTCTTCAGGTCAGTATGATTACAGCGATACCTCATTTTTATCATTTTTTTATGTTTTGCCACTTTTATACAATAAAAACAATTTTATATAAAAAATAATTATTTTTGCATCGTTTTATTCTGAGAGCTATAACTTTTTTATTTTTTCGCTGATGACACTATGGTGGCTCGTTTTTTGCAGAACATGATGACGTTTTCAGTGGTACCATCTTTTTGATCGCGTGTTATTCCACTTTTTGTTCGGCGGTATGATGATAAAGCATTGTTTTTTTGCCTTTTTTTTAAGGGGTTCACTAAAGGGGTTAACTAGTGGTACAGTTTTATAGGGTGGGTCGTTATGGACGCAGCGATACTAAATATGTGTAGTTTTATTGTTTTTTTATTATTTACATAAAGAAATGAATTTATTGGGGAATATATATTTTTTTTCTTTAGGAATTTTTTTTTTAATTATTTTTACACGTTTATTTTTTATTTTTTTATACTTTTTTACTTTGTCCCAGGGTGGGACATCACTGTATTGTGTCAGATCGGTGATCTGACAGTTTGCACTCCCTCTGACGTCACTGATGCTGTGCGGAGTCCCCGGCTGACCTGAACTGAACTGATTAGCGTGGGAAACATTCAATTAAGCTTCCCAGCTAATCGGTTCATCTCCTGTCAGCCGGGAGAAGAGCTCATTCATTCAGGGGTTTACATCGAGGCTGGCAGCATTAGCTCCGGTCCCCGCAGTAAACCTGTTAACCCTTTGTGAAGGATTACAGCGTGGGACCTGACTGAGCGCCGGATAGGTAAGAATATGGTTTTTATTATTTTTTTTTATTACAGGAGAACAAGGGCTTCGCAAGGAGTACCAGTACAATAAAATATGGTCAAAAACTGTCTATTTATTTCATTAAAATGATTTTTAATTCATGTGCGTTTTTTTTTCATTTCATACAATAGGATTAATAATTGATAGTTGCCTAATTGACAACTCTCAATTATTAACCTGGCTTAAAGTCACCTTCCAGTAGCAAGGTGGCCTTAACCCATTATTAACCCATTAGCCACCGCTACAGGGCAATGGGAATAGACGGGCTAAATGCCAGAAAAGGTGCATCTGATTATAGATGTGCCTTTTCTGGGGTGGCTGGGGGCAGATGTTAGTAGCCAGGGGGGCACAAAAAATGGTCCCTCTCAGGGCTACTAATCTCTGTCTTCAGTCGCTGGCTTTCCCTGTCTGGTGGAGAAAATACAGCGGGAGCCCACACATTTTTTTTCAATGAATTTGCACATTTAATTAACCCCTACATGTATGAAATTTTGCACACATACACTCATGTAATTGTTAGTGAAAACCATATATCAAACTACATGAAATGACATGGTTAACTGTATGTAAACTGTGATGATACTGCAAGCTCCATTTCTTGTGCGGTTCTAGAATCTTCCCCATAGAACTACAACCCCCATCGTTTGCAAGCACAGAGCAAAGTTCCCCCTCCCTCTCTCTCTCTACAGTTCACTCATCCCTCCCACCTCAGGAATCTCTTTGTCTCAAAACCCTGCAGAAAGATCCCATAGCCATTATGAGAATTCATTCTTGTTGGTTATAACACGGTGGGAGCTTTCGCGAGAAACACGAAAGGTACTGTTTTGAAACATGCGCCCATCAGGCATCGTTCCCGTGGTACTGGTGAACCCGTAACTCCAGCAGAACCCGAGAAATGGAATTCTCGGATGCACCATGAACTATCTCACCCAAGTTTGGGCTCATTTGAACCGTCATTTTAAAGTAAGATCATTGATAGGTCTGCCATTATTCTGCTAGTTTCCCAGAAGGCGGTATGAACATTATGATCTTTCAGAGCTCAAACCATAACTTGTAGCCTGGGGGGGTGGCCAGAAAAACCATCCCCTTTTGTGAGGTCAGCAGCCCACAGGTATAAGTCTTGCGGTGAGCCCCCTTGTTCATTCCAGGCTGTGATGACGTGACTAACAGATCTGCAAATCAACTATGACGTGTCGCTCCTCCCCCAGCCAGTCTTGCCTGTACCTATATAAGTACCATGTAAGTGATCTTCACCTTTAATCCTGTTTTATTTCTAACTGCATTGTACATAACTGTCTCAGCTTGTTACCTTTTTTTTAAAACTATAAGCACTGCCTGCATTTTAAGGAATAAACCTATAAATTTATTAGTTTGTTTCTCCTGCTCTATAAACGAATTTGCACGTGCCTGAAGTACTACGCTACTGTTCTGGGGTTGCTACGGACCCTCTTGATAAATTGTTCATTAAGTAAATCGTAGCTGGTGGCAGCTAAAAGGAAGGGGTGTAAAGTGTTAACCTATTGGGTGGCGTTGGCAGTGACGGAGCGGGTTTTATAAGTGTATTGCCTGGCTGCGGCCCGGAGTAATTATAATTCCCTCACTGCAGCGTGCCCAATAGCCAGCACACATCCAAGTGGCCCGTCTGGCGACTAATTATCCTAGGTGCAGTTCCCTGACTGACCTGAGGGTAAGGGGGCGCCAGAGAGCTGCAAGTTCCTAAGTGGAAGTGGGATAATTATAAATCCCTGCAGATTATTGGGTCGGACGGCAGCAGCTGTCGTGTGTGTGCGCGTTTTCGTCAAATTTGCGGCACGGAGGGATCACAAGCCGTGATACCCCGGGCTACCGTGTGGCAGACCGTGTGCACGTTCATCACATAAACCATGTGTCATTTCATGTCGGGTTCTGTAATTTTACAGAAACCGGCAATTGAATTAGCGGCTATTATACTATGTAGAAGTGTATGAACTATAAATATGTATATATATATATGTCACAATGACATGTATATATATATATATATATATATATATATGTATTCTATGTGTATATATGTATTCTTTATATTCTTTATTAAACCTGTCAGTGTGATTTTACAGTATAGCCGGGGATGAATTGCAGGCTTTTCTTTTTCAAAATAACTTTATTATAATTTTTAGCAATGAGAGTAGGGTATTACAGTCTTACATCTCAAATAGAATATAACTTTCCATACTTAACAGTACTAGACATCAATCGAGTTAATCATGGAGATGAAGAAATCTAACTGTAGAATATATCAAGTAGCTCGACAGTAAGGATATTAATAAATAATAATAACATAACCATAACAATAACATTTCTAAACTAACAGTAGAGGATATCAATTGTTAATCAATCAAAGAGAATCTTTGCCGTGAGAGGATATAGGAGAGAGTCAAGCCAACATAAGCGAAATTAAGAGGTCAAGTCTTGCCAAGGATTCCATTTTTTACAGAAGGAAGTAAAACTGTTGTTAGCCAGTGCATGGCTTTTCTCATATGACATGTGCAGAGACATTTTGTCTACAATGTTGGCTATTTTAGGAACCGCTTCTTCCTTCCAAAGAGAAGCTATTTGGTTTTTGGTTACCAAGAATAAGTGGATGATTAGATGTCTGTATGAGTGAGGGATTTCCTCAAGATCGAGAGACAATAAGGCCAATTGAGGGGTCAACGTCACAGTTCTAGAAGTGATCTTATCCACCAAGTCAGAGACATTTGACCATAGTAACCTTATCTTGGGGCACTCCCAAAAGACATGTAGAAGATTCCCTGCGAAACCACAGTCTCTCCAACAGTTAGGGGACACTCCTGGAAAAATTCTTGCCATTTTAGCAGGTGTGAAATACCATCGGGAGACTAATTTATAATACGACTCATGGAGGGAAGCAATATGTTTGAGGAATAAGTAGCTTTAAGTGCTTTCCGCCATTGATCATGAGAGAAATTCAAGTTCATATCCCTTTGCCAGTTAGTCTCGAAAAGGGTTTCCTTGGGTACTAGATCTTCGTTTAAGAAGTTATAAATAAATTTGGATTTCCAATAAAGGTTATTGTCCGGATTACAAATTAACAAGCCTACCATCTCCGTGATAAGAGACTTTTTCCTGATAAATTTGGAGATGAGTTTTTTAATGAAATAAAAGATTTGGGCATCTTCAGGAGGAAGTTTATGTACTGACAACAACGCTTCATATTCAATGAAATCTTTGCCATCAAAAATATCCTGTACTTTCGTTAAACTAGCCAATCTCCAAGAGCTAGGAATTTCCTTTTCCATAATCAAGCCAAAAAACCTCAGTGATATGTCCTTGATTTGGTCATATCTGAACCTCTTCCTGCTTTGTGTTTGGATTTTGGCCATATAGGTCCAGGCATATAAGGTAGCAGAAATAGTCGGCGAGATATGCGATACAGAGGAGGATGATAGGACATTACTTAAAATTAATTTTGCCAGAGGAGTGTTCCTATTATAGTGTCTTTCAATCTCTAACCAAGCCGGGCCATTATCCGGCCTGAGCCAAATACGAGACTGTTTCACCAAGGAGGAGTAGTAATAGTTAACCAAATTTGAGAGAGCAAGGCCTCCATTTGTTTTAATTTTGGTGATAGTGGTGAATGCTATCCTTGCTCTCTTCTTGTTCCATACGAATGTGTTAACTATACTTTGTAGTTTTTTGATTAGCTTTAACGGAATAAGTAAAGGTAAAGCTCTAAAGGTGTATAAAATTTTGGGGAGAGTAAAAAGTTTAAATAAAGTAATTCTCCCGGCCCAAGAAATTTCCTGCTTCCCAAGATTATTAAGTTCAGATTGTACTTCCTTAGTGATTTTTTGGAGGTTAAGATCAATCGTCTTGCGAAAAACTCTAGAGATAAGTATGCCAAGATATGTCAGCGACTCCTTTTCCCAATCAAAATTAGTATTCCCTTTAATACCGCAGATATCATCCTGGCTCAAGAAAAAGTCCAAAATTTTAGACTTTGATTCGTTAATTTTGAACAACGATGCCTTTGAAAAATCTCCAAAATCCTGGAAGACATGCATAATAGAGCATGAAGGATTTGTAAGGCTGAGGATGACATCATCCGCAAACAGGCTAATTTTGTACTGTTTTGCCCCTATCTGGATTCCCTAATCGACTCATTCCCTCTTATTCTCTCAGCAAGTGGCTCCATGATAATAGCGAATAGCAGAGGGGACAAGGGACATCCCTGTCTTGTACCATTCGTTATTGGAATGTTTTTAGATAGGTGACAATTTACATACACGTTTGCTGAGGGATAAGCATATAAGGCCATGATTGTTTTAATTATATTGAGGCTAAATCCAAATTTTTTAAGGGCCGCTACCAAAAAGTCCCAATTCACTCTATCAAATGCCTTCTCAGCATCCAACGCTAGGAGAATTGAAGGAGTTCTTTTAGATCTGATAGAGTGAATTAGATTGAATACCTTTCTAGTACCGTCACTGGTCTGACGTCCCAGGATAAAGCCCATCTGGTCTTTGTGAATAATGCTTGGAAGAATAAATTTGATTCTATCGGCAATGATTTTTGAATATATTTTTACGTCAGTGTTAATTAGTGAAATTGGCCTATAATTTTTGACCGACTCCAGGTCTTCTTTAGTTTTGGGAATTAAGATTATAGTGGCCTTTAGCATTTCCGGTGGGAATTCTCCAATCGAAGATGCTTTATTGAACACTGAGCCGAGGCAGGGAACCAGGTGAGGGGCAAACACTTTAAAATACTCATTCGTGAAACCATCAGGTCCCGGTGATTTCTTAAGTTTTAGTTTCTTGATGGATTCGGAAATTTCATGCTGAGTAAAAGGGGCGTCGATGGCCGTCAATTGCTCAGCAGAAAGTTCAGGTAGGTTAATACTTGATAAGAATTTTTGGATGTGGAGTTTGTCTGGCTGGGATGTATCTGGGTCGTACTTAAGATTGTATAGGGAAGAGAAATAATCTGCGAAATGATCCGCTATTTCTTTAGGGTGGTCGGAGATCATTCCGTTATATTTGATCCTATTAATCCTATTCCTAACTCTTATGGCCTGGAATCTCTGGGCCATAAGCTTGGAAGGTTTGTTATATGAGGAGTAGAAATTCGCTTTCATCCTCTTGGCATACCTATCATAGTCTTCGAATAAAGCTGCTCTCAGCGCAATTCTGAGGTTGATAATCTCTGAATGCAGTTCTGAAGAAGGTGCCACTAATTTTTGTTGTGCATCTTCCTTATTCTTAAGATCCATTTGTAAATTGTGGATCTTTTCCTTGTCCTGTTTTTTTTTTTGATTCAGTAAGCCTATCATCACTCCTCTTATAACGCATTTGTGGACATTCCACAATGTGAACGGGCTCACATCTTCCGACTCGTTTTCCTTAAAATAGTTAGTGATGGCTTTCTCGATTTTTTCTCTGAAGATTGGGTTGTACAAAAGTGAGGAATTACATCTCCAGAGAAAGTCTCTCTTATGTGATAGACCAAGATCCACTTCACAGATTACAGGACAGTGGTCTGAAAAGGACTTTGGTAGGATATCTATTCTCCTAAATCTGGAAATTGAAAAGTAATCGGTAAGGAATAGGTCGATTCTCGAAAAGGTCTTATGTACCTCTGAATAATGCGTATATTCCAATGATGAAGTGTTTATGCACCGAAAAACATCCAGGTATTCATGGCTGTGGAGCCATCCTTTTAAAACTGGGAAAGAAGACCTAGACCTTGCAGTAGAATCCAGCTGGGCGTCAGGGACAATATTAAAGTCTCCTACTACAATCACCACCCCCTTCTTAACCTCCTGGATTTTACTGTCAAGCTCGTTGAAAAATTTAATCTGAGCGTTATGAGGCGCATAAACATTGATGATAGTAGTCAATTGATTATTGACCATGGCCACCAGTATTAAATATTTACCCTCTGGGTCTGAGTGAGTCTCGATGCTGCGGAAATCTAATGAGTTTTTGATAAGGGTAATAACCCCTCCCCTCTTTTTATCGTTTAGGGCTTCAAATATATGAGAATAATTTTTATTTTCGAATCTTGGGTGACCTGACTTGGCAAGCTTGACCTCCTGTAAGCAAATGATCTCAGCTCTGCTTCTCTTGATCTCTCTCCATGTAGAGTGCCTCTTAACCGGGCTATTTAGGCCTCTCACGTTAAATGATAATATTTTAACCATTTTCTCCTAAGCAATAATGCTAACAAACAGAAAAAACGAAACACACAAAACTTAATAACCAACTAAACAGTCTTGTGAAGAATCCTCGAATTCGAAGGATGTTCTCCTTAAATGGGAAAGTTCATGGATGGCATTAGAAGCCACCTGCAAATGACACATTTACAAAGAATAAAGTACACAACTTTTTACCCCGGATTATCCCCAATTTTGTTCAGAGAGGAGATAAAGGACATACCATCTTGTGGTGTGAGTAATGAAACAATCCTGCCTCCTCTATTTACAAGTAATTTAGTTGGGAAGCCCCATCTGTATTGGATACCCATCCTGCGTAAAATTGAAGTGACTTCCCCAAAGCTCTTTCTTAGCTGGATTGTATCTTTGGACAAGTCAACGAATACTTTAATATGATCAAACGGGGGAGGGAGCTGCTTCTTGTCCCTCATAAAAGCTAGGAGTCTTTCTTTAGTGGGGTAAAAATGAAATCTTAGTATTGTATCCCTCGGAATATATTCCGAAATGGATCTAGGTCTTGGTAACCTGTGTATCTGTGTGGCCCAGCTATGTCAGGCACACATAATCCAGGAAAATGCACAGGAAGGTAACCGCAAAAGTTTGATATCCATTCACGTCACTCACACTTTCAGACACACCCACCAGGGGTATAAGAGGTAGTGACACGTAGCTGTCAGTCATTCAAGTCTTGGAGGGAGAGGAGTTCAGTCAGTTTCCTGTCTTAGGACAGTGCAGTTCAGTTTCAGTCCAGTCTGGACTTGGAGGATACTGAGAGCTGTTGAGTGAGCTCTGGAGAAAGCTGACATTACCATCAAAAGCTACAAGTGCTTATGTTAAGAGCGAGAGCAGGGCAAAGGGCACAGTGGAGAAGACAGAGAGAAGTGCTTCAGGTATTGGATTACCTGCACTAATTCACCGGACACCGGGGTCCGAAGCGTTGCTAGTGTTTCAAGCCTAGTAACAAGATAACCGGAGGCTTTCTGGACCACAGGTCGCAGAAGGTAGCCCTAACGCTGATACGTAACCGGAGTCAGGGGGAACAAGGACTTTTAGCTAGGCCAAGCATAGAAGGACTTAGTTCTCTCAACATCTGATAATCAGAGACATAGAAGGCTCCACCACAATGTCGGCCGGGCGTTACAGCTATTGAGAAAGCTGGAGATGGCAGAGTTAACTTCGCTTCATGCAAGTTTGGACTCACATACATATGAAGTAAAGGAGGCCTCTAACCTGCTCAGCGGTTATCCTGAATGTGCATTCTCCACCCCGACCAGCTTCCCGGGACCTGCCTGGAACACCTACAAGTAAAGGTATGGAAAGAAGCTGCATTGTGTGTGACTGAATTCTTAACTACACCCTGCATCATCACCATAGACTTCCAGGGACCAGTCTCACCTGTGGGAGACTTACCACCCAGCTGCCCCATAACATCCCCTAGGAAGACCCATATAGCAGCGCTGGTCCAATTGATCAGAAACCACAGGTGGCGTCACGAACTATTCTAATCAACAATCCCCTGTAAATATCCCCCATTGCATGACCGCCAGGGACACAGACCGAGTCCCGCTGCCAGTGACATCTCCCATAGAAATCAATGGGCTCGGTGCTGAGTACCCCATAGCCCTGGTACCACCTCAGAGTGGTGTGAGTCATCTATTTTTGGCGTCACGAACAGGATCCGAAAGCTTGCAATTGTGAGTCCTGTGTGCCTATTGAACTGTTTGGTGAAAAAGACTGTTTGCTGCATTTGGCGCCAAATACCGCCATTTTACCGCCATGTTCGCGCCCTGAGGCGCTGGTGAAGAAGGTGGGCGTGCATTCGTGGGCGTGTACCCCCCCTGTGGCGCGAAAGTTATGGCCGCCCTCTCAAAATGCTACTATAATGTGCGATCCTGCCCCACTGCTAAGGAAATCCGCCTCCTCTTCATCTTCTATGCAAAGAGGAGGAGACGCAAATCCCGCCTCCACGGAAGGGACCGGACAGTTCCTGATGGAAACTACAGTCTGGCCTGGGACGAGATGGCGGAAGGACAGGAGAATCTGTGCAGAGGAGCGGAGGCATACAAACCCTGCTCACCGGAGGATTTACTGCCTGTGCCAGAGCTGTCCCCAGATCGGGACACTGACCCTACCATGCTGGAGCTGCAGAAAGAGAATGCGGTGCTCAGAAGATTAATCCAGCGTCATGCAGACATGCAGGAGACGGAGAGACGCTGGCGTGCCCAGACACAGCGGCTGCTGTGGGACGCAGTGCTCTCTCCCACAAGCATAACGCCGTCCCCTGATTTTCCAAGTTCCCTGCTGAGGAAGGCTGAAGAGAAACCGGAGGCCGCCCCCAAAAGTGCTGTACCTGATCCCACCGATGCGGAGGTGGAGGAGAAGGAGGCTGAGGAGGTCCTGCCCGTTCCGGAGTGCCAGCCAGGCCAGGAGGCCGCAGCAGACTATGATTCCCCGGTAGGAACACCGGAGGGGTCCCAGCCATCACTGCCGGAAATCGACTGGGACGAGATGGAGCGTCTGGATGATGTGACTTACGACCTCCAAACCGGAAATGTCTGGCAACACTGCGAGAAAGAGAGACAACGGCAGGAGGAAGAGAGAAAGATACAGCGAGACCGACAGGAATGGCATGAGAAGTTCTTCGCTGACAAAGAAACCGTCCGCCGAGATAAAGGTACCCGGCGGGAACCGCGGCGTCAGGGGTGCGTCACCGAATTTCAACTCCGCAAGGGCTGGGGCTTTATCCGTGAGCCGGGCCTCTATCCGGGGGTCTTTGTGAGCCGCCGGGACGTAGAGTCCCACTTGCCCATCGGTCATCCTGGAAGGGATCTGATAAATGGGGACATAGTAAGCTACACGCGACACTGGGGTTTAAAGGGATGGTATGCCCTAAACGTCTCTGTTATCAGTGACCCCGTCCCCGACGCCGGTACCGTACACAATACTGAAGCGTCCCAGTCCCGAGCTCCCACAGCATCAGACCGTGCACAGGAGTCGCCCCCTGCATACTCATCTCGACCTACGTCGCCCCCTTCATCGCAATCTGTGACCCATCCTGCATCGCAAACTGTGACCCATCCTGCATCGCAAGCTAGATCTTATCCTGTGGCACCTACTTCAGCGCAACCTACGTTATATTCCGGAGAGGTCCCAGTGAGGTCCCTACCAGCACAAACAAGAGATGTTGCGACCCAGACTTATATTGCAGGACATGATATCCTAGTAATGGGAACCCAAGGGCATCGAGTAATTCTGTCCCCAGGGATGGAAAAGGTCAATGTCGCCATTACTAAGAAAGAAGAAAACCAGTAGGACCCAGACAGGGGTTTACTGCACCTGAAGAATGTATAAAGTTTTTAAAGAAGAAGTTTTGCCAAATTGCACTTTATTAATAATATGTATGGTGTTTACATATTTAAATAGAATACCCGGCTGGGTAAAGAGTTTAGAAAGTTAAGGAGTAAATGTAATGATGATGCATAGTTTGCATAGAATACCCCGGTTGGGTAAAGTGAAAGTTAAAAAGGGAAGTATTAATGTGATTACTTGAAATATATATATATGTGTCTTTTATTATGCATGGACTGCGTGGCTGTGGACTGTGCCAGCCCAAAAACTTTCAATGTAAATAGTTTGCACTACGGTGCCTTATCTTGGTTTTACACGAAACCATTACTATCTACCTCTGAAGAAAAACCCGTATGGTGTGGCCTAGAGTGAGGTCTGCAGTCAGAAGTCCTGCAGCCCACCCAGGACCCACGTGGGAGGTTTTTGGTGCGGGTCCTCCACAAGAATATTATCTTGTATTTATTGAAAAATGTTTTGATACTTTGATACTTTTGTATTTTTCTAATGTACAAATTGTAACGTTCAAGAAGTCTTACCTCCCGGATGGGATGAGTTAAATGTTTATGTTAAATGCAAAACAAAAATGTTTTTTTTTTCTCTTTTACAGCCGGGAGTGCTGTGTTTAACCAAGGGGGGATGTGTGGCCCAGCTATGTCAGGCACACATAATCCAGGAAAATGCACAGGAAGGTAACCGCAAAAGCTTGATATCCATTCACGTCACTCACACTTTCAGACACACCCACCAGGGGTATAAGAGGTAGTGACACGTAGCTGTCAGTCATTCAAGTCTTGGAGGGAGAGGAGTTCAGTCAGTTTCCTGTCTTAGGACAGTGCAGTTCAGTTTCAGTCCAGTCTGGACTTGGAGGATACTGAGAGCTGTTGAGTGAGCTCTGGAGAAAGCTGACATTACCATCAAAAGCTACAAGTGCTTATGTTAAGAGCGAGAGCAGGGCGAAGGGCACAGTGGAGAAGACAGAGAGAAGTGCTTCAGGTATTGGATTACCTGCACTAATTCACCGGACACCGGGGTCCGAAGCGTTGCTAGTGTTTCAAGCCTAGTAACAAGATAACCGGAGGCTTTCTGGACCACAGGTCGCAGAAGGTAGCCCTAAGCGCTGATACGTAACCGGAGTCAGGGGGAACAAGGACTTTTAGCTAGGCCAAGCATAGAAGGACTTAGTTCTCTCAACATCTGATAATCAGAGACATAGAAGGCTCCACCACAATGTCGGCCGGGCGTTACAGCTATTGAGAAAGCTGGAGATTGCAGAGTTAACTTCGCTTCATGCAAGTTTGGACTCACATACATATGAAGTAAAGGAGGCCTCTAACCTGCTCAGCGGTTATCCTGAATGTGCATTCTCCACCCCGACCAGCTTCCCGGGACCTGCCTGGAACACCTACAAGTAAAGGTATGGAAAGAAGCTGCATTGTGTGTGACTGAATTCTTAACTACACCCTGCATCATCACCATAGACTTCCAGGGACAGTCTCACCTGTGGGAGACTTACCACCCAGCTGCCCCATAACATCCCCTAGGAAGACCCATATAGCAGCGCTGGTCCAATTGATCAGAAACCACAGGTGGCGTCACAAACTATTCTAATCAACAATCCCTGTAAATATCCCCCATTGTATGAGCGCCCAGGGCCACGGACCGAGTCCTGCTGCCAGTGACAAACCCCATAGACTTCCATGGGCTCGGTGCCGAGTACCCCATAGCCCTGGTACTTTGTGCGACTCATATCCTGTCAATCATTAGCTCAAGTTCCGGAGAATCCGGAAAGATTTTTTTAAGGATCCCCATAGTGTAGTTCTGTAAATTTGCCTGGCTTACTTTTTCAGAAATTCCCCTCAATTTAATGTTGTTCCGCCTACTGCGGTCCTCGATGTCAGCAAGCTTCATTCTTAGGTATTGCACCTCTTTTTGTGTATCTGCTTGCTGCTTCTGTAAAGAAGAAGAACTCTTTTCCAAGACAACAATTTTTTTATCGTGTTTATCAATCCGAGAATTGATAACTTAAAATTTGGCTTGTAAACGATTGGTATTTTCCTCCATTGTCAATCTAAGACTATTGTTTAGGGCGACTATTAGATCTTTCACGTAAGCTTGGGATACACCCTCATTGGAAGCTTGAATCCCTTCAATAGGGCATATTTTGGGTGCCTCCTCAGATAGCCTAGGCCTACTTCTATCTGGACTCTGAGTAGGAGAAGTGTCATGAAACTCCTCCTCAGAGTCAGACCAAGCTTTAATTATGTTTCTTTTTTTAGTGACAGTGGTATCCATATCAGCCTGAGTATCAATTATGTCTTGAATTTCTTTCAGCATGCTAGTATCATCTTTTAAGCCAATTTTATAGCCCTCCGCAGGCGGAGATGCGGAAGGGCTGATACAAATTGCCTCATCAAGATCAGTGATATCCTTCCTGACAGCAGATCTCAGTGCTGGTTTGTGTGATGATTTTTCCCCCTGAGTTTTTTTGTTACTTTTAGTACTCATTTTTAAAGAGGGGTAACCTTTCAACAAAGAGGAAAGAATCAAATGCAATACAAAGTAACACAAGTGAATGATTAACCAATCTACGCGTCTTTTTTCTTTGAAATACAACCTGCAAGACTTGCTGAAATAAAAGTTGTCAGGATAAGAAGACAGGAATGACTGAGCTCGCTGAATGATTTTAGCGAGTTTAGTTCCAAAAAGATAGGAAACGTCAGGCAAATGCAGACTTCTTCAAGAATGGGATTCCTCCTTAATGGAAAATTCCAGGAACAAACCAAGTTACCAGATGTTGAAGAACAAATAAGATCCTCCAGAAGAGAGATGAATCAAGATGTAGCTGGCGTCGCAATCCGGGACTCCAATAAAGCCTTTAAAGATTATGCGTCGTTGTTCGAGTCGCACTTGAGCTGTGCGATACTTTCTAGAACGCAGACTTGTTATGCGACTTTTTCCAAGTCGCAATCCTCCTTTGCGATGCTTTTAGTGACGCTATCCAAATTAGCGACTCCTTTCAGAGCACAAAATCACTACTGCAACGGATTCACTTTACGGTAATGGCGGCGTTCACCGCTTACCTTCGTGGAAACCGACGATGCAGCTGCAGCACACGGGACGTCCCGGCTTCAGGTGAAGAGGTCTCGGTCTCCGGTCCCTCCTGGAACTTGATTGAAGAAGACGTCGGCTTGATCCTGAGAAGACCGCCGGCGCTGAAGATCTCCACACCGCTTCAGGCAATGGAGGAAGCCTCAGGGACGCCCAGGACACTGGAGACTGCAACGGTGAGAAAATTTCTTCTTTGTCTTCTTTATATCCAGGTCTCCTTGCACCCGATGAAGTCAGGGGCAAACCGCTCACTTTAGAAGGGGGGGACAGGTCCCAAACCAGTGCTGGAGGCTCAGACAGGATGCGGCTGCACTGGGCTGCACAGGGCTACTCCAGGCCCCGGCTTCTCCCTTCTCTGTAGGCCTCAAACGTTCCTCCTCTCAATCTGGCTCCAAAACAGTCCAAGTTAGGATTTTTATAATCCTTATGTGATCAGGGGTCCTCCGGTGTCGAAGATTTTTCTCCAGCCTCCTCCAAACGTAGCTTATTTCGTTGCTAAAGCAGGGGCTTCAGGAGCCCAGCAGAAAGATGTCTGCTCACATCTAGCAGCAAACCACGCCCCATTGCAGGCTTTTCTAAAGGACACCGGTGCGATTTTCTCGCAAGTCACACTTGTGGTCCGTTTGTAATCCGATTTTTCATCGCACCCATAGACTTGCATTGGCGATTATCAACCGATAATCGGTGACAATCGCAGCATGCTGCGATTGTCTCGGTCCGAGGAAAACGGCCGAGAAAAAATCGGATGCTGGGAGCTGCTCCATAGATTAACATTGGTCCGAGTGCAATGCGATATTTCATCGCATTGCACTCGTCTGTTTTTGTCGGCAGTGTGACCCCGGCCTTAGGAGGAATACAAACGAGTGAGAGGCGTGAAAATCACGCATTGCACTCGGACCAATATTTCTCTATGGGGCAGCTCTGATATGCGTATTTTTCTCGGCCGTATGTTACGGTGCGAGACACCCGCAGCATGAAGCAATTGTCAGAGTATTACGGCCGTTGTACGCCAATGAAAGTGTTATGATCTGCTACAAGCACTAAGGAAAGATGGGAACTCTGTCCCTACAATAAAACTGAGCTTGATCCCTACGATGTAACGGGGAACCTGATCCTGCGACCAGACCCGCTAAAGTCCTCAGCTAGTCTGAACGAAGACCCATAGTTGCGAGGGAGGAATCCCTACAAGATCTAGGGACTGGGAGAAAAGGTGGACACCTCCTAACAGAAGTTGTAGCAGGGAAAATTAAACAGAAAACAAATTACTACGAGATCCTAAGATTAAGCAAAACTGACAGAGTAAGGCACATAAGCACCCGGCTAGCTTAAGAGTAGATAATACAATGAAGTCCAGCAAAGCCAGAAGGGCGGAGCCAGAGTAAATAGGGAAAAAAGGTCATGTGACCAGCAAACAAACAAAATCTAACAAGAGGGTTCTAACAGTACCCTCCCTTCAAAGAGGATCCTCCGGATCCCCTAGGACTTAGGCTTATCCGGAAACCTCTTGTGAAACGCTCTGACAAGTCTAGACGCAGAAACATCATCCGCCCTCACCCATGAGTTATCCTCGGGTCCATAACCCTTCCAAGCGACGAGGTACTGCAAACCCCCTCTATACCGTCTAGAATTAAGGATGCGGGAAATCTCATATTGCCCGTCCTCCACCACCAGGGGAACGGTGGTCGAGACGTCTCCATCTGAGACCTCAGCTTTTTCTCAAGAGAAAAACATGAAACACCGGATTAATCTTCCAGGAGGTGAGAAGCTCCAACTTAACAGCAGATTGGTTAATAACCTGAAGCACCTTTAAGGGCCCTACAAACTTGGGACCCAATTTCTTAGATGGAATCCTCAAGCACAGATTCTTAGAGGACAACCAGACCATGTCACCAATAGCAAACAAAACCTCTTGTCGTTTTCTATCAAAATACACTTTGGATCTTTTGTTAGCCTCCTGAAGATTACCACGCACATCAGTCCAAACTCTCTCCAACACACCAGAAAAATTCTCCTCTTCAGGTACAGCCGATCCCAACTTGGAAAATGACCCAAAAGACGGATGTCTCCCAGTACAACAAAAAAAAGGCGAACAACCAGCAGAAGCGGATGTATGATTGTTAAGAGCAAACTCAGCAAGTGGCAGAAACTCAGACCACCCCTCTTGATTATCAGTCACAAAACAACGCAAGAAATGCTCAACATCCTGGTTTTTCCTTTCTGTCTGGCCATTAGACTCAGGATGATATCCGGATGAAAACGACAAATGAACTCCCAACCTGTCACAAAAGGCGCGCCAAAAACGAGCCACAAACTGAGGTCCCCTATCAGAAACAATGTCAGTAGGAACACCATGTAGTCTGACTATTTCCTTGACAAAGGCCTTAGCGAGAGTCTTAGTGCAGGGCAATTTGATGAAAGGAACCAAGTGACACATCTTGCTAAAACGATCCACGACCACTCAGATGACAGTGAAACCCTCAGAGGGGGGAAGGTCAGTAATAAAGTCCATAGCCAAATGTGTCCAAGGTGCACTAGGGACCTCCAGAGGGCAAAGCAACCCTGCAGCAGGAGTATGAGAAGACTTAGATCTAGCACACACAGTGCATTGACGCACCCACTTAATGACTTCCTTCTGCCATCCAGGCCACCAAAAGCTGCAACCCACAAGTCTCTTGGTCTCAGAGATTCCAGGATGACCTGCCAACCGAGAGTCATGACATTCAACAAACAAATCTCTCCTCAGGGTACCAGGCACAAACAACCTCCCATGCGGCGTGTTAGATGGGGCATTCTCCTGTGCTTTAAGAATCTCATCTTCCAACACGGAGTCCAAAACCGCAATAACAACCCCCTCTTGCAAAATGTTTTCCTCCTCCTCAGTACCCACCATAGGAGAAAAGCTGCGAGACAAAGCATCGGCTTTAACATTTTTAGTACCTGGGATGTAAGTAACGGTAAAATTAAAGCGTGAGAAAAACAGTGCCCACCTAGCCTGACGGGCATTCAAGCGTTTGGCAGCATCAAGGTAGATCAGATTTTTATGATCGGTGAAGACTTGAACGGGAAATTCCGCTCCCTCCAAAAAATGACGCCAATGTTCAAATGCGAGTTTAATTGCCAACAATTCCCGATTACCGATATCATAATTTAGTTCAGACTCAGAAAATTTCTTTGAAAAAAAAGCACAGGGATGTACTCCATCCGTCTTTTCCTGAGACAACACCGCGCCGACCCCCACAGAAGAAGCATCAACCTCAACCAAAAATGGTTTAGTCACATCAGGCTGCGTAAGGATGGGAGCAGAGCTGAACCTCTCCTTTAGCAACACAAAAGCCTCAATGGCCTCAGTAGTCCACTGAACCGCATCAGCACCTTTCCTGGTGAGATCGGTCAGAGGTTTGGCAATCACAGAAATTTTTTTTATGAATTTTCTATAATAATTGGCGAACCCAAAAACCTCTGTATTGATTTCACACCAATAGGTCTAGGCCAATCCTGCACAGCTTGCACTTTCACAGGGTCCATCTCAAAACCTTCACTGGAGACAATGTAGCCCAAAAAACTAAGTCTCTGTACAGCGAACTCACATTTTTCTAGTTTGGCAAAAAGTGAATTATCACTCAGTAACTGTAAAACTTCACGCACACTCCTCCAATGAGACTCCAAATCCGGTGAATAAATCAAAATGTCATCCAAATACACAACCACACTTCTGCCGATCAAAGGTCTAAGGATGTCATTAATAAGATTCTGAAAAAATGCCGGAGCACTGGAAAGTCCAAAAGGCATGACCAGATTCTCAAAATGACCCAGTGGAGTGTTAAACGCAGTCTTCCATTCATCTCCCTCCTTCATGCGCAACAAATTGTATGCCCCTCGAAGATCAATTTTCGAGAACCACTTGGCCCCCACTAACTGATTAAACAAATCAGGAATCAATGGCAGTGGGTAAGGATTGCGTACAGTAATCTTATTAATCTCACAAAAGTCTAGACAAGGCCGTAAACCGCCGTCCTTTTTTTTAACAAAAAAAAATCCAACCGCCACAGGAGATTTGGAAGGCCTAATGTGACCGGCGGCCAAGCTTGTCTGTATGTATTCCTCCAAAGCCGTTCTCTCAGGAATAGTCAAATTAAATAAACGACTTTTAGGAAGAGTCGCTCCAGGGACAAATTCAATTGCACAATCATAATCTCTATGAGGAGGCAATACCTGCGATTCCTTATCAGAAAAAACTTTCCAAAAATCCTGAATAGGTACAGGTAACTCCCCCTTAACTACAGCAGCAATACGCCCGTTACAACACTTGTCATAACACTTAGGACTCCAGGACTTAATTTCATTGGTAGACCAATCCAGTACCGGATTGTGCAATTTTAACCAGGGTAACCCCAAAATCACCGGTGAGGGCAAATTATTCAAAACTACCAAATCCAAATTCTCTTGATGAACACCATTAATAGTAAGAGGAAATTCACAGATATGGTGAGTAACATTTTTCAAGGGAGAGCCATCCACAGACACCACATTAATAGGAGAAGACAGAAGTTTGGGTTTTAATTTTAGTTTTTCCAAAAATTTCCCATCAATCACATTGAGAGTTGAACCACAATCCACAAATACCCGAAACTCCATTAATTCCTCCTCACCAGCAGTGGTAGCAGAAAGAAAGACACCTTTATTGTTTAAACAAGCTATGCGGGCAACACTGACCTCAATTTTTTTTTTCTCTTTATTCATTCGAAGCGCACAGTTCTTAATGAAATGCTCAGATTTACCACAGTAGAAACACAAACCTTGAGCAAATCTGCGTTCTTTTTCCCGAGAGTGAGGTGCTATTGCTCCAATTTCCATCGGCTCTGCAATGTCAGTACATTCCTTCTCCAAACCTGGAGCTGACAACGCAGACTTACTCTCATTAACCCTTGCACGCAGTCTGCTATCCACCCGTATGGCCAATTGCATAGCCTCTTGCAAGTTACCAGGTATAGGATAAGCAATCAGCAAATCTTTAACCCTTTCACTTAATCCTGCAAGAAATAAACTTTTCAAAGCTGAATCGTTCCAGCCCACCTGAGTGGACCACCTTCGGAAGTGAGTACAATATTTTTCCACATTACCCGATCCCTGTCTCAAACGTCTCAACTCTGTCTCAGCTGATGAAACACGATCCGGATCGTCATACAACCCCAAAGCAGAAAAAAAAAACATCCACTGATCCAAAGCATGGATCACTAGGCTGCAGAGAAAAGGCCCAGTCCTGAGGTTCTTTGCGCAAAAGTGACATTATAAACCCTATGCGCTGTGATTCATCACCAGAGGATCTGGGTCTCAAACAAAATACAACAAGCAAGCATTTTTAAAAGAAAAAAAATCTTGTTGTTCACCAAAAAATAAATCAGGCAAACGTACCTTTGGCTCCACGAAATGTGCTCCAGAACAACTACTCACGTGTTGCTGGATTTCAGCCACCTCCAGAGAGAGACCCTGCAGGCGTTCAGCCAAATCCCGAACCGACACCATGATGAAAACAGAAAATATTTCCTTAGAGATTTTTTTTTTTTTTTATTTCTTGGCTGGACTTACTGTTATGATCTGCTACAAGCACTAAGGAAAGATGGGAACTCTGTCCCTACAGTAAAACTGAGCTTGATCCCTACGATGTAACGGGGAACCTGATCCTGCGACCAGACCCGCTAAAGTCCTCAGCTAGTCTGAACGAAGACCTATAGTTGCGAGGGAGGAATCCCTACAAGATCTAGGGACTGGGAGAAAAGGTGGACACCTCCTAACAGAAGTTGTAGCAGGGAAAATTAAACAGAAAACAAATTACTACGAAATCCTAAGATTAAGCAAAACTGACAGAGTAAGGCACATAAGCACCCGGCTAGCTTAAGAGTAGATAATACAATGAAGTCCAGCAAAGCTAGAAGGGCGGAGCCAGACTAAATAGGGAAAAAAGGTCATGTGACCAGCAAACAAACAAAATCTAACAAGAGGGTTCTAACAGAAAGTCTATGGGTGCGAGAAAACAACGGATTACACACGGACCAGACGTGTGACTTGCGAGAAATACGCAAGACTTCTGCAGCTCACAGGAAATGGTGCAACACATGCAGGGCCAGCGTCAGCACCCGGCCTACCCGGGCAAGTGCCGGGGCCCTGAGCAGGCGGTGGGGCCCACTCGCCATTGGGCACCCCGGCGCCCGTTAGCGGATGAGAGCGGTGCCAGTGCCGCCACTGGGCCCCCCACGCTTGCTCAGGGCCCCGGCAGCAGCCGGCGCAATACTTACCTCTCCCCGTGCCTCCGCAGCTCTGGGCTCCAGGGGCGCCTGCAGGGCGCCCGCGCTTCCTCTCACAGCAGCGCCGCTGAATGACGTCATCATTCAGCGGCCGGCTGTGGCAGAGAGTAAGCGCTGGCGCCGGACAGGTGACATGTGAGGTGTGTGTGTCCGTGTGTATCAGTGTGTGTGTGTGTGTGTGTCTGCCTCGGTGGGTGTATGTAGTGCGGTGCTTTGTGTGTGTGTATGTGAGCGAGTGCTGCGGTGCTGTCTGTGTGTGGTGCTGTATGTGTGATGGTGGTGGGGGGAGGCAGTGATAGTGGTGAGGAGGCAATGATAATGATGGGGAGGCAATGATGATGATGGGGAGGCAATGATGATGATGATGGGGAGGCAATAATGATGATGATGGGGAAGCAATGATGATGATGGTGAGGAAATGATGATGATGATGGGGAGGCAATGATGATGATGATGGGGATAATGGGGAGGCAATGATGATGATAATGGGAAGTCTTTCCACATCGTCCTTTCCTGAGCCGTAACAGTGCAGAACGCAGCACAGAGCAGAGGAGAGCTCCATATTTTGTATGGAGCATTATATGGGGACCAGTATCCTGTATGGAGCATTATTTGGGGTCCAATATTCTTTATGTAGCATTATATTTGGCCCATAATACTGTATGGAGGACTATGTGGTGCCCATAATATTGTATGGAGGACTGTACTGTCCAGTCTGTACTGTGCGCTGTGAGGATTTGGCGGTTTCTGAGCTATTGTAGAATTTACAATAGATATCACTCATGTAATGGAAGAAAAGTGTTTGGCATTGTACTATACCCATATTTCTCTGCAGTATCTGTGCATCATGAATCGTGGTCTGTGTTAAAGGGGCCCCCTCAGACTCTTTCGCCCGGGGCCCATAAAAACCTGGAGCCGGCCCTGAACACATGCATCAGGAAGCTGACACATGCAAATTAGCTCAAAAAGAGCGCCAGACATCCCGGAAGAACGCCTCCACGGAGTCGGCCATGATGTCAACGCTCATCAATGTCGAGATGTTGATTGTGTTGGTGCAGGAGAGGCCCGAAATTTGGGACCAACGAGATGCACATTATGCAGACCGCTCAAGAAAAGAGGCGGCATGGAGGCGCATCTGTGGGCAGATGTTTCCCCACTTTGGGGACAGCCCACGCGAGGAGCAGCAGCGAATCAGTAAGTTACTTGATTTATTTGCAAACTTCTTCATGGTCAGAACGTAGTTATAGCGATGATTTTCCCTAAAATAGGGTTTTGTTTTTTTTTTTATGTGCCAAAATGTTAGGATAGTCACATCCGACTAGGCCCCCGTGACTATATATAACGTGCATGTAGATCAATTTGGCATTGTGCAGCTAAGTAATTTCTTACTTTATATGTCACATTGCAGTGGATGATGTTATGAGAAGATAGAGAAGCATCCATGATCAATACCGGCGGGAACGGCAGCAGAGGTCCAGGAGCGGGTCTGCAGCACCCACAAAAAAAAAACGTATATTTTGACCGCCTTGCTTTTCTGGCTCCTATTCTGGATCTCAGACCGTAAGTACATACATCACACCACATAACACATATGCAGTTTAGTGTCACCTCTCCAACATCTTCTAATCCCATTTAATTTCCTAACAGAACTCAGTCCAACCTCACTGAGAGGGAGACAGGCTCCGACTCAGAGGCCATAATTAACCCAGTTGAGGGAGGTGAAGAGGTGGCTGGCCCATCTTGTGACCCTCCCATCAGCATCCCCCAAGGTTCCCAAGCTCAAGGACCTCAGCAACCACCTCCTCCTCTACCTGTATCAGATGCACCAGCTGCAGCAGCATCCGCCATTGGTGATGAAGCAGGAAACAGCAGCAGCCCCACTGTACATCTGGGGGTCTCCCCCCAGCCTGCTGCAATATCCCAACGTGTGAGAAGATGACGAGACATAACAGGCTCAGACACACGTAGGCATGTGGACACTGCGGTACTCAATTACCTTTCAAGGGCAGCTGTGGATGAGGGTGAGGAGGCCTATGCACGTAGCCTTGCCCGCTACCTTTGTCCCCTACCCCGTGAGATCAGGCTCTGTGTGCGAGGATCAATTCACATCCTAATTGACGCATGCACACCCCCAATACCCCATATGAGGTGTTTGAATTCCTTGAGAGGTAGCAGCTCTCACCCCGTAACTTTCTGCGCCTTTCCTTCCCCCCAAAATGTGCATGCTCAACTAGGATCTGATGATCCTCCTGCACGGGCGCCTACACCTCAACCCATTCCCCCACAAAACCAACCTTGGCAGCAACAGGGTCAAATGGTAGGCTATAGCCCAACTTCCCAATATGGCCACTTGTACAGATCCAGTGTTGGAGGCTGGTCCCAACCTGGATGTGCTCAACATGGTCATATTGGGAGGTATGATTCTCGTGGGTACCATCTTACACAGGAATATAATCTCCCTTATCTTTATGGCAATGTGCCCACACACCAACCTGACCGTGGCCAGATGTTAGCTCAGGGCCCAGAAAATCCACCCCAACAGGGTGATGGTCAAGGTGCTCATCCAAGCCAACCACACAGAGACGATGGGTCCCCGCCAACCCCACCACCCACATACCACCAGCTGTGATTTTTTATTTTACTTATATATTATGATTTAAAAAGCTGTTTGTTATTTTTTTTATATTGAGTTGAACCTCATGTTGTGTCAAAGAAATTTGCACTAATCTAAATGCCTCAAAACAAGATATGGTACCAATATGCTCTTTAGTAGGCATAGTCAAAGTTTGTTATTTTCATTATCTCTTATTAGTTATACAAAAGTTTGTTATTTTTTATATTTATTTTTACAACATGTTGGGTAAAGCATATTTGCACTAATCTGAATGCCTACAAACAGCATATGGTACAGAGATGGTGGGAAATGTGCTACCTGAAAGTTTGTTATTTTCTTTATATCTTATAATTTATACCAATCTTTGTTATTTTCTTCTATTTCATTTTAACACGTTGGCTAATGCATCATTGCAATAGTCTAGTCTTACAACTCAACCATATGGGTCAGATATGGTGCTCACTAGTGATAGTGAAAGTTTGTTATTTTGCTTATGTATTATTATTTAGGAAAATGTTTTTTTTTTTATGCCTTATTTTGGTACTTGTGTAATAATGCACACTTACAGTATACTGCAATGATGACATATACCATATGACTAAAATATGGTTGTCACTACCTCAAGTGAGAGTTTGCACATATAAAAATATATTTTTGTAGAAAGTTTGGTGTCTTGTCTCATAAGTAAGTTATACTACATCACTAACACATGTGCTATGAACTGTAACACCACACACAGACTATGTCATAGAAAAATACCATTTATGTACTGTATACACATACAAATACATTACAGCATAGATAATGCATCATCTTGCCATGTTGTAGTACCTTCAGGTGACACAAAATATTGGGTAAAGATATCATGGGTTTTCAGTCCTGAGAGTGGGCGACGTAAAGGGATGACATGGGGCGTAGGCATATCCCCATTGGTCACCACACTTTCATCAACATCAGATGGGCCACAATCATGCATTCTGGTGAAATTATGTAGAACAACACATGCTTTAATGAACTCATTGACGTTGGCTTCACTCAGCTGAATAGCAGACTGGAGAACCCGCCATTTTGCACACAGAATGCCAAAGGCACACTCCACCAGGCGCCTGGCCTGTGGTAGGCGCAAGTTGAAGATCCGACGACGGTGGTCAAGGTGTCGTCGTGGATATGGCCTCATCACATTCCTTGATAGCTGGAAGGCCTCATCCCCAACTACAACATATGGGACAGGTTCTAGATTGGAGCCAGGAAGTTGGCGTGCTGGTGGTAGGTGCAACTCGTTATTGCGAAGCCGCCGACCCATAATGGAAGAATTGAAGACTCTAGAGACTCCAGTTCTTCCATAGGCCCCAATGTCTACAATTATAAACCTGTAGTTACTGTCAACCAGAGCCAACAGCACTACAGAAAAATATTGTTTATAATTATAGGGTTTGCTCAGTATCTGGTTTCACCATCAGGGTTTGGTCAGTATTTGGTTTCACCATCAGGGTTTGCTCAGTATCTGGATTTACCATCAGTGTTTGGTCAGTATCTGGTTTTACCATCAGGGTTTGATCAGTATCTGATTTTACCATCAGGGTTTGGTCAGTATCTGGATTTACCATCAGTGTTTGCTCAGTATCTGGTTTTACCATCAGGGTTTGCTCAGTATCTGGTTTTACCATCAGTGTTTGGTTAGTATCTGGTTTTACCATCACTGTTTGGTCAGTATCTGGTTTTATCATCAGGGTTTCATCAGGGTTTGGTCAGTATCTGGATTTACCATCAGGGTTTGGTCAGTATCTGGTTTTACCATCAGGGTTTGGTCAGTATCTGGTTTTACCATCAGTGTTTGGTCAGTGTGATGAGTGCTGTGCTGGAATTGCTGTCCTCATCTCTTTTTTTTTTGTACTGCTGAAAGCCCTCCTTCTCTCTGCAGCTCTCATACTTCTCCCTTCCCCCCCTGTAAGCCTGCACTCAGGCAGTGTAATGTGAGCTGCCAGTGCTGGAAGTTTTCCCGCTTCACCGCAGGGGTCCTGCATTGTCCGAACACGTGCTTTCTTCCTATAGCAGCCATGTTGGAGTATTCATTCTTTTTTGGTTAATAACACGGTGGGAGCATTCGCTAGAAACACGAACGTCACTGTGTTGAACCATGCGCCGACGGGCATCGTTCCCGTGGTACCGTGAACCCGTAACTCCAACAGAGCCCGAGAAATGGAATTCTCGGGTGCCCCATGAGCTATGTCACCCAAGTTTGGGTTCATTTGAACCATTATTTCAAAGCAAGATCATTGATAGGTCTGCCGTTATTCTGCTAGAGTTCCCCGCCGAGTTATGAACCTTATGATATTGCAGAGCTCAAACCATAGCTTGCAGCCAGGGGAGGTGGCTAGAGGACCAGCCCTTTTGTGAGGTCAGAAGCTGACATGCATAAGTCTTACAGTGAAGTTCCTTAGGGGGAGTCTTTCTGCTGGGATGTGCTGAGTAAGAGATCTCCCAATGAACTATGACGTGTGGCCCTTCCCCCAGCCTGGCTTGCCTGTATATGATCTAACAACCATGTGAGTGATTTTCATTCTTAATCCTATTTTATTTTATAACTGCATCTGTACATAACGATATTGTCTCAGTTTGTTACATCTTTTTATATTATATAAGCATTGCCTGTTTTTAAGGAATAAACCTATAAATTTATTAGTTTGTTTCTCCTGCTCTATAAACGAATTTGCACGTGCCTGAAGCACTACGCTACTGTTTTGGGGTTGCTACGGACCCTCTTGATAAATTGTTCATCAAAAGCCGTAGCTGGTGGCAGCTAAAAGAAAGGGGTGTAAAGTGTTAATCTATTGGGTGACGCTGGCAGTGACGCAGCGGTGTTTATAAGGGTACTGCCTAGCGGCAGCCAGGAGTAATTATAATTCCCTCACTGCAGCGTGCCCAATAGCCAGCACACATCCAAGTGACCCGTCTGGCGACTAATTATCCTAGGTGCAGTTCCCTGACTGACCTGAGGGTAAGGGGGGGCGCCAGAGAGCTGCAAGTTCCTAAGTGGAAGTGGGATAGTTATAAATCCCTGCAGTTTACTGGGTCGGACGGCAGCAGCCGTCGTGTGTGTGCACGTTCCATCACATGTGGTGGCAGCGGTGGGATCACGAGCCGTGACCCCCGGCTACCGTGTGGTGGACTGTGTGCCCGTTCATCACAGTCAGTATCTGGTTTTACCATCAGTGTTTGGTCAGTATCTGGTTTTACCATCAGTGTTTGGTCAGTAACTGGCTTTACCATCAGGGTTTGCTCAGTATCTGGTTTTACCATCAGGGTTTGGTCAGTATTTGGTTTCACCATCAGGGTTTGGTCAGTATCTGGATTTACCATCAGTGTTTGGTCAGTAACTGGCTTTACCATCAGGGTTTGCTCAGTATCTGGTTTTACCATCAGGGTTTGGTCAGTATCTGGTTTTACCATCAGTGTTTGGTCAGTATCTGGTTTTACCATCAGTGTTTGGTCAGTATCTGGCTTTACCATCAGGGTTTGCTCAGTATCTGGTTTTGCCATCAGGGTTTGGTCAGTATCTGGTTTTACCATCAGAGTTTGCTCAGTATCTGGTTTTACCATCAGTGTTTGGTCAGTATTTGGTTTCATCAGGGTTTGGTCAGTATTTGGTTTCATCATCAGGGTTTGCTGAGCATCTGGCTTTACCATCAGGGTTTGCTCAGTATCTGGTTTTTACCATCAGGATTTGCTCAGTATCTGGTTTTACCATCTGGGTTTCCTCAGTGTCTAGTTTTACCATCAGGGTTTGGTGAGTATCTGGTTTCATCATCTGGGTTTGGTCAGTATCTCGTTTTACCATCAGTGTTTGGTCAGTATTTGGTTTCATCATCAGGGTTTGGTCAGTATTTGGTTTCATCATCAGGGTTTGCCGAGTATCTGGCTTTACCATCAGGGTTTGCTCAGTATCTGGTTTTACCATCAGGGTTTGCTCAGTATCTGGTTTTACCATCAGGGTTTGGTCAGTATTTGGTTTCACCATCAGTGTTTGCTCAGTATATAGCTTTACCATCAGGGTTTGGTCAGTATTTGGTTTCATCATCAGTGTTTGGTCAGTATTTGGTTTCATCATCAGTGTTTGGTCAGTATTTGGTTTCATCATCAGGGTTTGCTCAGTATCTGGTTTTACCATCAGGGTTTGGTCAGTATCTGGTTTTACCATCAGGGTTTGGTCAGTATCTGGATTTACCATCAGGGTTTGGACAATATTTGGTTTTACCTTCAGGGTTTGGTCAGTATCTGGATTTACCATCAGGGTTTGGTCAGTATTTGGTTTCATCATCAGGGTTTGCTCAGTATCTGGTTTCACCATCAGGGTTTGGTCAGTATTTGGTTTCACCATCAGGGTTTGGTCTGTATCTGGTTTTACCATCAGGGTTTGCTCAGTATCTGGTTTTACCATCAGGGTTTGCTCAGTGTGATGAACGGGCACACGGTCCGCCACACGGTAGCCCGGGGTATCACGGCTTGTGATCCCACCGCTGCCACCAATATGTGATGAAACGGTGCACACACACGACGGCTGCTGCCGTCCGACCCAGTAAACTGCAGGGATTTATAATTATCCCACTTCCACTTAGGAACTTGCAGCTCTCTGGCGCCCCCCTTACCCTCAGGTCAGTCAGGGAACTGCACCTAGGATAATTAGTCGCCAGACGGGTCACCTGGATGTGTGCTGGCTATTGGGCACGCTGCAGTGAGGGAATTATAGTTACTCCGAGCCGCAGCCGGGTAATACACTTATAATACCCGCTCCGTCACCGCCAACGCCAGCCCATAGGTCAACACTTTACCCCTTCTTTATAGCTGCCACCAGCCACGGTTTACTTGGAACAATTTATCAAGAGGGTCCGTAGCAACCCCAAAACAGTAGCGTAGTACTTCAGGCGCGTGCAAATTCGTTTATAGAGCAGGAGAAACAAACTAATAAATGTATAGGTTTATTCCTTAAAAAGACAGGCAGTGCTTATACAATATAAAAAGATGGAACAAACTGAGACAATATCGTTATGTACAAATGCAGTTATAAAATAAAATAGGATTAAAGATGAAAATCACTCACATGGTTGTTAGATCATTTACAGGCAAGCCAGGCTGGGGGAAGGAGCCACACGTCATAGTTCATTTGCAGATCTCTTAGTCAGGACATCACAGCAAGGAAAGACTAGGGGGGCTCACTGCCAGACTTATACCTGGGGCTGCTGACCTCACGAAAAGGGGCTGGGTTTCTGGCCACCTCCCCAGGGATGGAAGTCTGGTTTGAAGCTCTGGAAAGTCATAAGGACCATAACTCAGCGGGGAACTCTAGCAGAATAATGGCAGACCTATCAATGATCTTACTTTAAAATGACAGTTCAAATGAGTCCAAACTTCGCTGAGCTAGTTCATGGGGAATCCGAGAATTCAATTTCTCGGGTTCTGTTGGGGTTACGGGTTCACCAGTACCACGGGAATGATGCCCATGGACACAGGCTTCAAAACAGTAACTTTCGTGTTTCTGACGCAAATCCCCACCGTGTTATAACCAAAACAGAATGAAGTCTCCAAAATGGCTGCTAGGGTAGGGACAGCACATGTTGCTGACAATAGGGACCCCTGCGGTGAAGCGGCAAAACTTCCAGCACTGGTAGCTCAGGTTACACTGAGCTTGACTGCAGGTTGGGGGGGGAAGGGAAGCGTGAGCTGCAGAGAAAAGGAGGGAGGGGTAACTTTGCCCTGGGCTTGCAAACGGTGGGGGTTGTAGTACTATGGGGAAAGTTCTGGAAACAGCACAAGAAATGAAGCTTGCAGTATCA
The DNA here is from genome assembly GCA_033576555.1 of Oophaga sylvatica. Taxonomy (NCBI): domain Eukaryota; kingdom Metazoa; phylum Chordata; class Amphibia; order Anura; family Dendrobatidae; genus Oophaga; species Oophaga sylvatica. The sequence continues at coordinate 777,164,602 of JARQOD010000001.1, read as the reverse complement.
TCACACCTCCCCCCCTTAGAGGGCGCTACGGAGGCATGACCTCTCGGTAATCCGCCATGCGCACCTCAGCGGGTTCGCCACGTCGGGACAACCCATCAGCATTCCCATGATCACTGCCCTTCTTGTGTTGTACGGCAAAATCATACTGCTGCAGGGCAAGGCTCCAGCGTAGCAACCTACCATTGGTTCCGGACACTGTGTGCAGCCAGCTCAGAGGGTTGTGGTCGGTGACCACCTTGAAGGTGCGCCCGTACAGGTAGGGCTGCAAACGTTGCAGTGCCCAGACCATGGCCAGGCACTCCTTCTCGATGGTGGAGTAGGCCACTTCCCTTGGCAGAAGTTTCCGGCTCAGGTACAACACGGGGTGCTCCTGGTTCCCCGAATCAACCTGGCTGAGTACAGCACCGAGGCCAAATTCGCTGGCGTCAGTCTGTACCAGGAATGGCCGACTGCTGTCGACGGCTTTCAACACTGGAGAGCTGCACAGGGCTGTTTTCAAAGCTCGGAATGCCGCCTCACAGCCATCTGTCCAGCTGACTGTTTGGGGTAGACCGCCTTGGTGAGGTCCGTCAAGGGTTTTGCAATGGCGCTATAGTTCGGTACGAAACGCCTATAGTACCCTGCAATGCCCAGGAAGGACTTCACCTGCTTTTTGGTCCTGGGGGTGGGCTAGGACACGATCGCGTCCACTTTCTCGGGCTCTGGACTCATGGAACCCCCACCTACCCGGTGCCCCAGGTAGTGGACCTCCCTCATGCCCATCTGGCATTTTCCCGGCTTGATGGTCAGACCTGCCTGGTGAATACGCTTGAGCACCTCCTGGAGATGCTGAAGGTGTTCCTCCCAGGTGGAACTGAAGATGGCAATGTCGTCCAGGTACGCCACAGCGTACTCCTCCAGTCCCTGAAGCAGGTGGTTGACCATCCGCTGAAAAGTGGCAGGGGCATTCTTCATGCCGAAAGGCATGACCGTGGACTCGTACAGTCCAAAAGGGGTGATAAAGGCGGATTTCTCCTGCGCCGCAGGGCTCAGGGGAATCTGCCAGTATCCCCGGCTCAAATCCATGATGGATATGTACTTGGCATTCGCCAACCGCTCCAGCAGATCCTCGATTCGTGGCATTGGGTGCGCATCAGAGGTAGTGATGGCGTTGAGCCCCCTGTAGTCCACGCAGAACCGGGTGGTCCGATCCCTTTTTGGCACGAGAACTACAGGTGAGGCCCACGCGCTTTTGGACGGCCGGATTACCCCCAGCTGCAACATCTCCTGGATCTCCTGGCGCATAATCTGCTGCACTTCCTCAGAGATCCGATAAGGTGTCCGCCGTAACGGGGCGCGATTCCCGGTGTCCACCTCGTGGACTGCCAACTTGGTCCTTCCGGGTCGGTTTGTGAACTCGGCCCGGAAGGGTTCCAGAGTGGTCAGCAACTGCAACCGCTGGGAGACGGTTAGCGAGGCATTTACCTCCATGTCCTCAATGGACCCATTGGCCTGGGCTTGGGCCAGCATGTCCAGGAGGGGATCCTCTTCCCCGTCCTTGGGCAGATTGCAGACCGGTAGGACGCAGGCTTCACGTTCGTGATGGGCCTTCATCATGTTGACGTGAAAGGCCTTGCGCCTACCCCGAGTGTGGTCAAGCGTGACCATGTAGGTGACTGGGTTGAGCCGTTGGTGCACGACGTACGGGCCTTCCCAGGCTGCCTGAAGCTTATCCTTTGGTACGGGGACCAGCACCCACACCTTTTGACCCACCTGGTAGGTCCGCTCCCGGGCGTTCTGGTCGTACCAGTGCTTCTGGTCAGCCTGAGCCTGCGTCATGTTGTCATGCACCAACTGCGTCAAGGTCTGCATCTTGTCGCGGAAGCGCATGACATAATCCACGATGGACACTTCCGTGGGGTTTGGCTCATCGTCCCAGGATTCTCTTATCAACCCAAGGGGTCCCTGGACTCGCCTACCATACAGGAGCTCGAAGGGGGAGAACCCCGTCGCGGCCTGCGGGACTTCTCTGTAGGCAAATAGCAGGTGTGGGAGGTACCGCTCCCAATCGCGTCCCTGGGTCTCAACCAGCATGCGGAGCATCTGTTTGAGGGTACCGTTAAAGCGCTCACACAAACCATTGGTCTGTGGGTGATACGCACTCGATACCATACGCGTCACCTGCATTTTGCTGCAGAGAGCCTTCATTAGGCGAGACATAAATTGGGTCCCTTGATCGGTAAGCATCTCCCTGGGAAATCCTACCCGTGAAAAGATGGTCACCAGTGCATCCGCCACCTTATCTGCCCTAGTTGAGGACAGAGCTACTGCCTCCGGGTACCGGGTAGCGTAGTCTACCACAGTAACGATGTATTGCTTTCCAGAGCTGCTGGGGACGGCCAGCGGGACCACAATGTCCACCGCGATCCTCTGGAAAGGCTCCTCTATCACTGGCAACGGGATCAGGGGAGCCTTAAGAGCAGGCCCCGCCTTCCCCACTCTTTGACAGGTGATACAGGAGCGGCAGTAGTTAGTCACATCTGTCCCCATCTTGGGCCAATAGAAGTGTTGAGACAGCCGTGCCTTAGTTTTGCTGATCCCCAAGTGTCCAGCGAGTGGAATCTCATGGGCAATCCTCAACAACTCACCTCGGAACTGGTGCGGGACGACCAGCTGTTTTTCCCTCAACCACTCCTTTTGGGAATCTCCGGGTACTGTCTCCCGGTACAACCTTCCTCGTTCCCAGAACACCCTCTCCTTATCAGTCACGGAGGTGGGCGTCTCGGCGAGGTGCCTCAAGTTCTCCAGGCTCGCATCTGAGTGCAGAGCGGCCTGGAACTCCTGGCTGGAGGCAGCCAGAAGTGACGTCAGGGTTCCTTCCTCACTGGGACCCTCTGGGACCGGCTCTGGGTCCAACTCTGGTTCAGTCTCTCCTGTAGCGGAGGAGGGTCCAGATGGTAGGGCGCTACCTGCGATCCGGGCACTCTGACTGCGGGTGACAGCAGCTACATATGCCGTCTCCCCGGGGGTTTCTATAGACCCATCAGCCTGCGCTACTATGGGCTCTACCTCCCCATCCACCCCCAACACTTCAGGAGCAGTGCTACTTATGGGCCAGTTACCTTCCTCGGTGGCACTGGTCAGTGTCATGGCGTCACCTTCCTCCCAGTTCCCATGCACCTCCCCATTTCCTTGAGCACTGTCGCTTGCTCCTGCTAGGGGTTCCTCAGCCGTCTCACTCCGCAGAGCGACGGAACTGAACGCTCCTGTACCTGTGGACACATCTACCACTTCAGAGAAAGGGTTAACAGATTCAGATGGCACAGATACATCACTATCAACATCAGTCCTAGGGAAAGAAAGGTTATCAGTTGCATCATCACTTCGCAAAGCATTAGCAGGTAACACAATCAGTTTCCCATCATCATCAACATCAACATCATGGTTAACGTTAACCTTATCATCAGATCGGGAAGGGGTGTCAGTGTAATGTATGTAGTACAGTTCATATAGCGTCTTGTGCTTGGGTGCGATGAAAATACATGAGACACAGGTTTGATATAGAAAGTCTTGTATTACTTCATACAAGTTGGCAAAAATAGTCACACAGTTTGCAGACACAGAAGCAGGAGACACAGCAGGCCAGAGTAATCTAAGCTCAGCAATCACTCTCCACAACAGGTTCAGGATCTTCTTCTCTGTTACCGTAAGTCCATGCAAACGTGGGTCTTTCAAAGAGCAGGGTTCAGAGTCCACAAGTGCTTCAGAGTTCCTCAGTAGGAATAGCTGGAGTACAAGGTCCAAGGCTTTAGGAGTCAGGTCACAGGTTCACTGCAGGCTAGATTCTGAAGCACTGATTGCTCAGCTGTGGCTGCTTAAGAAGCAAAAGGAGAGAATCAGGGCGGGAACATGCAAGCTGGAAACTCCATTTTGACTGAGGGCAAGATAGCTGCAGCAAGACAGAAAGTAAAATGGCTGACGAACAAACTGGGTTTCAGGAACATGTACACAGAACCTTACATTACTCCCCCCTTAGGGACAACCTCCGGATGACCTCAGGCCAGGCTTGTGTGGGTACCTCTGATGAAACTGACGGAGCAAGCGAGGAGCATTAACATTATTGACTGGTTCCCATGAGTTGTCCTCCACTGGGTAGCCCTGCCATTTAATCAGATATTGTAACTGATTTCTATACAACTTGGAATCTAAAATCCTTTCCACCACAAATTCTTCCTGACCATCGACTAGCACTGGGTCAGGGCAAGGAGAAGAACGTCCAGGAAACGTATTGGGTGTCCAGCCTTTAGTAGGGATACATGAAAGACAGGGTGAATTCTCATAGTTCTGGGCAGTTGAAGACGACAAGCAACGGCACTTATAATTTTACTGATTTTATAGGGTCCAATGTACTTATGTCCCAACTTAGACGATGGAATCCTTAACTTAAGATTTCTGGTTGACAGCCAGACCAAGTCTCCTACCTTGAAAGCTGGTGCAGGTTTACTAAATTTATCTGCTGCTTTCTTGTACCTTTCCTGAGTCGATTCCAGATTCTCCTTTAGAAGATCCATATTCTTCTGTAAAGACGTGATTCTTTCAGCCACTGCTGGTAAAGGCGTTTCTATGGGAAATCGTGGTAGAATGTTAGGATGATAACCTAGATTAGAGTAAAAAGGAGACTGCTTAGTGGAGGCACTCTGAGAGTTGTTATACGAGAACTCAGCTAATGGAAGTAGATCCACCCAATCATCCTGTAGGTGGCAGATATAGCAGCGGAGATACTGCTCCAGGGTTTGATTGGTTCGTTCGGTCTGTCCATTAGTCTGGGGATGAAAAGCAGAAGAAAGGTTTACTTTAATGTCCAATGCTGCACAGAATTTTGCAACAAGTGATGCCCCTCGATCCGAAATAACCTCATCCGGTACTCCATGTAAGCGAAACACATCTTTAATCATCAAATCTGATGTCTGTTTTGCAGTGGGTAAGCCGACACAAGGGATAAAATGAGCTGCCTTTGTTAGACGGTCAACCACCACTAGAATGGTGTTCTTCCCTTGAGAGGTTGGTAACTCCACAATGAAGTCCATAGAAATGGATCCCCACGGGCGGGGGGTGGGAAGAGGCTGTAACAGACCAGTTGGTGAGGAGCGAGGTGTTTTGCATCTTGCACAGACTTCACATGAAGTGACATAGTTTAAAACATCCTTCCTGCAAGTGGGCCACCAAAAGAAACGAGAGAGAAATTCCTGTGTCTTTAGAATTCCTCTATGCCCAGCTATCTTGGAATCGTGAATGAGTTGCAATACTCTCAATCTGACTGTTTCAGGAATATACAGGCGTTGTCCCTGAATCCACACACCATTCTTAAAGACAAGACTTACGTCCCTTGGGGGTTGTGCCAAACAGGAATCCGCATGGTATGCTTCCTTGATGTCCTTAAGTAGGTCTTGATTATGAATTACTCCTAGGAATCTAGAGTCAGGAAGAATAGTCTTAGGAGGAGTAATTGGACGTGTCTCTGCTGAGTAAATCCTAGAGAGTGCATCAGCCTTTCCATTGCGCGATCCTGGTCTATAAGAAATGATAAAATTAAATTGGTTTAAGAAAAGATTCCAGCGAGCCTGGCGAGGAGTCAGGCACTTAGCCGACCTGATAAACTCAAGGTTACGATGATCTGTCAGGACGACTATTTGCTGTGCAGCTCCCTGAAGAAGGTGTCTCCATTCTTTGAAGGCGGCAATAATGGCCAACAACTCTCTATTGCCCACATCGTAGTTCCTCTCAGCCGAAGACAACTGCTGGGAAAAGAAGGCACAGGGATGCAAGACATTCTTCTCACCTGTTCTCTGAGAGAGTATAGCTCCAACGGCACAGTCTGAAGCATCCACCTCTATTATGAAGGCAAGCTCGGGGTTGGGATGTACTAGGATAGGTGCAGTGGTAAATTTATCTTTTAGACGGGAAAATGCTTCCTGGGCTTGGGGAGTCCAGGAGAACCTAGACTCTTTCCGGGTAAGTTGGGTGATAGGTGACACTACCTCAGAGAAATTTCTAATGAAACGTCTATAGAAGTTGGCAAACCCGATGAAGCGCTGTACCTCCTTCACATTTCTAGGACTTGGCCAATCCTTGATGGCTTGGGTTTTGCTTCCATCCATACTAATTCCTTGTGTAGACAGTACATACCCCAGAAATTGAATTTCGGTCCTATGGAATTCACACTTTTCAAGTTTGATGTAAAGATGATTTTGTCTTAGACGTTCCAAGACCATTCTCACATGTCCATGATGTTCCTCTGTGGAGTTAGAAAAAATTAGAATATCATCCAAATAAATTACCACGAATGTATCTAGGAGATCCTGAAGATGTCATTCACCAAGTGTTGGAAAGTGGCTGGGGCGGTACTCAGACTGTTGTGAATGGGTTTGAGATGAGTTCTGAGCAGAGGCTCCCTCTGGTGGTTACAAGCGGTACTAGTGAGGATTGTGAGGACTGGGAATCAGGTGTTACTGATTGGTCTTATTTAAGGGAATCATTTTCCCATCAGGGTTGCCGGTGATCAATTGTTCTGGTCTGAATCCTTCTTTCCAGTTTCCCTTGTAGCCTGCTGTGTCGTGTCTGCATCTCCTGCTATCAGATAAGACAATTTCTTATTTTGTGTTTTTGCTATATTTTTGCATTTTGTCCTGCACTTCTGTGGGGGCCTTCTGGGTCCCCTCCGGGGGCTTTTGCCCTCTCAGTTTAGTCCAGCCACTGTGTTTTGTACTTTTGCTTTTTCCAGTTTTTTCAGTGGCTGCTGTTTTGTTTTTGTTACACCAGAGAACTAATTTAGGTGGTAGAGGTCGTGTGATCTCAGGTGATTTTGAAATTAGTAGAGTTGGTGTTTTTTCAGGGTTTTCTGGGATTGCAGTAAGTACCCTTCCTATCCTTTTCTATTTAGTTAGTTTGGGCCCAGCTTTTGCTCATACTATTTTCTTTCTGTGTCAGTATTTCCTCTTGTCTAACCGCCATTACATGTTTGGGGGCTTTCTATTATCTTTGGGGTTCTGCTACGGGGCAGATAGCTTTCCTATTTCTATCTTTAGGTGTAGTTAGTTTCTCAGGCTGTGACGAGGCGTCTAGGACCAACGTAGGAACGCTCCACGGCTGCCTCTAGTTGCGGTGGTTAGTCAGGGTACTGCAATCTCATAGATTCCAACTGCTCTGGTGTATTTCCTTTTTTACCTGCACTCCTCAGCTACCGTAACATAACAGTATCACCGGCCATAAAAATTGTATGGTACTCACAGAAGGAAAAAATATTTTGAAGGAAGAAAAGTTGTCAGAGATATTTTTCTGTTTGTTGCATTTTTTTTTTTTTTCCCTCTGTATCTCTGGGTGCTGGGGAGGATCTTTTCTCCCAATGGAGTTTGCACAGTTGTCTGGCCGTGTGGATCAGCTTGCCACTGAGGTTCAGAGTATTGCTGCATATCTTGCTAGGTTGCCTGTTGTGGAACCTAGGATCCCCATGCCAGATTTGTTTTTAGGGGATCGAGCTAAGTTTCAGAATTTCAAAAATAATTGTAAATTGTTTCTTGCCTTAAAATCTAAGTCCTCAGGAAACGCAGCGCAGCAGGTTCAAATTATCATCTCTCTCCTGCGCGGCGATCCTCAGGATTGGGCTTTTTCCCTGATACCTGGGGATCCTGTTTTGAGTGATGTTGATGCATTTTTTCAGGCTTTGGGTTATTGTACGATGAGCCTAATGTCACTGATCAAGCTGAAAAAGCCTTGTTGGCATTAAATCAGGGCTTGATGACGCTGAGTTATACTGTCAGAGATTCCGTAGGTGGGCAGTCCTGACCAAATGGAATGACGACGCTTTGGCGGCCCTTTTCCGGAAGGGTCTGTCGGATAATGTAAAGGATGTTATGGTGGGATTCCTGTCCCCTCTGGTCTCAATGATTCTATGTCATTAGCGATTCAAATTGACAGACGTTTTGCGTGAGCGGAGAAGTATGCGTGGAGTGGTTGCCTTGTGAGCCAGCTGCTGAGCCCATGCAGTGTGATGGAGTGGTGTCTGGGGCACAGCGTCATGAGTTTCGAAAGCGCAATGGGTTATGTTTCTACTGTGGTGATGCCTCTCATGCTATTTCAGTCTGCCCTAAGCGGGGAAGACATTTTGCACGCTCAGTTGTCTTGGGTAGTGTTCAGACTAAGTTTTTATTAACTGTCACTCTGATATGCTCTCTGTCCTCATTTTCTGCTCAGGCTTTCGTTGATTCTGGAGCAGCTATTAACCTGATGGATTTGATTTTGCTAAACGTTGTGGGTTTCCCTTGATACCCCTACAGAAGTCTATTCCTTTACTGGGGATCGATTCTACCCCTTTGGCTGAGAATAAACCCCAGTTTTCTACTCAGGTGATAATGAGGGTTGAACCTGATCACCAGGAGTGCTGCAAATTTTTGGTTCTATATAATCTGCATGACATTATCGTGCTGGGTTTCCCTTGGTTACAGTCTCATAATCCTGTTTTGGATTGGAAATCTGTGTCTGTAACCAGTTGGGGCTGCCAATGTGTTAGTGCCAACACTCCTGTTTTTTCTGCCTCCCCCCAGGCTGAGGATGTTCCTGACTTTTTGTTTGATTTTTCTGATGTGTTTTAGCGAAAGTAAATCTGCATCCTTACCTCCCCATAGGAGCTATGACTGCGCTATTGAATTAGTGCCAGGTAGTAAATTCCCTAAAGGTCGCCTTTTTAACTTGTCTGTACCTGAGCTGACGCTATGCGGTCTTATATCAAGGAATCATTGGAGAAGGGTCATATCAGACCATCCTCTTCACCCTTAGGTGCGGTTTTTTCTTTGTGGCCAAAAAAGATGGTTCATTAAGGCCGTGTATTGATTATCGTCTCTTGAACAATATTACTGTGAAATATCAATACCCGTTACCCTTGATTTCTGACCTGTTTTCCAGGGTGAAAAACGCTACTTGGTTTACCAAGCTTGACCTCAGGGGGGCGTATAACCTTATTCGCATTAAGCACGGGGATGAATGGAAGACGGCATTTAACACCCCTGAAGGGCATTTTGAGTACCTTGTGATGCCCTTTGGGCTCACTAATGCTCCTCCGTCTTCCAGTCCTTCATGAATGACATTTTCAGGGATTTTGTGGACAAGTTTCTGATTGTTTATTTTGGATGATATCTTGATTTTTTCTAATGACTGGGACTCCATGTGAAAACTGTTCGAACGTAT
>JARQOD010000001.1:777086903-777155283 GCA_033576555.1 Oophaga sylvatica | reverse complement strand
TGGAAAGAAGGCGCAAGGGAAGGAGCCCCGTTTGATTTTTTCAACGCAGAAGTCTGGATCCCATGCGCGTTTAATGCCCCTGATGTGCCTAAAAGTGGAAACCCCCCAAAAGGCCCCCTTTTTGGGAAAAAAACCCCTTTAAAAAAAATCTGTGTGTGGTGACCCTTTTGAACCCCAAGGTTTCCCCACAATTTTATAACGATGGGTAAAAAAAAAAAATATTTTTTTTCCACAAAAATGATCTTTTCCCCCCAAAATTTTTTTTTTTCCCCCGGGGAAAAGCCCCCAAAATTTTTGTGAAATTTGTCCTGAGCATGCCGAAACCCCATATTTTGGGGAAAACCCTTTTTGACGACGGCAGAGGCGCAAAAAAAGGAGCCCCGTTGATTTTTCAACGCAGAATTGGTGGACGCCATGTCGCATTTGTAGGGGCCCGATGTGTCAAACCAGGGGTGGGCAATTAATTTTGAGGGGGCCCCCATGGAAAAATTGGGGTGGGTTTTTGAGGGGCCGGACTAATATATTTTTCTCCGTTTAAACCCCAAAACTGTAAATTTTACATATATATATATAAATTATATAACTTAACTGTATAATACATACCTGCCCCTTATCCTCATCTTTTTCCCCATCATCATCAATGCTCCCCCTTATCACAATGGCCCCTCATATCTTCTCCCAACTCAATGCCCGCCCCCTTTTATCAAGCCTGCCCCTTTTTCACATCTTCTCCCCATATCATCTCAATGCCCCCCCATTATCACAATGCCTGCCCCTCATCCTTTCCCATCACAATGCCCCGCCCCTTTCATCAATACCCCCCATTTTCATCATTTCCTCCCCATATCATCAATGCCTCCCCCTTTTCACAATGCCTCCCTCATCACTTCTCCCCTTTATCAAAAGCCTGCCCCTTATCCAATGTGCCCATTATCACACTTCTCCCATCACATCAATGCCTGCCTCATCATCATCATCATCTTTCTCCCCTATCAATGCCCGCCCATTATTTTTCAATACCGCCCATTATCATCATCTTCTCCCCATCATCATCAAACCTCCCCATTATCACAATACCTGCCCTTAATCATCTTCTCCCCATCATCACAAAGCCCCCCCCATTTTCAGCAATGTGCCCCTCATCATCTTCTCCCCATCATCAATGCCTGCCCCATTATATAATGCCTGCCCATTATTCATCTTCTCCCCATCATCATCAATGCCCCCCCATTATCAGCAATCCTCCCCATATATTTTCCCCCCACACAATCCCTCCCCATTACACAATGCTGCCCTTTACCCACATCTTCCCCCCATCTCATCATGCCCCCCCATTATCCAATGCCTGCCCTCATCATTTTCTGCCCCATCAAAATGCCCCCATTATCATCATCTTCTCCCCATCATCATCATCCCCCCCCCCAATCACACCCCCGCCCACATACACACAGACAGCACATAACATCCTCACATACACAACCACACACACACAAAAGAAACCCCACTACATAGACCGACAACACAGAGACACCCCCTTTCCTGCCAGGTCCCCCTCTCTGCACAGCCGCCGCTGAATGATGACGTCATTCAGGGCCGGCTGTGAAGGAAGCCCCGGGTGGACCCCGGGAGCGGGCAGCGGGAGGCAGGGGAGGGGAAGTATTGTGCCACTGATCCCCGGGGGCCCTGGACGCCGGAGGCCCCCCGGGGGCCCGGGTCACTGACAGCCGGGGCCGGAGCGGCCCCGGGGCCCCCCCTTCCCCGGGTTGGTTTAAAAAAGTGGAAACCCCCCCAAGTCCCCCTTTTTTGGAAACAGCCCCCCAAAGGAAATTTAAACAAATGGTGGGAGCCTTTTGAACCCCAAGGCTTCCCAAAAATTTTTAAAAACCCCCGGGCGTAAAAATAAAAAATCATTTTTTCCCAAAAACCCTGATCTTTTTTCCCCCAATTTTTTATTTTCCCCAAGGGGAAACGGAAAAATTAACCACAAAAGTTTTGTAAATTTTGCCCTTGGTATGTGATCCCCCATAAGGGGGGGGCCCACTTTTTGGCGCACGGCAGGTTTGGGAAAAGGAAGAGCCCGTTTGACTTTTTAAAACCAAATTGGCGGAAATTTGAGATTGGACACCATGTCGCGTTTGGAGAGCCCCTGAGCCCAAAAACAGGGGAACCCCCCCACAAGTAAACCCCATTTGGAAATAGACCCCCTATGGAACTTATTTTAAAACTGTTGTAGCACTTTAAAACCCCCAATTTTTCACAAAATTTTAAAAACCCTGGTGCGAAAAAAAACAAAAAAACAATTTTCCACAAAAAGATTTTTTAGCCCAAAATTTTTTTATTTTTTCACGGGGAAAAATTGGCCCCTAAAATTGTTGTCCAATTTGCCCTGAGTAGCGATCCCAAAAATTTTGGGGGGGGGGAAACTTTTTGGGGGCACGGAGGGCTTGGAAAGGAAGTAAAAAATTTTTTGGGAAATACAGACTTTTAAGGGGGTCATGTTCCTTTGCGTGCCCCAATGTGCCTAAACGTGGAAACCCCACAATGCCCCCTTTTTGGGAAACTCCCCCCTAATAACTTATCAGACTGTGGTGAGCATTTAAACCCCCCAAAGTGTTTAAAAAGTTTATAATCCCTGGGTGTGAAAATAAAAAAAAAAACAATTTCCAAAAAAATGATTTTTTAGTCCCAATTTTTGATTTTTAAAAGGAAAATTTGGGGACCCCAAAAGTTTTGTCCAATTTGTTGAAAAGCGATACCAAATTTGTGGGGGGGGGAACTTTTTGGGGGGGCGCCAGCGGGTTGGAAGGAATTTAAAAACTTTTTTGGAAGAGACGTTGATGGGGTCCATGTTCCGTTTGCGTCCCCCAGAGTGCCAAACAGGGGGAAACCCCCAAAAGGACCCCATTTTGGGAAACTAGACCCCCAAAGGGAAAATTATCAATGTTTGGTAGCACTTTGAACCCCAAAGTGCTTCCAGAAATTTAAAAACCCAGAGCCGTGAAAAAAAAAAAAATGTTTTCCTCAAAAATGATTTTTTACCCAGCTATTTTTTTTTTTTTCCCATTTTTAACAAGAGAAATTAAAACCCCCCAAAATTGGGGGCAATTGCCCCTGAGTGCGCTGTCCCCCATTTTTTGGTAAACCCGTTTGGGTGAAAGGCAGGGCTCGGAAGGGGGAGCCCCTTTTGACTTTTTGAACGCCCGTCATTTTTTGGGCCCCCCTGAGTGCCTAAATAGGGGAAAAACCCCTAAATTTCTACTCCAACCCAAACCCCCAACAACCCCCCAAATTTCCCAACCCCAACCCTAATCCAAACCCCTAATCCCAACCCTAATTCCAACTCAATTGAAACCCCTAACCCAATTTTGTAGCCCTAACCCAATGAACCCAAACCAATTGTAACCCAAAACCTAATTATAACCCAACTCTAAGGCGGGGTTCTTTTTGCATTTACCACCCGTTCAACACATAGCGTTGAGGGGCTTACGGTATACTAACGCGATCGGTTATCTATACCCCTAGCGCAAGGGGGAAACAGCAGGTGATTTATCTGCGCTAGCGGTGCGGAGCCCCAAAGCTTCAGCCCGCATCTGAGGGTCCCTCACTGAAGATGACACGTCGCGAACGATCCCCCTTTTAAAAATTCGGCAATGCGCCCCCAAATGGGGGGGAATGGCAGCGTTAAAAGGCTCTTTTACACCGTTTTTTACCGCGGTGTAACGAGTCCGTCTAACGGGTGCCCAAAAGCAGTATAACCCCGCCCAACCCCAACCCTAAATTTTTTTAAACCCCCAACCTAACCCTAGCCCAACCCCAACCCTAGCTCAACCCTAACCCCAACCCCCAGCCTTAACCCCAACCCCAAAAGAAAATGAAAAAAATATAAATTTTTATTTTTAATTTTGTCCCCAAAAAGGGGGTGTAAATGGGGGGGGTTTTACTGTTTTTTTTTTTTTTGATCACTGTGATGTTTTCCCCAGTGATCAAAATGTCTTTTATGAGAAGAATGAAAATTTTTTTTTAACTGCCGCCGGCAGGAAAGAAGACGGGGATCCCCGGAGCCTTGAGGGGGCGGGGACACCGGAGGTAAGGGGGGGGCGATCGGGGGGGTCTGGGGGCCCCAATTCTCCCCCCTCTGAGTGCAATTACACGAGGGGAGAGAAACATTTTTTTTTTTTTTTTTTCGGTCGCCTTTTATAACCCACCCGGGTCATGTTTTCTGGGGTCTCGGAACCCCTCGGCCGCCCGGGCCCAGAGAAAATTGCCCACCCCCCCCGGCAAGGAAAGCGGCGGGGCATGAATGCGCCCGCCATTCAAAATGGCGGGTCCCCCTGGAGGAAAACAAGGGGGGCCGGGGCCCCAAAGGAGCACATTGGGAGAACAAGGGGGGTCCCGGGGGGCCCTTTTTCTGCCCTCTGAGCCCAATTACATCAGAACAGAAAAATTTAAATGCACAAAGATTTTTTTTTTTGTTGGGCCCCTTTATGGTTAAATAAGGAAATCCAACATGGGGCCCCGTTTCATGTTCTCGGGTCTGGGCTCCCCCCGGTAGCCGAGCCCCCTCTATTTTTAATTAACGGCGTGGGGTTTAAGACCCAAAAATGAGCCGTTAAAAGGCGATGGGGGTCTTTAAAGGGGGTTAACATAGAGAAAAAAGAGATTCTGTGACTAAAACGACCGGCCTGATAGTTTTTAGGGAAATTTGGAGTGTGGGACTGTTTCAGGATCCCAGAGTTTCATAAGTTGTTTGAATGAAAGGTGGGGCCTTTTGGGTGGACCCGGAAATTGGTGTGGGGACGGGCCCCGGGGATTGGGGAGCGGCCCCGACATACCCCCGCTCGCTTGGGGTTTGGGGCCCCCACCTCCACGTTTCTCAACCCACCCTTTTCCCCCCAACCCCCTCCCTCTTTTCACCCCCCTTTTTTTTTTCTTTTATTGTGTGTGTTTTTTATTTATATGTACGTCTTGTAAATTCCTATTGATACGAGACCGCGGGGGTCAAAAGGTTTTTTTTTTTTATGTGAGTTCAATAACAGTCTACAATTTGGAGCTTCTTCAAAATTTATTTCATGTTTTTAGAAAAAGGGGATTGAAACATCCCCCCTGTTTTTATTTGTTACTGCTTCGGTATATATAAAATAATTGAGTTGTATTTCTTTTTTTTGAAAAAAAAAAAAGAAATTAAAAAAAAATATATATTTGATAGAAAATAGGAAAACAGGGAAAATCGCATACAAAAGAGAACAAGTGACCAATCAGAGAGAAAAAGACCATATATATTGAACTCATGACCCAAAAAAGCCCCCTTTTTTTTGGAGGCTAATGCGATTCCCTCCCTGCGGGGTTTTTTTCACCTCTTCTATGATCAAAAATTTTTAACGGGGGCAATTGTGTGTCCAGAGGGAAAAAAATATGTGGAATTGGGGAAAAAGGTTCTTGCCCCCTAATGGTCGATTTGGTTTTGGATGCGATTTTTTATTTTTTTATATTTTCCCCAATATAGAAACCCACATGGGAAAAATAGTAAACAAATGTGATTGATTGAAAGTAGCCTTTATACATATCTTTTCCCCGGGGTGGATGAAAGAAATTGCCCTTTAAAACATTTTTGCATGGTACAATGCAGGCAAGGGGGAAAGGGGCCAAAATTGGATTACTCAAAATAGTGTTGAGCATTCCCAAAACCGCAAAATCGGGGGGCCCATTTCCCTTTTCGGGAAATTTGATACTTAAATTTTCCCATACTTTTTCCAATGTTTCCCAATCGGAAAATTCCCCTAATTCTTTTAGAGGCAATGTATTTTAGTCACCAAAGAGGAATCCCAAAAAAGTGTGGGGACATCCGAAAAACTGCGGCAACTTAACTAATGGCATGGCTGGATTTGGGTGCTGAAATGAGTAGAATGAAAAAAGGGGGCCGGCCATTTTGCGTCCTGGCTGGAACCAGTAAGGGGGGAAAAAGTACTCTGCTCACTTGAGGGACAGTTAGATTGCGATTTTTTTTTTATACTTGCTTGAGGGAGGCTAGTTTTCCAAGCTGGTAAAGTTATTTTTTCCGTGTTGTTTTAAAAAAGCTTGGCAAGGTTGTGTGTGACAGTGCAGGGGCGCGCAGTTTGCTTGTCCCCCGCTGTTTTAGGTCTGCAGTGTCATGACTCTTTTTTTTTTTTTTTTTTTTTTTTTTGTGGGAAATTTTGCCCTCCATTTTATTAGAAAAAAAAAAAACAAATCTATTATGTGACGTGCTTCCTCCCTATCAATCATTGGTTGCAAACACAAAAAGAACTACACAAAGGACTTTTTCACAGATTGTGGGCATTTGTTTCTTTTTACTTCGTCTGTGTTTTTTACTTTTTTTAGGCAGATCACCTCCAGTTACGTTCAAGCACTGCTGCTTTACTTCCCCGAGCTGTTTGTGGCTCTCCTTTCATTTTTCTCCAATTTTTTCTGCAAAATTCCATTTAAAATAAATCTAATCTATTTGACTAATAGATTAGATTTTTTTTAAAAAAAGGAAATTTGCAAACCAAAAGGGAAAAGAAAGGGGTGAGCCACTGAGACACGCTCACAGGTAAACAGCAGTGCTTTAACAGTAACTGGGCGTGATCTGATCAAAAAGTAAAAAACACGACTGAAGTGAAAACTGAAACACAAAGTCCACAATCTGTGAAAGCTCCTTTTTGACTTTATAGTGTTTGCAACCAATGATTTTAAACGGATGGAAGCCGTCCCCCCAATGTATAGTGTGCGCGCTTCCATTAACAAAACTTGGTTGCAAACACATAGAAGTACAAAGGATTTTCACAGATTGTGGACCTTTTGTTTTCAGGTTCACTTCATCGTGTTTTTACTTTTTGAGTGCAGATCCGCTCCAGTTACAGTTCAAGCACTGTGTTGTACTCTGTGAGCGGTTCAGTGGGTCATCCTTTTCTTTACTCCAATTGGTTCTGGGACATTCCCTTTAAAATAAATCAATCTATTAGTGTGCGGCTTCCATCCGTTACAAAATTTGGGTTTCAAAACTAAAAGTACGAAAGGGGCTTTTTCACAGTTGTGGGCAGTTGGTTTCAGTGTTCACTTCAGCTGTGTTTTTTACTTTTTTTAGTGCAGATCACCTCCCGTTCATGTTAAACCTGCTGCTTGTACTCTGCTGAGGGTCTCATGGTCATCCTTTTCATTTACTCCAATTGGTTCTGTACATTCCATTTAAAATAAATCTAATTTTAGTGTGACGCGTTCCAAACCGTAACAATAATTGGTTGCAAACATATGAATACAGAAGGACTTTTAATTTTTTGGGGGACAGTTGTGTTTCAGTGTTCACTTCAGTCTGTGTTTTTTTTTTTTTTGAGTGCAGATCACCTCCTTTTACATGTTCAAGCCGTGCTTGTCTCGCGGCGGTCTCTGGCTCTCCTTTTCATTTTTTCCCCAAATTGGGTTCTGTACTTTCCCTTTTTAAAAAAAATTAATTTTTAGTGTACGCGTTTTCCATCCTATACAAACATTGGTTAAAAAATATAAAAGTACACAAACGGGCCTTTCACAGTATAAACATGGGTTTTTAATTTTAAAAAAATATGTATTTTTTTAAAAATGACCAAAATAAGAATTTTGAAGAGGAATATCCTACACCATTTTTGCACAATAAAAAGGTGTACATCTGCCCCTAACAACAATGTATTATTATATTTACTTGTAGCTTTTAATTTTAAAAAACCAAAACACAGGGAAAACCCTTTCGCACTGCAGCTGTTTCAAAGTTAACCCCTTTATGCATTCCAACATTGCAGCATTTGGGGGATGTTTGGTTTTGATTGGTAAAATTTTAAGGATGAAAAGGTTCCCACAGTACAAATAATAAGTTTTTTTTTGTGTTAGCTTTGTGTTTGACAGTGGAATCTGCCAAAAATATGTCAAATTATTTAGTTACAGATTTTTTACAACACTAATCATTAAAGGGTTTTTAAATTTTGCCCTTTTCCTGTTTCAGCTTAAAAATAAGGGTGTACCCTATATCAGTTAGCACTACCCACTTTAAATGTCATGTTTTTTAAACATGTGAGCTGGGTACGTAATTTTTGCGGACACACAGCAGGGGAACGCGGGTTTCTAAAACCCCACTATTACTATCGTGTATTGGCTGTGGACACGACATTCTGGCAGAACTGGCAGTGTTGTACCCAGGGAGTATAGCTAGGGGTAGAAGAAAAAACGGGAAACAGGGAAAATTTTGTAACCCCATTTATTTTAATCTGAAACCGGACGGGCAAATTTCAGGCGAGACCATCCCTATTTCTTTTTAAAAAAAGTAACCCTTGTACATTATCGTAGGAAGCGCAACAACTCTGTTATACCCCACCTGCAGCGTAAAACCCTCCCCATAATCACTGCCACAGAAACCCGCACCTCCATGTACTGGCTAAACTCTGGCCTGTTCCAGCTTTTGAGACACAAAAAAATTGAAAGGGGAAGAGCCATCTGAAGTACACTGAGAGGGCAAGACTTAGTCGTAACCCCTTTCGGAAATGTTTCCCCTCGACGGAGCCGTCTCGGATGGTGTGACATTGGTGGCGCTGCCACAAAACTTACCATTTGGAACAACGGGTCTTCCCCTGTGCAGAGGCGCTGTTTGTGCCCCCTTTTGTTGCGAGCTTTTCCCCACGCCCGAGCCAGAGCTGTTTTTAAATCAGTACACAGCAGGCTCTCGGTGGAATGGAGAACTTTGGATTCCCCATGTGTTTGGTACTTCCGCATTTTTTCCCGGGGTTCAACGGTGTGAAGTTTGTAAAGTTGCCCCGGTAGCGAGGTTGGGAGGGTTACCCCAATAATCAGACTGGTTTTGAATGTGTTCGATGCGGCGGCGTTTTCTCGAACTGCGCAGAAATAAACCATGTGGGGCAGACCCCCAAGGCCCAAAGAAACCTTTTGCCCCCTGCAAGAGGCGTAAAACCCGCCTGCGTGCATCCCCCCCCCCTTGGCTATATGACTAGAGCATTTTTCCCCCCCCTTGGAGCGATGTCTTCCCCCTCCATTGATCCCCCCCAAAAATCCTTCAAATAAATAAATTAAAAAAATTTAAAACCAAAATTTTTAAAAATTTGTATCATAATTCTGTAACCATTTTAGGGAAACACAATACATTACAAAAGGATAGACAAAAAATTCTATGTGCTTTGTAAATACATTAAAAGTTGTAAGGTTATAAAATTTTAAAGACAGCGATCGGAGGTTCAATTTTTGATACAGCATGGTAGTGGGTGCCCCTTCTTAAAGGATCCAATTTTAAAACTGGTTTTTCACCCCAAAAAAGCTTCCACAGGCACACCCCCCACACTCCCCCCTTATTTTTATTTTCGGCCTAACCCCCCCCGCTGCACTCCAAACGACCCCTTTAAACCTCGCCTAAAAACGTACCCCCCACTTCCCCCCAAATCCAAACTTCCCCGCCGGGGCCCCCAAATTTTGGAATGTTCCCCAAAAAATTTTTGGGCACCCCCAAATTTTTGGGGGGTTTTTGGCGCTCCCTCAAAACAATTTGTTACATGGCCCACACTTTTACTAATCAAAAATCATTTATGTGTAATTCTGTGGTGGCCCCCTTCACTATCCCCGCACCCCCCATTCCTTTAAAAAAAACGGGGCCCCCTTTTTAAAAAACCTTTTTTATTTAAAAACCTGTATTTGTTTTCCCCCCACCCCTCATTGGAAAATTTAAAATTTAAAACCCGCAGGGGGGGTGTTTTTTCTTTTAAATTTTTGTAAAAATTTTAAGTTGTTATTATATGGGTTTTTTAAAATTTTTTTAAATGAAAAACACTGCGGGAAAATTATGGGGCCCAAAAAAATAAAAATATTATTTTCTTTATAGGGGGCCCCCTCAAGTGGGAAGTGTGAACCCCCCAAATTTTTTAGTTGAAATGCCCCCCGATGCAGTGTATCCTTTTCTTTTGGGGGCGCTCCAAAACCGCCCAAAATGGAAACGGGGAAATTTTCCCCCTGGGGGGTCCCCAAATATAACGATGTTTAGAAGGGGAAATCCCCGTTGCGAGCTGCAATCGCATCGGCCATGCTGGAAAATCGCGTGGCACCTAGGGGGACCTTGTGCAGCAGTGCATCAAGATCCGGGTAGTCCCCCAAAAAAAACCCCCACGACCCAAAAAGAGACATTGACAACATGGTTTGATGAGGTTCCAAGGCCCCCCAAAAAGACACCGATTTCGGCCCCCCTTTTAACACTACCAAGCCCGCCTTAATTTTTTTCCCAAAAAAACCCCCTCGCTCTCCCCCTTTTTGGGTTACAGGCTCCTTCCTGTGGGGGTAAGATTTCCCCTGGAAAAAATTTCAGGATTGGGCCCCCTTTACATTTGGAAAAGGGGTGCTCAAAAAGGCCAAAAAGAAAAGTTCCCGGGCCATGTGGGGGAGAAAACCTGACGGCCCTGCAGGATTCTGAGGAAAGGAATAGGAAAAGGGGAAAAAAAAGGTACAAATTTTTTCCTGCAATCCCCTTGGGGTTTGGGGGGAAACTCAGCCCACTCGCAAGTCAGTACCCCCTGCAAACATTGACCCCCAAAAAGGGGGAGGGAAAGGGAATTTCCCGGCCATGGGGTTAAACCCCTTTTTTAGGTTTTTTTTAGTTTTCTGGCACAAAACCCCTTTTTTCCCCATTTTGTTTTGGTCCGCCCTTTTGGTTTGCTTGAATTCATTTAAATTTTCTATGTTTTAACTAGCCGGGTTTTTAGGTTTTAAAAATTTTTAGTTTTGTTTTTGGGTTTGGGTCCAAAGTTTTTTTTTTTTTTAATTTTAGCAAAAAATTTTTTTTGGGGAAGGGGGTGCCCCCCTTTTCTCCCTCCCAGATTTTGTGGGGTTAACCCCCCCGGAAAAAGGTCTTCTTTTACAAAAGTGAAAGGGTTTTGCGGGTTTTGGTGAGATCGGGTTTCCCCCTTACAGTGGGGGGCACTTAGTTGTTTTTGGGACAAAATTTCCCCCTTTTTTTCCCTTTCGGTTTTAGCAATAAAAAAAAAATGGGTTTCTGGTCCAGCATCGGGGTCAGGGGGACCCTTTTCTGAGGGTTTTTTTGTAGGCATGTTTTTAATTTTTTTCCCAAAATGCTTTTGCAGCCCCGGGACCTTGCCTGCTAAAAAGAAAAGGTTTTGGGGGAATTTTTTTGGGGGTTTTAAAAGATATTCTTACGGGAAATTTTTGCCCACCCCCCTGAAACGATTTCAAAAAGGGGCGGGAAATTTTTTTCAATGCCGCTTTTGGGGGTGTGTTTTTTTCTGGTTTTTGGGGGGTAGGGCCCCTGTTTTTTTCCCCTCCCTGGCCCACCGCTGGTGTTTTTTCCCCGGGGTGTGGGGAAAGACAGGAACTTGCTGCTGTGTGGGGAAAAAACATTTGTCCTGGGCAACAGGGGGCCCAGGTTTTCCATGGCGCCCCGGAGGAAGCATAACCACTGGTGTGGCCTAAGAGGGTTAAAAAACCTGAAGATGTAGGTGCTGAAATTTGGCCCCACATCTCCTTGGGGTCTTTGTAACTCAACTAGGCTTTTTTTTCCCCCCTTTTTACACATTTTTCTGGGATTGAGGTGATGACACTTTTGCTTTTTTAAAATTTTTTTTTACACGCTTTTCTTTTTAATGAAAAAATCAATTTAAGTGGTAAAAAAAAGGGCCACGCATTCAAGTCCTGGGGCGCAAAATTTTTTACTTTTTTGGGAAAACAATGTCCAACAGGTGCCAAATGGGGAAAAGGCAACCAGCGCACCCAAAATCTCCCCCTTTTGTACCTTTTTGGGGAATTTTTTCCCCCTTTTTTTTCCCCTTCCCACAAACCATTTCTTAGGGGCCCCCCCCGCTTTTAACCAAAGAAAGGTTTACCCCAAAGTCCCCCATGCACACCCCCCCTACCCCCTCCCTCTTTTTTTTTTTTTTGGGGGCCCAACCGACCCGGCCCTGAAAAGACTTTTTGACAAAACCCCTGCACAAAAAACTCCCCCACCCCCACCCCAAACTTCCCTTGCCCCAAAAACCCCTTGGAAAAGCCCGTAAACCCCCAAAAATTAGGACTACCCAATTTGCAGGGGTTTGGGGGCTCCCCAAAAACATTTTTTAAAAGGGGGCCCTTTACATTCACTAATCAAATCATTCTAGTATTTGTTAAGTTGTTTTGTCTTACCCCCTTCACTATCCCCACCCCCCAGCCCCTTTTAAAAGGCGGGGAAACCCTTTAAACACCATTGTATAAAACACCTATACTTTTTATTCCCCCACTATTGTACATTGAAAAGGGCCCCGAGGGGGGGCGACTTATTTTTTAAATTATTGTTTTGTTAACGTTTTTATTTTACTTTTTCTTTAAACGCAAAATTAAAGCGCGCGGAAAAAAGGGGCTAAAATAAAAAAATATTATTTTTTACCCCTGAGCGCTCCCCCCCCCCTGTTCTTATCCCCTGTTGGGGTTTTGGGGCCTAAAATCCCCACTCCCCCCTTTTTCCCAAAACCTGTTTTGGGGGGTCTGGCCACACCACTCAAAAGAAACCGGCCCCCGGGTCCATCACATCATCAGAAAGGTTCTGCGGGTTTTACCACGGACTGTTCACCCCCCTTCAAATTTGAGAGACCCCCTGTTGGCATCACTAACCCCCCTCTTTTTCCCTTTCAAAAAGCGCTTGGGGGCCCCCGTTTGCAACCCTAAAAATTTAGAACAGAAAAACACTCAGGGCCCTTACAAAAATCCCCAACCCCCGGGGAATTTGCCAGGGGGTGAAGAGACAGTGGTTGCCCAACAGGGTGGGGCCCCCGAAGGGGGGGAAGCAATTGAACGATTTTTTGGGTGAATCCAAACAACAACGGTTTTTAATTTGTTTTCCCCCAGCAGGGGGGAAACCCCGGTCCCACCCAAAAAGGGCATAAAAACGCTCCCGGCCCGGGGGGAAAAAAAAATGGGTGCGGCCCTGGGGGCCCCCCGCACCCAGAAACCCCCAAAACCCCCCCCCCCCGAAGAAAAAAACCCCAACCCCTTTCCTTTTTTTTCCCCCCCCTTTTTTATCTTTTTGGAGATTATAAAGAAAGTTGAAAATTTTAAAGGGCCCAATTTTGGGTTTTTCCCCCCGGGGTGCGTGAACCGCCACAAAAGTTTTTGAAAGGGGTTTAAAGGCCCCTTTGGGACTTCTTTTTTTTTCAACCCTGTATTGTTTTAAAAAAAAGGGGGAAGGGGGCCCACAATAATTTTTTTTTATTTGTAATAATGGGGAGCAAAAAATTTTGAGAAAAAAATTTTAAGGGGGGGGGCCCGGGGACAAAACCCCAGGGAGACACAACCAAGTGGTTGAAAACTAATGGGGGTGATCTCCCTTTTCCAAAAAAAGGGGAAAAACCCCAACTACATGAACACTGCACCAACTGTTTTACAACCCCAAAACCCCCCCCCAAAAGGCTTGTGCCAAAAAAAGGGCAACAAATCACTTTCCCTGTTTTAAAAACAAAAAAAAAAAATTAGTAGTTACGAAATTTTTTTGAGGTACAGTATTTTTTCCCCTTCACCATCGTGGTATGCAGTTATCTAAAAATACCTTTTAACCGTTGATTTGCGCACCCGGGCAGGCATAAAAACAATTTTACTATGCACAAAGCATTTTAAAAGGGGTTTTTTTTTAATAAAAATGTTTTTTTAATATTTTTAGTATTCCCCCTAAAATTTTTTATAATTTTGATAAATTTTTAGTGACTTTTTTCACAAAGTAACTTTTTGTAATGTCCCAAAAAACTTTTAAAAGCTGATGATGTTTTGAAGTCAGACATTCTTTCAAAACAAAAAAAAGGGTATTACTGTTATTTCCAAACATTAAGGATTCAGAAATGTAATTTTTTGCTTTAAGTCAACCCTAGCAATTTCCCTTTAATAAATTTTTTTTGGGGTTTTCAAATTTTGTTCAACAGTTAAAGAAATTTTTTTTTTTGTCAATTTTTATTTTTCTAGAAATTAAATTTAAAAGAAACATCATCTTATGGGGTAAAATTTTCTTTCCTTTTTTTGAAGTAAGACATTTAAAATTGACCCGGTAACAAGGAAAATTTCTTTATTGTATTTTTAAACCCCCCCCCTTGACCCCGGGGTCCAAAAACCCCCCTTTTTGTCGAAATGCTTTTTGCACAGCAACACTTCCCCTGTTTTACTGGGGTTCAAAGTCCCCTGGCCGGGTTTTTTCCCCTTGGTTTTTTTCCTTTGTGGGCCCCCCCGGGTTCCCAAATCCCCAGCGGGGTTTTCCGCATGCCTTTGGCCTAGTGCCCCCATCGGGGTTCCCCGGGTTTCCCGCAAAATTCGGGCCTTTGGGAGTGCTTTGGAGCAAGGTACCTCCCCGCTTTTAACCGTGCCCCCGTAACGTCAGGGGGCCTCGGTTTTGTTTTCCTTTTTCCCTTTTTTCCCCCTCCGGGGTTTAGAACTCAAGGGGCCCCCCGGGTTTGCCTTGGGGTTTTTCCTTCTGCCCCCCCGGGTTCCATACCGTCAGCTGGTTTTTTCCCCAGTCCCTTTTTGGGCCGGGGCCCCCCCTCTTTGGATCCCCATTCCGCAACGTCTCGGTCCTTGGTATGTTTTTTGGGGCACAGGTCCCCCCCCCGTTAGTAACCGTTCCCCCCTAACGTAAAGGGCCCCCGGTTGGCCATTGGTTTTTTTCCTTCTGCTGCCCCCCGGGTTCAGTAAAGCAGGGTCCTTTTTTGTCCCCTTTGGTTACTGGTTGCCTAAAAAAGGGGAAGGGGAAGGTTTTTTAAAAAGGCCAATACAAGGAGGGTGTGCCCAAGTTTTGGCCAATGCGGGGTATACCCGGGAATTAAATAGGCCAATGGTGGAATGTGTCAAGGGATTCGATTACCTGTGTTGGAAGGTTGAATTTTTTTCAGGGGGGTTGGGGGATTTTTGGGGTACCCCTTTCTAAGAAATTTTTGCCATTTTTTGAATGCTTTGTAGAAACCTGGGTTTAAACGATTCCGGGCCCTTGCATTTGAGCTTGGAAAGAGCCTTCATTTTGTGGGGGGAAAGCCCCTTTTTCAACAGACTTTGCGGTCCGGGGGTTTAACAAAGAGTCTGTAAGAGTCTCCCTGTTCCCCTTAATCACCAAATTTCCCGGGAAATAATTGATACCGCCCATCCCTTCCATCCCGTTCCTTCTCCTGGGTAAGACACTGCACCCCTCACATCACCAATGACTCAATTATATATCTTGGAAATATTTTGGGCCTCAGACTTTCCCCTTTTTCCTCCCCCCCCAGATTTCCTTATTTTGCCCTTACTCCAGAAAGAGGGTATGTTTACACTTGGCTCCCTTCCCGACTGCAGTTTTTATATTTCACCCAACCCCCAAACACATTTTTTTTTTCCTCAATAGTGGCTGTTTTGAATTTCTTTAGAACCACATACATATTCGGGGTATGTGAACCTTTTGTGTCATTCTCACACCACTTCTTCTTTATCTTCTAATGAGTTCTCAATACTATGTGCTTATGGGCTGATTTGTACAGAATGTTTTGTGGCTTTGTCATTTCTACATATTATACTCTCCTAGGAGTGCCCTGTCTTGCTACACAGCATGTTTTTGTATATACCTTTGTTTTTTTTTTATTTTTAGTTTTGAAAAATTCTCGAACATGTCAGATTGTCATGTTTATTTTTTTTTTTTTTATGTTTTTTTCTTTATGCTCATTTCTACCGTACTGTGATGAAGGCCTTTCTGACCGAAAAAG
Source organism: Oophaga sylvatica (assembly GCA_033576555.1). NCBI lineage: Eukaryota > Metazoa > Chordata > Amphibia > Anura > Dendrobatidae > Oophaga > Oophaga sylvatica. The sequence continues at coordinate 777,139,555 of JARQOD010000001.1, read as the reverse complement.
TCTTCACATTGGATACTCATAATCCTTGGTGTGCCGAGTTTCTCTATATTTTGGACACAGGGTTAGGACCCTACTTGTGCCCCCTCTCACTGGTTGTGCTAAACGTTTTTGTATATCCATGCTGAACAGACGGGATGAAGGTGATGTGGTACCACCGCTGTAGTGCAGGCAACCAGCTAGTGTACCTCTTCCTCCTCATTATCTCCCAGTACGCGTAGAGAAGATGAGATAAGTCTGGGCTGTGTAGTATCACCCCAGTATAGTTTCTTGCTCCATCTCAGCTTGCTCCACCTGCAAAGCCTCCTCCTTAATTGTGAACAGCGAGCATTTCAGTACATAGAAGCGGGAAGGTGATGCTGCTCACCATCTTGGTTGAGCCCCTCAAATTTTGGAGAACCGCACAGATATCAACATCATCAGCTCCTATAAGAGGGGGCTCACCTGAATACAGACGTGCAGGAATAGCTGGTATTCAACTACTGTCCTCTGCTGCTTACAAAGCCTAACGAACATGTAATGGTGAGTTCCAACACGTGCTGAAATCGCATACCAGGGCCAATGGTTCATGTGCGGGGATTACCAAGCTTCAGAGCTGCCACCAATTTTATGACCATTGGTCAACATGACCATACCTGGTTGTAGATTCAGGGGTGATAGCCACAGATCAGTTGGTTTGTTAGACCTTTCAACAACTCCGCAGTGGTGTTGGTTTGTCACAAAGCAGATTAGCTTCAACAGAGCTTGTTCCCGCTTGGCCAAGGCAGTGCTGCAGTTTTTCCAGCTTGCCATTGAAGTTGCGATTATGAATGGAAGGGTTTGAAAAGGAGGAGGTGGGCGGGAAAACAGCTGTAAAAGGTGGAGGAAAACCCTGATTGAACCAGGGCTCGCAATCCTCAGTGTTGTTAGTACATGTTCCGTCCAAGGGTCCCAGCATCCACAATGTTTACCCATGTGCCATTAGGGAAAGGTGTCCCTGGTTAAGTCGAACTTCCCAGTCCCAGCGTTAGTCAGGGCACAGTTGATGCTATGGGAAAATGTGCTTGTGTAAGTCAGGGATGGTACACCGGTTGAAAGTGGCAGCTGACGACTGAGTACCGAGGGACGGCCGCTGCCATGAGGTTGTGGAAAGGTTTTGCCTCCACAAGTCTAAATGGCAACATTTCCAAGGCAAGCAGTCTGGAAATATGGCCATTTAGCATTGTAGCCTGTGGGTGGGTGGCTGCGCATTTACACTTGCGTTCCAAGGACTGGGTGGGGACAACTGAACGCTGCGCTGGGCAAGGAGTTGTTGCTGACGGTGGTTGCAAGTGTGCCACGACAGGTACAGCAAGGAAGGCATCTTTGCCTACATCATGAAAAGGGGATGGACGTTCCCGTAGAACAGGGGAAGAGGCAGTGGTGTCACACGCAGACACTGTGTTTGCACCCTGGCATTCGGCCCAAGTAGTTGGGTGCTTTCCTTGAAATTTCCTGAGCAATGGTGGTGGTCAGGCTGGTATTGTTGGCCCCCGCTGATGTGGCATGACAGATGTTGCAAATAGGCTTTTCTGAGTTAGCTGGGTATCTTTTTAAAAAAAAACGCCGACTCGGAAAAAACCCAACCCTTGGCTTGGAAACTTCACCCCTGTTGGTGCTCGGGACTTTTCCCATTTTTTGTCCTGCCCCCCACTGCCCCTTCCCCCTGTTGGGTGCTGGGATCCCCCCCTTTTTCACTGCTGTCCCCGTTTAAAAAGTCCCTTCCCGGGGGGGGCAGATTCCCACCACCCGCTTTTTCCCCTTCCACACCCGGCCTGCTTTAATTTTCTGACTAACAACACCCTTAGCCATGACAATAAAAGCAAGGGGAAATTTTGCAAAAAAAAAAAAATGGGGGCAGCATTCAACTATTAAAGGGGTTCAGCAATTTTTAACACTGTCAAAAAAAAAAGGGAAAACTTAAAAAAGAATATAACTCCAAGTAAAAAAAAAATTCTGTGAAAAACAAACTGTCCATTAGGCCACTGATGACAATCAATTTAGCTGTTTTAAATGGAAAAGACAACAATGGAAATTTTTGACACACTCAATAAAAGGGGTGTTCTGAGTGGGACCCCAACCCCCTTCAGTACCCAAACTTCCGGTTTTGTTTTGGTCACTTTTTTAAAATTGGGTGCTTTTTTAAATCGTGGTAGCAGAGACGGACTCACAACCCCCACAATGGCTCAGGGGGCAGTTAATCCGGATGGCACTCAATGCGAGCTGTGGAAGAAAGGGTTTTCGTGTCTATCACCCATGTCCAAACGGAGGGGCTACCAGGAGACGGCCGGACATGGAACGTGGGGGGGCTGGAGGGGCAATAACCCACGCGGACCCACCCGCCTTTGTGCAAGTGGAAAAGGGGCACTGCCAAACCCGAAAATACCCCAGCAGGCCACAAAGGCTGGTCGCACAAAAGGTTAAAAAGGACTCCATGGGATGGTCTGTGCCCGCTCCATAGATGGGGGGTTTTGCTCACACCCAACCTTGCAGGACGCTTTGGCTTTTTTCCGCAGAACACCAGGATTGGCAAATTCGCTACTTGCCCCCCGTGCTCTTCACAATGAAAGCAGGTTACACTGAGCACATTTACAAGTCGGGGGCGCCTGGAGATGTCTGCCTGCAAAACCTTCAGGCCGAATTGGCTTGGGGCATAGGGTGTCGGTGGCATTTCTTTGGGGGCCGCCACCCTCCAGGTGCCGCCAAGGTAGCCTCCTCTTGGGTCCGTGAGACCTCAGCCCCTTGTAACCAAAAATTTTTTTGGGGTTGGCCCGGGTTTCCCCCTAATGCAGGACAATGCCCGACCCAGTCGGAGTGTGCAGCAGTTCCGCAAGATGAAAGGCTTTAAGTATAGACTTGCCCACCCGCCCCCCACCTAATCCCTTTTACATCTGGAAATCGTCTCCTCCTCCCCCAAGTCACTTAACCACAATGTCCGGAGTTGGGGAGCTTTATCCGGTCTGGGGAGATTCCACAGGAAAACCCCTCCCCCCCTCAGGAGCATCCCCAGATTGTAGGGAGGTATACAGGCCTTTTAGGCCCCACACTACGAGCATCATTTTGATTTTTTAAATTCATTACATTCCCCTTTAATTTGTGGGTACTCCAAATCCAGGCCCCTTTGGGTTTTAAATTTGTTTTCCCTTTTAGATTTTTGTGTGATTTTATTGTCCACATTCAACTTGTACAAAAAAAAAATTTTCAATGAGAAAATTTATTCATTCAGATCAGGAGTTTTTTTTGAGTTTTCCCCTTTTTTTTTTTGAGAGTGTAGAAAAAAACTCACAAAGATTAGCTATCAAAACAGTTTTTTCCCCCAAAAACAGACAAAAAGGATACAAATGCTCATAAATCTTTGCTTACCCATAATGTGCCAGGCCCGCAATAAATCCTTCTTGCAGCCCCGGCGCGTTTCGGGCCCCTTTTTCAAAAAGATAGCAAAGTCTTGTCCTTTATTTATACCTACCGGCCGAGAATATTATTTTCCCCGGCGCAGTGCTCCATTTTACTGCCGCCAATCATGCCTTCCATATTCTTCTTCACACCATGCCATGTTGGGGTAAACCTAACCCAGACTCATTAGTCACGGGCACGAGGAAAAGGAGGGGAATGCGGTGATCGGGCCGACAAAAAAATTAAAAGGGAAGCATTCAGGCATTTGAGAATAGAGAACAAATCCACCTCCCCAAACCGGTTTAAATATTACCACAAATTGGGGTGTTTACAAAGGCCGTGGTCAAGTATTAAAAAGAGTTTGGAGGATTGCTCCTTTAATTCCCCCCAAGGGGGCCACTTCTCCCCAAAGGGGCACAAGGCACCACTAACCCCCCGGGTCGCCCCATTGTCTTTGGCATAAGAGGGCTAGGAAAAACATCTGTAAAGGTACTGCCACATTTAGCGATCTGTTAGCGTTCGATAACGACCAAGCTAACGAATCGTTGGGTGATCGCTTTTAGGTCGCTAGTACTGCCAAACAGGAGATCTCATAAACGATCATCACGGTCACGATCTCTTTAACGACTTTGGCGGCGTTAGGACTGTCATTAGCAATGTACGAGCGCTTCGATTCATAGGAATTTCAGCACGCTCCTGCTCTCTGCGTCCTGCTAGCCTCTTTGCAACTTCTGCGATCCTCTCTGTGACGCAAAAGAGAACTTACAGATATTGCGATCCACTCCGTGACGCTAAAAAAACACTCATATGCTCACAAACGAGGTCGCTCGTTTTCCAAAAGGTGCCAAAAAACAGCATATAGGCTCACCCCGCGGATGCCAACGTCAAAAAAAAAGGTCCCGAACGCTAGTGAACGATCAGCGCATCACAGCAGGGCCACATCGTTGCTACTGCCCCACACAACGATCGCAAAAAGAGATCGCAAATAGGACGTTTTATATCTCGTTAGCGATCTCGTTAGCGATCTCCTTATGTGGCATACCCTTAAGTTAAAATTATCACTATTTAAAAAACCCTTTTGGTTTTAGATTTGGCCTCCATGTCAGAGACCCACAGATTTCTAACCAAGATCAATGACATCTACCTTGAAAGCGACATGAACTTTCACGATCAACATCGAATCTTTATACACATCAATTTGCCATGTCATGGCCCCCAGGTGGTCATTTCTTTCCTTTGGATACCGACTGGGATGGGGTATTTTTCTGAGTTTTTTTGAATTAAATTAATTTTATTTTAACACAATTTTTTTCTGTTTAAAGGGATTTTTTTCTACAGATTCAAAGAACTGCTTGAGGCGGTGTGTGCTCCATATCGAATCGTTTTTGGCTTCTGGAAAGACAAATTTTCAAGGTGATAAGCACACCGCTAACACGGTACTAGGGTTTCCGATACATGATGATGTCCCCAATGTTCTGGCAGGGCAATGAGATCGAGATCTCCCGATCTCAATGATAATTCCTTCAATCTTAAATTTACATACAAATAGCATCAAATCAATTTAATTTTTTTTGATAACAACTGTGGTCGGGACAATGGATCTCTTCAAACTGACCTATATAGAAAGGAAAACGCAAATGAATTCAGCCCGTATGCATATGGCACACATAATCCAATGATCAAGGCCACCCATTGGTTTAATTCCTCAGGAATAACTGGTCTTTCCACTGTGGGCCTATTCGAAGACAGTCGGTTACTCTCATGGAAAATTTACAGCGAGACCTATAGTTTTAGGTGCATAAGGGAGGCTACAGGCAGGCCAGGTCCCGAAAAGAGAGGACCTTTTGTTGCCCCTCAAAGAAGCCCAATCAAAAACATTTGATTTTAATTTTTGTTTCAAACCCCTAAGGGGGAGTTTCCACGGTCAGGAAACGCTGCTTTTTTGGGGCTGTGGCTTGGCGCAGCGCCAAACAGCAGCGTCCAATGTTTCAGCATAGTGGAGGGGATTTTTAAGAAATCCCGTCTCCACCCATGCGTAACAACAGCAGGGGGGGAGACCTGCTTAAACGTACATGCGGCGCGTCTTTTTAAAACCCCCAGCATGTCCTAGGTGTTGGGCGGGCGGGGCGTCGCCGCAACAGAAATTTCACACCCGGGCTATGTAGCCCTGCGCTCTTTCCGGAGGTGTTCCGGAGGTGTCCGGAACACCTCCGGAAAGAGCGCGCGTCAGAAAGGGGGCGGGGCTTAGACGGAGCGGAATTCCGCTCCGTCCAAAGCGCTGTGGTTCCGGACCGTGGAACCACAGCCTAACTGCCACTGGATCGGATTTTGAGACTCTTAAGAAACATTAGTCTGTACTTATGACTGACAATACACTGGATGCCCACTTATCATCTACCCCACGCATGACAACCCGGAGGAGCAGGAACCTGAGGGACCATCTGGTAAAAGTAAAGTAAAAATTAAATCACCATTCAGTTCCAGTGGCCCGCTGCAAGGCTGCTTCCCATGTGCAATTTCATGGACTGTCCTTATATTCTAAGATGTATCTTTTGGTGATATATGGCAACTCTAATTGCCTGTGCAGGTTTCAATATGTCTGAGAATACACTACCACCCTATTTGTTTTGATTAATAATAGGGAGAACATTATATACCTCTTGGATATGTTCTCAACCTAGCAATATACAGTACAGACCAAAAGTTTGGACACACCTTCTCATTTAAAGATTTTTCTGAATTTTTCATGACTATATAAATTCACACTGAAGGCATCAAAACTATGAATTAAACACATGTGGAATTATATACTTAACAAAAAAGTGTGTAACAATTTAAATTATGTCTTATATTCTAGGTTCTTCAAAGTAGCCACGTTTTGCTTTGATGACTGCTTTGCACACTCTTGGCATTCTCTTCATGAGCTTCAAGAGGTATTCACCCGAAATGGTTTTCACTTCACACGTGTGCCCTGTCAGGTTTAATAACTGGGATTTCTGGCCTTATAAATGGGGTTGGGACGAACAGTTGTGTTGTGCAGAAGTCTGGTGGATACACAGCTGATAGTCCTACTGAATAGACTGTTAGAATTTGTATTATGGCAAGAAAAAAGCAGCTAAGTAAAGAAAAACAAGTGGCCATCATTACTTTAAGAAATGAAGGTCAGTCAGTCCGAAAAATTGGGAAAACTGGCTCACATGAGGACCGCCCCAGGAAAGGAAGACCAAGAGTCACCTCTGCTTCTGAGGTTAAGTTTATCCGAGTCACCAGCCTCAGAAATCACAGGTTTACAGCAGCTCAAATTAGAGACCAGGTCAATGCCACACAGAGTTCTAGCAGCAGACACATCTCTAGAACAACTGTTAAGAGGAGACTTTGTGCAGCAGGCCTTCATTGTAAAATAGCTGCTAGGAAACCACTACTAAGGACAGGCAACAAGCAGAAGAGACTTGCTTGGGCTAAAGAACACAAGGAATGGACTTTAGACCAGTGGAAATCTGTGCTTTGGTCTGGTGACTCCAAATTTGAGATCTTTGGTTCCAACCACCGTGTCTTTGTGCGACGCAGAAAAGGTGAACGGATGGACTCTACATGCCTGGCTCCCACCGTGAAGCATGGAGGAGGAGGTGTGATGGTGTGGGGGTGCTTTGCTGGTGACACTGTTGGGGATTTATTCAAAATTGAAGGCATACTGAACCAGCATGGCTACCACAGCATCTTGCAGCGGCATGCTATTCCATCCGGTTTGCGTTTAGTTGGTCCATCATTTATTTTTCAACAGGACAATAACCCCAAACACACCTCCAGGCTGTGTAAGGGCTATTTGACCAAGAAGGCGAGTGATGGGGTGCTATGCCAGATGACCTGGCCTCCACAGTCACCAGACCTGAACCCAATCGAGATGGTTTGGGGGGAGCTGGACCGCAGAGTGAAAGCAAAAGGGTCAACAAGTGCTAAGCATCTCTTGGAACTCCTTCAAGATTGTTGGAAGACCATTTCCGGTGACTACCTCTTGAAGCTCATCAAGAGATGCCAAGAGTGTGCAAAGCAGTAATCAAAGAAAAAGGTGGCTACTTTGAAGAACCTAGAATATAAGACATATTTTCAGCTGTTTCACACTTTTTTGTTAAGTATATAATTCCACATGTGTTAATTCATAGTTTTGATGCCTTTAGTGTGAATGCACAATTTTATAGTCATGAAATACAGAAAAATCTTTAAATGAGAAGGTGTGTCCAAACTTTTGGTCTGTACTGTATGCTGTGCTTTATGTATATTGTTAGTGTGTTTCTGTTCTGTGTTTTTCATAGCTTGCAGTTCTAAGCACATGGACTTCTGAGACCGGACCAATCCTGTCTTTTACATCTTAATGAGGTTTTTAAAGAGGATTCTGATTGTATTTTAGATGTAAATTGTAAAACAGTTGTTCAACACTTTTAACTCCCTCCTCCGCCCACCACTGCCACCTCCGACTTCCCTAATCTCTGCAAAGGACTTTGCCACGCATATCAAAAATAAGATAGACCAAACAAGGCAAGTCTTTGTTGTCCAACCACCACAACCCTTTTGTATGCCAGACCACTACCTTAACCCCGTAACTTCCCTCTCCAAAATCACAGAAGGAGAGCTTGCTCATCTTCTCTCCAAATAACACCTCACCACTTGTGCACTTGACCCCATCCTATCCCACCTCCTCTCCAACCTCACAACTACACTTATCCCATCCCTAAAGCATCTTTCAACCTATCACTAACTGCTGGTACCTTCCCCTCTGATTTCAAAGATGCCACAATCCTACCTATCCTCAAAAAGCTATCCCTTGACCCAAGCACTATGTCCAGCTATCGCCCCATATCTCTGCTCCCATTTGCTTCGAAATTCCTTGAGCAGCACGTCCACGCTGAACTTTCCTCTCACTTTGCATCTCGCTCTCTCTTCGACAACCTACAATCTGGCTTTCGTTTCCACATTCCACTGACACTGCCCTGACCAAACTTACTAACAACTTACTTACAGCCAAAGCTAACAGACAATTCTCTATACTCCTCCTTCTAGACCTGTCCTCTGCCTTCGACACAGTTGACCAATGTCTCCTACTACAAATCCTCTCTTCCTTTGGTGTCAAAGACCTTGCCTTATCTTGGATCTCCTCATACCTTACCAACCACACATTTAGCATTTCCTACTCCCACACTACCTCCTCATCTCACCCCCTCTCTGTTGGTGTCCCTGAAGGCTCTGTCCTAGGACCCCTTCTCTTCTCAATCTATACCCTTGGCCTGGGACAACTCATAAAGTCCTATGGCTTCCAGTACCACCTATATGCTGATGACACTCAGATCTACCTCTCTTGCCCAGATGTCACCTCTCTGCTCTCCAGCATCCCAGAGTGTCTATCAGCCATGTCCTCCTTCTTCTCCTCTCGCTTCCTCAAGCTCAATGTGGACAAATTTGTACTAATTATCTTTCCTCCATCTTGTATACCTTCCCTACCTGATCTATCTATCACAGTAAATGAAATCACACTCTCCCCTGTAACGGTAATCCGCTGCCTCTGAGTAATCCTTGACTCTGCCCTGTCCTTCAAACCGCACATCCAAGCCCTCCAGTCCGTCCTCAACTCTGCTGCCCAACTAATTAATCTCTCTCCTCGCTACACTCCTTCTTCCCCTCTTTGCAAATCCCTTCACTGGCTCCCAATTTCCCAGCGTATCCAGTTTAAACTACTAACACTGACCTTTAAAGCCATCCATAACCTTTCTCCTCCGTATATTTCCGAACTAATCTCTCAATATCTTCCCTCACATAATCTCCGGTCCTCCCAAGACCTCCTTCTCTTCTCCACACTTATTCGCTCCTCACCCAATCGCCTCCAAGATTTCTCCCTAATATCCCCCATCCCCTGAAATTCTGTGTCCCAACACGTCCGGTTATCCATCACATTTGGATCCTTCAGATGGAACCTGAAGACCCATCTCTTCAAAAAAACTTACAACCTGTAATGACCACGCGGCCACCTCAACACCATCGGAGCTACTGCAACCCGCGACTGTCACGGGTGTATCGCCACGAAGATCGTCGCGATTTCACATTCTGACTTCTCGCAGCTGAGTTGTTGGTACTTTGTGTCTGTTGGCAGTGAGGGAGTTAATTCTACCTTTCTCTGTGCTTAGACTGGGTCCAGTCTCGCCCGGCTGCTGTGTATTAGGCACTAATTAGCTTCCTTCAAATACCTGCCATTCTGCTTAAGGAGTTGTCGGTGAAAGCATTCATTCAGACCAGCAGAGCGGATCGTTTCTGAGTGAAAATGTCACACTGTATAACAGATATATTTTATGACAGTAACATATATCTAGTGTGACAACATTCTATATTTCATATAATAGAAAATATCAACATGTATACATAGTATCTGCCAGCATTGTCTTACATGGCATCATATCCTATGTATTGTGGGTCTATACTGTATACGTGTCACGCTGTCTCAGGATAGAGGTGGACCTGTGGTGGTAATCAGGGTCCTTCTCAGGACTAGATTACAGTGGTCAGGGATCTACAGAAGACAGGGTTACGCTGGCGGCCTGGACCTCTGTACCATTAACAGTACCTCCAGGTAGAGGGACTAGTCAGGACCCCAGTTTAGGGTCAGCATAGACCCCGGTCCACCTCTATCCTGAGACAGCGTGACACGTTATCAGTATAGACCCACAATACATAGGATATGATGCCATGTAAGACAATGCTGGCAGATACTATGTATACATGTTGATATTTTCTATTATATGAAATATAGAATGTTGTCACACTAGATATATGTTACTGTCATAAAATATATCTGTTATACAGCGTGACATTTTCACCGACCCCACTAAAGATTCTCCCCAGCTACCATGGATCCAGTAGCCCAGCTAGCTCAGCAGTTGCAGAGTTTGTCCACGGAGCTGACGGACGTTAAGTCCAAGGTTTTGTACCCCTGGAGCAAACCAGATCTGAACCTAAAGTAGCTCTCCCGGACAGGTTCACTGGTGGGCGGGACAAATTTTTTACCTTCCGGGAGGGATATTAGGGAGAAATCTTGGAGGCGATTGGTCTCCCTTGCTGAAACGAAGTTACGTAAGATACAGCAGGGAGATCGTCCGGCGGAGGAATTTTCTTCTGAGTTCCGTAGATGGGCCACAGATACTCAGTGGAATGATCCAGCTCTTAGGAGCCAGTTTTGTCAAGGGTTATCTGACAAATTAAAAGATGTGTTGGCTCAGTATGATTCTCCCCCGTCACTGGAGGCCGCTATGGCCCTTGCGATTCGCATTGATAGACGGCTTCGGGAGAGGTGCGAGGTAACTCCGCCCCCTGTGATGACTCCACCTTCTACTAAAGTCCCTTATATTGAGGTTCCCCTGGGTTGTTCTGAGGAACCTATGCAGTTAGGAGGGACATCATTTCGAGGGAGGGGATCGGCGGTGCGCCGCAAGACAAGAAAGTGTTTCTTCTGCGGGAGAAAGGGACATTTTATTGAGGGGTGTCCATCCCGTACTTTACTGAGCAAGAAGTCGCCGGAAAACTGTTAATCCCAGGTTGTGTGGTGGACGACAATCTGGGAGTATGTATTTCGTCCCCAGGTCCGTCTCAGTTTCTCGTACCAGCGGAGGTGGTGGTAGGTACGAGAACTGAGAGGATTTCTGTTCTTCTGGATAGTGGGGCCGGGGCTAATCTGGTGGACGCTCGGTTTGCCCAGGTGCAAGGTATGCAACTGAGTGTATTGGCCAAACCTATCCCTATATTCTCAATTGACGCCAGGCCTCTCGGTCAAGGTAGCTTTGTGCAAGCCGTGCATAACATAGACCTTCGAGTGGGGGCAATACATAAAGAACTATTGTCTTGTTATGTGTTGGAGGGTCTTCCCACTCCTATTGTGTTGGGACTTCCTTGGTTAACTAAACATAACCCAGTTATTAATTGGCAATCCAGAGAGATAAGCCAGTGGGTGAATTTTGCAATAGTAACTGCATGAACACGGTCATCGGTGCGGTCGTGCCTAGAACCTTACCTCCTTTTCTGGAGGACTTTGAGGATGTGTTTTCAGAGGAAGGGTGTCAAGAATTACCTCCTCATCGCGCGTATGACTGTTCTATAAAATTGCTTCCTGATGCTAAGTTACCTAAATCTAGGTTATATAACCTTTCTGGTCCTGAGAGGCAAGCTATGAAGGATTATATTTCAGAAAGTCTGGCCAAGGGGCATATTAGACCTTCATCTTCCCCAGTGGCCGCGGGGTTCTTCTTTGTGAAGAAAAAAGATGGAGGCCTACGCCGTTGCCTGGATTTCCGTGAGCTTAATCGGATTACGGTCCGGGATCCGTATCCGCTCCCACTTATTCCTGATCTCTTCAATCAGATTGTGGGCGCCAAATGGTTCTCTAAGTTGGATCTCAGGGGGGCGTATAATCTGATTAGGATAAAGGAGGGGGATGAGTGGAAGACGGCGTTTAACATTCCGGAGGGACATTATGAGAACCTTGTCATGCCTTTCGGTCTGACTACTGCCCCGGCGGTGTTTCAACATTTTGTTAATGACATCTTTCGCCACCTAGTGGGACAGTTTGTTGTCATTTATCTAGATGACATCTTAATTTACTCGCCGGATCTTGTGTCTCATCAGGAGCATGTGAGACAGGTGTTGCAGATCTTGCGAGACAATAAACTGTACGCCAAATGGGAGAAGTATGTATTCGCCGTACAGGAACTTCAGTTTTTAGGATTCCTGGTGTCAGCTTCTGGTTTCCGTATGGACCCTGGGAAAGTGAAGGCAGTGCTTGAATGGGATCGGCCAGAGGATCTTAAGGCACTGCAGCGTTTCCTGGGGTTTGCTAACTACTACCGGAAATTTATTCGTAATTTCTCATCCGTTGTCAAACCTCTCACTGACATGACAAAAAAAGGGACGGATTTTTCTAGGTGGTCTGACAAAGCTTGTCAAGCATTTTCCTCCTTGAAAAAATGTTTTGCTTCAGCACCCATACTCATTCAACCAGATGCATCACAACCGTTCATTGTGGAGGTAGACGCGTCTGACGTAGGGGTGGGTGCGGTATTATCTCAAGGTCCGTCCCCTGGTAAATGGCATCCGTGCGCTTTCTTCTCTAAAAAATTGTCGTCCGCCGAGAGGAATTATGATGTCGGCAATAGGGAACTCTTGGCCATTAAGTTGGCTTTTGAAGAGTGGCGTCACTTTTTGGAGGGGGCAGTCCACCCGGTCACCGTCATTACTGATCACAAGAACCTGCTGTATTTAGAGTCTGCTAAACGTCTGAATTCCAAACAAGCTAGATGGTCGTTGTTTTTTACCAGGTTTAATTTTGTCGTCACATATCGTCCTGGGTCAAAAAATGTAAAGGCGGATGCCTTATCTCGTAGTTTCCCGGGGGCCGGGAAGACGGATGACCCGGTTCCTATCCTTCAGGAGGGAGTTGTGGTGTCGGCTGTATGCTCTGAGCTTGAGGAGGAGGTATTGGAGGCTCAGGGGGACGACCCTGTAGGACCTCCAGGGAAACTGTTTGTTCCAGATCAGTTAAGACAAAAGGTTATCGAGGCACATCATAATTCTGCTTTGGCAGGACACCCAGGGAGTAAAGCAACTGTGGATCTCCTTTCACGCCGGTTTTGGTGGCCTAACTTAAATAAAGAGGTGGTAACTTTTGTCGCGTCCTGTGGGGTTTGTGCGCGCTCTAAGACCCCACATACCCGTCTGTCTGGGGCCCTCTTACCTTTGAAAATCCCGGAGCGTCCATGGACCCATCTGTCTATGGACTTCATTACGGACCTCCCTCCGTCTTCAGGTAAAACTGTCATACTAGTTGAAGTTGACAGGTTCAGTAAGATGGCACATTTTATTGCTCTTCCTGCTCTTCCTAATGCTAAAATTCTGGCGCAGGTGTTCATTGGGGAGATTGCGAGACTTCACGGGTTGCCTTCCGATGTGGTGTCGGATCGGGGGTCTCAGTTTGTGTCCAAATTCTGGAAGGCATTTTGTTCACGTAGGGGGATGCAATTGTCATTTTCTTCGGCTTTTCATCCGCAGACCAATGGTCAGACAGAGCGTCTGAATCAGAGCTTAGAGACATATCTCCGGTGTTTTGTCTCAGAGAACCAGGAGGACTGGGCTTCTTTCTTGCCTCTGGCAGAGTTCGCTCTTAACAATAGGCGGAGCGAGTCCACTGGTAAGTCCCCATCTTTTGGGGCATATGGTTTTCACCCCCAGTTTTGTACTTTCAATGGGGGGGGCTCTTCTGGGGTTCCTGAGGAGGAACGATTTTCGTCGTCACTTGCTTCTGTGTGGAGAGGAGTGCTGAATAATCTGAGTGCTATGGGGAACCAATACAAACGTATGGCTGATAGGAGGAGAGTGTCTGGTCCGGACCTAAGTGTGAACGATCTGGTATGGTTGTCTACCAAGAATATAAAACTTAAGGTTCCCTCCTGGAAACTGGGTCCCAGGTTCATCAGGCCATACAGGATTAGCTCGATAATTAATCCGGTGGCATTCCGTCTTGACCTCCCTCCTACGTTTAAAATCCACAATGTGTTCCACAAATCGTTGCTTAAGAGGTATGTGGCGCCAGTTATACCGTCACCTCTACCTCCTCCTCCAGTGGTGGTCAATGGTAACTTGGAATTTCAGGTGTCGAAGATCATTGACTCACGTCTGAATCGCCGGTCCCTTCAGTACTTGGTTCATTGGAAGGGGTATGGTCCTGAGGAGAGGACATGGGTTCCTGCGTCTGATATTAACGCAGACCATTAATTCGGGCCTTCCACACAACTCACCCTGATAAACCTGGCCCTGAGGGTCCGGAGGCCCCTCGTAGAAGGGGGGTACTGTCACGGGTGTATCGCCACGAAGATCGTCGCGATTTCACATTCTGACTTCTCGCAGCTGAGTTGTTGGTACTTTGTGTCTGTTGGCAGTGAGGGAGTTAATTCTACCTTTCTCTGTGCTTAGACTGGGTCCAGCCTCGCCCAGCTGCTGTGTATTAGGCACTAATTAGCTTCCTTCAAATACCTGCCATTCTGCTTAAGGAGTTGTCGGTGAAAGCATTCATTCAGACCAGCAGAGCGGATCGTTTCTGAGAAGACTTAAGCTAAGAGTGCCTGTTGTGGTTTATCCTCTCCTCACTTATTGTTTATCTCCTTAACCTTTTGTGTTCCCTCTGTAGTTGAAGTTTTTGTATGCAAGGCAGTATTTACTTTACCCCTTGTCTGTCTCGTTTGTCTTATACTGTTTGTAAGCTGTGACCTGCCCATTCCCTGTGGTGGTAATCAGGGTCCTTCTCAGGACTAGATTACAGTGGTCAGGGATCTACAGGAGACAGGGTTACGCTGGCGGCCTGGACCTCTGTACCATTAACAGTACCTCCAGGTAGAGGGACTAGTCAGGACCCCAGTTTAGGGTCAGCATAGACCCCGGTCCACCTCTATCCTGAGACAGCGTGACACGTATACAGTATAGACCCACAATACATAGGATATGATGTCATGTAAGACAATGCTGGCAGATACTATGTATACATGTTGATATTTTCTATTATATGAAATATAGAATGTTGTCACACTAGATATATGTTACTGTCATAAAATATATCTGTTATACAGCGTGACAGCGACCTACTGTCTTCTTCACCATAATCCTGTAGAATGTAAGCCAGCAAGGGCAGGGTCCTCTCCGCTCTGTACCTCTGTATTTCCTGTACCACCACACACATGGTATATTATGCCACATGGTATTGTCACGACGTATAACAGATATATTCTATGATAGTAACATATATCTAATGAGACAACATTCTATATTTCATATTATAGAAAATATCAACATGTATACGTAGAATCTGCCAGCAATGTCTTACCTGACATAATATCCAATGTATTGTGGGTCTATACTGTGCACGTGAAACGCTGTCTCAGGATAGAGGTGGACCGGGGTCTATGCTGACCCTGAACTGGGGTCCTGACTAGTCCCTCTACCTGGAGGTACTGTTAATGGTACAGAGGTCCAGGCCGCCAGCGTAACCCTGTCTCCTGTAGATCCCTGACCACTGTAATCTAGTCCTGAGAAGGACCCTGATTACCACCACAGGGAATGGGCAGGTAACAGCTTACACACAGTCAAATACAAACGAGACAGACAGGAGGTAAAGAAAACACTGCCTTGCATACAAAACTTCCACTACAGAGGAACACAAAAGGTTAAGAAGATAAACAATAAGCGAGGAGAGGAAAAACCACAACAGGCACTCTTAGCTTAAGTCTTCTCAGAAACGATCCGCTCTGCTGGTCTGAATGAATGCTTTCACCGGCAACTTCCCCAGCAGACCAGCAGGTATATGAAGGAAGCTAATTAACAAAACATCAATCGCAGCTGGGCAAGGCTGGTCTGTCCAGCATCGAGAGAGAAAGAATTAACTCCCTCAGTGCTGAAAAACACCCAGCACCAGAAACTCAGCTGTGCGAAGTCAGGGTGTGCAATCGCGACGATCTCCGCCGCGACACACCCGTGACAGTACCCCCTCTTCTACGAGGGGCCTCTGGACCCTCAGGGCCTGGTCTATCTGGGTGAGTAGTGTGGAAGGCCCGAACCAATCGGTCTGCGTTAATATCCGACGCAGAAACCCACATCCTCTCCTCAGGACCATACCCCCTCCAATGAACAAGGTACTGAAGGGACCGGCGATTCAGACGTGAGTCAATGATCTTCGATACCTGAAACTCCAAATTACCATTGACCACCACTGGAGGAGGTAGAGGTGACGGTATAACTGGTGCCACGTACCTCTTAAGCAACGATTTGTGGAACACATTGTGGATTTTAAACGTAGGAGGGAGGTCAAGACGGAAAGCCACCGGATTAATTATTGAACTGATCCTGTATGGCCCGATGAACCTGGGACCCAGTTTCCAAGACGGAACCTTAAGTTTTATATTCTTGGTAGACAACCATACCAGATCGTTCACACTTAGGTCCGGACCAGACACTCTCCTCCTATCAGCCATATGTTTGTATCGGTTCCCCATAGTGCTCAGATTATTAAGCACTCCTCTCCACACTGAAGCAAGTGACAACGAAAATCGTTCCTCCTCAGGAACCCCAGAAGAGCCCCCCCCATTGAAAGTACAAAACTGGGGGTGAAAACCATATGCCCCAAAAAACGGGGACTTACCAGTGGACTCGCTCCGCCTATTGTTAAGAGCGAACTCTGCCAGAGGCAAGAAAGAAGACCAGTCCTCTTGGTTCTCTGAGACAAAACACCGGAGATATGTCTCTAAGCTCTGATTCAGACGCTCTGTCTGACCATTGGTCTGCGGATGAAAAGCCGAAGAAAATGACAACTGCATCCCCCGACGAGAACAAAATGCCTTCCAGAATTTGGACACAAACTGAGACCCCCGATCCGACACCACATCGGAAGGCAACCCGTGAAGTCTCACAATCTCCCCAATGAACACCTGCGCCAGAGTTTTAGCATTAGGAAGAGCAGGAAGAGCAATAAAATGTGCCATTTTGCTGAACCTGTCAACTACAACTAGTATGACAGTTTTACCTGAAGACGGAGGAAGGTCCGTAATGAAGTCCATAGACAGATGGGTCCATGGACGCTCCGGGATTTTCAACGGTAAAAGGGCCCCAGACGGACGGGTATGTGGGGTCTTAGAGCGCGCACATACCCCACAGGATGCGACAAAAGTTACCACCTCTTTATTTAAGTTAGGCCACCAAAACCGGCGAGAAACGAGATCTACAGTTGCTTTACTCCCTGGGTGTCCTGCCAAAGTAGAATTATGATGTGCCTCGATAACCTTTTGTCTTAACTGATCTGGAACAAACAGTTTCCCTGGAGGTCCTACAGGAGCGTCCCCCTGAGCCTCCAATACCTCCTCCTCAAGCTCAGAGCATACAGCCGACACCACAACTCCCTCCTGAAGAATAGGAACCGGGTCATCCGTCTTCCCGGCCCCCGGGAAACTACGAGATAAAGCATCAGCCTTTACATTTTTTGACCCAGGACGATATGTGACGACAAAATTAAACCTGGTAAAAAACAACGACCATCTAGCTTGTCTGGAATTCAGACGTTTTGCAGACTCTAAATACAGCAGGTTCTTGTGATCAGTAATGACGGTGACCGGGTGGACTGCCCCCTCCAAAAAGTGACGCCACTCTTCAAAAGCCAACTTAATGGCCAAGAGTTCCCTATTGCCGACATCATAATTCCTCTCGGCGGACGACAATTTTTTAGAGAAGAAAGCGCACGGATGCCATTTACCAGGGGACGGACCTTGAGATAATACCGCACCCACTCCTACGTCAGATGCGTCTACCTCCACAATGAACGGTTGTGATGCATCAGGTTGGATGAGTATGGGTGCTGAAGCAAAACATTTTTTCAAGGAGGAAAATGCTTGACAAGCTTTGTCAGACCACCTAGAAAAATCCGTCCCTTTTTTTGTCATGTCAGTGAGAGGTTTGACAACGGATGAGAAATTACGAATAAATTTCCGGTAGTAGTTAGCAAACCCCAGGAAACGCTGCAGTGCCTTAAGATCCTCTGGCCGATCCCATTCAAGCACTGCCTTCACTTTCCCAGGGTCCATACGGAAACCAGAAGCTGACACCAGGAATCCTAAAAACTGAAGTTCCTGTACGGCGAATACACACTTCTCCCATTTGGCGTACAGTTTATTGTCTCGCAAGATCTGCAACACCTGTCTCACATGCTCCTGATGAGACACAAGATCCGGCGAGTAAATTAAGATGTCATCTAGATAAATGACAACAAACTGTCCCACTAGGTGGCGAAAGATGTCATTAACAAAATGTTGAAACACCGCCGGGGCAGTAGTCAGACCGAAAGGCATGACGAGGTTCTCATAATGTCCCTCCGGAGTGTTAAACGCCGTCTTCCACTCATCCCCCTCCTTTATCCTAATCAGATTATACGCCCCCCCGAGATCCAACTTAGAGAACCATTTGGCGCCCACAATCTGATTGAAGAGATCAGGAATAAGTGGGAGCGGATACGGATCTCGGACCGTAATCCGATTAAGCTCACGGAAATCCAAGCAAGGGCGTAGGCCTCCATCTTTTTTCTTCACAAAGAAGAACCCCGCGGCCACTGGGGAAGATGAAGGTCTAATATGCCCCTTGGCTAGACTTTCCGAAATATAATCCTTCATAGCTTGCCTCTCAGGACCAGAAAGGTTATATAACCTAGATTTAGGTAACTTAGCATCAGGAAGCAATTTTATAGCACACTCATACGCGCGATGAGGAGGTAATTCTTGACACCCTTCCTCTGAAAACACATCCTCAAAGTCCTCCAGAAAAGGAGGTAAGGTTCTAGGCACGACCGCACCGATGACCGTGTTCATGCAGTTACTATGGCAAAATTCACCCCACTGGCTTATCTCTCTGGATTGCCAATTAATAACTGGGTTATGTTTAGTTAACCAAGGAAGTCCCAACACAATAGGAGTGGGAAGGTCCTCCAACACATAACAAGACAATAGTTCTTTATGTATTGCCCCCACTCGAAGGTCTATGTTATGCACGGCTTGCACAAAGCTACCTTGACCGAGAGGCCTGGCGTCAATAGAGAATATAGGGATAGGTTTGGCCAATACACTCAGTTGCATACCTTGCACCTGGGCAAACCGAGCGTCCACCAGATTAGCCCCGGCCCCACTATCCAGAAGAACAGAAATCCTCTCAGTTCTTGTACCTATCACCACCTCCGCTGGTACGAGAAACTGAGACGGACTTGGGGACGAAATACATACTCCCAGATTGTCGTCCACCACACAACCTGGGATCAACAGTTTTCCGGCGACTCCTTGCTCAGCAAAGTACGGGATGGACACCCCCCAACAAAATGTCCCTTTCTCCCGCAGAAGTAACACTTTCCTGTCTTGCGGCGCACTGCCGATCCCCTCCCTCGAAACGATGTCCCTCCTAACTGCATAGGCTCCTCAGAACAACCAGGGGAACCTCAATATAAGGGACTATAGTAGAAGGTGGAGTCATCACAGGGGGCGGAGTTATCTCGCACCTCTCTCGAAGCCGTCTATCAATGCGAATCGCAAGGGCCATAGCGGCCTCCAGTGACGGGGGAGAATCATACTGAGCCAACACATCTTTTAATTTGTCAGATAATCCTTGACAAAACTGGCTCCTAAGAGCTGGGTCATTCCACTGAGTATCTGTGGCCCATCTACGGAACTCAGAAGAAAATTCCTCCGCCGGACGATCTCCCTGCTGTATCTTACGTAACTTCATTTCAGCAAGGGAGATCATATACCAGACCCAGGGCTGTAAAAAATCGATCTACTGACTGGAGAGCCGGGGAGTCTGGAGGAAGAGAGAACGCCCAGGATTGAGGGTCCCCTTGTAAGATCGAGATGACAATTCCCACCCTCTGGTCTTCACTCCCCGAAGACCAAGGCCGTAGCCGAAAATATAATTTACATGCCTCCCGGAAGGTAAAAAATTTGTCCCGCCCACCAGTGAACCTGTCCGGGAGAGCCACTTTAGGTTCAGATCTGGTTTGCTCCCGGGGGTACAAAACCTTGGACTTAACGTCCGTCAGCTCCATGGACAAACTCTGCAACTGCTGAGCTAACTGGGCTACTGGATCCATGGTAGCTGGGGAGAATCTTTTAGATTGGCCGGTGAAAATGTCACGACGTATAACAGATATATTCTATGATAGTAACATATATCTAATGAAACAACATTCTATATTTCATATTATAGAAAATATCAACATGTATACGTAGAATCTGCCAGCAATGTCTTACCTGACATAATATCCAATGTATTGTGGGTCTATACTGTGCACGTGAAACGCTGTCTCAGGATAGAGGTGGACCGGGGTCTATGCTGACCCTGAACTGGGGTCCTGACTAGTCCCTCTACCTGGAGGTACTGTTAATGGTACAGAGGTCCAGGCCGCCAGCGTAACCCTGTCTTCTGTAGATCCCTGACACTGTAATCTAGTCCTGAGAAGGACCCTGATTACCACCACAGGGAATGGGCAGGTAACAGCTTACACACAGTCAAATACAAACGAGACAGACAGGGGGTAAAGAAAACACTGCCTTGCATACAAAACTTCCACTACAGAGGAACACAAAAGGTTAAGAAGATAAACAATAAGCGAGCAGAGGAAAAACCACAACAGGCACTCTTAGCTTAAGTCTTCTCAGAAAGGATCCGCTCTGCTGGTCTGAATGAATGCTTTCACCGGCAACTTCCCCAGCAGACCAGCAGGTATATGAAGGAAGCTAATTAACAAAACATCAATCGCAGCTGGGCAAGGCTGGTCTGTCCAGCATCGAGAGAGAAAGAATTAACTCCCTCAGTGCTGAAAAACACCCAGCACCAGAAACTCAGCTGTGCGAAGTCAGGGTGTGCAATCGCGATGATCTCCGCCGCGACACACCCGTGACAGGTATATTATTTATATTGGGTTGGCATCTCAGGAACTTAAAACCAGGACCCTTAAACATGTACATGACAATGTTGCAGCAAAGGATGTGTCTGATTTACTAACACTAAAAACTTTACCCAGACACTTCAAGGTTTTCCATGACTCCGATTCCCATGGCCTGAAGGTTAGAGGTATAGATCGGATCCAAAGAGGCATTAGGGGAGGCAACATAAATCAAATTCTTTCCCAACATGAGTGTGGATGGATTGTTACACTTGACACAATGGCACCCAAGGGCCACAATGAGAAGCAGAGCTTGTCCCTTTCTTATGACCTGTTCCACACATAGTCCTACCTTGTTAATGGTATTATGTCTTTTGTACAATTTTCTATTTTTAATTTTTGTCTTGTTCATCCTGTTTTTAGTTGGTGTCCCATCCCGGTCAGTTTGATGTTTCTTTGCATTTGGCCATGCGTTGGATTTGATCTATATCGTCACCTCTTCTTCCTGGAAGCTGACACGACAGGGGATCTGTTGGTGACCTAAATCAGCCACCTTAATGTGCATTCACAATTGACCATACGCCTGAACTGCCTATACCATTACTATATTTAATTGAAACCAATGTGCTCTAACGTTTGGTCTGACCCACTGGATTCAGATTTAATATGGATTTTGTTTTTTCTTTTTTCGAGCAGTATGACCTTTCTGTGATATTTCGGATGCATGCTGGACTAACGCACATCCATGATGGCTTTCTATGTGGATCCACAGAATGTAATACCTATTGGACTATATTTACCTATATGTAAATATAATGGAATTTGGATTTATCATGAGGATGCAATGTACCAATATATGCTGATGTCATAGTATAGTCTTCTTCAGTTTATATTTCCTTTCTCTGATTCTGTGACATTTTGTGGTAATATTTTGTCTCTATTCATTTTTTACTTTTCTAGACAGATATTCTGGCATGGGACTAACGCACAAATTTTTTCTAGACTTGTGGCGACATGATGAGGTTTATTACATCTATATATACATAGTATACCACATGTGTGATGGATTGCACAGGGGAAGGGTGTGTTGCCTTCACTCACCTCTGGGGAGGGAAGAGAAGCACCCAGCAGGGATCGGCTCTCTGGCACCACCACTTGCCCCAGGTCAGTCAGGGAACTGCACCAAGGGCAAATAATCGCCGGAAAGGCTTCCTTTATAGGTACGAGTCATTGAGGTGCTCCCAGTGAGGGGGGATATATATCACCAGTCCAGGCTGGGGATATACTGTATAAACATCCCGGCCGTCACTGCCAGAGTTCCTCACTAACACAGTACGGTATGCTGCCACCAGTTCCTCGTTCGACATAAGCCCCGTCTGACAACAGGCTTATATCAGGTCAGAAACCAACCCGGGTAGCGTATAATGACCAACAGAGCGTGCGGACGTGGGGATTCGTGTACCGAGATAAAAGAGCAGCCCAAGGTTAATTTTATATTTAATCACCGAAAATGCGCACAATACAGCTATATATACAAGAGCAAATGTATACAGTCAGGAGGGTAGTACAAGGGTAGGGTACAGATAGGTTACAAATACCGTGTTATGTAGTATGTGACCACAGGGAGGCGCTGATGGATCACAGGTCCAAATCTTAGTTATGGACTTTCCTTGGCAGGGTCAGCTAACGGTCCTCCTGCCAGCAGAAAAAACTCAGTCAAAAATGAGGGGCTGCCTTATATCTCCTAGGCTGCTCCTTCCCACACTCTGCGCCCACCCCTGGGCTGGGCTGCCTACCTCCTCCCATATCTGAGAGTATGATTTTCCAGCCAAAACCGAGGATGGCCCATAACTTTCCGCCGTAGCTCCAAATGGGTCGGCGGCGCTGCCACTAGGTTCCACTGGATTTTAGCTGTGCAGGGAGACCAAATACGGTTACTGTATTTAATTCCTGGTAGCTATGCTTCATAACTCAATAACGCAGAGTGCTAGGGTGGCTGGACTGTTATGATTTGGTAGCTGAGGAGAGCAGGCAAAAAAGGTAATACACCAGAGCAGTTGGAAACTATGAGATTGCAGTACCCTGACTAACCACCACAACTAGAGGCAGCCGTGGAGCGTTCCTACGTTGGTCCCAGACGCCTCGTCACAGCCTGAGAAACTAACTACACCTGAAGATAGAAAGAGGAAAACTATCTGCCCCGGAGCAGATCCCCAAAGAACATAGAAAGCCCCCAAACATGTAATGGCGGTTAGACAAGAAGAAATACTGACACAGACAGAAAATAGTATGAGCAAACGTTGGGGCCCAAACTTACTAAATAGAAAAGGATAGGAAGGGCACTTACTGCAATCCCAAAAAACCCTGAAAAGCACCAACTCCACTAATTTCAAAAACACCTGAGATCACATGACCTCTACCACCTAAATTAGTTCTCTGGTGTAACCAAAAACAAAACAGCAGCCACTGAAAAAACTGGAAAAAGCAAATGTACAAACATCAGTGGCTGAACTGAACTGAGAGGCAAAAGCCCCCAGAGGGGACCCTGAAGGCCCCACAGAAGTGCAGGACAAAATGCAAAAATCAAGCACAAAAACAAAAAGAAGAAAATGTCTTATCTGTTAGCAGGAGATTCAGACACGACACAGCAGGCTACCAAGGAAACAGGAATCAAGGATTGAGACCAGAACAATTGATCACCGGCAACCCTGATGGGAAGGTGACTCCCTTATATAAGACCAGTCAGTAACACCTGATTCCCAATCCTCACAATCTTCACTGGACAGTCCAGTACCGTTTGTAACCACCAGAGGGAGCTTCTGCTCAGAACTCATTTCCAGCCTATTCACAACACTGGACGTTATGTGCTCGTGGGGGAAGGAATGACGATTCCGATAATGTGCTCGGCTAGGCTCAGTGATATTGCATTCTGTTATTATAAGTAATATTCTAGATTCCATATCTCAGAGCCTTGCGCTGGTTAGCCTGGGATCTGTTGTGCCACGATATCTCCATGTGCTTGAATGAACAAAGGGAGCCAGTTGGCTGTAGCTGCACAAGAGCTCACACTCATGTGATAATGGCAGGGGACACATTGTCTATGCCTGTTGTGTCCCCCTGGAGAGAGGCTTCAAAAGACTTCTTGCTAGAGTTAATAAAAAAAAATTGTTCCTGGGAATACCAGGGGTGGGGGGCTGAGTATGGGAGCAAGTATTTTGGGGCCACAGCATCTGATAAAGAATTTCATCAGATATAAAAATGATATCAAGTAGATATCATTTACCCATATCTCACACCTCCCCTCTTTAGAGGGCGCTAGGGGGCATCACGGTGGCTCAGTGGATAGCACTACAGCCTTGCAGCGCTGGAGTCCTAGCAGGGCCGGCTCCAGGTTTTTATGGGCCCCGGGCGAAAGAGTCTCAGTGGGCCCCTTAACACAGACCACGATTCATGACGCACAGATACTGCAGAGAAATATAGGTATAGCACAACGCCAAACACTTCACTTCTTCCATTACATGACTGATATCTATTGTAAATTGTACAATAGCTCAAAAAACGCCAAATCCTCACAGCGCACAGTACAGACTTGACAGTACAGTCCTCCATACAATATTATGGGCACCACATAGTCTCCCCCTCATCACCCATATAATACCCCATGCAGGATGTCACCCCGCCATCCCCCATATAATGCTCCATACAGGATACTGGTCCCCATATAAAGCTCCATACAAAATATGGAGCTCTCCTCTGCGCTGTGCTGCGTTCTGCACTGTTACGGCTCAGGAAAGGGCGCCGTGGAAAGACTTCCATCATCATCATTGCCTGCCCATCATCATCAATGCCTGCCTATCATCATGATTGCCTCCCCATCATCATCATCGCCTCCCCATAATCATCATTGCCTGCCCATCATCATCAATGCCTGCCCATCATCATCATTGCCTGCCCATTATCATCATCGCCTCCCCATCTCCATCATTGCCTCCCCATCATCATCAATGCCTCCCCATCATCATCACTGCTGCCCATCATCATCAATGCCTGCCCATCATCATCAATGCCTGCCCCTAATCATCATTGCCCTCCCCATCAATATCATTGCCTGCCATCATCATCACTGCCTGCCCATCATCATCAATGCCTGCCATAATCATCATTGCCTCTCCCCATCATCATCACTGAATGCCCATCATCATCAATGCCTGCCCATAATCATCATTGCCTCCCCATCAATATCATTGCCTGCCCATCATCATCACTGCCTGCCCATCATCATCAATGCCTGCCATCATCATCAATGCCTGCCCATAATCATCATTGCCTCCCCATCAATATCATTGCCTGCCCATCATCATCAATGCCTGCCCATCATCATCAATCATCATTGCCTCCCCATCATCATCATCACTGCCCTCCCCCCACCACCATCACACATACAGCAGACACACACACACACAATGCACCGCACTACATACACACACACTGATACACACAGAGACACATACGCAGACACACACACACAAACATCTCACCTGTCCGGCGTCCGCGCGCTCACTGCCACAGCCGGCCGCTGAATGATGACATCATTCAGCGGCGCTGCTGTGAGAGGAAGCGCCAGCGTCCTGCAGGGCCCCTGGACCCCGGAGCTGCGGCAGCGGAGGCACGGGGAGAGGTGAGTATTGCGCCGGCTGCTGCCGGGGCCCTGAGCAAGCGGGGGGGGCCCAGTGGTGGCGCTGACACCGCTAACGGGTGCCGGGGTGCCAGACGGCGAGTGGACCCCCCCGCCTGCTCAGGGCCCCGGCACTTGCCCGGGAGTGCCGGGTGCTGACGCCGACCCTGAGTCCTAGGTTCGAATCCCACCAAGGACAACATCTGCAAGGAGTTTGTATGTTCTCCTCATGTTTGCGTGGGTTTCCTCCGGTTCTCCGGTTTCCTCCCACATTCCAAAAACATACAGATAGGGAATCCAGATTGTGAGCCCCTTCGGGGACAGCGACGATAATGTGTGCAAACTGTAAAGCGCTGTGGAATATGTTAGCGCTATATAAAAATAAAGATTATTATTATTTATTATCACATTCCTGTGTTCCCCAAGCGCACTCACGCAATCTCTCCTTGCCGGGATAGCCCATCAGCATTGCCATGGTCACGGCCCCTTTTGTGGCGAATGGAGAAGTGGTACTGCTGGAGCACCAGGCTCCAATGCAGCAACCTCCCATTCATCCTGGAGACCGTGTGTAACCAGCTGAGGGGGTTGTGGTCCATCTCCACGATGAAGGGATGTCCATACAAGTATGGCTGCAGATGCTGCAGGGTCCACACAATTGCCAGGCACTCCTCTTCCAGTGTGGAGTAGGCCACCTCTCTCGGCAATAGCTTCCTGCTCAGGTATAGGACAGGATGCTCCTGGCCCTCTGCATTGACCTAGCTGAGCACGGCACCGAGGCCAAAGTCACTGATGTCTGTCTGTACTACAAACGGCCATGCAAAGTCAGTAGCTTGTAGTACTGGGGAGCTGGAGAGAGTGGTCTTGAGCGCCTGAAAAGTGGTCTTGCAGGCGACTGACCAGCAGCTTTTTCTTGGTGAGGTCCGTCAAGGGCTTGGACAGGGTACTATAGTGCGGGACAAACATCCTATAGTACCCAGCAGTCCCGAGGAAGGACATCACCTGTTTCTTGGTTCTGGGGGTGGGCCAGGATGCGATGGCATCCACTTTCACAGGTTCTGGCTTCAGAACCCCTCCGCCTACCCGGTGACCCAGGTAGCGGACCTCGCCCATGCCCAGCTGGCAATTTTCTGGCTTGATGGTCAAACCTGCCCGGTGGATCCGCCTAAGCACCTGTGTCAGATGTTCTAGGTGGTCCTCCCAGGTGGGTCAGAGGGATCTTCCAATATCCCCAGCTCAGATCCATGATGGTCCAGTACTTAGGCCCGGCCAACTGATCGAGCAGGTCATCGATGCGTGGCATAGGGAACGCATCGGTGACCGTGACAGCATTGAGCCCCTGGTAGTTCACGCAGAACCAGGTTGCTCGGACCCGATATGCTGACCGCCGGATCGGAGGGTGATCCCCAGTGTCCACATCATGGACAGCCAACTCGGTCCTTCCAGGAAGGCTGCTGAACAGCTCCCGGAAGGGGCATAGAGTAACTGCCAGCTGGGACTGTTGGTCCTCGGAGAGCTGGTGGCCCACCTCTATGTCCTCAATGGATCCACCCACCTTGGCTTGGGTGATCAGATCCAGGAGGGATTCAGCCTCTCCTTCCTCGGGAAGGATGCACACAGGGAGAGCGCAGGCCTCCCGGTCATGATGGGCCTTCATCATGTTCACATGGAAGGCCTTCCTCCTTCCATGGGCATGGTCTAGGGTGACCAGGTACGTGATGTCTTTGAGCAGCTGGTGCATGAGGTATAGGCCCTCCCAGGCTGCCTGAAGCTAGTCCTGTGGTGCGGAGACCAGTACCCACACTTTCTGACCCACCTGGTAGGTCCTTTCACAAGCGTCCTTTCATTGGCTGTAAGCCATAATCATCAACATTAACAGAAATAAACACTTGAAATACATCACTCTGTTTGCAATGACTCTATATAATAATTGAGTTTCACTTTTTGTATAGAAGAACTGAAATAAATTGACTTTTTGATGATATTCTAATTTTGTGAGATGCACCTGTATATGTGTATATATACAGCTCTGGCAAAAATTAAGAGACCACTGCACAGTTTTATAAAAATCAGCTTTTCTACATGTCTGACAGCCATTCCATTCCAGTGTCAGTTGAATGCCAAGCAGAGTACACCTCATTCTACTTGATGTGCTTCTGATTAGATGATCACCTGAACCAAATCTTATTTAACGAAGGAAAGTAAAAAAAAAAAAACACTGCTGTGGTGTTCACAATCCTCTTGCAATAGGACAAGCTGGATGGCAAAACAAGTGCTAGTAATATCCCAAAAGTAATAGGAATGAATTAATAACTTTTAACCATGCCAAAGGAGTTGAAAAGAAAAGTCTTGAGTGAGGAAAAGAAGGGTTCAATTCTGGCTATACTAGCAGAGGGATACAGTGAGCATCATGTTGCTTCCATCCTTAAAATTTCTACGACGGCAGTCCATTACAATGAGGTCAAGCAGCAGACATTGGGGACAACAAAGCTACAGACTGGCAGAGGGCGAAAACAACTCTCCACTGACTGGAATGACCGTCATCTTCGAATGTCACTCTGCAACTGCAGGATGACATCAAGTGACCTACAAAAGGAATGGCAAATGGCAGCTGGTGTGAAGTGCACGGCAAGAACAGTTCGTAACAGGCTCCTAGAGGTAGGGCTCAAGTCATGTAAAGCTAGAAAAAAGGCTTTCATCAATGAGAAGCAAAGGAGAGCCAGGCTAAAGTTTGCCAAAGACCATAAGGATTGGACCATAGAGGACTGGAGTAAGGTAATCTTCTCTGATGAGTCTAATTTTCTGCTTTGCCCAACACCTGGTCATCTAATGGTTAGACGGAGACCTGGAGAGACGTACAAGCCACAGTGTCTTGCACCCACTGTGAAATTTGGTGGAGTATCAGTGATGATCTGGTCATGCTTTAGCAATGCTGCAATTGGGTAGGTTAATCTTTGCAAGGTTATCCTGGAAAAACAATTGATTCCTCCTGCTCAGGCAATGTTCCCCAACTCTGAGGACTGGTTTTTCCAGCAGGACAATGCGCCATGCCACACAGCTAGGTCAATCAATGTGTGGATGAAGGACCACCACATCAAATCCCTGTCATGGCCAGCCAAATCTCCAGACCTGAACCATATTGAAAACGTCTGGAATGTAATCAAGAGGAAGATGGATGGTCACAAGCCATCAAACAAAGAAAAACTGCTTAAATTTTTATACCAGGAGTGGCACAAGATCACCCAAAAGCAGTGTGAAAGACTGGTGGAAAGCATGCCAAGACGCATGAAAGCTGTGATTTAAAAAACATTTTTTGAGGTCTGCAAGCACTGCATTTTTTTGTTATTTTGACCATTTCTCATTTTCTGAAAATAAATACAAAATTTATTGCTTGGAAATTCAGAGACATGTTGTCAGTAGTTTATAGAATACAAGAGCAATTTACAGTTTACTCAAAAATATACCTATAAAGAGAAAAATAGACAAACTGAAAATTTTGCAATGGTCTCTTAATTTTTGCCAGAGCTGTGTGTATGTATGTATGTGTATATGTGTATATATATACAGTACAGACCAAACGTTTGGACACACCTTCTCATTTAAAGATTTTTCTGTATTTTCATGACAATGAAAATTATAAATTCACACTGAAGGCATCAAAACTATGAATTAACACATGTGGAATTATATAATTAACAAAAAAGTGTGTAACAACTGAAATTATGTGTTATATTCTAGGTTCTTCAAAGTAGCCACCTTTTGCTTTGATGACTGCTTTGCACACTCTTGGCATTCTCTTGATGAGCTTCAAGAGGTAGTCACCGGAAATGGTCTTCCAACAATCTTGAAGGAGTTCCCAGAGATGCTTAGCACTTGTTGACCCTTTTGCCTTCACTCAGCGGTCCAGCTCACCCCAAACCATCTCGATTGGGTTCAGGTCTGGTGACTGTGGAGGCCAGGTCATTTGGCGTAACACCCCATCACTCTCCTTCTTGGTCAAATAGCCCTTACACAGCCTGGAGGTGTGTTTGGGGTCATTGTCCTGTTGAAAAATAAATGATGGTCCAACTAAACGCAAACCGGATGGAATAGCATGCCGCTGCAAGATGCTGTGGTAGCCATGCTGTTTCAGTATGCCTTCAATTTTGAATAAATCCCCAACAGTGTCAACAGCAAAGCACTCCCACACCATCATACCTCCTCCTCCATGCTTCACGGTGGGAAGCAGGCATGTAGAGTCCATCCGTTCACCTTTTCTACGTTGCACAAAGACACGGTGGTTGGAACCAAAGATCTCAAATTTGGACTCATCAGACCAAAGCACAGATTTCCACTGGTCTAATGTCCATTCCTTGTGTTCTTTAGCCCAAACAAGTCTCTTCTGCTTGTTGCCTGTCCTTAGCAGTGGTTTCCTAGCAGCTATTTTACCATGAAGGCCTGCTGCACAAAGTCTCCTCTTAACAGTTGTTCTAGAGATGTGTCTACTGCTAGAACTCTGTGTGGCATTGACCTGGTCTCTAATCTGAGCTGCTGTAAACCTGCAATTTCTGAGGCTGGTGACTCGGATAAACTTAACCTCAGAAGCAGAGGTGACTCTTGGTCTTCCTTTCCTGGGACGGTCCTCATGTGAGCCAGTTTCTTTGTAGCGCTTGATGGTTTTTGCAACTGCACTTGAGGACACTTTCAAAGTTTTCCCAATTTTTCGGACTGACTGACCTTCATTTCTTAAAGTAATGATGGCCACTCGTTTTTCTTTACATAGCTGCTTTTTTCTTGCCATAATACAAATTCTAACAGTATATTCACTAGGACTATCAGCTGTGTATCTACCAGACTTCTGCACAACACAACTGATAGTCCCAACCCCATTTATAAGGCCAGAAATCCCACTTATTAAACTTGACAGGGCACACCTGTGAAGTGAAAACCATTTCCGGTGACTACCTCTTGAAGCTCATCAAGAGAATGCCAAGAGTGTGCAAAGCAGTCATCAAAGCAAAAGGTGGCTACTTTGAAGAACCTAGAATATAAGACATAATTTCAGTTGTTACACACTTTTTTGTTAAGTATATAATTCCGTATGTGTTAATTCATAATTTTGATGCCTTCAGTGTGAATTTACAATTTTCATAGTGATGAAAATACAGAGAAATCTTTAAATGAGAAGGTGTGTACTGTATATATATATATATATTATATATATATATATTCACTGGCACTAATTGGTGTCCTTGATTCTGATATTGGATAGTATGGCACTTGTTCACTCTATTGCACTTTCCTATACTTGACATTGGCTTTTGCTTGTATTTCTACACTGTCGGCTGTGGTAATGATTTTTAGTACCATCTGTGTTTTCCGCACTATTCCTCCTTCTTACCCGTTTATCATGTCTTACTTTTTATTATTTTCTGCCACAATTGTGGTCTACAATGTAAATGAACTGACCTATGTGGAGAGTAAGTCACTCTATCTGTTCCGATTTTCGGATCTTGTGTTGAGTTGAGACTCCTAATGGGACTGTGTGGGCATTCTCTTATTGTGTGTAAACTATTGGGTGTTCCTTCGTGTCTTCTCAAATAAGGCCGCGCTTATGGGCTGCTCGAAAATGACCGCTGATTGTGCGCATGCGCACCATGATCTCGCGCCACGTCATGTTCCTGGAAGCTGCCTGTAAAGCACCGTGCGCATGTCTAATGACATCACTGGGTCAGAGTTTACCCGACTTGCGCCACACAGGAAGTGACTTGATTGGTGGCCGTAACCAGAGCGCATGCACCGGAATAATCAATATTCTCTGACCAATGTGGGAGCATAGAATGGGACAAGATTTTGCATTTGACTCCACTTTGAGAAAGCAGCCAGGGGCTGCAAGGAGAGGATTGTTTGCGTTCCTGGCACATTATGGATAAGCAACAGTGATGAGCGAGTATACTCTTTGCTCAGGTTTTCCCGAGCACGCTTGGGTGGTCTTCAAGTATTTGGAAGTGCTCGGAGATTTAGGCTATGTGCAGACAGTGCAGAATCTGCTGAGGAATTTTCCATGCAGATTTTTCTAAATCCGCAGGTAAAAAGACCTGCTTGTTACCTGCGGATTTAGTGCGGTTTTGATGCGGATTTTGTGCGGATTTCCCCTGCATTTTGAGACCTGCGGATTTCTATTTAGAGCAGGTCTCAGAACGCTGCGGAACTGCACAAAAGAAGTGACATGCTGCGGATTTAAATCTGCACCAAATCCGCGCGGAAAAATCCGCAGCATGTGCACTGCGTTTTTTTTTTCCATTGAATATAATGCTACTGTACATCACTTGCAGATCCGCAGCAGATTCCGCAACGTGTGCACAGAGCCTGTTTCTGTTGCCGCAGCTGCATGATTTATGGCTGCTGGACAGCTTGAATACATGTGAGGAATGCCTGTTTAAGGAATCCCCACATGAATTCAGGCTGTCAAATAGCCACAAATCATGCAGCTACTGCAACAGAAACTGAATCTCCGAGCACTTCCAAATACTCAGAGATGACCCGAGCATGCTCTGGAAAACCCGAGCAATGAGTATGCTCGCTCATCCCTAGTAAGCAACTGCGATTTAGGCCGGAGTCACACTACTGTATAAAATGGCCTAGTGCTATGCGATAAAACATATAAAAGTATCGCCCTGTACACTTCAGAATTCATCCAGCTGCTTCTGTCTTCAGTCACATCATCAATAATGACCCAGTGACAT
The DNA here is from genome assembly GCA_033576555.1 of Oophaga sylvatica. Classification (NCBI taxonomy): domain Eukaryota; kingdom Metazoa; phylum Chordata; class Amphibia; order Anura; family Dendrobatidae; genus Oophaga; species Oophaga sylvatica. The sequence goes on along the minus strand of JARQOD010000001.1, from coordinate 777,107,268 downwards.
TGGAAGCCTTACATTCCCATGCTATCACACTGCCTCCACCATGTTTTACAGAGGATTTGGTGTGCTTTGGATTATGAGATGTTCCAATCCTTGTCCATAGTTTCTTCTTCCCGTCATTCTGGTACAGATTGATCTAGGTTTCAACTGTCCAAAGAATGCTTTTTTTCTTTAGATGTTTATTTTGGCAAAGTCTAATCTTGGCTATCTTAACCCCGATAATAACAGTTTGCACCTGCTGTATTAGCTCTCATGAAGTCTTCTATTTATACTTCCTTGAGAGTGTTCTTCACTTGGGTGGATGTTGTCAGGGCCGGGACAGATACAGGCATCCGCATAGGGTGCTGCCTCCTGAGAGAGGTGCACTTTGGGGAAAAAAAAAAAATGCCACAGTTGAATGACTGCGGTCGCCCAACATCACTCAAGGGAGCAGTGTTAGTCATTGACACCACTCACTCACTCCTCTCTGTCCTGCGCCCCAGCCGTCGCTCCCTCCCTGCACTCAGTTGTATTTGCGTCTGTCAAATACATGCAACTGATGTCAGAGCCGCGCGCCCGGGACAGGAGCAGAGGAACTGTCATCAGTAGTGATGGGTGAACCCCTGGATATTTGGGTTCAGCCGAACATCTAAAAAAATGGTTTGGATACCTGGACCCCGTTCAGATGAATGGGGGACCCGAACATCCGTTGTTTGCCACGCTGTCATCTACAAGACCGTGCAAGAAACACCGGGGACGCTGGTCGGCGGTAAGATTAGTACTGTCAGTCAGCGTGAGCCAGCAGCTGTGACCACAAAAGTTTACTGCCCTTCACAGGCGTAAGCTGATGAGAAAGTACTACTCCCATCAGCCTTTGCCTGCTGTCGCTGATAGCAGCAAGAGCAGATGCCGCAGATGGGAGTATTCATCAGCCAGCAACTATGCACAATAATTTTTTTTTTAAATGACATGGGTTCTGTTCTATTTTTGATAACTAGCGCTGGCAAAACTGACAGCTGCGGGCTGCATTCCTCAGCTGTCAGCTTTATCATGGCTGGTTTTGAAGAATAGAGGGGTCCCCATGCCATATTTTTTAACTTATTAAATATTAAAAAAAAAAAAAAAACTGCATGGGGGGTCCTCCATTTTTGACAACCAACCAAGCTAAAGCAGACAGCTAGGGGCTGGTATTCTCAGGTTGGTAAGGGGCCATGGATATTGCCCCCCACCCCAGCCTAATGATAGCAGCCGCCCAGAAAAGGCCCATCTATTAGATGTGCCAATTCTGGTGCTTTGCCCGACTCTTCCCACTTGCCCCGTGGCAGTGGCTTAATGGTTGATGTCAGCTGTTTTAAGGCTGCTGACATCAAGCCCACAGGTTAGTAATGGAGAGGAGTCTGAGATGCCTTTCCATTACTAATCCCATAGTCATATTGTAATAAAGACACAGACAGAATTAAGTCCTTTATGTGAAATAAATGACGCAGACTGTTTAATTTTAAATAAAAAAGCATTGTCTTTTGATATTTGTATACCTAGGCTCTCTGACTGAGCACTCCACCCCTCAGTCTCTGGAGGTTTTAATTACAGGAAGATCCTACCTTCCCATATAAATTTAGGCTGTTAGCCCATGAGAGAAGTCCCAATAGGATAGGTCCCAGCAATGACAGCCGCCTTATCACGGCTGCCGGGTACACATGAATTGGCTAGCTTATATGCGAAGTATTCTCAATTTTTCCTATTTTCTACAGCAGTAATGCAATTCCAATTTCATATAATTAATGTTTGCATGCTATAGTGCAAGAGAGTGCTACTTTATTTTGTTATATATGGAGATGGCTATTCTTAGTAAGCACCTGTACACGCCTGATTTCTGTTTGGAAGTGACGGTCAGTCTTTTGATATTAGTTTCCATTAGGGCATACTACCAAATGATGGATGCTATAATTGAAACCAAACAGCCCCATTCCCTGTTGAGCCTCACCCCTAAAGTACATCACATTTTTTACTTTTGCTGGTATTTTTGAGTGAAAAGGCGGGTACTTTAGAGGTCCTTTTAGCTTGTCTCTGACCCATTCTTTTACTTGTGCTTTGAGGGTTCTATGGGAGGATGCCATCAGCTTCATCTGCCTAGGGCACCAAAATACCTTGTCCTGGCCCTGGATGTTGTAAAGGGGTGTTTCCTCACCATGGAACAGATTCTGCGATCATCCACCACTATTGTCTTTCATGGATGTCCAGGTCTGTTTGAGTTCCCAGTCGAACCAGACTTGACTTGGCCAGTCTTATCATTTTTACTTTCTCTGATGGATTTCATCTATTGAGCCTAATGATAGTCTGAAGCTCTTCCATTAAGAGCTCCTTTGAACACATGTTTGCAGCAACAGCTTATAAATACAACTGCCACACCTGGAATCAGCCCCAAACCTTCTACCTGCTTAATTGACGATGGATTAATAAGGGAATAGCCCATTAAAGAGCTTTTGAAATAACTGTCCAACTACTTTTGGTTCCTTGAAAAAGAGCCAGCTACATATTAACCTTCAGCCCCCAAGCCTGTTTTTACCTTCTTGACCAGGCCAAATTTTGCAATTCTGATCAGTGTCACTTTATGTAGTAATAACGGATGCCACTGATTCTGAGATTTGCTTTTCATGACATATTGTACTTCATGTTAGTGGTAAAATTTATTTGATATGACTTGCGTTTATTTATGAAAAAATGGAAATTTCACAAACATTTTGAAAATTTTCAAACTTTTAATTTTCATCCCCTTAAATCAGTCATGTCACATAAAACAGCTCATAAATAACATTTCCCATATGTTTACTTTACATCAGCACAATTTTTGAAATATAATTTTTTTTTTTTGTTAGAAAGTTAGAAGGGTTAGAAGTTCACCAGCGATTTTGTAATTATTCCAACAAAATTTTGAAAACCATTTTTTTAGGGAACACATCACATTTGAATTGACATTAGGGGCCTATATGACAGAATACCCAAAAGTGACACCATACTAAAAGCTACACCCCTCAAAGTCCTTAAAACAAACCACATTCAAGTTTATTAACATTTCAGTGGCTTCACAGGAATTAATGGAAAAATGAACATTTAACTTTTAACAAAAATTTTATTTTAGACCAAAATTTTACAAGGGTAACAGAATAAAATGGACCCCAAAATTTGTTGTGCAATTTCTCCTGAGTGAGCAGATACCCCATATGTGGTTGAAAACCACTGTTTGGGCGCACAGCAGGGCTCGGAAAGGAAGAAGCACAGGTTGGCCTTTTTAAAGCACAGCCCCCCACCACCACCATCAGTGACCCCATTTTGGAAACTAGACCCCTCAAGGAACTTCTCTAGATGTGTGGTGAGCACCATGAACCCCGAATTGTCACAGAAAATTATAACCTTGAGTAGTGAAAATAAAAAAATCAGTTTTTCCACAAAAATGATCTTTTAGCCCCAATTTTTTTAATTTCACAAGGGTAACAGGAGAAAATGGACCCCAAAATTTGTTGTGCAATTTCTCATGAGTATGCTGATATCTCATTTGTGGGAGAAAATGACTGTTTGGGCGCACGTCAGGGCTTGGAAGAGATGAAGTGTTGTTTTAGGCTGCTTTCACATTAGTGTCTGAGTGCGCAGCGTATGCGGCGCAAAGAAGCGCATGCGCCATGCGCCCCTATTTTTATAATGAGGGGCGCATGGTCATGCGCTTGTATGCGTTGTGTTGCGTTTTTGGACGCACGCGTCGTGTGGGCGTGTGCAATGTCTCCATCATAACGCAACATGTTGCTTTTTTTTCACGTCAACATTTCTCAAAAAAGACGCATGCGTAAGTCTGCGTACGTAATGCGCCGAAAAAAGCATTGCAGTCTATGGAGGCGCATATGGGCGCACTGCTATGCGCACGACAGCGTTACCGTGCGCATGCGCTTTTAGATGTAACAAGTCTCCAGACAGTCTAGACATCTTCTGAACACCTCCCAGACCTAGATAAATAAATATAGGGGGTTGGCATTGCTCCACTTCACTATTCAACAGACTCTGGAGCGGACAGAAGACCTTTGTGACAGGACAGAACACCTTTGGACAATGTAAGTATACCAGCTAATGGATGTTTTGATTTTTGGTTTAGCCTAGCAGTGTGTAATTTTATTTTTTCATTTCATCCTGCAGAATTTACACCACAGGAACAGGAGGATCATGCCTTCAAGCAATGAAAATTCACAGAGTGGACAGCCCAGTGAAGTGAGTATATTATCTATTGTTCTTTCATAATTCACTGTCACTTGTACACGTGTCCAATTTTTTTATTTGGCTCACAGAGTCCTTCAAGTGTTGATGAGCCACAGGAGCAGGCAACTCGGGGCCAAGCAGCAGTGGCAACACGGCGTGTAAGTATTTAATTTCTTTTTTATACTCTTATCTTTCAAACATTAATGTCCTTCTTTCAATTCTAGGTTCCACAACGGGATGACGAGGAGGACATCAACAACGACCTCCTCTTTACATCGGTCCAGGAGCTCGTTCCACTGTGGGACACCCGTGATCAGGGCCGCCATCAGGGCATGAGAACCCTTACCAATGTATGGGGCCCGGTCATTAGGGGGGGCCCGCCGCCAGGGTGGATTGATTTAAATCACGCCGATTTAAATCAACGATTTAAATCATGATTTAAATCAAATGATTTTTTTCTATTTAAATCAGATCGATTTAAATCGTGATTTTAATCATGATTTAAATCACTGATTTAAATCAAAAGATTTTTTTAATATAAATCACGATTAAAATCTAAAACTTTCAATCATTGTTCAATTAACTCCACACTTCTAGCTTGGTTTCACTTTCTGTAGCTTGGTTTTAGTTTCTTTTTCCATTCAGTTGACATGCCCAAACTTGTTGGATAGTCAGTCAGCAGTACTTGGCTGTAGTAACAATCAAACTTCAGAAGTGATCTGCGTGAGCCATGGCAGGTCGTAAGAGAGACCCTATTTGGGTTCATTTTGTTGAGATGCCAGCAGAGCTTGGAAAGAAAGGTGGGAGAGCAAAGTGCAAATACTGTCAAAAGGATATCCAAGGACTTGTTTGCCGTTTGAAATCACATTATGAAAACTGCAACCAGAAGGGAAATGAAGATGTTGATAGTGATACAACTAATGTCAATGAACCCTCACAGCTTCTTATGCACCAGGACCCTAGCACTAGTGGTAAGTCTGGCAATTACAACCTATTTTAACAGACGTTTTACTGGGATGGTTAAAGTCTATGAAAAGAAAAATTTCTAGCACTAGTTCTGGAGTATAGAATTTAAATTTATGTTAAGGCAATATTTCACAGAAGATTAACGTTAAGTAAAAATAAAAAGAGTGTGTATACGCCTATTTTTTTTTTTTTATTGTAGGCTACAATTCACTTTTGAAGTCTGCCAAATTGACCATTTTTTAAAAAAAACATTTTTAAAACTTTTGTGACATAATTTTTTTCAGTTGCTCTGATATTACTAGTATTACAGCAACTTCACCGGAAACTTGAGTAGCATAACTTTTGAGACAGCCCTTATAGGACGAGGACCATTACATTGTTCAAAAAGTTTGTTTCAAAATATTTTCGTTATATTTCTTCAAATACGCAGTCGAATTATATTTTTAATTACTGTGCTTTCAGGGTCAAATATGGCTTGTGCTGCACGTGACAATCAATATCTGGGTACAACTTCAACAAAGCAGCCCAACAAAAAACTTTGCGTGCAAAGTGTAGAAAAATTCCTCTTAAAGACTACGACGAGCCAGAAAGAACATTTTGATGAATTAATTGCTAAATTCATATTTGCAAGTGCAACCAATTCTTCTTTCCGACTAGTTGAACACCCATTGTTTGTACAAATGATCGAAGGAATAAGACCAGGCTACAAACCACCAAGTAGATTTGATATCTCAGGAAAACATCTTCAGGCTGTATACGACAAAGAAAGAGCGGCTTGTACAAAATATTTGAAAGACAAAGTTGTTAACATGAGCTTGGATGGTTGGAGCAACATCCACAACGACCCCATAATTTGCACTTGAGTCACAACAGAAGATGGTGAAACTTACCTTACAGACACAATCAACACATCTGGAAATTCACATACTGCTGAATATTTACTTGAAATTGCTAAGAACTCAATTCACCAATGCCAAGAACAGTTTGGATGTAAAGTAAGGAGCTTAGTTACTGATAACGCAAGCAATGTGGCAAAAATGCGAGCGGAACTGGCACATGAGGATGACACAAATGTCATTACATACGGTTGTTCTGCCCATTTGTTGCATCTTTTGGCAAAAGACCTGCATATTTCGGGTGTCAAGGAACATGTTGTAGAAATTGTTAAATATTTCCGCAATAATCATTTTGCACATGCAACCTACAAGGAAATGGGAGGACTGAAGTTGGTTCTACCACAAGATGTTAGATGGAATACCTTGGCTGAATGCTTGGAACTGTTTATTAACAACTGGTCAAAATTAGTGTCCATTTGCGAAACACATCGGGATAAAATTGATGCTAATATACGAAGCAAAGTATTAAATCTTGGTGTGAAGAGAAATGCCGAGGACCTTTTGGAAAGGTTAAAGCCAATATCTATTGCGTTGGATAAAATGCAGAAAGATACTGCAAACATAGCTGATGCCACAGAAGTTTGGAAAGATTTAGAAGGTTCGCTAGATCGCTTGAACCTCTCAGACAATGTAAAGGTTGCAATATACCACCGCAAGGACCAAGCATTAAAAGAAGAACACTATTTAGCCAATATCTTGCATCCCATCTACAGAGGGAAAAAACTATCTGAGGCGGAAATCAACTCTGCAATGGAGTGGCTCGCCAATACTAACCATGACATTGTGGCAACTGTGCTGAAATTGAAGTGTGAATCTGCACCATTTCAAAAATACATGTTTGCAGATAACGTCGTTAATGAACTAAAACCACTGGACTGGTGGAAGTCGCAATCACTTGTTCTTCCAGCGAAGATAATAAATGTAGCTACTCAGCTACTGACTGCATCGGCTTCATCGGCAGGAGTAGAGAGATTGTTTTCTTCATTTGGTTTTGTGCACACAACAGTCCGAAACCGCTTAGGAACTGCTAAAGCAGGACAACTAGTTTTCCTATTAAAAGTCCTAAATAAACAGTAGGCTTAAAGGACTGATGTATTCACTGAAGATGTTTGCTTACTTCAAACGTTAGAGATAGGCTATTGTTAAAAAGTACTTACTCTCTGTAGTTCAATTCTGATTGTTTAATAGTGCAAATAAAAATTATTAGGTTTCATAATCATCAACTGTTTTAATATTTTTATTTGTGTAAAATAATTTGATTTGCAAAAAGACAAAGTTTTGCTTGTGTACAACTTGATTAAAAAATCCTATTTAAATAAAAAAAATCCGATTTAAATCAAAAAAATCCGATTTAACCCCTTACTGCCATCGGACGTACTATCCCGTCCATGGTACCTGGGCCCGTATGACCATGGACGGGATAGTACGTCTCGTGCGATCGGACGCGCTCCCGGGGGAGCGCAGCCGATCGCGCCCGGGTGTCAGCTGATTATCACAGCTGACACCCATGACTGTGTGTCAGGAGCGGTCACGGACCGCTCCCGGCACATTAACCCCTTGCACACCGCGATCAAACATGATCGCGGTGTACTGGGGGCACAGGGGAGGATCACGCAGGGTGGGGGCTCCCTGCGCGCCCCCCTGAGACCCTCAGAGCAGCGCGATGTGATCGCGCTGTTCTGAGGGCTTCCTCCCTCCCAGGACCCGGATCCAAGATGGCGCCGGGGTCCTGGAGGGAGGCGGCTTCCTCAGTGCCTGCTGAGAGCAGGCACTGAGAAGCCTGCTGCACTGCCTGAGCGATCGCTGGTGTGACAGTGTGCTGTGCACACTGTCACACCAGCGATCTGATAAAATACAGTGATGTCCCACCCTGGGACAAAGTAAAAAAGTTAAAAAAATAAAAATAAACATGTTTTAAAAAAAATCCAAAATAAATAAAAAAAATATATATATATTCCCCAATAAATTCACTTCTTCCTGTAAATAAAAAAAACAAAGCAATAAAAGTACACATATTTGGTATCGCCGCGTCCGTAACGACCCCCCCTATAAAATTGTCCCACTAGTTAACCCCTTTAGTGAACCCCTTAAAAAAAAAAAACGAAGCAAAAAATCAATGCTTTATCATCATACCGCCGAACAAAAAGTGGAATAACACGCGATCAAAAAGACCGATATAAAAAAACATGGTACTGCTGAAAACGTCATCTTGTCCCGCAAAAAACGAGTCATCATACAGCATCATCAGCGAAAAAATAAAAAAGTTATAGCTCGCAGAATAAAGCGATGCAAAAATAATTATTTTTTATATAAAATTGTTTTTATTCTATAAAAGCGCCAAAACATGAAAAAATGATATAAATGAGGTATCGCCATAATCATACTGACCCGAAGAATAAAACTGCTTTATCAATTTTACCACACGCGGAACGGTATAAACGCCTCCCCCAAAAGAAATTCATGAATTGCTGATTTTTGTTCATTCTAACCTCCCAAAAATCGAAATAAAAAGCGATCAAAAAACGTCACGTGCTCAAAAATGGTACCAATAAAAATGTCAACTCGTCCCGCAAAAAATAAGACCTCACATGACTCTGTGGGCCAAAATATGCAAAAATTATAGCTCTCAAAATGTGATGATGCAAAAACTATTTTTGCAATAAAAAGCGTCTTTTAGCGTGACAGCTGCCAATCATAAAAACCCGCTATAAATAGTAAATCAAACCCCCCTTTATCACCCCCTTACTAAGAGGAAAATAATAAAATTAAAAAAAAGTATTTATTTCCATTTTCCCATTAGGGTTAGGGTTGCGGCTAAAGTTAGGGTTAGGGTTGGCGCTAAAGTTAGGATTAGGGTTAGGGTTGGGATTAGGGGTGTGTTAGGGTTAGGTTTGTGGTTAGGGTTGGGACTAGGGTTAGGGGTGTGTTGGGGTTAGGGTTGGAGTTAGAATTGGGGGGTTTCCGCTGTTTAGGCACATCAGGGGCTCTCCAAATGTGACATGGCGTCTGATCTCAATTCCAGCCAATTCTGCGTTGAAAAAGTCAAATGGTGCTCCTTCACTTCTCAGCTCTGCCATGCGTCCAAACAGTAGTTTATCCCCACATATGGGGTATCAGCGTACTCTGGACCCCAAGAGTTATTGTGCAATTTGTCCTATTTCTTCTGTTACCCTTGGGAAAATAAAAAACTGGGGCGAAAATATCATTTTTGTACAAAAAAAATTATTTTTTTTGTTTTTACGGCTGTACATTATAAACTTCTGTGAAGCACTTGGGGCTTCATAGCGCTCACCACACATCTAGATAAGTTCCTTGTGGGGTCTATTTTCCAAAATGGGGTCACTTGTTGGGGATTTCCACTGTTTAGGCGCATCAGGGGCTCTCCAAATGCGACATGACGCCCCCAGACCATTCCATCAAAGTCTGCAATCCAAAACGTCACTACTTCCCTTCCGAGCCCCAACGTGTACCCATACAGTAGTTTTCTCCCACATATTGGATATCAGCGTACTCAGGACAAATTGGACAACAACTTTTGGGGTCCAATTTCTCCTGTTACCCTTGTAAAAATAAAATATTGGGGCAAAAAAAATCATTTTTGCAAAAAAAAAAAAGATTTTTTATTTTTACGGCTGTGCGTTATAAACTTCTGTGAAGCACTTCGGGGTTCAAAGTGCTCATCACACATCTAGACAAGTTCCTTGTGGGGTCTATTTTCCAAATGGGGTCACTTGTGGGGGTTTCCACTGTTTAGGCGCATCAGGGGCTCTCCAAATGCGACATGACGCCCCCAGACCATTCCATCAAAGTCTGCAATCCAAAACGTCACTACTTCCCTTCCGAGCCCTGACGTGCGCCCATACAGTAGTTTTCTCCCACATATTGGGTATCAGCGTACTCAGGACAAATTGGACAACAACTTTTGGGGTCCAATTTCTCCTGTTACCCTTGTGAAAATAAAATATTGGGGGCGAAAAAATCATTTTTGTAAAAAAAAAAAAAGATTTTTTATTTTTACGGCTGTACGTTATAAACTTCTGTGAAGCACTTCGGGGTTCAAAGTGCTCACCACACATCTAGATAAGTTCCTTGTGGGGTCTATTTGCCAAAATGGGGTCGCTTGTGGGGGGTTTCCACTGTATAGGTGCATCAGGGGCTCTCCAAATGTGACATGACGCCCCCAGACCATTCCATCAAAGTCTGCAATCCAAAACGTCACTACTTCCCTTCCGAGCCCTGACGTGCGCCCATACAGTAGTTTTCTCCTACATATTGGGTATCAGCGTACTCAGGACAAATTGGACAACAACTTTTGGGTTCCAATTTCTTCTGTTACCCTGGTGAAAATAAAATATTGGGGGCGAAAAAATCATTTTTGTAAAAAAAAAAAAGATTTTTTTTTTTACGGCTGTACGTTATAAACTTCTGTGAAGCACTTCGGGTTCAAAGTGCTCACCACACATCTAGATAAGTTCCTTGTGGGGTCTATTTGCCAAAATGGGGTCACTTGTGGGGGGTTTCCACTGTATAGGTGCATCAGGGGCTCTCCAAATGTGACATGACGCCCCGAGACCATTCCATCAAAGTCTGCAATCCAAAACGTCACTACTTCCCTTCCGAGCCCTGACGTGCGCCCATACAGTAGTTTTCTCCCACATATTGGGTATCAGCGTACTCAGGACAAATTGGACAACAACTTTTGGGTTCCAATTTCTTCTGTTACCCTTGTGAAAATAAAATATTGGGGGCGAAAAAATCATTTTTGTAAAAAATGGCGGAAATCAAGGCGGAAATCAACTCTGCAATGGAGTGGCTCGCCAATACTAACCATGACATTGTGGCAACTGTGCTGAAATTGAAGTGTGAATCTGCACCATTTCAAAAATACATGTTTGCAGATAACGTCGTTAATGAACTAAAACCACTGGACTGGTGGAAGTCGCAATCACTTGTTCTTCCAGCGAAGATAATAAATGTAGCTACTCAGCTACTGACTGCATCGGCTTCATCGGCAGGAGTAGAGAGATTGTTTTCTTCATTTGGTTTTGTGCACACAACAGTCCGAAACCGCTTAGGAACTGCTAAAGCAGGACAACTAGTTTTCCTATTAAAAGTCCTAAATAAACAGTAGGCTTAAAGGACTGATGTATTCACTGAAGATGTTTGCTTACTTCAAACGTTAGAGATAGGCTATTGTTAAAAAGTACTTACTCTCTGTAGTTCAATTCTGATTGTTTAATAGTGCAAATAAAAATTATTAGGTTTCATAATCATCAACTGTTTTAATATTTTTATTTGTGTAAAATAATTTGATTTGCAAAAAGACAAAGTTTTGCTTGTGTACAACTTGATTAAAAAATCCTATTTAAATAAAAAAAATCCGATTTAAATCAAAAAAATCCGATTTAACCCCTTACTGCCATCGGACGTACTATCCCGTCCATGGTACCTGGGCCCGTATGACCATGGACGGGATAGTACGTCTCGTGCGATCGGACGCGCTCCCGGGGGGAGCGCAGCCGATCGCGCCCGGGTGTCAGCTGATTATCACAGCTGACACCCATGACTGTGTGTCAGGAGCGGTCACGGACCGCTCCCGGCACATTAACCCCTTGCACACCGCGATTAAACATGATCGCGGTGTACTGGGGGCACAGGGGAGGATCACGCAGGGTGGGGGCTCCCTGCGCGCCCCCCTGAGACCCTCAGAGCAGCGCGATGTGATCGCGCTGTTCTGAGGGCTTCCTCCCTCCCAGGACCCGGATCCAAGATGGCGCCGGGGTCCTGGAGGGAGGCGGCTTCCTCAGTGCCTGCTGAGAGCAGGCACTGAGAAGCCTGCTGCACTGCCTGAGCGATCGCTGGTGTGACAGTGTGCTGTGCACACTGTCACACCAGCGATCTGATAAAATACAGTGATGTCCCACCCTGGGACAAAGTAAAAAAGTTAAAAAAATAAAAATAAACATGTTTTAAAAAAAATCCAAAATAAATAAAAAAAAATATATATATTCCCCAATAAATTCACTTCTTCCTGTAAATAAAAAAAACAAAGCAATAAAAGTACACATATTTGGTATCGCCGCGTCCGTAACGACCCCCCCTATAAAATTCTCCACATAGTTAACCCCTTTAGTGAACCCCTTAAAAAAAAAAAACGAAGCAAAAAATCAATGCTTTATCATCATACCGCCGAACAAAAAGTGGAATAACACGCGATCAAAAAGACCGATATAAAAAAACATGGTACTGCTGAAAACATCATCTTGTCCCGCAAAAAACGAGCCATCATACAGCATCATCAGCGAAAAAATAAAAAAGTTATAGCTCGCAGAATAAAGCGATGCAAAAATAATTATTTTTTATATAAAATTGTTTTTATTCTATAAAAGCGCCAAAACATGAAAAAATTATATAAATGAGGTATCGCCATAATCGTACTGACCCGAAGAATAAAACTGCTTTATCAATTTTACCACACGCGGAACGGTATAAACGCCTCCCCCAAAAGAAATTCATGAATTGCTGATTTTTGTTCATTCTAACCTCCCAAAAATCGAAATAAAAAGCGATCAAAAAACATCACGTGCTCAAAAATGGTACCAATAAAAATGTCAACTCGTCCCGCAAAAAATAAGACCTCACATGACTCTGTGGGCCAAAATATGCAAAAATTATAGCTCTCAAAATGTGATGATGCAAAAACTATTTTTGCAATAAAAAGCGTCTTTTAGCGTGACAGCTGCCAATCATAAAAACCCGCTATAAATAGTAAATCAAACCCCCCTTTATCACCCCCTTACTAAGAGGAAAATAATAAAATTAAAAAAAAGTATTTATTTCCTTTTTCCATTAGGGTTAGGGTTGCGGCTAAAGTTAGGGTTAGGGTTGGCGCTAAAGTTAGAATTAGGGTTAGGGTTGGGATTAGGGGTGTGTTAGGGTTAGGTTTGTGGTTAGGGTTGGGACTAGGGTTAGGGGTGTGTTGGGGTTAGGGTTGGAGTTAGAATTGGGGGGTTTCCGCTGTTTAGGCACATCAGGGGCTCTCCAAATGTGACATGGCGTCTGATCTCAATTCCAGCCAATTCTGCGTTGAAAAAGTCAAACGGTGCTCCTTCACTTCTGAGCTCTGCCATGCGTCCAAACAGTAGTTTATCCCCACATAGGGGGTATCAGCGTACTCTGGACCCCAAGAGTTATTGTGCAATTTGTCCTATTTCTTCTGTTACCTTTGGGAAAATAAAAAACTGGGGCGAAATATCATTTTTGTACAAAAAAAATTATTTTTTTGTTTTTACGGCTGTACATTATAAACTTCTGTGAAGCACTTGGGGCTTCATAGCGCTCACCACACATCTAGATAAGTTCCTTGTGGGGTCTATTTTCCAAAATGGGGTCACTTGTTGGGGATTTCCACTGTTTAGGCGCATCAGGGGCTCTCCAAATGTGACATGACGCCCCCAGACCATTCCATCAAAGTCTGCAATCCAAAACGTCACTACTTCCCTTCCGAGCCCTGACGTGCGCCCATACAGTAGTTTTCTCCCACATATTGGGTATCAGCGTACTCAGGACAAATTGGACAACAACTTTTGGGTTCCAATTTCTTCTGTTATCCTTGTGAAAATAAAATATTGGGGGCGAAAAAATCATTTTCGTAAAAAAAAAAAAGATTTTTTATTTTTACGGCTGTACGTTATAAACTTCTGTGAAGCACTTCGGGGTTCAAAGTGCTCACCACACATCTAGGTAAGTTCCTTGTGGGGTCTATTTGCCAAAATGGGGTCACATGTGGGGGGTTTCCACTGTATAGGTGCATCAGGGCTCTCCAAATGTGACATGACGCCCCGAGACCATTCCATCAAAGTCTGCAATCCAAAACGTCACTACTTCCCTTCCGAGCCCTGACGTGCGCCCATACAGTAGTTTTCTCCCACATGTTGGGTATCAGCGTACTCAGGACAAATTGGACAACAACTTTTGGGTTCCAATTTCTTCTGTTACCCTTGTGAAAATAAAATATTGGGGGCGAAAAAATCATTTTTGTAAAAAAAAAAAAGATTTTTTATTTTACGGCTGTACGTTATAAACTTTAGTGAAACACCTGGGGGTTAAAAGTTCTCACCACACATCTAGATAAGTTCCTTGAGGGGTCTAGTTTCCAAAATGGTGTCATTTATGGGGGTTTCCACTGTTTAGGCAGATCAGGAGCTCTCCAAACACGACATGGCGTCCAGCCAATTCTGCGTTGAAAAAGTCAGACGGCGCTCCTTCCCTTCCAAACTCTGCCATGCACCCAAACAGTGGTTTACCCCCACATATGGGGTATCAGCGCACTCAGGACAAATTGCACAATAACTTTTGGAGTCTTGTTACCCTTGGAAAAATAAAAATTGGGGTGAAAAGATCATTTTTGTGGAAAAAATATGATTTTTAAATTTTACGGCTCTACGTTATAAACTTGTGTGAAGCACTTGGGGGTTCAAATTGCTCACCAAAGATCTAGAAAAGTTCCTTAGGGGGTCTAGTTTCCAAAATGGGGTCATTTGTGGGGGGTTTCCACTGTTTAGGCACATCAGGGGCTCTCCAAATGCAACATGGCATCCAATCTCAATTCCAGCCAATTTTGGTTGGAAAAAGTCAAATGGTGCTCCTTCCATTCCGAGCTCTGCCGTGCACCCAAACAGTGGTTCCCACCCACATATGGGGTATCAGTGTACTCAGGACAAATTGGAAAACAACTTATGTGGTCTAATTTCTCCTGTTACCCTTGGGAAAATAAAAAATTAGTGACTAAAAGATAATTTTTGTGGGAAAAAAATAGGATTTTTTATTTTCATGCCCGGGCATTATAAACTTGTGTGAAGCACTTGGGGGTTCAAAGTGCTCACCAAAGATCTAGATAAGTTCCTTATGGGGTCTAGTTTCCAAAATGGGGTCACTTGTGGGGGGTTTCCACTGTTTAGGCTCATCTGGGGCACTGCAAACGGAACATGACCCCCATCAACGTCTGCATTCCAAAACGTTACTACTTCCTTTCCAAGCCCTGCCGTGCACCCAAACAGTTTCCCCCCCCCACATATGGGGTATCAGCGTACTCAGGACAAATTGGACAACAACTTTTGGGGTCCAATTTCCTTGGGAAAATTCAAAAATTTGGGACTAAAAAATCATTTTTGTGGAAAATAGTTTTTTTTTTTTTTCACACCCAGGCATTATAAGCTTTTGTGAAACACTTGGGGGTTCAAAGTGCTCACAACAGATCTAGATAAGTACCTTAGGGGGTCTAGTTTCCAAAATGGTGTCACTTGTGGGGGTTTCCACTGTTTAGGCGCATCAGGGGCTCTCCAAACACGACATGGCGTCCAATCTCAATTCCAGCCAATTTTAGTTTGAAAAAGTCAAACGGCGCTCATTCCCTTACGAGCTCTGCCGTGTGCCCAAACAGTGGTTTTCCCCCACATATTGGGTATTGGCGTACTCAGGAGAAATTGCATAACAACCTTATCTGTCCATTTTCTCCTTTTACCCTTGTGAAAATAAAAAAAAAGTTTGTAAAAGATCATTTTTGTGGCTAAAAAGTTAAATATTCATTTTTTCCTTCCACGTTGCTTTAGTTCCTGTGAAGCACCTGAAGGGTTAATAATCTTCTTGAATGTGGTTTTGAGTACCTTGAGGGGTGCAGTTTTTAGAATGGTGTCACTTTTGGGTATTTTCTGCCATATAGACCCCTCAAAGTGACTTCAAATGAGAGGTGGTCCCTAAAAAAAATGGCTTTGTAAATTTTGTTGTAAAAATGAGAAATCGCTGGTCAACTTCTAACCCTTATAACTTCCTAACAAAAAAAAATTTTGGTTCCAAAATTGTGCTGATGTGGGCCCTGCTGTATACTATGTGGGCCCTGCTGTATACTATGTGGGCCCTGCTGTATACTATGGGGGCCCTGCCATATACAATGGGGGCCTGCTATATACAATGTGGGCCCTGCTGTACACTATGGGGCCCTGCTATATACAATGTCGGCCCTGCTGTATACAATGGGGGCCCTGCTATATACAATGGGGGCCCTGCTGTATACTATGGGGGCCCTGCTATATACAATGTGGGCCCTGCTGTATACTATGGGGGCCCTGCTGTATACTATGGGGGCCCTGCTGTATACTACAGCGGCCATGCTATATACAATGTGGGCCCTGCTGTATACTATGTGGGCCCTGCTGTATACTATGTGGGCTCTGCTGTATACTATGTGGGCCCTGTTGTACAATGTGGGCCCTGCTATATACTATGTGGGCAGCACTCTATACTATGTGGGCCCTGTTGTATACTATGTGGGCCCTGTTGTATACTATGTGGGCCCTGCTATATACTATGTGGGCAGCACTCTATACTATGTGGGCCCTGTTGTATACTATGTGGGCCCTGTTGTATACTATGTGGGCCCTGTTGTATACTATGTGGGCCCTGCTGTATACTATGTGGGCCCTGCTATATACTATGTGGGCCCTGCTATATACTATGTGGGCCCTGTTGTATACTATGTGGGCCCTGCTGTATACTATGTGGGCCCTGCTATATACTATGTGGGCCCTGCTGTACACTATGTGGGCCCTGCTGTATACTATGTGGGCCACGCTGTATACTATGTGGGCTGTGTTTATACTATGGGGGATATATTATATTTTATAGGGTGGCTGTGTTATATAATATATGTGGCTGTGTTATACTTTGTGGCTGTGTTATATACTATGGGGGGCTACGTTATATTCCTTTGGGGAGGCAGGCTGTATGATATTCTATTCGGGGATACATTATATTCTATGGGGGGCTGTATTATATTTATTATATTCTATGAGGGGTGATTGCATCATACTCTATGAGGTGGCTACATTGTATTCTATGAGGGCTAGATTATATTGTATGGGGGCTTCATTATACTTTATGAGGGGGCTACATTATATTCTATGGGGGCTGCATTATACTATATGAGTAGGGCTACATTGTATTTTATGGAGGGGCTACATTATACTATATAAGGGGGCTCAATTATATTCTATGGGGGTTTAGATTATACTCTGTGGGGTGGTTGCATTATACTCTGTGGGGTGGCTGCATTATGCTCTGTGGGTGGCTGCATTATGCTCTATAGGGTGACTGCATTATACTATATGTGGGCTGCATTATACTGTATCGAGGACTATGGGGAATACATTATACCATATGAAGAACTATGGGGTGCATTATACTATGGGAAGTGAATTGTACTACATGGATGACTATGGCGGTGCATTATACTATATGGAGCACTATGAGGAGTGTATTATAGCTATATGGATGACTGAATGTATTTTAATATATTGAGGGCTATTAGGAGTGTATTATACTATATGGAGGACTATGGATACATTATATTATATGGAGGACTATGTGGTGTGCACTTTACAATATGGAGGACTGTGGTGCACATTATAATATATGGAGGACTATATGGTGTATTATACTAAACAAGCAAAATGCTGCATATTCATCGAGTGATTGGTGTTAGGCTAAGTGCACACATTCAGGAATGTTTGCAGAATTTTCCTGAGCAAAAACTGACTTTTTCTGCGGTAAACTTTCTAGGTCAATAATATAGCGGGAAAAAGGCTAGAATTCCGCAAAATTAATGAGCATGTTGGTTCTTTTTCCGAGATGCGTTTTTTTGGCGGAAAAAAACGCACCATGTGCACAAAAATTGCGGACTTCATTCTAAATGATAGGATGCTTAATTCATGCGTTTTTGACGTGTTTTTTCTCGCGAAAAAAACGCAAATAATCCTGAACGTGTGCACATAACCTGAATGTGTCATTGGTGAGGGCATGGTGCAGAAGTGAAGTTTTTACATGAAAGGGCGGAGGGATTTTGGAAGGTTTGCGTGGTGGAGGAGGAGCTAGGGTGGATGCGGAACTGGGGGGTGGAGCCTGGGCGGAGTCTCAAGGGGGCCCCATAAATTTTGCCAGTATGGGGCCCCGAAATTCCTAGTGGCAGCCCTGCCCGTGATCCCCTGCATTCCGACGCAGTGGCTACCCGGCGGCTGTGGAACGAGGTGGCCAAATCGCTGTGGGATGGATGGGACAATGCCTCAGCTAGGGGTCAAAAGGACTTTTGTAAGTATTGCAACCAGGGCTGCCACCAGGGCTGCCACTAAGAACCCACACTCACACCTGATATTCATTCACACCTTCACTATTCCCTGGAGCCACCAGAGGGAGCCCTTGAAGAGTATGTATATATATATAAGGGTTGTGAAGAGAGCAGTTAGATTTTACCTCAGAGGGAAAGAGAGATCTCCACAGAACACCAGAGAGAGAGGTTGGTTAGTTGTTGGTTGTACCTCAGACGAGCTGAGAGGGAAAGTTACCTCAGATCTCAGATTACCTCAGAACGTGGCAGACTGTTAGTTCCCCTGGAGCGTGGAAAGATAGCTCTTGAAGTGTGCATAGATCAGTCTGACGGAAGGTCCTGATAGCTGCTTCAGACAGAGCTTTGGAAGGAAAGGGAACAGCAGTGACAGAAAGACTGAAGACTACAGCTGGAACTTAGTTTATTGTGTGGAGGCCAGTAATAGTGGAGAAAGATAGCCACTTTAGCCTGGTCAGAACTGAGTCAACTGAGAGTACCTTCAGTGAGCAAGCGTGCCGACGCTTTGAGAGCGGTGAAGAGAAGGAAGAATCAGCTATCTACTGCTAGTGTGCTTATGTTAAGGGTTAGAGTAGGACGAAAGGCGAGTGGAAAAGGGAAAAGAGAGTAACGGAGGTTGAAACAGCATTGATAGCTTACCTCTACTCTGCACTACCGGACGCCGGGTCCGAGCTTGCTAGCATCTACACGACTAGTAGGAGACACCGGAGACCCTGTGGGACTTCAAGTCGCAGAGGCCCAGCAGTGCTGATACGTAACCGGGGCCAGGAAGACGGAGTCTAGCAGGGCCCTGCATACAGAGACACTGTTCTATCCACGAGAAGGCCCCACCACAAAGTCAGCCGGGCGTATACAAGAAGACAGAGTTAGACTTCGTTTCATACAGGTCAGAAACTCACACACATACAGGAGTACGGAGGCCCTACACCTACTCAGTGGGATTACTGGAAGTGCATCCTCCACCCTGACAGCTTCCGGGACGTGCCTGCATCTACCATCAGTAAAGGTACAGAAAGAGACGTTCATGTGTGTGTCTGCCTTATTGCTCCTGCACCCCTACACCGCCATATACCCTGAGGGATCCAGTCTTGCCTGTGGAAGACTTAACACCTTGCTGCCCAGTAACAACCCCTCAGCGGATCTACCCTGCAGTGCTGGTCACCCTGACCAGATACCACAGTGGCGTCACGAATAAACTGTATACATCCTTTAATCCCCTGTAAATATCCCACATTTTATGGTGATCGCCCAGGGCAACGGACCGAGCTGCGCTACCCGTGACATCCCCCATTGAAGTGAACGGGCTCGGTGCCGAGTACCCCACAGGCCCTGGCAGTGCGACTCACATGCCTACCCATCCCACCCTTGTATGTATGCATTAGTCCGGGAACACAGAATCGTGTTTGATGTGATGAACTCCTGCGAGTTTCTTACATCACACACATGGTTGTGTGATCCAGGGCCAAAGTTCAATTTTTAACAATTATTTTTTACTTTGACAGTGAAGAAAGTCAAAACTAGATGGCGTTCCATGAAGGACCGCTTTAATCGGGACCTGAGGCAGGAAGGGCAGGTTAGAAGCGGTGCTGGTGCAAGGACAAGGAAGTACAAGTACCATCGGCTCCTCAGCTTCCTGAGACCTGTCCTTGCACGACGAGTGTAAGTATTTAGATTTTTTATTCTATTGTGCTGTGTAGCCTTACCTAAATATTTATTTTCTGCAGCATTTTGCGAATGTACAAATATAATTTTTTGGATACTAATTTTTCCTTTTTCATAATTTTACAGTTCCCATAGCAGCACCATACAACCTGGAGCGGTCTCTCATGCCACGCCATCTGACCCGTCCCAGCCATCCCACAGCGTTGCGGTAAGTATGCCTGCAACACACTCTGGAGAACTGGTAGCCGGTCCATCCGGTCTTCCCCTGTCCCAAACCTCTGTCGCACCTTTTTTGGCCTCTTCACGCCAGCGACAGCGGGTTTGGGACAGGCCACTCATGCCTGAGTTTTTACATTTGAGCACGGTGTTCCAGAATTGCTATAAGACGCTGGTGACACAGTGGCTAATGGTTTGTCCAATGTCACCCAACGCCTTGACGCAATGGCCG
>JARQOD010000001.1:777042191-777086803 GCA_033576555.1 Oophaga sylvatica | reverse complement strand
CGGAGCGAGTCCACTGGTAAGTCCCCGTTTTTTGGGGCATATGGTTTTCACCCCCAGTTTTGTACTTTCAATGGGGGGGGCTCTTCTGGGGTTCCTGAGGAGGAACGATTTTCGTTGTCACTTGCTTCAGTGTGGAGAGGAGTGCTTAATAATCTGAGCACTATGGGGAACCGATACAAACATATGGCTGATAGGAGGAGAGTGTCTGGTCCGGACCTAAGTGTGAACGATCTGGTATGGTTGTCTACCAAGAATATAAAACTTAAGGTTCCGTCTTGGAAACTGGGTCCCAGGTTCATCGGGCCATACAGGATCAGTTCAATAATTAATCCGGTGGCTTTCCGTCTTGACCTCCCTCCTACGTTTAAAATCCACAATGTGTTCCACAAATCGTTGCTTAAGAGGTACGTGGCACCAGTTATACCGTCACCTCTACCTCCTCCAGTGGTGGTCAAGGGTAATTTGGAGTTTCAGGTATCGAAGATCATTGACTCACGTCTGAATCGCCGGTCCCTTCAGTACCTTGTTCATTGGAGGGGGTATGGTCCTGAGGAGAGGATGTGGGTTTCTGCGTCGGATATTAACGCAGACCGATTGGTTCGGGCCTTCCACACTACTCACCAGATAGACCAGGCCCTGAGGGTCCAGAGGCCCCTCGTAGAAGAGGGGGTACTGTCACGGGTGTGTCGCGGCGGAGATCGTCGCGATTGCACACCCTGACTTCGCACAGCTGAGTTTCTGGTGCTGGGTGTTTTTCAGCACTGAGGGAGTTAATTCTTTCTCTCTCGATGCTGGACAGACCAGCCTTGCCCAGCTGCGATTGATGTTTTGTTAATTAGCTTCCTTCATATACCTGCTGGTCTGCTGGGGAAGTTGCCGGTGAAAGCATTCATTCAGACCAGCAGAGCGGATCGTTTCTGAGAAGACTTAAGCTAAGAGTGCCTGTTGTGGTTTTTCCTCTCCTCGCTTATTGTTTATCTTCTTAACCTTTTGTGTTCCTCTGTAGTGGAAGTTTTGTATGCAAGGCAGTGTTTTCTTTACCTCCTGTCTGTCTCGTTTGTATTTGACTGTGTGTAAGCTGTTACCTGCCCATTCCCTGTGGTGGTAATCAGGGTCCTTCTCAGGACTAGATTACAGTGGTCAGGGATCTACAGGAGACAGGGTTACGCTGGCGGCCTGGACCTCTGTACCATTAACAGTACCTCCAGGTAGAGGGACTAGTCAGGACCCCAGTTCAGGGTCAGCATAGACCCGGTCCACCTCTATCCTGAGACAGCGTTTCACGTGCACAGTATAGACCCACAATACATTGGATATTATGTCAGGTAAGACATTGCTGGCAGATTCTACGTATACATGTTGATATTTTCTATAATATGAAATATAGAATGTTGTCTCATTAGATATATGTTACTATCATAGAATATATCTGTTATACGTCGTGACAATACCATGTGGCATAATATACCATGTGTGTGGTGGTACAGGAAATACAGAGGTACAGAGCGGAGAGGACCCTGCCCTTGCTGGCTTACATTCTACAGGATTATGGTGAAGAAGACAGTAGGTCGCTGTCACGCTGTATAACAGATATATTTTATGACAGTAACATATATCTAGTGTGACAACATTCTATATTTCATATAATAGAAAATATCAACATGTATACATAGTATCTGCCAGCATTGTCTTACATGACATCATATCCTATGTATTGTGGGTCTATACTGTATACGTGTCACGCTGTCTCAGGATAGAGGTGGACCGGGGTCTATGCTGACCCTAAACTGGGGTCCTGACTAGTCCCTCTACCTGGAGGTACTGTTAATGGTACAGAGGTCCAGGCCGCCAGCGTAACCCTGTCTCCTGTAGATCCCTGACCACTGTAATCTAGTCCTGAGAAGGACCCTGATTACCACCACAGGGAATGGGCAGGTCACAGCTTACAAACAGTATAAGACAAACGAGACAGACAAGGGGTAAAGTAAATACTGCCTTGCATACAAAAACTTCAACTACAGAGGGAACACAAAAGGTTAAGGAGATAAACAATAAGTGAGGAGAGGATAAACCACAACAGGCACTCTTAGCTTAAGTCTTCTCAGAAACGATCCGCTCTGCTGGTCTGAATGAATGCTTTCACCGACAACTCCTTAAGCAGAATGGCAGGTATTTGAAGGAAGCTAATTAGTGCCTAATACACAGCAGCTGGGCGAGGCTGGTCCCAGTCTAAGCACAGAGAAAGGTAGAATTAACTCCCTCACTGCCAACAGACACAAAGTACCAACAACTCAGCTGCGAGAAGTCAGAATGTGAAATCGCGACGATCTTCGTGGCGATACACCCGTGACAGTACCCCCCCTTCTACGAGGGGCCTCCGGACCCTCAGGGCCAGGTTTATCAGGGTGAGTTGTGTGGAAGGCCCGAATTAATCGGTCTGCGTTAATATCAGACGCAGGAACCCATGTCCTCTCCTCAGGACCATACCCCTTCCAATGAACCAAGTACTGAAGGGACCGGCGATTCAGACGTGAGTCAATGATCTTCGACACCTGAAATTCCAAGTTACCATTGACCACCACTGGAGGAGGAGGTAGAGGTGACGGTATAACTGGCGCCACATACCTCTTAAGCAACGATTTGTGGAACACATTGTGGATTTTAAACGTAGGAGGGAGGTCAAGACGGAATGCCACCGGATTAATTATCGAGCTAATCCTGTATGGCCCGATGAACCTGGGACCCAGTTTCCAGGAGGGAACCTTAAGTTTTATATTCTTGGTAGACAACCATACCAGATCGTTCACACTTAGGTCCGGACCAGACACTCTCCTCCTATCAGCCATACGTTTGTATTGGTTCCCCATAGCACTCAGATTATTCAGCACTCCTCTCCACACAGAAGCAAGTGACGACGAAAATCGTTCCTCCTCAGGAACCCCAGAAGAGCCCCCCCCATTGAAAGTACAAAACTGGGGGTGAAAACCATATGCCCCAAAAGATGGGGACTTACCAGTGGACTCGCTCCGCCTATTGTTAAGAGCGAACTCTGCCAGAGGCAAGAAAGAAGCCCAGTCCTCCTGGTTCTCTGAGACAAAACACCGGAGATATGTCTCTAAGCTCTGATTCAGACGCTCTGTCTGACCATTGGTCTGCGGATGAAAAGCCGAAGAAAATGACAATTGCATCCCCCTACGTGAACAAAATGCCTTCCAGAATTTGGACACAAACTGAGACCCCCGATCCGACACCACATCGGAAGGCAACCCGTGAAGTCTCGCAATCTCCCCAATGAACACCTGCGCCAGAGTTTTAGCATTAGGAAGAGCAGGAAGAGCAATAAAATGTGCCATCTTACTGAACCTGTCAACTTCAACTAGTATGACAGTTTTACCTGAAGACGGAGGGAGGTCCGTAATGAAGTCCATAGACAGATGGGTCCATGGACGCTCCGGGATTTTCAAAGGTAAGAGGGCCCCAGACAGACGGGTATGTGGGGTCTTAGAGCGCGCACAAACCCCACAGGACGCGACAAAAGTTACCACCTCTTTATTTAAGTTAGGCCACCAAAACCGGCGTGAAAGGAGATCCACAGTTGCTTTACTCCCTGGGTGTCCTGCCAAAGCAGAATTATGATGTGCCTCGATAACCTTTTGTCTTAACTGATCTGGAACAAACAGTTTCCCTGGAGGTCCTACAGGGTCGTCCCCCTGAGCCTCCAATACCTCCTCCTCAAGCTCAGAGCATACAGCCGACACCACAACTCCCTCCTGAAGGATAGGAACCGGGTCATCCGTCTTCCCGGCCCCCGGGAAACTACGAGATAAGGCATCCGCCTTTACATTTTTTGACCCAGGACGATATGTGACGACAAAATTAAACCTGGTAAAAAACAACGACCATCTAGCTTGTTTGGAATTCAGACGTTAGCAGACTCTAAATACAGCAGGTTCTTGTGATCAGTAATGACGGTGACCGGGTGGACTGCCCCCTCCAAAAAGTGACGCCACTCTTCAAAAGCCAACTTAATGGCCAAGAGTTCCCTATTGCCGACATCATAATTCCTCTCGGCGGACGACAATTTTTTAGAGAAGAAAGCGCACGGATGCCATTTACCAGGGGACGGACCTTGAGATAATACCGCACCCACCCCTACGTCAGACGCGTCTACCTCCACAATGAACGGTTGTGATGCATCTGGTTGAATGAGTATGGGTGCTGAAGCAAAACATTTTTTCAAGGAGGAAAATGCTTGACAAGCTTTGTCAGACCACCTAGAAAAATCCGTCCCTTTTTTTGTCATGTCAGTGAGAGGTTTGACAACGGATGAGAAATTACGAATAAATTTCCGGTAGTAGTTAGCAAACCCCAGGAAACGCTGCAGTGCCTTAAGATCCTCTGGCCGATCCCATTCAAGCACTGCCTTCACTTTCCCAGGGTCCATACGGAAACCAGAAGCTGACACCAGGAATCCTAAAAACTGAAGTTCCTGTACGGCGAATACATACTTCTCCCATTTGGCGTACAGTTTATTGTCTCGCAAGATCTGCAACACCTGTCTCACATGCTCCTGATGAGACACAAGATCCGGCGAGTAAATTAAGATGTCATCTAGATAAATGACAACAAACTGTCCCACTAGGTGGCGAAAGATGTCATTAACAAAATGTTGAAACACCGCCGGGGCAGTAGTCAGACCGAAAGGCATGACAAGGTTCTCATAATGTCCCTCCGGAATGTTAAACGCCGTCTTCCACTCATCCCCCTCCTTTATCCTAATCAGATTATACGCCCCCCTGAGATCCAACTTAGAGAACCATTTGGCGCCCACAATCTGATTGAAGAGATCAGGAATAAGTGGGAGCGGATACGGATCCCGGACCGTAATCCGATTAAGCTCACGGAAATCCAGGCAACGGCGTAGGCCTCCATCTTTTTTCTTCACAAAGAAGAACCCCGCGGCCACTGGGAAGATGAAGGTCTAATATGCCCCTTGGCCAGACTTTCTGAAATATAATCCTTCATAGCTTGCCTCTCAGGACCAGAAAGGTTATATAACCTAGATTTAGGTAACTTAGCATCAGGAAGCAATTTTATAGAACAGTCATACGCGCGATGAGGAGGTAATTCTTGACACCCTTCCTCTGAAAACACATCCTCAAAGTCCTCCAGAAAAGGAGGTAAGGTTCTAGGCACGACCGCACCGATGACCGTGTTCATGCAGTTACTATTGCAAAATTCACCCCACTGGCTTATCTCTCTGGATTGCCAATTAATAACTGGGTTATGTTTAGTTAACCAAGGAAGTCCCAACACAATAGGAGTGGGAAGACCCTCCAACACATAACAAGACAATAGTTCTTTATGTATTGCCCCCACTCGAAGGTCTATGTTATGCACGGCTTGCACAAAGCTACCTTGACCGAGAGGCCTGGCGTCAATTGAGAATATAGGGATAGGTTTGGCCAATACACTCAGTTGCATACCTTGCACCTGGGCAAACCGAGCGTCCACCAGATTAGCCCCGGCCCCACTATCCAGAAGAACAGAAATCCTCTCAGTTCTCGTACCTACCACCACCTCCGCTGGTACGAGAAACTGAGACGGACCTGGGGACGAAATACATACTCCCAGATTGTCGTCCACCACACAACCTGGGATTAACAGTTTTCCGGCGACTTCTTGCTCAGTAAAGTACGGGATGGACACCCCTCAATAAAATGTCCCTTTCTCCCGCAGAAGAAACACTTTCTTGTCTTGCGGCGCACCGCCGATCCCCTCCCTCGAAATGATGTCCCTCCTAACTGCATAGGTTCCTCAGAACAACCCAGGGGAACCTCAATATAAGGGACTTTAGTAGAAGGTGGAGTCATCACAGGGGGCGGAGTTACCTCGCACCTCTCCCGAAGCCGTCTATCAATGCGAATCGCAAGGGCCATAGCGGCCTCCAGTGACGGGGGAGAATCATACTGAGCCAACACATCTTTTAATTTGTCAGATAACCCTTGACAAAACTGGCTCCTAAGAGCTGGATCATTCCACTGAGTATCTGTGGCCCATCTACGGAACTCAGAAGAAAATTCCTCCGCCGGACGATCTCCCTGCTGTATCTTACGTAACTTCGTTTCAGCAAGGGAGACCAATCGCCTCCAAGATTTCTCCCTAATATCCCTCCCGGAAGGTAAAAAATTTGTCCCGCCCACCAGTGAACCTGTCCGGGAGAGCTACTTTAGGTTCAGATCTGGTTTGCTCCAGGGGGTACAAAACCTTGGACTTAACGTCCGTCAGCTCCGTGGACAAACTCTGCAACTGCTGAGCTAGCTGGGCTACTGGATCCATGGTAGCTGGGGAGAATCTTTAGTGGGGTCGGTGAAAATGTCACGCTGTATAACAGATATATTTTATGACAGTAACATATATCTAGTGTGACAACATTCTATATTTCATATAATAGAAAATATCAACATGTATACATAGTATCTGCCAGCATTGTCTTACATGGCATCATATCCTATGTATTGTGGGTCTATACTGTATACGTGTCACGCTGTCTCAGGATAGAGGTGGACCGGGGTCTATGCTGACCCTAAACTGGGGTCCTGACTAGTCCCTCTACCTGGAGGTACTGTTAATGGTACAGAGGTCCAGGCCGCCAGCGTAACCCTGTCTTCTGTAGATCCCTGACCACTGTAATCTAGTCCTGAGAAGGACCCTGATTACCACCACAGGTCCACCTCTATCCTGAGACAGCGTGACACGTATACAGTATAGACCCACAATACATAGGATATGATGCCATGTAAGACAATGCTGGCAGATACTATGTATACATGTTGATATTTTCTATTATATGAAATATAGAATGTTGTCACACTAGATATATGTTACTGTCATAAAATATATCTGTTATACAGTGTGACATTTTCACTCAGAAACGATCCGCTCTGCTGGTCTGAATGAATGCTTTCACCGACAACTCCTTAAGCAGAATGGCAGGTATTTGAAGGAAGCTAATTAGTGCCTAATACACAGCAGCCGGGCGAGACTGGACCCAGTCTAAGCACAGAGAAAGGTAGAATTAACTCCCTCACTGCCAACAGACACAAAGTACCAACAACTCAGCTGCGAGAAGTCAGAATGTGAAATCGCGACGATCTTCGTGGCGATACACCCGTGACAGTCGCGGGTTGCAGTAGCTCCGATGGTGTTGAGGTGGCCGCGTGGTCATTACAGGTTGTAAGTTTTTTTGAAGAGATGGGTCTTCAGGTTCCATCTGAAGGATCCAAATGTGATGGATAACCGGACGTGTTGGGACACAGAATTTCAGGGGATGGGGATATTAGGGAGAAATCTTGGAGGCGATTGGGTGAGGAGCGAATAAGTGTGGAGAAGAGAAGGAGGTCTTGGGAGGACCGGAGATTATGTGAGGGAAGATATTGAGAGATTAGTTCGGAAATATACGGAGGAGAAAGGTTATGGATGGCTTTAAAGGTCAGTGTTAGTAGTTTAAACTGGATACGCTGGGAAATTGGGAGCCAGTGAAGGGATTTGCAAAGAGGGGAAGAAGGAGTGTAGCGAGGAGAGAGATTAATTAGTTGGGCAGCAGAGTTGAGGACGGACTGGAGGGCTTGGATGTGCGGTTTGAAGGACAGGGCAGAGTCAAGGATTACTCAGAGGCAGCGGATTACCGTTACAGGGGAGAGTGTGATTTCATTTACTGTGATAGATAGATCAGGTAGGGAAGGTATACAAGATGGAGGAAAGATAATTAGTACAAATTTGTCCACATTGAGCTTGAGGAAGCGAGAGGAGAAGAAGGAGGACATGGCTGATAGACACTCTGGGATGCTGGAGAGCAGAGAGGTGACATCTGGGCAAGAGAGGTAGATCTGAGTGTCATCAGCATATAGGTGGTACTGGAAGCCATAGGACTTTATGAGTTGTCCCAGGCCAAGGGTATAGATTGAGAAGAGAAGGGGTCCTAGGACAGAGCCTTCAGGGACACCAACAGAGAGGGGGTGAGATGAGGAGGTAGTGTGGGAGTAGGAAATGCTAAATGTGTGGTTGGTAAGGTATGAGGAGATCCAAGATAAGGCAAGGTCTTTGACACCAAAGGAAGAGAGGATTTGTAGTAGGAGACATTGGTCAACTGTGTCGAAGGCAGAGGACAGGTCTAGAAGGAGGAGTATAGAGAATTGTCTGTTAGCTTTGGCTGTAAGTAAGTTGTTAGTAAGTTTGGTCAGGGCAGTGTCAGTGGAATGGTGGAAACGAAAGCCAGATTGTAGGTTGTCGAAGAGAGAGCGAGATGCAAAGTGAGAGGAAAGTTCAGCGTGGACGTGCTGCTCAAGGAATTTCGAAGCAAATGGGAGCAGAGATATGGGGCGATAGCTGGACATAGTGCTTGGGTCAAGGGATAGCTTTTTGAGGATAGGTAGGATTGTGGCATCTTTGAAATCAGAGGGGAAGGTACCAGCAGTTAGTGATAGGTTGAAAAGATGCTTTAGGGATGGGATAAGTGTAGTTGTGAGGTTGGAGAGGAGGTGGGATAGGATGGGGTCAAGTGCACAAGTGGTGAGGTGTTATTTGGAGAGAAGATGAGCAAGCTCTCCTTCTGTGATTTTGGAGAGGGAAGTTACGGGGTTAAGGTAGTGGTCTGGCATACAAAAGGGTTGTGGTGGTTGGACAACAAAGACTTGCCTTGTTTGGTCTATCTTATTTTTGATATGCGTGGCAAAGTCCTTTGCAGAGATTAGGGAAGTCGGAGGTGGCAGTGGTGGGCGGAGGAGGGAGTTAAAAGTGTTGAACAACTGTTTTACAATTTACATCTAAAATACAATCAGAATCCTCTTTAAAAACCTCATTAAGATGTAAAAGACAGGATTGGTCCCGGTCTCAGAAGTCCATGTGCTTAGAACTGCAAGCTATGAAAAACACAGAACAGAAACACACTAACAATATACATAAAGCACAGCATACAGTACAGACCAAAAGTTTGGACACACCTTCTCATTTAAAGATTTTTCTGTATTTTCATGACTATAAAATTGTGCATTCACACTAAAGGCATCAAAACTATGAATTAACACATGTGGAATTATATACTTAACAAAAAAGTGTGAAACAGCTGAAAATATGTCTTATATTCTAGGTTCTTCAAAGTAGCCACCTTTTTCTTTGATTACTGCTTTGCACACTCTTGGCATTCTCTTGATGAGCTTCAAGAGGTAGTCACCGGAAATGGTCTTCCAACAATCTTGAAGGAGTTCCAAGAGATGCTTAGCACTTGTTGACCCTTTTGCTTTCACTCTGCGGTCCAGCTCCCCCCAAACCATCTCGATTGGGTTCAGGTCTGGTGACTGTGGAGGCCAGGTCATCTGGCATAGCACCCCATCACTCGCCTTCTTGGTCAAATAGCCCTTACACAGCCTGGAGGTGTGTTTGGGGTTATTGTCCTGTTGAAAAATAAATGATGGACCAACTAAACGCAAACCGGATGGAATAGCATGCCGCTGCAAGATGCTGTGGTAGCCATGCTGGTTCAGTATGCCTTCAATTTTGAATAAATCCCCAACAGTGTCACCAGCAAAGCACCCCCACACCATCACACCTCCTCCTCCATGCTTCACGGTGGGAGCCAGGCATGTAGAGTCCATCCGTTCACCTTTTCTGCGTCGCACAAAGACACGGTGGTTGGAACCAAAGATCTCAAATTTGGAGTCACCAGACCAAAGCACAGATTTCCACTGGTCTAAAGTCCATTCCTTGTGTTCTTTAGCCCAAGCAAGTCTCTTCTGCTTGTTGCCTGTCCTTAGTAGTGGTTTCCTAGCAGCTATTTTACAATGAAGGCCTGCTGCACAAAGTCTCCTCTTAACAGTTGTTCTAGAGATGTGTCTGCTGCTAGAACTCTGTGTGGCATTGACCTGGTCTCTAATCTGAGCTGCTGTAAACCTGTGATTTCTGAGGCTGGTGACTCGGATAAACTTAACCTCAGAAGCAGAGGTGACTCTTGGTCTTCCTTTCCTGGGGCGGTCCTCATGTGAGCCAGTTTTCCCAATTTTTCGGACTGACTGACCTTCATTTCTTAAAGTAATGATGGCCACTTGTTTTTCTTTACTTAGCTGCTTTTTTCTTGCCATAATACAAATTCTAACAGTCTATTCAGTAGGACTATCAGCTGTGTATCCACCAGACTTCTGCACAACACAACTGTTCGTCCCAACCCCATTTATAAGGCCAGAAATCCCAGTTATTAAACCTGACAGGGCACACGTGTGAAGTGAAAACCATTTCGGGTGAATACCTCTTGAAGCTCATGAAGAGAATGCCAAGAGTGTGCAAAGCAGTCATCAAAGCAAAACGTGGCTACTTTGAAGAACCTAGAATATAAGACATAATTTAAATTGTTACACACTTTTTTGTTAAGTATATAATTCCACATGTGTTAATTCATAGTTTTGATGCCTTCAGTGTGAATTTATATAGTCATGAAAATTCAGAAAAATCTTTAAATGAGAAGGTGTGTCCAAACTTTTGGTCTGTACTGTATATTGCTAGGTTGAGAACATATCCAAAGAGGTATATAATGTTCTCCCTATTATTAATCAAAACAAATAGGGTGGTAGTGTATTCTCAGACATATTGAAACCTGCACAGGCAATTAGAGTTGCCATATATCACCAAAAGATACATCTTAGAATATAAGGACAGTCCATGAAATTGCCACATGGGAAGCAGCCTTGCAGCGGGCCACTGGAACTGAATGGTGATTTAATTTTTACTTTACTTTTACCAGATGGTCCCTCAGGTTCCTGCTCCTCCGGGTTGTCATGCGTGGGGTAGATGATAAGTGGGCATCCAGTGTATTGTCAGTCATAAGTACAGACTAATGTTTCTTAAGAGTCTCAAAATCCGATCCCAGTGGCAGTTAGGCTGTGGTTCCACGGTCCGGAACCACAGCGCTTTGGACGGAGCGGAAATTCCGCTCCGTCTAAGCCCCGCCCCCTTTCTGACGCGCGCTCTTTCCGGAGGTGTTCCGGACACCTCCGGAACACCTCCGGAAAGAGCGCAGGGCTACATAGCCCTGTGTGAAATTCTGTTGCGGCGACGCACCGTCGCCGCAACACGCTAGGACATGCTGCGGTCTGAAAAGACGCGCCGCATGTACGTTTACGCAGGTCTCCCGCCTGCGTGTTGTTACGCATAGTGGAGACGGGATTTCTTGAAATCCCCTCCACTATGCTGTAACATCTGGACGCTGCGTGTTTGGCGCTGCGCCAGCGCACAGCGCCAAACACGCAGCGTTTCCTGACCGTGGAAACTCACCCTTAGAGGTAGAAACTAAATTAACATCAAACTGTTTTTGATTGGGCTTCTTTGAGTGCAACAAAAGGTCCTCTCTTTTCGTGGACCTGGCCTGCCTGTAGCCTCCCTCTATGCACCTAAAACTATAGCGTCTCGCTGTAAACTTTTCCATGAGAGTAACCGACTGTCATTCGAATAGGCCCACAGTGGAACAGACCAGTCTATTCCTGAGGAATTAACCAACTGGGATGGCCTTGATCATTGGATATATGTGTGCCAATGATGCATACAGCAGTGAATTCACTGCAGTTTCCTTTCTATATAGGTCAGTTTGAAGAGATCCATTGTCACCGACACACAGTTGTATATCAAGAAAATTAATCTGATTCTGATGCTATTTGTATGTAAATTTAAGATTGAAGGAATTATCATTGAGATCGGGAGATCTCGATCTCATTGCCCTGCCAGATCATTAGGACATCATCAATGTATCGGAACCAGCCTAGTACCGTGTTAGCAGCGTGTGCTTCATCACCTTGTAAAATTTGTCTCTTCCAGAAGCCAAGAAACAGATTCGCATATGACAGAGCACACACCGCCTCATAGCAGTTCTTTGAATCTGTAGAAAAAAACTGCCTTTAAACAGAAAAAAATTGTGTTAAAATAAATTCAAGTAATTCCAAATAAACTCAGAAAAATAGCCATCCCAGTCGGTCATCCAAAGGAAAGAAATGACCACCCTGAGGCCATCGACATGGCAAATTGATGTGTATGAAGATTCGATGTTGATCGTGACAAGTATCATGTCGCTTTCAAGGTAGATGTCATTGATCTTGGTTAGAACATCTGTGGTGTCTCTGACATAGGAGGCCAACATCTCAACCAAAGGTTTTAAATAGTGATCAATTAACTTAAGGGTATGCCACACTAAGCGAGATCGCTAACGAGATCGCTAACGAGATCACTAAAACGTCACTATTTAGCGATCTCGTTAGCGACCTCGTTGTGTGTGGCATGTAGCAACGATGTGGCCCCTGCTGTGATGTCGCTGATCGTTCACTAGCGTTCTGGACCGTTTTTTGATCGTTGGCATCCCGCTGGTGAGCCTATATCGCTGTGTTTGGCACCTTTTGCGAACAACGAGCGACCTCGTTTGTGACGCATATGAGTGTTTTTTTAGCGTCACGGAGTGGATCGCAATATCTGTAAGTTCTCTTTTGCGTCACAGAGAGGATCGCAGAAGTTGCAAAGCAGGCTAGCAGGACGCAGAGAGCAGGAGCGATGCTGGAAATTCCTATGAATCAGAAGCGCTCAGTACATGCTAATGACAGATCCTAACGACCGCCAAAGTCGTTAAAGAGATCGCTGACCGCTGATGAGTCGTTTATGAGATCTCCTGTTTGGCAGCTACTAGCGACCTAAAAGCGATCACACCAACGATCTCGTTAGCTTGCGTCGTTATCGAGATCGCTAACGAGATCGCTAAGTGTGGCAGTACCTTTACAGATGTTATCACATAGCCCTCTTATGCCAAAGACAATGGGACGACCAGGGGGGTTAGTGGTGTCCTTGTGCACCTTTGGTAGAAGGTGGCAACCTTGGGGAATTAAGGCAGCAATCCATCCAAACTCTTTTTGGAATACTTGACTCAACGGCACTTTGTAGAATCACCTCCAATTTGTGGGTAAATATCTGAATCCGGTTCTGAGGGAGTGTGTGATATGTATCTCTATTCCTCAACTGCCTGAATGCTTCCCTTTCATATTTTTCAGTCGGCCAGATCACCGCATTCCCCTCCTTGTTCGCTCGTGCCCGTGACTAATGATGTCACTGGGTTAGAGTTTACCCAACATGCGCATGGTGTGAAGACAGACATACTGGAAGTGACATGATTGGCGGCAGTAACTGGAGCACATGCGCCAGAATAATCAATATTCTCTGGCCGGTGTAGGTATAAATAATGTGACAAGACTTTGCATATGACTTTTAGAAAGCAGCCACGCGAAACGCGCATCAGGGGCTGCAAGAAGAGGATTGATTGCGGTCCTGGCACATTATGGGTAAGCAACTGATTTATACTGAGCATTTGTACTCCTTTATAGATCTGTTTATGGTTTAAAGGCTGTTTCTGATAGCATAATCTTTGCTGATGTTGTATTCTACACTGCTCAAAAAAATAAAGGGAACACTCAAATAACACATCCTAGATCTGAATGAATGAAATATTCTCATTGAATACTTTGTTTTGTACAAAGTTGAATGTGCTGACAATAAAATCACACAAAAATCATCAATGGAAATCAAATTTATTAACCAATGGAGGCCTGGATTTGGAGTCACCCACAAAATTAAAGTGGAATGTAATGTAATTAAAAGTCAAAATGATGCTCAGTAGTGTGTGTGGCCTCAACGTGCCTGTATGACCTCCCTACAATGCCTGGGCATGCTCCTGATGAGGCGGCGGATGGTTTCCTGTGGAATCTCCTCCCAGACCTGGACTAAAGCATCCGCCAACTCCTGGACAGTCTGTGGTTCAACGTGACGTTGGTGGATGGAGCGAGACATGATGTTCCAGATGCTCAATCGGATTCAGGTCTGGGGAACGGGTGGGCAAGTCTATAGCTTCAATGCCTTCATCTTGCAGGAACTGCTGACACACTCCAGCCACATGAGGTCTGGCATTGTCCTGCATTAGGAGGAACCCAGGGCCAACCACACCAACATATGGTCTCACAAGGGGTCTGAGGATCTCATCTCGGTACCCAATGGCAGTGAGGCTACCTCTGGCGAGCACCTGGAGGGCTGTGCGGCCCTCCAAAGAAATGCCACCGCACACCACTACTGACCCAATGCCAATTCGGTCATGCTGAAGGATGTTGCAGGCAGATCACTCTCCATGGCGTCTCCAGACTCTGTCACATGTGCTCAGTGTGAACCTGCTTTCATCTGTGAAGAGCACAGGGCGCAAGTAGCGAATTTGCCAATCCTGGTGTTCTGCGGCAAATGCCAAGCGTCCTGCACAGTGTTGGGCTGTGAGCACAACCCCTATCTATGGACGTCGGGCACTCAGACCATCCTCATGGAGTCCGTTTCTAACCTTTTGTGCAGACACATGCACATTTGTGGCCTGCTGGAGGTCATTTTGCAGGGTTCTGGCAGTGCTCCTCCTGTTCCTACTTGCACAAAGGCGGAGGTAGCGGTCCTGCTGATGGGTTATTGCCCTCCTCCAGCCCCCTCCACGTCTCCTGATGTCCTGGCCTGTCTCCTGGTAGCGCCTCCAGCTTCTGGACACTAGGCTGATAGACACAGCAAACCTTCTTGCCACAGCTCGCATTGATGTGCCATCCTGGATTAACTGCACTACCTGAGCCACTTGTGTGGGTTGTAGAGTCCGTCTCATGCTACCACGAGTGTGAAAGCACAACCAACATTCAAAAGTGACCAAAACATCAGCCAGGAAGCATTGGTACTGAGATGTGGTCTGTGGTCCCCACCTGCAGAACCACTCCTTTATTGAGTGTGTCAATAATTTCCATCTGTTGTCTATTCCATTTGCACAACAGCATGTGAAATTGATTGTCAATCAGTGTTGCTTCCTAAGTGGACAGTTTGATTTCACAGAAGTTTGATTTACTTGGAGTTATATTCTCTTGTTTAAGTGTTCCCTTTATTTTTTCGAGCAGTGTATATAATTGCTGACACTCCTTCTATAGTCTGAATGCTGTTCCCATACTTCTTATTCGACAGCACTTCTCCTTGCATGTCTATATGTCTATGGTCTAAGTGGTGTTGTTACGTCAGCAATTCAGAAGCAGGACCAGGGTGTGGAAGTGGAAGACGAGGTGGTGGACGATGACGTCACTGACCCAACCTGGGAAGGTGACATTCATAACGAGGACAGCAGTGCAAAGGGGAGGGATCCACAGCACCACAACAGGCAGGAAGAGGCAGTGGGGTGGCCAGAGACACAAAGTGGGCAACTGATCCCCAGAGCACCAACACGGGTGAAGTTTCCAAGCCAAGGGTTAGGTGTTTCCGAGTCTGGCGCTTTTTTAAAGATAGTCCAGCTAACTCAGAAAAGCCTATTTGCAACATCTGTCATGCCAGCATCAGCAGGGGCCACACAACTACCAGCCTGACCACCACCAGTATGCTCAGGCACATTCAAGGAAAGCACCCAACTACTTGGGCCGAATGCCAGGGTGCAAACACAGTGTCTGCGTGTGACACCACTGCCTCTTCCCCTGTTCTACGGGAACGTCCATCCCCTTTTCATGATGTAGGCAAAGATGCCTTCCTTGCTGTACCTGTCGTGGCACACTTGCAACCACCGTCAGCAACAACATCCTTGTCCCAGCGCAGCGTTCAGTTGTCCCTACCCAGTCCTTGGAACGCAAGTGTAAATGCGCAGCCACCCACCCACAGGCTACAATGCTAAATGGCCATATTTCCAGACTGCTTGCCTTGGAAATGTTGCCATTTAGACTTGTGGAGGCAAAACCTTTCCACAACCTCATGGCAGCGGCCGTCCCTCGGTACTCAGTCGTCAGCTGCCACTATTTCAACCGGTGTACCATCCCTGACTTACACAAGCACATGTCCCATAGCATCAACTGTGCCCTGACTAACGCTGGACTGGGAAGTTCGACTTAACCAGGGACACCTTTCCCTAATGGCACACTGGGTAAACATTGTGGATGCTGGGACCCTTGGACGGAACATGTACTAACAACACTGAGGATTGCGAGCCCTGGTTCAATCAGGGTTGCCTCCACCTTTTACAGCTGTTCCTGCACCACCTCCTCCTTTTCACCTTCCATCTCATAATCGTCAACTTCAATGGCAAGCTGGAAACACTGCAGCACTGCCTTGGCCAAGCGGCAACAAGCTCTGTTGAAGCTAATCTGCTTATGTGACAAACCACACACCACTGCGGAGTTGTTGAAAGGTCTAACAAACCAGACTGATCTGTGGCTATCACCCCTGAATCTACAACCAGGTATGGTCATGTGTGACAATGGTCATAACTTGGTGGCAGCTCTGAAGCTTGGTAATCTCGCACATGTATCCATTGGCCCTGGTATGCGATTTCAGCACGTGTTGGAACTCACCATTACATGTTCGTTAGGCTTTGTAAGCAGCAGAGGACAGTAGTTGAATACCAGCTATTCCATGCACGTCTGTATTCAGGTGAGCCTCCTCTTATAGGAGCTGATGATGTCTGATATCTGTGCGGTTCTCCAAAACTTTGAGGACTCAACCAAGATGGTGAGCAGCATCACCTTCCCGCTTCTATGTACTGAAATGCTCGCTGTTCACAATTAAGGAGGAGGCTTTGCAGGTGGAGCAAGCTGAGATGGAGCAAGAAACTATACTGGATGATACTACACAGCCCAGACTTATCTCATCTTCTCTACGCGTACTGGGAGATAATGAGGAGGAAGAGGTACACTAGCTGGTTGCCTGCACTACAGACGGTGGTACCCACATCACCTTCATCCCGTCTGTTCAGCATGGATATACAATAACGTTTAGCACAACCATGTGAGAGGGTGCACAAGTAGGGTCCTAACCCTGTGTCCAAAATATAGAGAAACTCGGCACACCAAGGGATTATGAGTATCCAATGTGAAGACTTTTCGGTCAGAAAGGCCTTCATCACAGTACTGGTAGAAATGAGCATAAAGAAAAAAACATAAAAAAAAAAAAAATAAACATGACAATCTGACATGTTCGAGAATTTACAAAACTAAAAATAACAAAAAAACAAAGGTATATACAAAAACATGCTGTGTAGCAAGACAGGGCACTCCTAGGAGAGTATAATATGTAGAAATGACAAAGCCACAAAACATTCTGTACAAATCAGCCCATAAAGCACATAGTATTGAGAACTCATTAGAAGATAAAGAAGACAGGTGGTGTGAGAATGACACAAAAGGTTCACATACCCATGAATATGTACTGTGGTTCTAAAGAAATTCAGAACAGCCACTATTGAGGAAAGAAAAACATGTGCTATGGTAGTGGGTGAAATATGACATAAACTGACAGTCTGATATGGAGCCAGAGCTGTAATACATACCCTCATATCATGGAGTAAGGGCAAACATAAGGAATAT
This sequence comes from Oophaga sylvatica, assembly GCA_033576555.1. NCBI lineage: Eukaryota > Metazoa > Chordata > Amphibia > Anura > Dendrobatidae > Oophaga > Oophaga sylvatica. Next base: position 777,069,380 of record JARQOD010000001.1, on the reverse strand, counting down.
CTGGGGGGCGAGGATAAATGGTAAGTCTGAGGACCAAACATATTTCCAAAGATATAGTAATTGAGTCATTGGTGATGTGAGGGAGTGCAGTGTCTTACCGGTATGGAGAAGGAACGGCATGGAAGGTATGGACGCGGTATCAAATTAATTTCCTGGACACTTTGGTGATTAAGGAGGAATCAGGGAGACTCTCTACAGATCTCTTTGTTAAACCCACGGACCGCAACAGTCTGTTGCACTATGGGAGCTTTCACCCGACAAAAATGAAGGACTCTATTCCTAAGACTCAAATGCTAAGGGTCCACGGAATCGTATCTAACCAGGTATTACGTACAAAACGCATTCAAGAAATGAGCAAGAAATTCTTAGAAAGAGGGTATCCACAACATACCCTAGACCCCACTGTAACAGTACGATCAACCCGTTCCAACACAGGTAATCGAATACCCTTCGTACACGATTACCATCCATTGGCCTATTTAATTCACAGGAGTATACGCCGTCATTGGCACATCTTGGGCACAGCCCATCCTTGTATTGATGCCTTTAAAGAACCATTCCTTCCTTGTTTCAGGCAACCATGTAACATCAGGGATATGTTGCTGAGAACGGATGTGGGACCATCGCACCCTTTCCTACAACAACGTTTTCTGAGTAATCCAAGTTTGGCACCTTCCCTTGCCTGCATTGTACTCAATGCAACAATGTTTTAAAGGGCAATTGCTTTCATCACCACCACACGGGAAGAAGATATGATATAAAAGGCTACTTTCAATGCAATACATCATTTGTAGTCTACTTGATTAAGTGCCCATGTGGTCTACTATATATAGGGGAAACTATACAACCAATAAAAGATCGCATCTCAAAACACAAATCGACCATTAGGTGCAAGAACCTTTTACTCCCAATTCCACATCATTTTGTCACCTCTGGACACACAATTGCCCAGTTAAAATTTTAGATCATAGAAGAGGTGAAATTACCACGCAGAGGAGGCAATCGCATTAGCCTCCTAAAAAAACGGTGGCTTTTTGGATACATGAGTTGCAATATATATGGTCTCTTTTCTCTCATGATATGGTCACTTGTTCTCATTATGTATGCGATTACTGCCTGTTGTCACTATTGCATATCAATATATATATTTTATTTTAATTTCTTTTTATTGTTTTCAAAGAAAGAAATACAACTCAATATATATATATATACCGAAGCAGTACACAACATGCAAAACATGGTGGACTGTACAATCCACTTTTTCTAATATACATGAAATAATTTAGAAGAAGCTCCAACTTGTAGACTGTTATTAGAACTCACATAAAAAAAAACCTTAAAGACCCCTAGCGGATCTACGTATCAATAGGACATTTACAAGACGTACATACTAAATAAAACACACAACAATAAAAAAAAAAAAAGGGGGTGAAGAAGAGGGAGGGGATAGGGGGAAGAGGGTGGGTTGAGAAACACGGATGGAGAGTGGGGCCCAATCCCCCAAGCGAGCGGGGGTATGTACGGGCCGCTCCCCAACTCCCCGGCCAGTCCCCAGCACCAATCCGGATCCACCCAGACAGGCCGCCAGCCTTTCATTCAAACAACTTATGAAACTCTGGTGAGTCCTGAAACAGAATCCACACACTCCAAATTTCCCTAAATCTATCAGCACGGTCGTTATAGTCAGCAGACATCTCTTCCATTCTGCATATGTTAACCCCTTAACGACCGCCGATACGCCTTTTAACGGCGGTCATTAAGGGTACTTAAACCACAGCGCCGTTAATTAACATAGAGGGGTCTCGGCTACCGGGGTAGCCGAGACCCCAGAGAACATGAATCGGGCCCGATGTTGCGATTGCCGTTATTAACCCTATAATGGCGATCGCAACAAAAAAAAAAATCTGTTGTGCCATTTAATTTCTCTGTCCTCTGATGTCATTGGACATCAGAGGACAGAGAAAAAGGGTCCCCGGGACCCCCCTTGTGTCTCCCAATGTGCTCCTTGTGGCCCGCGGGCCCACCTGCTTCCTCCAGTGGGCGCCGCCATCTTGAATGGCGGGCGCATGCTCAGTGCGCCCGCCGCGTTCTGCCGAGGGGGGTGGGCAATTTTCTCTGGGGTCTCGGCTGCCGAGGGTAGCCGAGACCCCAGAGAACATGATCCGGGTCGGTATAACGGCGACCGCAAAAAAAAAAAAAAAATGATTTCTCTCCCCTCTGATGTAATTGCACATCAGAGGGGAGAGAATTAGGGTCCCCAGATCCCCCGATCGCCCCCCCCCTATACCTCACGGTGTCCTCCGTCCTCCTCAAGGCTCCAGGATCCCGGCGTCTTCTTCCTGCCTGGCGGCAGATTCAAAAAAGTTTCATTCATTCTCATAAAAGTACATTTTGATCACTGTGATAAACTATCACAGTGATCAAAATAAAAAAAACAGTACATAACCCCCCCATTTATCACCCCCCTTAGTTAGGGACATAATAAAATATAGAAATTATATTTTTTTCATTTTTCTGTTAGGGTTAGGGTTAAGGCTAGGGTTAGGGTTAGGGTTAGAGCTAGGGTTAGGGTTAGGGCTAGGGTTAGGGTTAGGGTTATAATTAGGGTTAGGGTTAGGCTGGGTTCATACTGCATTATGGCAGTCCGTTAGACGGACTGCGTTACACCGCGGTATAACACGGTGTAACGCAGTCCGTTAACGCTGCCATTCACCCCCATTTGAGGGCGCATTGCGACGAATGCCGTAAAGCGGCATGCGTTCGCGACGTGTCATCATTCAGTGACGGAGCCTCAGATGCGGGCTGAAGCGTTTGGGCTCCGTCACCGCTAGCGCAGATGAATCACCTGCTGATTCCTCTGCGCTAGCGGGTATAGCATAACGCGATCGCGTTATGCTATACCGTTACCAGCCCGTCAACGCTATGTGTTGAACGGGCTGGTAAAATGCAAAATGAACCCAGCCTTAGGGTTAGGGTTATAATTAGGGTTAGGGTTACAATTAGGTTTAGGGTTACAATTAGGGTTAGGGCTACAATTAGGGTTAGGGTTACAATTAGAGTTGGAATTAGGGTTGGGATTAGGGTTAGGATTAGGGTTAGGGTTGGAATTAGGGTGTGTTGGGGTTAGGGTTGGAGCTAGAATTGAGGGGTTTCCACTATTTAGGCACATCAGGGGGTCTCCAAACATGACGTGGCGTTCAAAAAGTCAAATGGCGCTCCCTCCCTTCCGAGCCCTGCCGTGCACCCAAACAGTGGTTTACCCCAAATATGGGGTATCAGCGCACTCAGGACAAATTGCCCACCAATTTTGGGGTTCTAATTTCTCTTGTTAACCATGGGAAAATAAAAAATAGCTGGCTAAAAAAATCATTTTTGAGGAAAACATTTTTTTTTATTTTCACGGCTCTGCGTTTATAAATTTCTGTGAAGCACTTTGGGGTTCAAAGTGCTCACCACACATCTAGATAAGTTCCTTAGGGGTCTAGTTTCCAAAATGGGGTCACTTGTGGGGGTTTCCCACTGTTTAGGCACATCTGGGGCACTGCAAACGGAACATGACACCCATCAACGTCTGCATTCCAAAACGTTATTACTTCCTTTCCAAGCCCTGCTGTGCGCCCAAACAGTTCCCCCCCCCACATATTTGGTATCTGCGTACTCAGGACAAATTGGACAACAACTTTTGGGGTCCAATTTCCTTGTGAAAAATCAAAAATTTGGGACTAAAAAATCATTTTTGTGGAAAATTGTTTTTTGTTTTATTTTCACACCCAGGCATTATAAACTTTTGTGAAACACTTGGGGGTTCAAAGTGCTCACCACAGATCTAGATAAGTTACTTAGGGGGTCTAGTTTCCAAAATGGGGTCACTTGTGGGGGTTTTCCACTGTTTAGGCACATCTGGGGCACTGCAAACGGAACATGACCCCCATCAACGTCTGTATTCCAAAACTTTATTACTTCCTTTCCAAGCCCTGCCGTGCGCCCAAACAGTTTCCCCCCCACATATTTGGTATCAGCGTACTCAGGACAAATTGGACAACAACTTTTAGGGTCCAATTTCCTCGTGAAAAATAAAAAATTTGGGACTAAAAAATCATTTTTGTGGAAAATTGTTTTTTTTGTTTTTTTTCGCACCCAGGCATTATAAACTTTTGTGAAACACTTGGGGGTTCAAAGTGCTCACAACAGATCTAGATAAGTTCCATAGGGGGTCTAGTTTCCAAAATGGTGTTACTTGTGGGGGTTTCCACTGTTTAGGTGCATCAGGGGCTCTCCAAACGCGACATGGTGTCCAATCTCAATTCCAGCCAATTTTGGTTTGAAAAAGTCAAACGGCGCTGCTTCCATTCCAAGCCCTGCCGTGCGCCCAAACAGTGGTCCCCCCATATATGGGGTATCAGCATACTCAGGACAAATTGGACAACAACTTTTGTGGTCTAATTTCTCCTGTTACCCTTGGGAAAATAAAAAATTGGGGACTAAATGATCAGGTTTGTGGTAAAAATATGATTTTTTATTTTCACGCCCGGCGTTATAAACTTCTGTGAAGCACTTGGGGTTCAAAGTGCTCGCCACACATCTAGATAAGTTCCTTAGGGGGTCTAGTTTCCAAAATGGGGTCACTTGTGGGGGGTTTCCACTGTTTAGACCAGACCCGGGCAAGGGGCGGCCCGCGGGCCGCATCCGGCCCGCCGGCTGTCAGTGACCGGCCCGCGGAGGCGCTCCGGCAGTCTCAGGGCCCCGGCATCAGCTGGCACAATACTTACCTCTCCCGTGCCTCCGCTGCTGCAGCTCCGGGCTCCACCGGCGCTTCCTCTCACAGCCGGCCGCTGAATGACGTCATCATTCAGCGGCCGGCTGTGTCAGAGAGCGGGGACGCTGGACAGGTAAGACGTGTCTCTGTGTGTGTCTGTGTCTATGTAGTGCGGTGCTTTGTGTGTGTGTGTGTGTGTGTGTGTGTGTATGTGAGAGAGTGCTTATGTGCTGTCTGTGTGTGATGATGGGCAGGCATTGCTGATAATGGGGAGGCATTGATGATGATGGGGAGAAGATGATGATAATGGGCAGGCATTGATGATGGGCAGAAGATGATGATGGGCAGGCATTGCTGATAATGGGGAGGCATTGATGATGATGGGGAGAAGATGATGATAATGGGCAGGCATTGATGATAATGGGCAGGCATTGATGATGGGGAGAAGATGATGATGGGCAGGCATTGCTGATAATGGGGAGGCATTGATGATGATGGGGAGAAGATGATGATAATGGGCAGGCATTGATGATAATGGGCAGGCATTGATGATGGGGAGAAGATGATGATGGGCAGGCATTGCTGATAATGGGGAGGCATTGATGATGATGGGGAGAAGATGATGATAATGGGCAGGTATTGATGATAATGGGGAGGCATTGATGATGATGGGGAGAAGATGATGATAATGGGCAGGTATTGATGATAATGGGCAGGCATTGATGATGGGGAGAAGATGATGATGATGATGATGGGCAGGCATTGATGATGATGGGGAGAAGATGATGATAATGGGCAGGCATTGATGATAATGGGCAGGCATTGATGATGGGGAGAAGATGATGATGGGCAGGCATTGCTGATAATGGGGAGGCATTGATGATGATGGGGAGAAGATGATGATAATGGGCAGGTATTGATGATAATGGGCAGGCATTGATGATGGGGAGAAGATGATGATGGGCAGGCATTGCTGATAATGGGGAGGCATTGATGATGATGATGGGGAGAAGATGATGATAATGGGCAGGCATTGATGATAATGGGCAGGCATTGATGATGGCGAGAAGATGATGATGGGCAGGCATTGCTGATAATGGGGAGGCATTGATGATGATGGGGAGAAGATGATGATAATGGGCAGGTATGTATATATACAGTATACAGTGTATATATATATATAAATATATATATATATGTATATATACAGTATTGGGTAGAACGGAGTTAATTATATTAGTCCGCCCTCTAAAACCATCCCAATTTCTCATGCGGCCCCCTGGCAAAATTAATTGCCCACCCCTGGTTTAGACACATCAGGGCCTCTACAAATGTGACATGGCGTCCAGCCAATTCTGCGTTGAAAAAGTCAAACGGAGCTCCTTCCCTTGCGACCTCTGCCGTGCGCTCAAAAAGTGGTTTACCCCAACATATGGGGTATCGGCATGCTCAGGACAAATTGCACAAAAACTTTTGGGGTCTTGTTACCCTTGGGAAAATAAAAATTGAGGTGAAAAGATCATTTTTGTGGAAAAAAAATGATTTTTTTTTCACGGCTATACGTTATAAACTTGTGTGAAGCACTTGGAGGTTCAAAGTGCTCACCACACATCTAGATAATTTACTTAAGGGGTCTTGTTTCCAAAATGGGGTCACTTGTGGGGTGTTTCCACTATTTAGGCACATCAGGGGCTATCTAAACGCGACATGGCATCCAGACAATTCTGCGTTGAAAAAGTCAAACGGCGCTCCTTCCCTTGCGACCTCTGCCATGTGCCCAAAAAGTGGTTTATCCCCACATATGGGGTATCGGCGTATTCAGAAGAAATTGCAAAACAAATTGTGTGGTTCATTTTTTCTTTTAACACTTGTGAAAATAAAAAAAATTGGTTCCGAAGTAAAGCTTTTGCAAAAAAAGTTAAATGTCAATTTTTTCCTTCCACATTGCTTCAGCTCCTGTGAAGCACCTGAAGGGTTAATAAACTTCTTGAATGTGGTTTTGAGCACCTTGAGGGGTGCAGTTTTTAGAATGGTGTCACTTTTGGGTATTTTCTATCATATAGACCCCTCAAAGTGACTTCAAATGTGATGTGGTCCCTAAAAAAAAATGGTGTTGTAAAAATGAGAAATCACTGGTCAACTTTTAACCTTTATAACTTCGTAACAAAAGAAAATTTTGTTCCCAAAATTGTGCTGATGTAAAGTAGACATGTGGGAAATGTTATTTATTAAGAAATTTGTGTGACATATCTCTCTGATTTAAGGGCATAAAAATTTAAAGTTTGAAAATTGGTAAATTTTCAAAATTTTCGCCATATTTCCGTTTTTTTCATAAATAAACACAAGTCATATCAAAGAAATTTTACCACTAACGTGAAGTACAATATGTCACGAAAAAACAATCTCAGAATCAGCGGGATTCGTTAAAGCTTTTCAGAGTTATAACCTCGTAAAGTGACAGTGGTCAGAATTGTAAAAATTGGCCCGGTCATTAAGCTGCAAAATGGCTCTGTCACTAAGGGGTTAACCATTTCCTGGTACCATTCCAGGATGGAGGGAGCTTGGGTTGATTTCCAGTGTCGTGGAATTATTGTGCGGGCTGCTGTTAGGCAGAAACACAAAATATCTTTTTTCTGATATTGGATTGACATAGGCAGGATAGAGAGCAGTGCAATCTCCGGGCTGCCCACCACCCCATTTCCAGTTATCAATTTATAATTCGAAAATATCTTCTCCCAAAATGGCATTATCTTATTGCACTCCCACCATATGTGGAGCATTGTGCCCCTCTCTTCTCCACAGCGCCTGCAATTGTCGAATGTTTCAGGGAACATAGCATGCAGCTTTACAGGGTATTGGTACCAACGAGCCATAATTTTAAAATTTTTCTCTTGCGCATAACAAGCGGCTGACATTTTGTGTGTAAACAGAAATCCTCTATCCCAGTCTTTATCAGGGATAACTGTTCCCAGTTCCCGTTCCCAAAAATGCTGGTAATGCAACTTCTCTGAGGGGCTCTTCCAACAAGATAATTATAGAGCAAGGATACTTTATGATTTGGAGGAGACTCCTTTAGAAACAATCCTTCCAAAGGAGATAGTACATATTGTGACAGAGGCGCCGATCCCTGTGAAGTCAGGAAGGACTGTAGATGCAGATATTCCATCCACAACAACTTCCTACATGGTGACCTCTCCTGCAGTGTAATGAAGTCCAGCAATCTGCCGTCCTCCAGCACCAGCGCAAATCGGGTATCATCCACTGCCCTCCAGCCTAAAAAAGATCCCCGCCTGTGTCCAGCAGGGAAGGATGGGTTAGAAAAAAGGGGAGCGGGGGCGTGGCTTGACCGTCCATCTGACTAGCTGCATGTTGGAGTAGCTCCTGGGGAGAGCTCAGTCTGAGACCCACCACGGCTTCTATTTTCTCCCATTATGGTGCGAAACGGCAGAGATAGACTGGAGGAACACAGTGGGACCCCCAAAAAGCCAAAACCACACAGCAGTTTGCAGCGGTTTGCTCATAAAAGCAGGACTGCTACACCACAGGCCTCTCCTAAGATGGCGGCGGCAGCCGGGACACGCAACCAGCAGCAGCAGGACTGGGAGAGTGCAGAGAGTGAAGAGGAGGGGGGTGAGGAAGAGGATGCCCCTCTCACCAAAGCCTTCTTCAAGGCGGCTATCCGTCGCTCGCTTCAGCTGCAACAGAAGCAATTACAAGCAGCTCTCACTCCACTCACACAGGAGATGGCAGAATTCCGGGCAAACTTTACTGTAATGGGCCAGAGGCTGGATAGTGTGGAAGAAGCCCACACACAGACGAGCGCGACTGTGGCGGACCTGACTATGCAAGTTGAACGGCATGAAGCGCATTTAAACCGTGCCTTTTTAGCTTTGGAGGACCAGGAAAACAGATCGCGTCGCAACAATCTTAGGATTAAAGGATTGCCGGAGACCTGGGCCGCAGAAACCCTCACCAAGGTGGCGACTGAGCTTTTTACTGACCTGTTAGGCCCGGATAGGGCCAGTTCCATACAGATTGAGCGAATCCACCGTGCCTTGAGACAGCGTGGGCCGGCATCTGGCCCTCCAAGGGATGTGATCTGTAAAATCCTCTCCTTCACCGACACCAAGGCCATCCTAGATGCAGCGCGTACACAAGGTACTGTACACTATGCAGACGCTCCTATATCGATTTTTCAGGATCTTGCTGCCTCCACTTTGGCAAAGAGGAGGCTGCTTAAGCCGCTGCTAGAGGCCCTAAAATCCCAGAACTGTAAATATAGTGGATGTTCCCATTTGGACTGCGAGCCACTGTGAAGGGTAAATCCATTGAATTACATGATCCAGGGACTTACAAGCTTTCTGGGAGGCATTGGACATGGAGCCTGTTACTATCCCTTCTTGGCTCCCGATCACTGACTCTGTGTCTGTCCGCAAACCAGGGAAGGTGTCGGCGTGGCAAGTAACTGCTACCAAGAGGAAGAAGGGGCACACACGAGCAGTGGAGTAAGGCCTCTTTCACACATCCGGCGGGCGCCTGGCGGCGCCCCCGCATTTTACCGCAGCGCCGCATGTGAAAAGCTTTCACACTTCCGGCGGCCAAAATGCGTTTTTTGCCGGATGGTTTCTGATGCTTGGAGAGATAAGAAACCATCCGGCAAAAAAAAAAAACGTTACATGCAGCGTTTTTTTCCGGACGCCGCAATGTACATTTGCGCCGCATCCGGACAAAACCGCATGCAACGCATTGACATGCGGCGCCATGCGGCGCTAATGCATGTCAATGCGAAAAAAGCCGCATGCGGCGCATCAGATTTTCAGATGCGGCGCTGCGGGAAAATGCCGGGGGCGCCGCAAGGCGCCCGCCGGATGTGTGAAGCCAGCCTAAGATGTGCCTGCTTGTGTGGCTTTATTCTGCTTTCTGTATTAAGGAGACGTGCTTCACTTGTTTTCCCTGGTGATGATATGCTTTGCCAGATGTAGGGAGGTTCTGAGGATCTTCCCCATTTAATGGTTTTTCCACAGGTCCTTTTTGCTGTAAGGTGTTTCCATGCCTCTCTCTCCTGTGATGGGAATGACTGACTAAGAGTTGCATTCATGTTTAGTATAGTCTTGATGCAGTTCGGTTCTCCGTGAGGAAGCTAACTATGCACTGCGCTTAGTTTATAATGTAATTCCTGCTTTTGAACACAGGGGGGAGCACTGAGGGGGTTCTCTCCATATTCTACTTTTTCTCTTCATTTTTTGCTCCTGCATTTCCCTGGCTGACTGAGCTGATTGAAGGGGTTTACTTCTACGCTTGGTTGGCTTCCATGAATGGCTATGAACAGGGAGTTTCCCTTTCATATACATGCTTTTTCTATATGTTTTTTACTCTGAGTTTGCCAACCCTTTCCCCTTGAGTGGGGGATGGTATGCTGAGAACTGCATTTATGTTTCTGGGGGATGTGGTGGGGTTGGGTGAGCTGAATGGAACTAAACCTTACAGCCTGTCCAGTTTTTAGCGTATAATTTATGCTCCTGGACACAGGAGGGAGCCCTTGGGTTCTTTCCCTTTTAGGTTACCCATTCTTATTTTGCATCTCCTGTTTTTCTCTGAGGTTCATTTGTTCTTTGAACTGATTGAGGGATTTTATGTTGTACTTCAACGTTTACAACCTCAGGCTGCCTGTGATTGTCCCCTGCAGCTCATTGGGGGGTTAATCTTCACCAGGCCTTTCGCATCTTGGGGTTTTAAGATGTGTCTTAACTGTTAACTGTTAGGTCTGCGCATATTGCTCAGACCGCCACTGTGGAGTGGGAGGATACAGCAGACATGAGTCGGGGGCTCCTCCCCCCCCCTTTTTTCCTTATTCCGCAATGTTACTGTTTAGTTGTGTTATTGTTTACTTACCATTTTGGGTTTATTTCTCATGAGACTGGTGGGTCTCAGCCATGCATGCGACTGCCTAGCATGGGTCAAGCCTTTTTTCTACCATTAAGTCGCCCTTTTTGGAGGAGTTGGTGGTGGAGGGGAGGGTGGGACCTTTTCCAGATCCCTAAGCGGGGTTTGGAACGGGACCTGCTTTCCTATTGGAGCTCCCCGAGTTTGTGTATACTCAGGTGTATACACCAGTACAGCTGCTTTGACAACCTTTTGTTAGGTTCCTTAGGGAATCATCTATGTTCTTTGTTGTGTTTGTGGTGGATGTTATTTATGTCTGTGTGTTTGTTGGTCTTGGACGTCGGGAGCTTTGCACCTTGTTTTCAAATGCTGCAGTTGATTGGGCCGTTACCCCTTTCTCCCGGTGGTGGCGCTTTATCCCAGGTTTTGCCATTCCCTTTTTCGCCCCTGACAGTGGTTGCTCTGCTCATCTCTTAACCTCCCTCTTACTTTTCATCCTAATGACCCGTTTCACTGTGCTCCTTCACTCTTCTCTTTTTCTCTGTCTCCGTACCCTTTCCGATCGGTTAGGCACGAAGGACTGGTGGGTATTTGGGGGTTATATGCTAAGCTTGTTCTGTATTATTGGACTCTATGATGGCTCCTTTGTCGCTTAAGATAATATCATATAATGTAAAGGGTCTCAATTCTGCGCTTAAACGCAGAAAGGTTTTTTCTCTTCTCAGGCCTGATATCCCAGATTTTCTTTTTTTGCAAGAGACCCATTTCCGCGACAACGGGATTCCTCAGTTGCCCGCCCGGTTTCGTTATTCACAGTGGTTCCACTCCACGGCGTCAGCTTCCAGGTCAAGAGGGGTAAGTGTTGGTGTACGTGCTGATTGCAGATTTTTGTGCGCTGCTTCACTTATCGACACAGAGGGTAGATACGTGTTACTCAAAGGGACCGTGGACGGCCAACTAATCACACTATGTAATCTTTATGCCCCTAACAAAAATACGGCTGCCTGGCTACCTAAGATGCTGCGCATGGTTCAAACGTTTGGAGAGGGCGTGTTGATACTGGGGGGTGACTGGAACATAGCATTACAGCCTCTGCTGGACACATCGTCCGGCCACTCCAAGATTGCTCAGAAAGCTTTGCGCGCCATACATAAGCTCTTGCAGGAACTAAAGGTGGTAGATGGTTGGCGATCTTTACATGCCAATGATAGAGATTACAGCTTTTATTCGCGGGTCCATGATTCATACCATCGGATAGACTTCCTATTTGTTGCACAATCCATACTTCACTGTGTCTCGGAGACTTCAGTGGGTGTGATTTCCCTGTCAGACCATGCTCCGATTTCCTTAACCATGTCACTACCGGGACGTATGGGCACCAATTGGTCTTGGAAATTGAATCCGACCCTGTTGGACAGTAAAGAGGAGATGGCGTCTATCGCTTCTCGAATCTCTGAGTACTTTGCGTTGAACGTTACAGATGGGGTATCCGCGGCTTCCACTTGGGAGGCACATAAGGCGGTCATGCGGGGCCATTTTATTGCTTTGGGTGCGCATCTTAAGAAATGTAGGACAGCCAGGCTTCATGCCCTGCTGTCAGACATACATAGACTGGAATCCCAACATAAGAAGTCATTGGCGCGTTCGGTGTTCGCTGAACTCCAGACATTACGTTCGCAGTTGAGTGATCTACTGAATGTGCGACTTGCGAAAGCATACCTCCGTGCCCGCCACACGACGTATGTGCATGGTAACAGGGGGAGCAAGGCCATGACTGCAATGATGAAAAACAATTACACCAAACCTCTCTTATCCAACGACTAAAGGCACAGGATGGCACAGTGTTGACAGATTCTCAAGATATAGCGGACAGGTTCGCATCCTACTATCATGACCTTTATAATTTACATGAGAAGGATTCGACTCTGTCTCCGACAGCAAAGAAGGATTTGGCTGCCGCCTTTTTACGCTCGGTAGATCTCCCAACCCTGGGGGATTCGGATAGGTCCTCTCTTATGACACCATTTACCTCTGAAGAAATTTGGCTAGTTTTGAAAGACATCCCTACCGGAAAAAGCCCAGGGCCGGATGGCTACCCGATACTGTTGTGAATGGACTTGAAATGAGTTCTGAGCAGAGGCTCCCTCTGGTGGTTACAAGCGGTACTGGACTGTCCAGTGAAGATTGTGAGGAGTGGGAATCAGGTGTTACTGACTGGTCTTATATAAGGGAGTCGCCTTCCCATCAGGGTTGCCGGTGATCAATTGTTCTGGTCTCAATCCTTGAGTTCTGTTTCCTTTGTAGCCTGCTGTGTCGTGTCTGCATCTCCTGCTAACAGATAAGACATTTTTTTCTTTTTGTTTTTGTGCTTGATTTTTGCATTTTGTCCTGCACTTCTGTGGGGGCCTTCAGGGTCCCCTCCGGGGGCTTTTGCCCTCTCAGTTTAGTTCAGCCACTGATGTTTGTACTTTTGCTTTTTCCAGTTTTTTCAGTGGCTGCTGTTTTGATTTTGTTACACCAGAGAACTAATTTAGGTGGTAGAGGTCGTGTGATCTCAGGTGATTTTGAAATTAGTAGAGTTGGTGCTTTTCAGGGTTTTTTGGGATTGCAGTAAGTGCCCTTCCTATCCTTTTCTATTTAGGTAGTTTGGGCCCCAACGTTTGCTCATACTATTTTCTGTCTGTGTCAGTATTTCATCTTGTCTAACCGCCATTACATGTTTGGGGGCTTCCTATGTTCTTTGGGGATCTGCTCCGGGGCAGATAGCTTTCCTTTTCTATCTTTAGGTGTAGTTAGTTTCTCAGGCTGTGACGAGGCGTCTAGGACCAACGTAGGAACGCTCCACGGCTGCCTCTAGTTGTGGTGGTTAGTCAGGGTACTGCAATCTCATAGATTCCAACTTCTCTGGTGTATTGCCTTTTTTACCTGCACTCCTCAGCTACCGTAACATAACAGTATCACCGGCCTAAAAATTGAAAATTGTATGGTACTCACAGAAGGGAAAAAATATTGTGAAAGAAAAAAGGTTGTCAGAGTTGTCAGAGATATTTTTCTGTTTGTTGCATTTTTTTTCCCTCTGTATCTCTGGGTGCTGGGGAGGATTTTTTTTTTTTTTTCTCTCAATGGAGTTTGCACAGTTGTCTGGCCGTGTGGATCAGCTTGCCACTGAGGTTCGGAGTATTGCTGCCTATCTTGCTAGGTTGCCTGTTGTGGAACCTAGGATTCCCATGCCAGATTTGTTTTTAGGGGATCGAGCTAAGATTTCATAAAATAATTGTAAATTGTTTTTTGCCTTAAAATCTAAGTCCTCAGGGAACGCAGTGCAGCAGGTTCAAATTGTCATCTCTCTCCTGCGCGGCGATCCTCAGGATTGGGCTTTTTCCCTGACACCTGGGGATCCTGTTTTGAGTGATGTTGATGCATTTTTTCAGGCTTTGGGGTTATTGTACGATGAGCCTAATGTCACTGATCAAGCTGAAAAAGCCTTGTTGGCATTAAATCAGGGTCTTGATTACCCTGAGTTATACTGTCAGAGATTCCATGGTGGGCAGTCCTGACCAAGTGGAATGACGACGCTTTGGCGGCTCTTTTTCGGAAGGGTCTGTCAGATAATGTAAAGGATGTTATGGTGGGATTCTCTGTCCCCTCTGGTCTCAATGATTCTATGTCATTAGCGATTCAAATTGACAGACGTTTGCGTGAGCGGAGAAGTATGCGTGGAATGGTGTTGCCTTGTGAACCTGCTTCTGAACCCATGCAGTGTGATAGAGTGGTGTCTGGGGCACAGCGTCATGAGTTTCGAAAGCGCAATGGGTTATGTTTCTACTGTGGTGATGCCTCTCATGCTATTTCAGTCTGCCCTAAGCGGGGAAGACGTTTTGCACGCTCAGTTGTCTTGGGTAGTGTTCAGACTAAGTTTTTATTAACTGTCACTCTGATATGCTCTCTGTCCTCATTTTCTGCTCAGGCTTTCGTTGATTCTGGAGCAGCTATTAACCTGATGGATTATGATTTTGCTAAACGTTGTGGGTTTCCCTTGATACCCCTACAGAAGTCTATTCCCCTACTGGGGATCGATTCTACCCCTTTGGCTGAGAATAAACCTCAGTTCTCTACTCAGGTGATAATGAGGGTTGAACCTGATCATCTGGAGTGCTGTAAATTTTTGGTTCTGTATAATCTGCATGATATTATCGTACTGGGCTTCCCTTGGTTGCAGTCTCATAATCCTGTTTTGGATTGGAAATCTGTGTCTGTAACCAGTTGGGGCTGCCAATGTGTTAATACCAACACTCCTGTTTTTTCTGCCTCCCCCCAGGCTCAGGATGTTCCTGACTTTTTGATTGATTTTTCTGATGTGTTTAGCGAAAGTAAATCTGCATCCTTGCCTCCCCATAGGAGCTATGACTGCGCTATTGAATTAGTGCCTGGTAGTAAATTCCCTAAAGGTTGCCTTTTTAACTTGTCTGTACCTGAACATGACTCTATGCGGTCTTATATCAAGGAATCATTGGAGAAGGGTCATATCAGACCATCCTCTTCACCCTTAGGTGCCGGTTTTTTCTTTGTGGCCAAAAAGGATGGTTCATTAAGGCCGTGTATTGATTATCGTCTTTTGAACAACATTACTGTAAAATATCAATACCCGTTACCTTTGATTTCTGACCTGTTTTCCAGGGTGAAAAACGCTACTTGGTTTACCAAGCTTGACCTCAGGGGGGCATATAACCTTATTCGCATTAAGCACGGGGATGAATGGAAGACGGCATTCAATACCCCCGAGGGGCATTTTGAGCACCTTGTGATGCCCTTTGGGCTCACTAATGCTCCTTCTGTCTTCCAGTCCTTCATGAACGACATTTTCAGGGATTTTGTGGATAAATTTCTGATTGTTTATTTGGATGATATCTTGATTTTTTCTAATGACTGGGACTCTCATGTGAAACATGTTCGAACTGTATTCCAGATTTTGAGAGAGAATGCTCTGTATGTGAAGGGATCAAAGTGTCTTTTTGGCATACAGAGGATCTCATTTCTGGGATTCATTTTGTCCCCATCTGTTATTGAAATGGACCCGGTCAAGGTTCAGGCCATCTGTGATTGGGTCCAACCTACTTCATTAAAGGCTCTTCAAAGATTTTTGGGTTTTGCCAATTTTTATCGTAAATTTATTGGTCATTTCTCGGTTATTGTTAAACCATTGACTGATTTGACCAGAAAGGGTTCTGATGTGGTGAATTGGCCTCCTGAGGCAGTCTCTGCATTTCAGGAACTTAAGCAGAGATTCACTTCTGCTCCTGTTCTACGGCAGCCTGATGTTTCTCTCTCTGCCATTTCAGGTGGAGGTTGATGCCTCTGAAATTGGGGCAGGTGCCGTTTTGTCCCAAAAAGATCCAGAGACCTCTAAAAGTAACCCTTGTGCCTTTTTCTCTCGAAAATTTTCTCCTACTGAACGTAATTATGACGTGGGTAATCGGGAGTTACTGGCCATGAAGTGGGCTTTTGAAGAGTGGAGACATTGGCTGGAGGGAGCCAAACATCAGGTGGTGGTCCTTACGGACCATAAGAATCTGGTTTATCTGGAATCTGCCAAGCGACTCAATCCTAGACAGGCCAGGTGGGCCTTGTTTTTCACACGTTTTAATTTTGTGGTTTCCTTTCTTCCTGGCACTAAGAATGTTAAGGCGGATGCCCTCTCGAGGAGTTTCCTTGCGGACTCTCCTGAGTTATCTGATCCTTCTGTTATTTTGAAAGAGGGTGTAGTTCTTTCCGCCATCTCACCCAATTTGAGACTTGCTCTGGAGGGGTGTCAGGAGGATAGGCCCAAGCGCTGCCCTGTTGGAAAATTGTTTGTCCCGGACCAGTGGAAAAAGAGTGTGATGTCTGAGATTCATTGTTCCGCGTTGGCTGGGCATCCCGGAATTTTTGGTACCAGAGACTTGGTTAGTCGGTCCTTTTGGTGGCCTACCTTGTCTCGTGATGTCAGGGAATTTGTGCAGTCCTGCGGGACTTGCTCTCGCTCCAAGCCTTGCTCTCGCTCTAGTGGTTTGTTGATGCCATTGCCTGTGCCCAATAGACCATGGACCCATATCTCTATGGATTTCATTTCCGACCTCCCTGTTTCTCAGAGAATGACCGTCATCTGGGTGATTTGTGATAGGTTTTCCAAGATGATACATCTTGTGCCATTACCTAAGTTGCCTTCCTCCTCTGAATTGGTGCCTTTGTTCCTTCAGCACGTGGTTCGTTTACACGGCATTCCTGAGAACATTGTGTCTGACAGAGGAGTCCAGTTTGTTTCCAGATTTTGGAGGACCTTTTGTTCTAAACTTGGTGTTCAATTGTCCTTCTCCTCGGCGTTTCATCCTCAGACCAATGGTCAAACTGAGAGAACAAACCAGACATTGGAGACTTATCTAAGATGCTTTGTGTCTGCTGATCAGGATGACTGGGTCTCTCTTTTGCCTTTGGCTGAGTTTGCTCTTAATAATAGGGCTAGCTCTGCCACTTTGATGTCTCCATTTTTCTGTAATTCTGGGTTTCACCCTCGATTTTCTTCAGGACAGACGGAGGCTTCTGTCTGTCCAGGTGTTGACTCTGTTGTGGAGCGTATGCAACAGATTTGTGACCAGGTAGTGGAGAGGTTGTCCCTCTCTCAGGAGAGGGCCCAGCGGTTTGCTAACCGGCATAGGACTGATGGTCCTCGGTTTAAAGTGGGGGACTTGGTCTGGTTGTCCTCAAGAAATATTCCTATGAGAGTGGCATCTCCTAAATTTAAGCCTAGGTTCATTGGACCTTATAAGATCATGGAGATTCTTAATCCTGTTTCTTTTCGTTTGCTTCTTCCAGGGACATTTAAAATCCATAACGTGTTCCACAAGTCCTTGTTGAAGAGGTTTGTTGAGCCAGTGGTTCCTACTGCTTTGCCTCCTGACCCTGTTCTGGTTGAGGGCAATATGGAGTTTGTGGTTGAGAAAATATTGAATTCTCGTTTTTCTAGACGGAAACTCCAGTATTTGGTTAAGTGGAGAGGTTATGGTCAGGAAGACAATTCTTGGGTGTTTGCTTCGGACATCCATGCTAGGAGACTCATCGTGCATATCATAGAACTCATCCTGACCGACCTGGTTGCTCAAGTGAGGGTTCGGTGACCCCTCCTCAAGGGGGGGGTACTGTTGTGAATGGACTTGAAATGAGTTCTGAGCAGAGGCTCCCTCTGGTGGTTACAAGCGGTACTGGACTGTCCAGTGAAGATTGTGAGGAGTGGGAATCAGGTGTTACTGACTGGTCTTATATAAGGGAGTCGCCTTCCCATCAGGGTTGCCGGTGATCAATTGTTCTGGTCTCAATCCTTGAGTTCTGTTTCCTTTGTAGCCTGCTGTGTCGTGTCTGCATCTCCTGCTAACAGATAAGACATTTTCTTCTTTTTGTTTTTGTGCTTGATTTTTGCATTTTGTCCTGCACTTCTGTGGGGGCCTTCAGGGTCCCCTCCGGGGGCTTTTGCCCTCTCAGTTTAGTTCAGCCACTGATGTTTGTACTTTTGCTTTTTCCAGTTTTTTCAGTGGCTGCTGTTTTGATTTTGTTACACCAGAGAACTAATTTAGGTGGTAGAGGTCGTGTGATCTCAGGTGATTTTGAAATTAGTAGAGTTGGTGCTTTTCAGGGTTTTTTGGGATTGCAGTAAGTGCCCTTCCTATCCTTTTCTATTTAGGTAGTTTGGGCCCCAACGTTTGCTCATACTATTTTCTGTCTGTGTCAGTATTTCATCTTGTCTAACCGCCATTACATGTTTGGGGGCTTCCTATGTTCTTTGGGGATCTGCTCCGGGGCAGATAACTTTCCTCTTTCTATCTTTAGGTGTAGTTAGTTTCTCAGGCTGTGACGAGGCGTCTAGGACCAACGTAGGAACGCTCCACGGCTGCCTCTAGTTGTGGTGGTTAGTCAGGGTACTGCAATCTCATAGATTCCAACTTCTCTGGTGTATTGCCTTTTTTACCTGCACTCCTCAGCTACCGTAACATAACACGATACTCTATTATAAAAAGTTTTTTCCGACCTTGGCTCCTTTTTTAGTGAACTATTTTAATGCTCTGCTTAAAGGTCTGCCCTTGGGACAAGCATCCTTGGACGCCCACATAACTGTTCTGCCCAAACCCGATAAGGATTTGCTGGAATGTGGCAGTTACAGGCCTATTTCCCTTCTCAACACGGACTATAAGCTATGGACGAAGTTGTTGGCGTCCAGGATCTCTAGATTCTTGGGATCCCTAGTCCACCCGGATCAGGTGGGCTTCGTCCCGGGCAGGGAGGGTAGAGACAACGTTCAACGCGTGATTTATGCCATGGCACACTCTGCTGCAAAGGATCTGCCTCTCTCGCTCTTAGCCACTGATGCCGAAAAGGCTTTTGATCGGGTGGACTGGGGATTCTTGGAATTGGTTCTGACTCGATTCAGATTTCCGGCCCAGTTTATTAAAATAGTGTGTAATATGTACTCCACCCCTAGAGCCCGGGTCAAAGTTAATGGCTTAATGTCCGCTCCATTCGAAATTAGGAATGGAACGAGACAGGGTTGTCCACTGTCCCCTACTTTATTTGTATTGATGCTTGAGCCCTTCCTACAGGCTGTTCGGGCGTCCCAAGGGATACAGGGGATCTCGGTGGGGGGTAGGTGTCATAAGGTGAATGCCTTCGCGGATGACTTACTTTTTTTTCTTACCTTCTCCGGAATTATCGTTGGGCCCTTTGTTGTCTTTATTGGAATTATTTGGTTCCGTATCTAATTATAAGATTAATCTCAATAAATGCGAGATGCTGGGTCACAATTTTTCACCGGGCGGGAGGGGGAGGGTTCAAGAGAACTTCCCGTTCACCTGGGCGCCCACCTTTATTACACACCTGGGGGTTCGGATCCCTGAACACTTAGATTCGTTATATGAGCTCAATTATGGTCATGTTTTGCAGAAAGTGAGGGGCCAATTATCTTCTATTAATATCCCGTATCTCTCCTGGTTGGGTAGAAAAAATATTGTAAAATCTTATGTAATGCCCAAAATTTTGTATTTATTGCAGACACTCCCTATTCCCGTCCCTAAGTCCTTTTTCACTATCGTGCGTAGACTTTTCTCGAGCTTTATTTGGGGAGGGAAGAAACCTAGACAGGCCCACGCGGCTTTGAGGAGGACTACCCACGCGGGGGGCATTGACCTGCCAGACATGGAGGTTTATTATAAAGCGTCTCAACTCCGTCTTTTGGCAGACTTGTTGTCGGCTTCTAGGCGTACTTCCTGCAAGAGCTTGGCATACGAACTATTGGGAGATAGAGGGGTTGCGATGCTATGGACCTCGTCATGGCGCCATGGCGAGGCTCATCTGCCAGGGCACGGGCCCAAAGGTGAAAGACATGCATTGGCTTTTTCGCGGAATTCCTCTAAAGGAAAAGCTCACCCTGGACGGGCAAGGACTTTTCTCTAGACCATTTCACTGTACTCCCCTGTCGGTGTTGCCTTGGGTTGTTAACCCTGATTTCCATGACCACCTGGGGTGTGGAAGAGACTCTCTAAATGGTCCCTAGGGGATTTGTTCGGAGATGAGGCAGCGCACACTGAGGATCTTTTGCAATGTATAGCAAGTGAGGTGGGCTTGGGCGACACCCATATCCAGCATGTTCGGTCTTTTTGGAAAAAGTTTTTAGGTCTGGAGACCCATAGATGTCCTCCTTCGTGGTTTGAGATGGTGGTCGCTCAGCCGACTCTCCCGGGCAAGTTGACCTCTTGCCTGTATTACCGATTGATCGCAGAAAATACCCCCAAACGTCCCTTTTTTCTAATGCAATGGGAGGGAGAGTTGGATATGGTCTTTTCTGAGGCCAATATTCGTCAGATACTGGAGAGGGCGCATGGTTTTTCTTCCTGTGTCCTCACTCAGGAAAATACCTATAAAGTGGTCTCACGCTGGTACAGGCATCCGGTTAGATTGGCACAGATGTATCCGCAGGCGTCGGATGGAACGTGGCACGCTGGTACACATCTGGTGGTCTTGTCCGGGACTTAGGGCTTTCTGGGAGATGGTGAATAATTGTGTAAATGAGATCTTGGGCTACACTATATTGTTAGAGGCTTCTTTGGTGCTGCTGAATTTGGATACCCAGAGTGTGCAACTGCGGAAGGGCTCATTACTCACCTTTCTTATTATTGCTGCCAAACTCTTGGTGCCCAGATTTTGGAACAGTACCTTGGTCCCTAGTCGAGAGGATTGGATGGATAAGGTTAACCAATTACAAAGGCTAGAGGAATTGACTAGTTGGGAAAGGGGGAAACATGACAAGCATTTAGATACCTGGGAACCGTGGCAGAGGTGGAAGAATACAGGTTCCACGAATGTGGTGACGGATGGACAGCCCCTCTCACACATAGCTGCTCAGCAGCTATAGATTTCAGGGTAACAGGGTTTGGGTGTTCTTTTCTTTAGTCTTATGCCTCACTGCTCTGTTAACCAACCCCGCTTTTCACCTTTATTCCTGCCCTCCCTCATCTTTCCCATTCCTCTCTTGCACTGCTTCTTCCTCCCCTCCTCGCCGCCTTATCTATCTCTCTTCCATCTTTCTTTTGGTCACTGACTCTTCTTTCGGATTGCACCACTGTGCTTCAGGATGATGCTGCCCCGACATCCATGATCTGACGTCCTTGTCTACTGTATTTGTCTTTGTCATTTGTTCTTTGTTGTTCGTTGTCTTTGTCCTATGTCTGGTGTTTTGTATCATGTTACGTTGTGTCATAACTGTCATTGTTTGGGTTCTTTGCTATGAGATACGTATTGGGCTCTCACACCCATGTTATGTCACATTAATCTGACTTGTAGACGGTTGCAGGAGTAGCTTGGGGTTAGTCAAAACCCCCTCCTGCAATAGATACTTATATGGACGTCCCGTAGGAAATTTTTCTACTGATGGGGATGAGTTACATATTGATGGTTGATGGAACAAGAACTTGTTGTATTTTTCTTAATGTCACTGTTTATTTCATGTACATAATGTATATGTTCTAAAAATTTCAATAAAGAAAGATTTGGAAAAAAAAAAGAAAAAAGGGGAGCGAGCTGGCTAATTGTGTTCGGAAGACGCCAGTTCTTCCTGATTGCATGCCAAATTTTGATTGTTCCCCTGGTCATATCTGACAGCCCTTCTACCATTAAGGCATCCGAGGCAATGAGCCAAGGAAGATGTTTGAGCGGCACATCCACCCCTGCCTGTTCAATGTGTACCCACTGTTTTGTCGATGTGTGAAAATACCAATCTATGAGACGGCCTAAAACAGAAGCCTGAAAGTATTTTTTGAAATTCGGGAATCCAGCTCCCACATCCAATTTAGGATAATTTAGAATCTGCATGCCTATCCTTGGTCGAGTTTTGCCCCATATAAATCTGGTCAGAGCTGTTCGTAATGCACTAAAAAAGCTACAGGGAGGAGAGATGGGGATGGTTTGAAAAATATACAGAAAACGGGGCAAGATGTCCATTTTTACAGCATTCATTTTCCCAAACCACGACAGCCGCAGTTTACCATAGTTCAAGAGATCCTTATGCGCGCGGTCCAAGAGGGATTGATAATTAAGTGCGAACAGCTTTGACAAGTCAGGGGTGATAAGCACTTTTAGATATTTTATATGGCTTCCGATTTCCATTTGAATGGAAAGTTGCTTATTGCATGTTCAACCTCTCTCTGCGGCAACGAAACATTTAGGGCCTCTGTCTTTGAATAGTTTACTTTGAAATTGCTCAAAAATCCGAACCTGTTGAATTCTTTCATTATGGAGGGAATGGATATTTGCGGTTTGGACACGAAGAGGAGAAGATCGTCTGCGTACAATGCCATTTTATAAGTTATGGACCCCAATGTGATCCCATGAATGTCACTATTTTTCCTTATTGCATTGGCCAAGTGCTCCATTACTATCACATATAGAAGGGGAGACAGTGGGCACCCCTGTCTAGTCCCGTTCCGTATCACAAAAGGTGATGATAAAATCCCATTAACCCTGACCCTAGCCGTAGGCATGTATATAATGATAAGATCAATTGCAAAAAACGAGGCCCAATACCCATTTGACGCAAAGCTTCTCTCATAAACCCCCAGTGCACCCTATCAAAGGCCTTTTCCGCATCAACGGATATGAGGCCCATGGGCAAGGAACAACTCTTAGCTTTAGATATCAATAACATAGTCTTGATAGTCTTGTCCCTCGCTTCCCTGCCCTGCACGTTTCCTTCCTGATCTGTGTTGATAAAAGAGGGTAGTAACAGAGTGAGTCTTTCAGCTAGTACTTCAGAGAATATTTTGATATCTACATTTATTAATGATATAGACCTGTAATTAGCCATATTTGTGGGGTCTTTCCCTGGTTTGGGGAGGACACTGATATGTGCCTCCAATGACTGGGAGGCGAATCCTATCTCATCGTTCAATGAGTTAAATGTTTTATTCATAATGGGAGATAGCTGTGGTTTAAGGAATTTATAAAATGCTGGGGTGAATCCATCCGGGCCAGGGCTTTTACCAGCGGGTGTAGATTGGATCGCATGGCTAACCTCCTCCTCCGTAATATCCCCCTCTAACGCCCCACGTATCTGACTATCTAAGGATGGTAAGACAGTATCTCCAATATACTCCCTGATACGCTCGGCCAAGGCAGACGGGGAAAGGTCCGAATACTGTCCTTTAATATTATACAATTTCTCATAGTATGAGCGGAATATATCCACTATTCCTTTAGGGCTGTGCACATCCTTCCCATTTGTTTTTTTGATAAATGGGACATATGTTGCCGCAGAACGAGGATGAAGCAATCTTGCAAGCGTTCGGCCGCATTTATCGGATGATTCATAGAAAAAACTTTTAATATGTTCCCTATGTCTCAAGTATTTCTGATCCAGCAGAGCCCTAAGATCGCTCCTCTTTTTGGTCAGGTCTGCGAGAGTGTTAGGCAATAGTGATCTTTTATGTGACACTTCCAGGGTTCGTATTTCCCTCAGGAGGTCATCCACTCGCATGTTCTTTCCTTCAAGAGTCTCGAACCATGCTTAATCAACACCCCTCTCATGACACACTTCAGGGTCTCCCATTGCATAGGCACTGAAGTTTGGTCTTTTTCATGAACCTGTAAAAATGATTCAATAGTGTCTTTCAGCTCTGTCATACAGATGTTGTCTTTCAACAGGTGATCATTCATCTTCCAGGTCCATGAACGTTGAATAAGGGACGGAATAGATATGGATAAAAAGACTGGAGCATGATCTGACCACAGGATGTCGCCTATAGTAGCAGATGGGCTCCATGAAAGGGCATGGTGACTCAATAAGAGGAAGTCAATACGACTGTATGAGCTATGTGCAGAAGACAAATACGTATAATCCTTACCCTGAGGGTTCAATATGCGCCAGACATCTGTCAGCCTGAGGGCGTGGATGACCCGCTTTTACGATTGAAGTTGCCTAAGGGGGACGGCGCCCCTGCCAGAAGAGGAATCTATTGTGGGATTCCAGGTGAAGTTGAAGTCTCCTCCTACAATCATAATACCTTCTGCAAAATCAGAGAGAGATGTTAGAAAAGATCTACATACGGGAATCTGATCTTTGTTAGGAAGATACCAATTTGCTATTGTACACATTGTTTCTGCTATTTTGAGTTTGAGAAAGACAAGGAATCCACAAGAGTACATGCCAATGGCTTGTGTATCGCTATAGACACCCCCTTAGAACGTGAGTCCGATTAGTGCTGTGGAATCAACGAGTATAATATCTATCTCTCAATGCTGGCAAGTGACCATTTTTAAAATGTGTTTCTTGTAACATGAGAATCTGGACTCTATATTTGTGCATCGAGTACAGTATCTGCGAGCGCTTCTGAGGTACATTACATGTTTGCTTGTATGATGGGAAGGAGGGATTAGGATCACTCACAAATAAGGGAAACACACGAGGAGTGACGGGGTAAAAAGGCGATAAGAGGGGATGAGAAGAGAGAAAAAAAAAAGAAAAAGAAAAAACCAATAAAGAAGGAAAAAGAAAGAAAAAAACAAAACAAAACAAAATTAACTTATTATAACCCTATTTATAGGGTACAATAGTCTGGTGAGGGAAGTAAACAATTTTACACCTGCCAGCAGTGTGTAAACCCCTTGGAGGACTGACTTTCTACCGGGGAGTCCCCCAGACCAGACATCAGGCCACGCCATATCACTTGCATTTTAAACAGCTGACCACCCACCTATTACCTACATTAATTTTCCCATGAGCTTACTGAGCGAAGCCCAACCAACAACCTGTAAAGATTGCAATAATAACATATGAACATAACGTTTCATTCCCGTTTTACAATAAAATATCGTATTCATTTACTCGCAACCAGAGATAATTGTCTGAAATATTTAAACTTTCTGAAATTTCTTATGAGAAGAACCAGCTATAATAGCCAATATGATGTATTAACCCTATTTTCTCATACTATAGAGCAGGGTGGGGAACGTCCCTCTTTCCCCCACCCGTGGTCCTGGTGAGCGGAAGCGGAAGATGCAGCTCTTTTCCATTGCTGCTTCCCCCCCACAGTGACAGCCGGGACTGTGCGCTCCTCCCGCCCCTCTCCTGCACGCCGCCTGTCGTGTGTGGGTAGAGGCCGACAACGGGTAAGTGTGTGCACCTACGCAGGGCCGGCGTCACCACCCGGCATACCCGGGCAAGTGCCGGGCCCTGAGCAGGCGGGGGGCCCACTCGCCGTCGGGCACCCCAGCGCCCGTTAGCGGAGGAGAGTGGTGTCAGCGCCGCCACTGCCCCCCCCCCGCTTCCTCAGGCCCCGGCAGCAGCTGGCACAATACTCACCTCTCCCCGTGCCTCCGCTGCTGCAGCTCCGGGCTCCAGGGGGCACCGGCGCTTCCTCTCATGGCAGCCGCTGAATGATGTCATCATTCAGCGGCCGGCTGAGGCAGAGAGCGCGCGGACGCCGGACAGGTGAGATGTGATGTGTATGTGTGTGTGTGTGTCTGTGTGTAGCAGTGTATGTGTATGTAGTGCGGTGTTTTGTGTGTGTGTGTATGTATGTATGTATGTGAGAGAGTGCTTGTGTGCTGCGTGCTGTCTGTGTGTGGTGCTGTATGTGTGATGGTGGTGGGGGGAGGGCAGTGATGATGATAATGGGGAGGCGATGATGATGGGGAGGCGATGATGATGATGGACAGGCATTGATGATAATGGGGAGGCAATGATGATGGGGAGGCAATGATGATGATGGGCAGGAATTGGTGATAATGGGGAGGCAATGATGATGGGGAGGCGATGATGATGATGGGCAGGCATTGATGATAATGGGGAGGCAATGATGTTTGAGGAGGCGATGATGATGATGGGCAGGCATTGGTGATAATGGGGAGGCAATGATGATGGGGAGGCGATGATGATGATGGGCAGGCATTGATGATAATGGGGAGGCAATGATGATGGGAGGCGATGATGATGAATGGGCAGGCATTGGTGATAATGGGGAGGCAATGATGATGGGGAGGCGATGATGATGATGGGCAGGCATTGATGATAATGAGGAGGAAATGATGATGGGGAGGCGATGATGATGATGGGCAGGCATTGATGGTAATGGGGAGGCAATGATGATGATGGGGAGAGAATGATGATGATGAGGAGGCAATGATGATGATGGGGAAGCAATGATAATGATGGGGAGGCGATGATGATGATGGGCAGGCATTGATGATGATGGGGAGGCAATGATGATAATGGGGAGGCAATGGTGATGACGAGGAGGCAATGATGATGATGGGCAGGCAATAATGATCATGGGAGAAGATGATGATGATGGGGAGGCAACGATGATGATAATGGGGAGTCTTTCCACAGAGCCTTTTCCTGAGCCGTAACAGTGCAGAACGCAGCACAGCGCAGAGGAAAGCTCCATATTTTGTATGGAGCATTATATGGGGACCAGTATCCTGTATGGAGCATTATATTGGGTCCAGTATTCTGTATGGAGCATTATTTTGGGTCCAGTATTCTGTATGGAGCATTATATGGGGGATGGGGGGGTGACATCCTGCATGGGGTATTATATGGTGATGAGGGGAGACTATGTGGTGCCCATAATATTGTATGGAGGACTGTACTGTCCAGTCTGCACTGTGCGCTGCGAGGATTTGGCGGTTTTTGAGCTATTGTAGGATTTACAATCGATATCACTCATGTAATGGAAAGAAGTGAAGTATTTGCATTGTACTGTATCTATATTTCTCTGCCGTATCTGTGCATCAGAATCGTGGTCTGTGTTAAAGGGGCCCCACGTGGCAGAGAGCGCGCGGACGCCGGACAGGTGAGATGTGATTGTATGTGTGTGTGTGTCTGTGTGTATCAGTGTGGGTGTATGTAGTGCGGTGCTTTGTGTGTGTGTGTATGTATGTATGTGAGAGAGTGCTTGTGTGCTGCGGTGCTGTCTGTGTGTGGTGCTGTATGTGTGATGGTGGTGGGGGGAGGGCAGTGATGATGAAAATGGGGG
>JARQOD010000001.1:776982804-777035976 GCA_033576555.1 Oophaga sylvatica | reverse complement strand
CACAGTGGTTCCACTCCACGGCGTCAGCTTCCAGGTCAAGAGGGGTAAGTGTTGGTGTACGTGCTGATTGCAGATTTTTGTGCGCTGCTTCACTTATCGACACAGAGGGTAGATACGTGTTACTCAAAGGGACCGTGGACGGCCAACTAATCACACTATGTAATCTTTATGCCCCTAACAAAAATACGGCTGCCTGGCTACCTAAGATGCTGCGCATGGTTCAAACGTTTGGAGAGGGCGTGTTGATACTGGGGGGTGACTGGAACATAGCATTACAGCCTCTGCTGGACACATCGTCCGGCCACTCCAAGATTGCTCAGAAAGCTTTGCGCGCCATACATAAGCTCTTGCAGGAACTAAAGGTGGTAGATGGTTGGCGATCTTTACATGCCAATGATAGAGATTACAGCTTTTATTCGCGGGTCCATGATTCATACCATCGGATAGACTTCCTATTTGTTGCACAATCCATACTTCACTGTGTCTCGGAGACTTCAGTGGGTGTGATTTCCCTGTCAGACCATGCTCCGATTTCCTTAACCATGTCACTACCGGGACGTATGGGCACCAATTGGTCTTGGAAATTGAATCCGACCCTGTTGGACAGTAAAGAGGAGATGGCGTCTATCGCTTCTCGAATCTCTGAGTACTTTGCGTTGAACGTTACAGATGGGGTATCCGCGGCTTCCACTTGGGAGGCACATAAGGCGGTCATGCGGGGCCATTTTATTGCTTTGGGTGCGCATCTTAAGAAATGTAGGACAGCCAGGCTTCATGCCCTGCTGTCAGACATACATAGACTGGAATCCCAACATAAGAAGTCATTGGCGCGTTCGGTGTTCGCTGAACTCCAGACATTACGTTCGCAGTTGAGTGATCTACTGAATGTGCGACTTGCGAAAGCATACCTCCGTGCCCGCCACACGACGTATGTGCATGGTAACAGGGGGAGCAAGGCCATGACTGCAATGATGAAAAACAATTACACCAAACCTCTCTTATCCAACGACTAAAGGCACAGGATGGCACAGTGTTGACAGATTCTCAAGATATAGCGGACAGGTTCGCATCCTACTATCATGACCTTTATAATTTACATGAGAAGGATTCGACTCTGTCTCCGACAGCAAAGAAGGATTTGGCTGCCGCCTTTTTACGCTCGGTAGATCTCCCAACCCTGGGGGATTCGGATAGGTCCTCTCTTATGACACCATTTACCTCTGAAGAAATTTGGCTAGTTTTGAAAGACATCCCTACCGGAAAAAGTCCAGGGCCGGATGGCTACCCGATACTGTTGTGAATGGACTTGAAATGAGTTCTGAGCAGAGGCTCCCTCTGGTGGTTACAAGCGGTACTGGACTGTCCAGTGAAGATTGTGAGGAGTGGGAATCAGGTGTTACTGACTGGTCTTATATAAGGGAGTCGCCTTCCCATCAGGGTTGCCGGTGATCAATTGTTCTGGTCTCAATCCTTGAGTTCTGTTTCCTTTGTAGCCTGCTGTGTCGTGTCTGCATCTCCTGCTAACAGATAAGACATTTTTTTCTTTTTGTTTTTGTGCTTGATTTTTGCATTTTGTCCTGCACTTCTGTGGGGGCCTTCAGGGTCCCCTCCGGGGGCTTTTGCCCTCTCAGTTTAGTTCAGCCACTGATGTTTGTACTTTTGCTTTTTCCAGTTTTTTCAGTGGCTGCTGTTTTGATTTTGTTACACCAGAGAACTAATTTAGGTGGTAGAGGTCGTGTGATCTCAGGTGATTTTGAAATTAGTAGAGTTGGTGCTTTTCAGGGTTTTTTGGGATTGCAGTAAGTGCCCTTCCTATCCTTTTCTATTTAGGTAGTTTGGGCCCCAACGTTTGCTCATACTATTTTCTGTCTGTGTCAGTATTTCATCTTGTCTAACCGCCATTACATGTTTGGGGGCTTCCTATGTTCTTTGGGGATCTGCTCCGGGGCAGATAGCTTTCCTCTTTCTATCTTTAGGTGTAGTTAGTTTCTCAGGCTGTGACGAGGCGTCTAGGACCAACGTAGGAACGCTCCACGGCTGCCTCTAGTTGTGGTGGTTAGTCAGGGTACTGCAATCTCATAGATTCCAACTTCTCTGGTGTATTGCCTTTTTTACCTGCACTCCTCAGCTACCGTAACATAACAGTATCACCGGCCTAAAAATTGAAAATTGTATGGTACTCACAGAAGGGAAAAAATATTGTGAAAGAAAAAAGGTTGTCAGAGTTGTCAGAGATATTTTTCTGTTTGTTGCATTTTTTTTCCCTCTGTATCTCTGGGTGCTGGGGAGGATTTTTTTTTTTTTTTCTCTCAATGGAGTTTGCACAGTTGTCTGGCCGTGTGGATCAGCTTGCCACTGAGGTTCGGAGTATTGCTGCCTATCTTGCTAGGTTGCCTGTTGTGGAACCTAGGATTCCCATGCCAGATTTGTTTTTAGGGGATCGAGCTAAGTTTCGAATTAAAAATAATTGTAAATTGTTTTTTGCCTTAAAATCTAAGTCCTCAGGGAACGCAGTGCAGCAGGTTCAAATTGTCATCTCTCTCCTGCGCGGCGATCCTCAGGATTGGGCTTTTTCCCTGACACCTGGGGATCCTGTTTTGAGTGATGTTGATGCATTTTTTCAGGCTTTGGGGTTATTGTACGATGAGCCTAATGTCACTGATCAAGCTGAAAAAGCCTTGTTGGCATTAAATCAGGGTCTTGATTACCCTGAGTTATACTGTCAGAGATTCCATGGTGGGCAGTCCTGACCAAGTGGAATGACGACGCTTTGGCGGCTCTTTTTCGGAAGGGTCTGTCAGATAATGTAAAGGATGTTATGGTGGGATTCTCTGTCCCCTCTGGTCTCAATGATTCTATGTCATTAGCGATTCAAATTGACAGACGTTTGCGTGAGCGGAGAAGTATGCGTGGAATGGTGTTGCCTTGTGAACCTGCTTCTGAACCCATGCAGTGTGATAGAGTGGTGTCTGGGGCACAGCGTCATGAGTTTCGAAAGCGCAATGGGTTATGTTTCTACTGTGGTGATGCCTCTCATGCTATTTCAGTCTGCCCTAAGCGGGGAAGACGTTTTGCACGCTCAGTTGTCTTGGGTAGTGTTCAGACTAAGTTTTTATTAACTGTCACTCTGATATGCTCTCTGTCCTCATTTTCTGCTCAGGCTTTCGTTGATTCTGGAGCAGCTATTAACCTGATGGATTATGATTTTGCTAAACGTTGTGGGTTTCCCTTGATACCCCTACAGAAGTCTATTCCCCTACTGGGGATCGATTCTACCCCTTTGGCTGAGAATAAACCTCAGTTCTCTACTCAGGTGATAATGAGGGTTGAACCTGATCATCTGGAGTGCTGTAAATTTTTGGTTCTGTATAATCTGCATGATATTATCGTACTGGGCTTCCCTTGGTTGCAGTCTCATAATCCTGTTTTGGATTGGAAATCTGTGTCTGTAACCAGTTGGGGCTGCCAATGTGTTAATACCAACACTCCTGTTTTTTCTGCCTCCCCCCAGGCTCAGGATGTTCCTGACTTTTTGATTGATTTTTCTGATGTGTTTAGCGAAAGTAAATCTGCATCCTTGCCTCCCCATAGGAGCTATGACTGCGCTATTGAATTAGTGCCTGGTAGTAAATTCCCTAAAGGTTGCCTTTTTAACTTGTCTGTACCTGAACATGACTCTATGCGGTCTTATATCAAGGAATCATTGGAGAAGGGTCATATCAGACCATCCTCTTCACCCTTAGGTGCCGGTTTTTTCTTTGTGGCCAAAAAGGATGGTTCATTAAGGCCGTGTATTGATTATCGTCTTTTGAACAACATTACTGTAAAATATCAATACCCGTTACCTTTGATTTCTGACCTGTTTTCCAGGGTGAAAAACGCTACTTGGTTTACCAAGCTTGACCTCAGGGGGCATATAACCTTATTCGCATTAAGCACGGGGATGAATGGAAGACGGCATTCAATACCCCTGAGGGGCATTTTGAGCACCTTGTGATGCCCTTTGGGCTCACTAATGCTCCTTCTGTCTTCCAGTCCTTCATGAACGACATTTTCAGGGATTTTGTGGATAAATTTCTGATTGTTTATTTGGATGATATCTTGATTTTTTTCTAATGACTGGGACTCTCATGTGAAACATGTTCGAACTGTATTCCAGATTTTGAGAGAGAATGCTCTGTATGTGAAGGGATCAAAGTGTCTTTTTGGCATACAGAGGATCTCATTTCTGGGATTCATTTTGTCCCCATCTGTTATTGAAATGGACCCGGTCAAGGTTCAGGCCATCTGTGATTGGGTCCAACCTACTTCATTAAAGGCTCTTCAAAGATTTTTGGGTTTTGCCAATTTTTATCGTAAATTTATTGGTCATTTCTCGGTTATTGTTAAACCATTGACTGATTTGACCAGAAAGGGTTCTGATGTGGTGAATTGGCCTCCTGAGGCAGTCTCTGCATTTCAGGAACTTAAGCAGAGATTCACTTCTGCTCCTGTTCTACGGCAGCCTGATGTTTCTCTCTCTGCCATTTCAGGTGGAGGTTGATGCCTCTGAAATTGGGGCAGGTGCCGTTTTGTCCCAAAAAGATCCAGAGACCTCTAAAAGTAACCCTTGTGCCTTTTTCTCTCGAAAATTTTCTCCTACTGAACGTAATTATGACGTGGGTAATCGGGAGTTACTGGCCATGAAGTGGGCTTTTGAAGAGTGGAGACATTGGCTGGAGGGAGCCAAACATCAGGTGGTGGTCCTTACGGACCATAAGAATCTGGTTTATCTGGAATCTGCCAAGCGACTCAATCCTAGACAGGCCAGGTGGGCCTTGTTTTTCACACGTTTTAATTTTGTGGTTTCCTTTCTTCCTGGCACTAAGAATGTTAAGGCGGATGCCCTCTCGAGGAGTTTCCTTGCGGACTCTCCTGAGTTATCTGATCCTTCTGTTATTTTGAAAGAGGGTGTAGTTCTTTCCGCCATCTCACCCAATTTGAGACTTGCTCTGGAGGGGTGTCAGGAGGATAGGCCCAAGCGCTGCCCTGTTGGAAAATTGTTTGTCCCGGACCAGTGGAAAAAGAGTGTGATGTCTGAGATTCATTGTTCCGCGTTGGCTGGGCATCCCGGAATTTTTGGTACCAGAGACTTGGTTAGTCGGTCCTTTTGGTGGCCTACCTTGTCTCGTGATGTCAGGGAATTTGTGCAGTCCTGCGGGACTTGCTCTCGCTCCAAGCCTTGCTCTCGCTCTAGTGGTTTGTTGATGCCATTGCCTGTGCCCAATAGACCATGGACCCATATCTCTATGGATTTCATTTCCGACCTCCCTGTTTCTCAGAGAATGACCGTCATCTGGGTGATTTGTGATAGGTTTTCCAAGATGATACATCTTGTGCCATTACCTAAGTTGCCTTCCTCCTCTGAATTGGTGCCTTTGTTCCTTCAGCACGTGGTTCGTTTACACGGCATTCCTGAGAACATTGTGTCTGACAGAGGAGTCCAGTTTGTTTCCAGATTTTGGAGGACCTTTTGTTCTAAACTTGGTGTTCAATTGTCCTTCTCCTCGGCGTTTCATCCTCAGACCAATGGTCAAACTGAGAGAACAAACCAGACATTGGAGACTTATCTAAGATGCTTTGTGTCTGCTGATCAGGATGACTGGGTCTCTCTTTTGCCTTTGGCTGAGTTTGCTCTTAATAATAGGGCTAGCTCTGCCACTTTGATGTCTCCATTTTTCTGTAATTCTGGGTTTCACCCTCGATTTTCTTCAGGACAGACGGAGGCTTCTGTCTGTCCAGGTGTTGACTCTGTTGTGGAGCGTATGCAACAGATTTGTGACCAGGTAGTGGAGAGGTTGTCCCTCTCTCAGGAGAGGGCCCAGCGGTTTGCTAACCGGCATAGGACTGATGGTCCTCGGTTTAAAGTGGGGGACTTGGTCTGGTTGTCCTCAAGAAATATTCCTATGAGAGTGGCATCTCCTAAATTTAAGCCTAGGTTCATTGGACCTTATAAGATCATGGAGATTCTTAATCCTGTTTCTTTTCGTTTGCTTCTTCCAGGGACATTTAAAATCCATAACGTGTTCCACAAGTCCTTGTTGAAGAGGTTTGTTGAGCCAGTGGTTCCTACTGCTTTGCCTCCTGACCCTGTTCTGGTTGAGGGCAATATGGAGTTTGTGGTTGAGAAAATATTGAATTCTCGTTTTTCTAGACGGAAACTCCAGTATTTGGTTAAGTGGAGAGGTTATGGTCAGGAAGACAATTCTTGGGTGTTTGCTTCGGACATCCATGCTAGGAGACTCATCGTGCATATCATAGAACTCATCCTGACCGACCTGGTTGCTCAAGTGAGGGTTCGGTGACCCCTCCTCAAGGGGGGGGTACTGTTGTGAATGGACTTGAAATGAGTTCTGAGCAGAGGCTCCCTCTGGTGGTTACAAGCGGTACTGGACTGTCCAGTGAAGATTGTGAGGAGTGGGAATCAGGTGTTACTGACTGGTCTTATATAAGGGAGTCGCCTTCCCATCAGGTTGCCGGTGATCAATTGTTCTGGTCTCAATCCTTGAGTTCTGTTTCCTTTGTAGCCTGCTGTGTCGTGTCTGCATCTCCTGCTAACAGATAAGACATTTTCTTCTTTTTGTTTTTGTGCTTGATTTTTGCATTTTGTCCTGCACTTCTGTGGGGGCCTTCAGGGTCCCCTCCGGGGGCTTTTGCCCTCTCAGTTTAGTTCAGCCACTGATGTTTGTACTTTTGCTTTTTCCAGTTTTTTCAGTGGCTGCTGTTTTGATTTTGTTACACCAGAGAACTAATTTAGGTGGTAGAGGTCGTGTGATCTCAGGTGATTTTGAAATTAGTAGAGTTGGTGCTTTTCAGGGTTTTTTGGGATTGCAGTAAGTGCCCTTCCTATCCTTTTCTATTTAGGTAGTTTGGGCCCCAACGTTTGCTCATACTATTTTCTGTCTGTGTCAGTATTTCATCTTGTCTAACCGCCATTACATGTTTGGGGGCTTCCTATGTTCTTTGGGATCTGCTCCGGGGCAGATAACTTTCCTCTTTCTATCTTTAGGTGTAGTTAGTTTCTCAGGCTGTGACGAGGCGTCTAGGACCAACGTAGGAACGCTCCACGGCTGCCTCTAGTTGTGGTGGTTAGTCAGGGTACTGCAATCTCATAGATTCCAACTTCTCTGGTGTATTGCCTTTTTTACCTGCACTCCTCAGCTACCGTAACATAACACGATACTCTATTATAAAAAGTTTTTTCCGACCTTGGCTCCTTTTTTAGTGAACTATTTTAATGCTCTGCTTAAAGGTCTGCCCTTGGGACAAGCATCCTTGGACGCCCACATAACTGTTCTGCCCAAACCCGATAAGGATTTGCTGGAATGTGGCAGTTACAGGCCTATTTCCCTTCTCAACACGGACTATAAGCTATGGACGAAGTTGTTGGCGTCCAGGATCTCTAGATTCTTGGGATCCCTAGTCCACCCGGATCAGGTGGGCTTCGTCCCGGGCAGGGAGGGTAGAGACAACGTTCAACGCGTGATTTATGCCATGGCACACTCTGCTGCAAAGGATCTGCCTCTCTCGCTCTTAGCCACTGATGCCGAAAAGGCTTTTGATCGGGTGGACTGGGGATTCTTGGAATTGGTTCTGACTCGATTCAGATTTCCGGCCCAGTTTATTAAAATAGTGTGTAATATGTACTCCACCCCTAGAGCCCGGGTCAAAGTTAATGGCTTAATGTCCGCTCCATTCGAAATTAGGAATGGAACGAGACAGGGTTGTCCACTGTCCCCTACTTTATTTGTATTGATGCTTGAGCCCTTCCTACAGGCTGTTCGGGCGTCCCAAGGGATACAGGGGATCTCGGTGGGGGGTAGGTGTCATAAGGTGAATGCCTTCGCGGATGACTTACTTTTTTTTCTTACCTTCTCCGGAATTATCGTTGGGCCCTTTGTTGTCTTTATTGGAATTATTTGGTTCCGTATCTAATTATAAGATTAATCTCAATAAATGCGAGATGCTGGGTCACAATTTTTCACCGGGCGGGAGGGGGAGGGTTCAAGAGAACTTCCCGTTCACCTGGGCGCCCACCTTTATTACACACCTGGGGGTTCGGATCCCTGAACACTTAGATTCGTTATATGAGCTCAATTATGGTCATGTTTTGCAGAAAGTGAGGGGCCAATTATCTTCTATTAATATCCCGTATCTCTCCTGGTTGGGTAGAAAAAATATTGTAAAATCTTATGTAATGCCCAAAATTTTGTATTTATTGCAGACACTCCCTATTCCCGTCCCTAAGTCCTTTTTCACTATCGTGCGTAGACTTTTCTCGAGCTTTATTTGGGGAGGGAAGAAACCTAGACAGGCCCACGCGGCTTTGAGGAGGACTACCCACGCGGGGGGCATTGACCTGCCAGACATGGAGGTTTATTATAAAGCGTCTCAACTCCGTCTTTTGGCAGACTTGTTGTCGGCTTCTAGGCGTACTTCCTGCAAGAGCTTGGCATACGAACTATTGGGAGATAGAGGGGTTGCGATGCTATGGACCTCGTCATGGCGCCATGAGCGAGGCTCATCTGCCAGGGCACGGGCCAAGGTGAAAGACATGCATTGGCTTTTTCGCGGAATTCCTCTAAAGGAAAAGCTCACCCTGGACGGGCAAGGACTTTTCTCTAGACCATTTCACTGTACTCCCCTGTCGGTGTTGCCTTGGGTTGTTAACCCTGATTTCCATGACCACCTGGGGGTGTGGAAGAGACTCTCTAAATGGTCCCTAGGGGATTTGTTCGGAGATGAGGCAGCGCACACTGAGGATCTTTTGCAATGTATAGCAAGTGAGGTGGGCTTGGGCGACACCCATATCCAGCATGTTCGGTCTTTTTGGAAAAAGTTTTTAGGTCTGGAGACCCATAGATGTCCTCCTTCGTGGTTTGAGATGGTGGTCGCTCAGCCGACTCTCCCGGGCAAGTTGACCTCTTGCCTGTATTACCGATTGATCGCAGAAAATACCCCCAAACGTCCCTTTTTTCTAATGCAATGGGAGGGAGAGTTGGATATGGTCTTTTCTGAGGCCAATATTCGTCAGATACTGGAGAGGGCGCATGGTTTTTCTTCCTGTGTCCTCACTCAGGAAAATACCTATAAAGTGGTCTCACGCTGGTACAGGCATCCGGTTAGATTGGCACAGATGTATCCGCAGGCGTCGGATGGAACGTGGCACGCTGGTACACATCTGGTGGTCTTGTCCGGGACTTAGGGCTTTCTGGGAGATGGTGAATAATTGTGTAAATGAGATCTTGGGCTACACTATATTGTTAGAGGCTTCTTTGGTGCTGCTGAATTTGGATACCCAGAGTGTGCAACTGCGGAAGGGCTCATTACTCACCTTTCTTATTATTGCTGCCAAACTCTTGGTGCCCAGATTTTGGAACAGTACCTTGGTCCCTAGTCGAGAGGATTGGATGGATAAGGTTAACCAATTACAAAGGCTAGAGGAATTGACTAGTTGGGAAAGGGGGAAACATGACAAGCATTTAGATACCTGGGAACCGTGGCAGAGGTGGAAGAATACAGGTTCCACGAATGTGGTGACGGATGGACAGCCCCTCTCACACATAGCTGCTCAGCAGCTATAGATTTCAGGGTAACAGGGTTTGGGTGTTCTTTTCTTTAGTCTTATGCCTCACTGCTCTGTTAACCAACCCCGCTTTTCACCTTTATTCCTGCCCTCCCTCATCTTTCCCATTCCTCTCTTGCACTGCTTCTTCCTCCCCTCCTCGCCGCCTTATCTATCTCTCTTCCATCTTTCTTTTGGTCACTGACTCTTCTTTCGGATTGCACCACTGTGCTTCAGGATGATGCTGCCCCGACATCCATGATCTGACGTCCTTGTCTACTGTATTTGTCTTTGTCATTTGTTCTTTGTTGTTCGTTGTCTTTGTCCTATGTCTGGTGTTTTGTATCATGTTACGTTGTGTCATAACTGTCATTGTTTGGGTTCTTTGCTATGAGATACGTATTGGGCTCTCACACCCATGTTATGTCACATTAATCTGACTTGTAGACGGTTGCAGGAGTAGCTTGGGGTTAGTCAAAACCCCCTCCTGCAATAGATACTTATATGGACGTCCCGTAGGAAATTTTTCTACTGATGGGGATGAGTTACATATTGATGGTTGATGGAACAAGAACTTGTTGTATTTTTCTTAATGTCACTGTTTATTTCATGTACATAATGTATATGTTCTAAAAATTTCAATAAAGAAAGATTTGGAAAAAAAAAGAAAAAAGGGGAGCGAGCTGGCTAATTGTGTTCGGAAGACGCCAGTTCTTCCTGATTGCATGCCAAATTTTGATTGTTCCCCTGGTCATATCTGACAGCCCTTCTACCATTAAGGCATCCGAGGCAATGAGCCAAGGAAGATGTTTGAGCGGCACATCCACCCCTGCCTGTTCAATGTGTACCCACTGTTTTGTCGATGTGTGAAAATACCAATCTATGAGACGGCCTAAAACAGAAGCCTGAAAGTATTTTTTGAAATTCGGGAATCCAGCTCCCACATCCAATTTAGGATAATTTAGAATCTGCATGCCTATCCTTGGTCGAGTTTTGCCCCATATAAATCTGGTCAGAGCTGTTCGTAATGCACTAAAAAAGCTACAGGGAGGAGAGATGGGGATGGTTTGAAAAATATACAGAAAACGGGGCAAGATGTCCATTTTTACAGCATTCATTTTCCCAAACCACGACAGCCGCAGTTTACCATAGTTCAAGAGATCCTTATGCGCGCGGTCCAAGAGGGATTGATAATTAAGTGCGAACAGCTTTGACAAGTCAGGGGTGATAAGCACTTTTAGATATTTTATGGCTTCCGATTTCCATTTGAATGGAAAGTTGCTTATTGCATGTTCAACCTCTCTCTGCGGCAACGAAACATTTAGGGCCTCTGTCTTTGAATAGTTTACTTTGAAATTGCTCAAAAATCCGAACCTGTTGAATTCTTTCATTATGGAGGGAATGGATATTTGCGGTTTGGACACGAAGAGGAGAAGATCGTCTGCGTACAATGCCATTTTATAAGTTATGGACCCCAATGTGATCC
The DNA here is from genome assembly GCA_033576555.1 of Oophaga sylvatica. Taxonomy (NCBI): domain Eukaryota; kingdom Metazoa; phylum Chordata; class Amphibia; order Anura; family Dendrobatidae; genus Oophaga; species Oophaga sylvatica. The sequence goes on along the minus strand of JARQOD010000001.1, from coordinate 777,024,886 downwards.
CATGAATGTCACTATTTTTCCTTATTGCATTGGCCAAGTGCTCCATTACTATCACATATAGAAGGGGAGACAGTGGGCACCCCTGTCTAGTCCCGTTCCGTATCACAAAAGGTGATGATAAAATCCCATTAACCCTGACCCTAGCCGTAGGGCATGTATATAATGATAAGATCAATTGCAAAAAACGAGGCCCAATACCCATTTGACGCAAAGCTTCTCTCATAAACCCCCAGTGCACCCTATCAAAGGCCTTTTCCGCATCAACGGATATGAGGCCCATGGGCAAGGAACAACTCTTAGCTTTAGATATCAATAACATAGTCTTGATAGTCTTGTCCCTCGCTTCCCTGCCCTGCACGTTTCCTTCCTGATCTGTGTTGATAAAAGAGGGTAGTAACAGAGTGAGTCTTTCAGCTAGTACTTCAGAGAATATTTTGATATCTACATTTATTAATGATATAGACCTGTAATTAGCCATATTTGTGGGGTCTTTCCCTGGTTTGGGGAGGACACTGATATGTGCCTCCAATGACTGGGAGGCGAATCCTATCTCATCGTTCAATGAGTTAAATGTTTTATTCATAATGGGAGATAGCTGTGGTTTAAGGAATTTATAAAATGCTGGGGTGAATCCATCCGGGCCAGGGCTTTTACCAGCGGGTGTAGATTGGATCGCATGGCTAACCTCCTCCTCCGTAATATCCCCCTCTAACGCCCCACGTATCTGACTATCTAAGGATGGTAAGACAGTATCTCCAATATACTCCCTGATACGCTCGGCCAAGGCAGACGGGGAAAGGTCCGAATACTGTCCTTTAATATTATACAATTTCTCATAGTATGAGCGGAATATATCCACTATTCCTTTAGGGCTGTGCACATCCTTCCCATTTGTTTTTTTGATAAATGGGACATATGTTGCCGCAGAACGAGGATGAAGCAATCTTGCAAGCGTTCGGCCGCATTTATCGGATGATTCATAGAAAAAACTTTTAATATGTTCCCTATGTCTCAAGTATTTCTGATCCAGCAGAGCCCTAAGATCGCTCCTCTTTTTGGTCAGGTCTGCGAGAGTGTTAGGCAATAGTGATCTTTTATGTGACACTTCCAGGGTTCGTATTTCCCTCAGGAGGTCATCCACTCGCATGTTCTTTCCCTCAAGAGTCTCGAACCATGCTTAATCAACACCCCTCTCATGACACACTTCAGGGTCTCCCATTGCATAGGCACTGAAGTTTGGTCTTTTTCATGAACCTGTAAAAATGATTCAATAGTGTCTTTCAGCTCTGTCATACAGATGTTGTCTTTCAACAGGTGATCATTCATCTTCCAGGTCCATGAACGTTGAATAAGGGACGGAATAGATATGGATAAAAAGACTGGAGCATGATCTGACCACAGGATGTCGCCTATAGTAGCAGATGGGCTCCATGAAAGGGCATGGTGACTCAATAAGAGGAAGTCAATACGACTGTATGAGCTATGTGCAGAAGACAAATACGTATAATCCTTACCCTGAGGGTTCAATATGCGCCAGACATCTGTCAGCCTGAGGGCGTGGATGACCCGCTTTTACGATTGAAGTTGCCTAAGGGGGACGGCGCCCCTGCCAGAAGAGGAATCTATTGTGGGATTCCAGGTGAAGTTGAAGTCTCCTCCTACAATCATAATACCTTCTGCAAAATCAGAGAGAGATGTTAGAAAAGATCTACATACGGGAATCTGATCTTTGTTAGGAAGATACCAATTTGCTATTGTACACATTGTTTCTGCTATTTTGAGTTTGAGAAAGACAAGGGAATCCACAAGAGTACATGCCAATGGCTTGTGTATCGCTATAGACACCCCCTTAGAACGTGAGTCCGGATTAGTGCTGTGGAATCAACGAGTATAATATCTATCTCTCAATGCTGGCAAGTGACCATTTTTAAAATGTGTTTCTTGTAACATGAGAATCTGGACTCTATATTTGTGCATCGAGTACAGTATCTGCGAGCGCTTCTGAGGTACATTACATGTTTGCTTGTATGATGGGAAGGAGGGATTAGGATCACTCACAAATAAGGGAAACACACGAGGAGTGACGGGGTAAAAAGGCGATAAGGGGGATGAGAAGAGAGAAAAAAAAAGAAAAAGAAAAAACCAATAAAGAAGGAAAAAGAAAGAAAAAAACAAAACAAAACAAAATTAACTTATTATAACCCTATTTATAGGGTACAATAGTCTGGTGAGGGGAAGTAAACAATTTTACACCTGCCAGCAGTGTGTAAACCCCTTGGGAGGACTGACTTTCTACCGGGGAGTCCCCCCAGACCAGACATCAGGCCACGCCATATCACTTGCATTTTAAACAGCTGACCACCCACCTATTACCTACATTAATTTTCCCATGAGCTTACTGAGCGAAGCCCAACCAACAACCTGTAAAGATTGCAATAATAACATATGAACATAACGTTTCATTCCCGTTTTACAATAAAATATCGTATTCATTTACTCGCAACCAGAGATAATTGTCTGAAATATTTAAACTTTCTGAAATTTCTTATGAGAAGAACCAGCTATAATAGCCAATATGATGTATTAACCCTATTTTCTCATACTATAGAGCAGGGGTGGGGAACGTCCCTCTTTCCCCCACCCGTGGTCCTGGTGAGCGGAAGCGGAAGATGCAGCTCTTTCCATTGCTGCTTCCCCCCCACAGTGACAGCCGGGACTGTGCGCTCCTCCCGCCCCTCTCCTGCACGCCGCCTGTCGTGTGTGGGTAGAGCCGACAACGGGTAAGTGTGTGCACCTACGCAGGGCCGGCGTCACCACCCGGCATACCCGGGCAAGTGCCGGGGCCCTGAGCAGGCGGGGGGGCCCACTCGCCGTCGGGCACCCCAGCGCCCGTTAGCGGAGGAGAGTGGTGTCAGCGCCGCCACTGCCCCCCCCCCGCTTCCTCAGGGCCCCGGCAGCAGCTGGCACAATACTCACCTCTCCCCGTGCCTCCGCTGCTGCAGCTCCGGGCTCCAGGGGGCACCGGCGCTTCCTCTCATGGCAGCCGCTGAATGATGTCATCATTCAGCGGCCGGCTGAGGCAGAGAGCGCGCGGACGCCGGACAGGTGAGATGTGATGTGTATGTGTGTGTGTGTGTCTGTGTGTAGCAGTGTATGTGTATGTAGTGCGGTGTTTTGTGTGTGTGTGTATGTATGTATGTATGTGAGAGAGTGCTTGTGTGCTGCGGTGCTGTCTGTGTGTGGTGCTGTATGTGTGATGGTGGTGGGGGGAGGGCAGTGATGATGATAATGGGGAGCGATGATGATGGGGAGGCGATGATGATGATGGACAGGCATTGATGATAATGGGGAGGCAATGATGATGGGGAGGCAATGATGATGATGGGCAGGAATTGGTGATAATGGGGAGGCAATGATGATGGGGAGGCGATGATGATGATGGGCAGGCATTGATGATAATGGGGAGGCAATGATGTTGAGGAGGCGATGATGATGATGGGCAGGCATTGGTGATAATGGGGAGGCAATGATGATGGGGAGGCGATGATGATGATGGGCAGGCATTGATGATAATGGGGAGGCAATGATGATGGGGAGGCGATGATGATGATGGGCAGGCATTGGTGATAATGGGGAGGCAATGATGATGGGGAGGCGATGATGATGATGGGCAGGCATTGATGATAATGGGAGGAATGATGATGGGGAGGCGATGATGATGATGGGCAGGCATTGATGGTAATGGGGGCGATGCAATGATGATGATGGGGAGAGAATGATGATGATGAGGAGGCAATGATGATGATGGGGAAGCAATGATAATGATGGGGAGGCGATGATGATGATGGGCAGGCATTGATGATGATGGGGAGGCAATGATGATAATGGGGAGGCAATGGTGATGACGAGGAGGCAATGATGATGATGGGCAGGCAATAATGATCATGGGGAGAAGATGATGATGATGGGGAGGCAACGATGATGATAATGGGGAGTCTTTCCACAGAGCCTTTTCCTGAGCCGTAACAGTGCAGAACGCAGCACAGCGCAGAGGAAAGCTCCATATTTTGTATGGAGCATTATATGGGGACCAGTATCCTGTATGGAGCATTATATTGGGTCCAGTATTCTGTATGGAGCATTATTTTGGGTCCAGTATTCTGTATGGAGCATTATATGGGGGATGGGGGGGTGACATCCTGCATGGGGTATTATATGGGTGATGAGGGGGAGACTATGTGGTGCCCATAATATTGTATGGAGGACTGTACTGTCCAGTCTGCACTGTGCGCTGCGAGGATTTGGCGGTTTTTGAGCTATTGTAGGATTTACAATCGATATCACTCATGTAATGGAAGAAGTGAAGTATTTGGCATTGTACTGTATCTATATTTCTCTGCCGTATCTGTGCATCATGAATCGTGGTCTGTGTTAAAGGGCCCACTGTGGCAGAGAGCGCGCGGACGCCGGACAGGTGAGATGTGATGTGTATGTGTGTGTGTGTCTGTGTGTATCAGTGTGTGTGTATGTAGTGCGGTGCTTTGTGTGTGTGTGTGATGTATGTATGTGAGAGAGTGCTTGTGTGCTGCGGTGCTGTCTGTGTGTGGTGCTGTATGTGTGATGGTGGTGGGGGGAGGGCAGTGATGATGAAAATGGGGAGGCAATGATGATGGGGAGGCGATGATAATGATGGGCAGGCATTGATGATAATGGGGAAGCAATGATGATGGGGAGGCAATGATGATGATGGGCAGGCATTGGTGATAATGGGGAGGCAATGATGATGGGGAGGCGATGATGATGATGGGCAGGCATTGATGATAATGGGGAGGCAATGATGTTGGGAGAACGATGATGATGATGGGCAGGCATTGGTGATAATGGGGGGCAATGATGATGGGGAGGTGATGATGATGATGGGCAGGCATTGATGATAATGGGGAGGCAATGATGATGGGGAGGCGATGATGATGATGGGCAGGCATTGGTGATAATGGGGAGGCAATGATGATGGGGAGGCGATGATGATGATGGGCAGGCATTGATGATAATGGGGAGGCAATGATGATAGGGAGGCGATGATGATGATGGGCAGGCAATGATGATGATGGGGAGGCGATGATGATGATGGGCAGGCATTGGTGATAATGGGGAGGCAATGATGATGGGGAGGCGATGATGATGATGGGCAGGCATTGATAATAATGGGGAGGCAATGATGATGATGGGGAGACAATGATGATGATGAGGAGGCAATGATGATGATGGGGAAGCAATGATAATGATGGGGAGGCGATGATGATGATGGGCAGGCATTGATGATGATGGGGAGGCAATGAGATAATGGGGAGGCAATGGTGATGACGAGGAGGCAATGATGATGATGGGCAGGCAATAATGATCATGGGGAGAAGATGATGATGATGGGGAGGCAACGATGATGATAATGGGGAGTCTTTCACGAGCCTTTTCCTGAGCCGTAACAGTGCAGAACGCAGCAAGCGCAGAGGAAAGCTCATATTTTGTATGGAGCAATATATGGGGACCAGTATCTGTATGGAGCATTATATGGGTCCAGTATCTGTATGGAGCATTATTTTGGGTCCAGTATTCTGTATGGAGCATATATATGGGGGATGGGGGGTGACATCCTGCATGGGGTATTATATGGGTGATGAGGGGGAGATATGTGGTGCCCATATATTGTATGGGAGGACTGTACTGTCCAGTCTGCATGTGCGCTGCGAGGATTTGGCGGTTTTGAGCTATTGTAGGATTTACAATCGATATCATGGTAATGGAAGAAGTGAAGTATTGGCATTGTACTGTATCTATATTCTCTGCCGTAATCTGGGCATCATGAATCGTGGTCTGTGTTAAAGGGGGCCCACTGTGGCAGAAGAGCGGCGGACGCCGGACAGGTGAGATGTGATGTGTATGTGTGTGTGTGGTGTCTGTTGTATCAGTGTGTGTGTATGTAGTGCGGTGCTATTGTGTGTGGTGGTATGTATGTATGTGAGAGAGTGCTTGTGTGCTGCGGTGCTGTCTGTGTGTGGTGCTGTATGTGTGATGGTGGTGGGGGGAGGGCATGTGATGATGAAAATGGGGAGGCAATGATGATGGGGAGGCGATGATAATGATGGGCAGGCATTGATGATAATGGGGAAGCAATGATGATGGGGAGGCAATGATGATGATGGCAGGCATTGGTGATAATGGGGAGGCAATGATGATGGGGAGGCGATGATGATGATGGGCAGGCATTGATGATAATGGGGAGGCAATGATGTTGGGGAGACGATGATGATGATGGGCAGGCATTGGTGATAATGGGGAGGCAATGATGATGGGGAGGTGATGATGATGATGGGCAGGCATTGATGATAATGGGGAGGCAATGATGATGGGGAGGCGATGATGATGATGGGCAGGCATTGGTGATAATGGGGAGGCAATGATGATGGGGAGGCGATGATGATGATGGGCAGGCATTGATGATAATGGGGAGGCAATGATGATAGGGAGGCGATGATGATGATGGGCAGGCAATGATGATGATGGGGAGGCGATGATGATGATGGGCAGGCATTGGTGATAATGGGGAGGCAATGATGATGGGAGGCGATCATGATGATGGGCAGGCATTGATAATAATGGGGAGGCAATGATGATGGGGAGGCGATGATGATGATGGGCAGGCATTGATGATAATGGGGAGGCAATGATGATGGGGAGGCGATGATGATGATGGGCAGGCATTGGTGATAATGGGGAGGCAATGATGATGGGGAGGCGATGATGATGATGGGCAGGCATTGATGATTTTGGGGAGGCAATGATGATGATGGGGAGGCGATAATGATGATGGGCAGGCATTGGTGATAATGGTGAGGCAATGATGATGGGGAGGCGATGATGATGATGAGCAGGCATTGATGATAATGGGGAGGCAATGATGATGGGGAGATGATGATGATGGGCAGGCATTGATGATAATGGGGAGGCAATGATGATGGGGAGGCGATGATGATGATGGGCAGGCATTGGTAATAATGGGGAGGCAATGATGATGGGGAGGCGATGATGATGATGGGCAGGCATTGATGATAATGGGGAGGCAATGATGATGATGGGAGGCGATGATGATGATGGGCAGGCATTGATGATAATGGGGCGGCAATGATGATGGGGAGGCAATGATAATGATGGGCAGGCATTGATGATAATGGGGAGGCAATGATGATGGGGAGGCGATGATGATGATGGGCAGGCATTGATGATATTGGGGAGGCAATGATGATGGGGAGGCGATGATGATGATGGGCAGGCATTGGTGATAATGGAGAGGCAATGATGATGGGGAGGCGATGATGATGATGGGCAGGCATTGATGATAATGGGGAGGCAATGATGATGATGGGGAGACGATGATAATGATGGGCAGGCATTGATGATAATGGGGAGGCAATGATGATGGGGAGGCGATGATGATGATGGGCAGGCATTGATGATAATGGGAGGCAATGATGATGGGGAGGCGATGATGATGATGGGCAGGCATTGATGATAATGAGGAGGCAATGATGATGGGGAGGCAATGATGATGATGGGCAGGCATTGATGATAATGGGGAGGCAATGATAATGATGGGGAGACAATGATGATGATGAGGAGACAATGATGATGCTGGGGAAGCAATGATAATGATGGGGAGGAGATGATGATGATGGGCAGGCATTGATGATAATGGGGAGGCAATGATGATGGGGAGCGATGATGATGATGGGCAGGCATTGATGATAATGAGGAGGCAATGATGATGGGGAGGCGATGATGATGATGGGCAGGCATTGATGATAATGGGGAGGCAATGATGATGATGGGGAGACAATGATGATGATAAGGAGGCAATGATGATGATGGGGAAGCAATGATAATGATGGGGAGGCGACGATGATGATGGGCAGGCATTGATGATGATGGGGAGGCAATGATGATAATGGGGAGGCAATGGTGATGATGAGGAGGCAATGATGATGATGGGGAGGCAATAATGATGATGAGGAGAAGATGATGATGATGGGGAGGCAACGATGATGATAATGGGGAGTCTTTCCACAGAGCCTTTTCCTGAGCCGTAAAAGTGCAGAACGCAGCACAGCGCAGAGGAAAGCTCCATATTTTGTATGGAGCATTATATGGGGACCAGTATCCTGTATGGAGCATTATATTGGGTCCAGTATTCTGTATGGAGCATTATTTTGGGTCCAGTATTCTGTATGGAGCATTATATAGGGGATGGGGGGGTGACATCCTGCATGGGGTATTATATGGGTGATGAGGGGAGACTATGTGGTGCCATAATATTGTATGGAGGACTGTACTGTCCAGTCTGTACTGTGCGCTGTGAGGATTTGGCGGTTTTTGAGCTATTGTAGAATTTACAATCGATATCACTCATGTAATGGAAGAAGTATTTGGCATTGTACTGTATCTATATTTCTCTGCCGTATCTGTGCATCATGAATCGTGGTCTGTGTTAAAGGGGCCCACTGAGGCTCTTTCGCCCGGGGCCCATAAAAACCTGAGTACACTCATTGCTCGGGCTTTCCTGAGCATGCTCGGGTGTCCGAGTATTTTGGCATGCTCGGAGATTTAGTTTTCGTTGCCTCAGCTCCCTGATTTGCAGCTGCTGGACAGCCTGAATACATGTGAGGAATGCCTGTTTGTTAAGGAATCCCCACATGTATTCAGGCTGTCCAGCAGCTGCAAATCATGCAAATGCGTCGACAGAAACTAAATCTCCGAGCACGCCAAAATACTCAGAGGACACCTGAGCATGCTTGGAAAACCCGAGCAACGAGTATACTCGCTCATCATTATTAATAATTTTATGCGGCCCCCGAACACTATTATAAAATTCCAAATGGCCCTCGGCAGAAAAAAGGTTGCCCACACCCTGATCTAAGGTCATGCTACTCGGAGGGCATCTGGGATTTTCAAAGAATCTAATCCCCTGTTGCCATAAACTTCTGATAAGAGGTAATACAGGGAGCAGCCTGACTGCATCCAAAGACCTTTTTTTTTTTTTTCTCATGATCTTTAAAGGGCTTATGTATTCTCCCTTCTCCCACATGTAGGTTGTATAATACCATATATTGTAATACCTATGCGTCTATTAGAAACTCCCAAGATTTCCCTAATGTCTTACGACTACATTCACGCGCCATCAGACAGCACTTGGACCAACGATGTATCAGTGGGAGTTTTATTTTCTTTCCAGGACCGAATGTCCACATCAAGAAAAAAAAAATCATTGCATGCACTAGTGTCTTATCAATTTCAGATGAGACTTGTTTAGGTTTATGGGTGCTCAAAAAAATAAAATAAAATCATATCACATAAGAAGCATCTACATTTTTTATGGATACGTTACAACTACTTAACATTTTTGGTCATGCAAATTTTTTGGGCTGATTTTATAAAAAAGTGCCTGATGGAAGGAAAAAATTATTATTATTATTATTTCATTCTTTTGTATCCTGGGTGGAATATGGTTGGCTTTTATATTCTTGTGTGAACTTGGCCTAACAGGACAGCATCCAAAGTATTTTACAAAATGATCAATGAAAGATGGTTGAAATCTAAATAAAATAAAAAATACGCATCAAAACAAGTTTTCCATTTTGTCATAGTGCTGTATCTTATTTTTTGTTAAAGTGGGTTAATCTTCTTGCATGTTGCTCATATCATAAGTTCCTACTTCCATTATGTATTAAAGCTGCTGTTAGCAGAATGATGTTCTTGTAATCGGCCTAAAAGTCATAAAAGGACATGGGACAGTGGGTTTGTTTGCAAGAACTACGGTAGTTAAATCACTGTGATGTAATGGTAATTGTGTGTTTTATTAGACGGGCCCTTTTTGAAGATGCAAAAAACCTGATCACATGTAATATGTGGAGGAACCTGATAAAGGATTTAATTTCCCTGCAGCTCCCCGCAGCAGAATTAAAGCTTTATACAATTGCTATTTAAAGTGACACTGTTAATCTGCAGGTTAATAGCATTCTGAACCTGCCTGACACCGGCCCTTAGAGCTTTGTTTCCCCTGCAGTGTTCGAGGTTCAGCCATGGGGTCGGCGCCGGTGCCTGTTCAGTCACTGCTCTGTGTACAGAGAACAGTGGCTGTAACCACACCCCCCAGCAGAGACTGAAAGCTGTATCAGCATTAGGGTGTGCTGTCAGTCAGTGCCGGGGCGTGGCTACAGCCTATTCAAAGAACGGTGACTAAAATCGTGCCAGTGCCGCCCCTGTGACCGAAATCCAAACGCTGTCGGGGGGAATAAAGTTAATTTCCTCCCATCAGTGGGGCTCATTTTAGACAATTTTGTAAATGCATATTGTGGAGGACACCCCTGGGTTCCTCCCACGTCACCAATGTGACGAAACTACACAGGCACAGCTCTCCGGCGCCCCCTTTGTATCTCAGGTCAGTAAGGGAACTGCACCTAGAGCAAATGGCCGCAGGGGAGGATGTCCTGTTACCCACTGGGTATTCTGAGATTCGTGATCAGAGTAAAAGCATCAGCCCAAAATTAATTTTATGGTTTAATTGCCTTAAGGGCGCACTAGATAATTACAGAAATATACAGTGAGCTATACAACGGAATTGCAGTGGATTTGAAGTCAGAGTAAAATACAACAATAATGGTACAAGGTTTAGAGGTATTAAGCTAGAGGTCAATGTTACCAGGCTGTAGGTTGCATGTGGATGCCGGGAGCGCTGCGATCCACAGGTACAAATCTTAGTTGCCGGACAATCCTCAAAACGTGTGCCGCTGCTCCCTTGGCAGATCTGTCCCCTTTGGTTTCTTCTTAGATCTTCATCGTCTTGTTCTTCTGTGTGAATAGCTAGTGTCTCTGCCATGGGCTCACAGTTCTTAAACCTGCTAGGTCCCTCCCCTCGGTGTCAGAGGGTGGGCTAATAATCTCCACCCTCAGCTCCCTGCAGAATTTATTCCCAATATCTAAGAAAGGGGTTAACTTTCTCCAGGACGATCGGATCAGGACACGAGAGGTACCAGTGGATGCAGTTTGTTTTGCCTGTCGCGTGGAGATCAAATATGGCCCATTTGGCCCTCCACGGTGACCGAAATCTCTATATCTCAGGTCCCCGAGCCATCACCGACTCGGGAGTTGCACTGTCAGATGCCCGAGGTCCGCAGGATCACGCAGATATTTTTATGAGCCTGTACCTCGAAAGGCGTGCTCATAATTCATAATCCTAGAACGGAGTCGTAGTGGCTGGGAGAGACAAAGGATGTGCTTTCTGTGTCTAGCTGACAGGTATAATCTAATTGAAGCCCCCAGACATCTCCAGGCCCCATGCTGGCATGACTCCAGACTAAAGGGTATGCGACACTAAGCGAGATCGCTAGCGAGATCGCTAACGAGATCGCTACTGCGTCACCATTTATGATGCAGTAGCGATCTCGTTAGCGACTTAGCTGTGTGTGACATGTAGCAGCGATGTGGCCCCTGCTGAGATGTCGTTGATCGCTTATGAACGTTCTGAGCCGTTTTTTGGTCGTTGGTGTCCCACTGGTGAGCCTGAATCGCTGAGTGTGACACCCTTTATGAACGACTTCACCAGCGTCGCAGGTGGGACTAGGTTTTCCCAACGACCACAGAGGTCATTATACAGATCGCTGATGAGTTGTGTTTGGAATCACAGATCGCTGATGAGTTGTGTTTGGAATCTAACTAGCGATCACATAGCGATCGCACTAGCGATCTCGCCAGGTTAAGTCGTTGTCATGATCGCTGGTGCGATCGCTAAGTGTGGCAGTGCCTTAAAGGTACTGTCACACTAAGCGAGATCGCTAACGAGATCGCTAAAGCGTCAGCTGTTGTGAATGTGTTAGAAATGAGTTCTGAGCAGAAGCTCCCTCTGGTGGTTGCAGACAGTGCTGAACCATTTAGTGAAGATTGGCAATCAGGAGTTACAGACTGGTCCTATATAAGGGAGGTTCCCTCCCATCAGGGTTGCCGGTGATCAATTGTTCTTGTCTCAACTGTGGTTCCTGGTTCACTTGGAAGCTTGCTGAATCTTGCCTCTTCTCCTGCTCTCAGATAAGACATTTTCTGTTTTTATTTTTGTGCTTGCTTTTTGCATTGTTTCCTGCACTTTTGTGGAGGTCAGCCAGGTCCCCTCCGGGGGCTTGTGCTCCTCTCGGTTTGTCTGAGCCACTGTTGTTTGTTCATTTGCCTTTTCCAGTTTTTCTTCAGTGGCTGTGGCTTAGTTTTGTTACACCAGAGAACTAATTTAGGTGGTAGAGGTCGTGTGATCTCAGGTGTTTTTGCAATTAGTAGAGTTGGTACTTTTTAGGGTTTTTTGGGATTGCAGTAAGTGTCCTTCCTATCCTTTTCTGTCTAGGAAGATTGGGCCCCAACGTTTGCTCATACTATTTTCTGTCTGTGTCTGTATTTCCTCTTGTCTAACCGCCATTACATGTTTGGGGGCTTCCTATGTTCTTTGGGATCTGCTCCGGGGCAGATAGCTTTTCCTCTTTCTATCTTTAGGTGTAGTTAACCTCTCAGGCTGTGACGAGGCGTCTAGGACAAACGTAGGTACGCTCCACGGCTGCCTTTAGTTGTGGTGGTTTGTCAGGGTACTGCAATCCAGTAGATTCCAACCTCTCTGGTGTATTGCCGTTTTTGCTTGCTCTCCTCAGCTACCAAATCATAACAGTCAGCGATTTTATGACGCAGTAGCGATCTCGTTAGCGATGCAGCTGTGTGTGACATGTATCGGTAATGTAGCCCCTGCTGCGATGTCGCTGATTGTTCATGAACGTTCTGAGCCGTTTTTTTGGTCGTTGGTGTCCCGCTGGTGAGCCTGAAACGCTGAGTGTGACACCCTTTATGAACGACTTTACCAGCGTCGCAGGTGGGACTAGGTTTTCCCAACGACCGCAGAGGTCGTTATACATATCGCTGATCTCTGATGAGATCTTTGTGTTTGAAAGCTAACTAGCGACCACATAGCGATCGCACCAACGATCTCGCCAGGTCGTGTGGTTGTCATGATCGCTAGTGTGATCGCTAAGTGTGACAGTGCCTTAAAGCTTTGAAGTTCTGTTTTGGGCCTGATCTATTTAGCATACTAATAGACCTTTTTATTCACAGTGGAGACTAAACTCTGTTGTATTGAATATGCCCATTCCAAGGGGGCCAGGAGCAGCCAGCTGCCTGTGGCTCTGTGAACAGACAAAATGGCCCCTGGGACAGGCCAGTGTCCAAGATAGTAATGAAAATATATGGGGTGCACCTAATGTCTATCAATATATACGGGTGCAGAACCTTGCATGGAAAAGAACCATGTAAAGAACCATAAGAGAAAAGACCAAGCAATAATAGGTCCGCACACCTGAACAATTTTTAAGTGCAAAAAATTTAACAAATTTTATTTGAAAAAGCAAGACAGACAAAAAGATAAAAACACTTAAAAATACATAGATGCCAAAAAACATCCACGCACCAGGGCTCAATTATATATGTAACAGTACAATATAGCCATATATCATGTGATGAACATAGATAAAGATATATATCATATACCCACACAATCTGTCAGTAAATCTGAATCAAAATATATACACCACCTTATCACATGTAATTTAGCCAACACACACATGGGGACCTAGAGATAAATTTGGGATTGGAAATGGAACATGAGTATCCACATATCGGCATAATAGTATATATATGTGTCACCTTGTGAAGATTGAATAAATGGTAACAGGTAAGTCCCTAAAGACGGAAGTAGGGGGGTAATCCGATACTCTTCCAAAATCCAAGGACCCCAAGATTGATCCCCATGCTGGAATCAAAACGCCATAAATGGCAAAAGGTACCAAGAGCCACTGGTCAGGTGCGTGAGAAGGCCCCACGCGTATCGCTGCCGCTCGGCAGCTTCGTCAGGGGAAGTGAGTCTACCTTGTCAATATCCTATATATTTATATACTTACAAATTGGCCGCATCACATACCGATGTGCTTTAATTCAAACGTCCACAAGCGTGGAGCAAGTATCATACTGCAAGTAGTAAACATGGTCGCCATGATGGGGAGGAGCTCCCATGTAATGACGTTGGTATGTAACATCTCGCGAGATGTTGGGAGGCAAAGAGAGACGATGCGCATGCGCAGTGGGATAGACCGGTCTATCCAGGCAACAATAAGTTGCCGGATCCCTTAGAAGTAATTCCTAAATAGATATTACCAACTTCACATTAGATGCCCATCTCAGAGGGACAAAAATAATGGGAAAAAGAAGGGGGGGAGGAAATGTATACATATATTATACAGAAAAATGAAAAACATGAAAATGAAATGATATAAACTAAATAATAAACATAAAAAATAAATATAAAGAAAAAATATAATAATTATGTATAAATAAATAAAGAGTGTGTATAGAAATAAAGAAAAACAAAAGAAAAGAGAATAAAATAATAAAAAAATACTAAAAAATAATAAATAATGAAAAATATATATTGACAAAAAATTGAAAAATAAAAATAAATAAAAGTAAAAATAATAAAAAATAATAAATAAAAATAAATATAAATAAAATAAAAATAAATAAAAAATATAAAAATAAAAAAAATATATATAAAGAATAAAAAATAAAAAATAAAAATAAATAAATGAATAACATGAATATATGTATATATTAATCCCCCATGAGATCATGTAAGTACAGATCACAGTGTTGTTCCAGAATTCCAAATAGTCCCTCCAGGAATGACCAAGTATGGTATAACGGCATCATCCTAAGTGAATATCATAACTCGTTGTCGTAAGGTAATAACAAAAGAATAAATAATTCTGTTCACTTCAAAGGCAGATCCCAAGGTCAATATGACGGTTGGTGCATGGAACTATATCCTTATCCATTAGTCCATGTCAGGACCTCTTCCTCCTGTCCTGGTCCCTCACATAGTAGTGAAGAAGTGTATCCATTCCATGGCAGATGTCCAAGGATCAAGATTCTGGAGATGTCCTAATTGAGTCCAAAAGCTGAAAGATCTCCTCCTTGGCCCATGTGAGAAAAAACGGGTGCATATTAAAAATCTGAGGGGTGATGAAAATAAAAATAAAAAATATATATAAAATATAATGATACAAATGTTGAGAGTAGTAAAGATCAATAATAAGAAATGGTTGACAATCTGTATCATTCAACCCAAAAAAACAGTATATAACAGCTCCTCATTTAGTCCTCACGGCGAGACTGACTGTAATTCAAAAATCCATCGGGATTCCATCTGGAGTAGACGTTTACCATTGTCACCCCCCCTGGAGTTGGAAAAGACCCTCTGTAGACCCACTATTTGTAAACCAAAACATTGCCCTTGTGCATGTCCAAAAAATGGGCAGCAATTGGTGTAAGTGTCCTCCCTTTTTTTAGGTCAGCTGCTGCTAAATGGATGGTGGACATATGTTTTTGGGCCCTCTTTCTCAACTCCTGCGAGGTTTGTCCCACATACACCTTCCTACAGGGGCATATGAGCGCATATATTACATCCCTACTTTTACAATTGACATATGCCCTCAATGGGTGTCTTCTAAGGTTGAGCGGATTGAGAAAAGCATCACGTGTAGGAGTCATAAAGGTACAGATGCTACAGTCTCCACATGGAAAAGATCCTTTCAACACAATACCCCTATTGAGTTTACTCGTGGGTCGGACAAAATGACTTTTCGTGAGCACATCCCGCAAATTCGGTGCCCTCCTGGCTGACAAGAAAGGGCGCGTACTGGTAACCAGGGAAGTCTGTGTGTCTAACGTGAGTATAGACCAATGCCTAGATAAAATATTGTGTACCTGGTGCCAACTGGTGTTGTAATCCGTCACAAAACGGATGCGGGAATTCAGGTCACGATTTTGCTTGGATAGTAAAGAAGCTTGATCCAAAGTCCGAGCTCGTTGAAAGGCCGTTGAAATGACACGTCTTGGGTACCCACGTCTTTTGAATCGTGCAGTAAGATCTTGAGCCTGAAGGGTGAAGTCTTCGTCTCGTGTACAGTTTCTTCTCACTCTAAGAAATTGGCCCGTCGGCACACCCCTTTTGGTATGCTTGGGATGGAAACTATTGTACTCAAGCAACGAGTTGGTAGCCGTTGGTTTACGGTATAAGGTTGTAGCCAATCGTGTGTTGTCCACAAAAACGGTCAAGTCCAAAAAAGTAATAGAACTGCAGGAGATCGAGTGGGTGAGAAAAATATTAAGGGAGTTACAATTCAAATTGTTCAAAAATTCAACACACTCCGATTCTGTACCCTTCCATAGGAAGAATACATAATCTATGAAACGATGCCAATGACAAACCTGGTTGCGAAAGGCCTCAGATTCATAGACAATGGTCTCCTCCCACCATCCCAAAAAGGTATTTGCATAAGCTGGCGCACAGCGGGCCCCCATTGCCACTCCAGAACCCTATCAAAGAGGAAGAAATTGTGTTGTAGGATGAATTTTAGAAGATCCAACAGAAATACATTATGCCCTTGATCAAAGCACTCACGTTTGTCTAAGAATAATTTAACGGCCTCAATGCCATCCTCATGTCTGATATTTGAGTACAATGATTCTATGTTGCATGTGACAAGGAGAAAATCCCCTGGCAATGTAATCCCTCGACATATTTCAATAAAATGCGCTGAATCCCTGACAAAGGAAGGAAGGGACATGGCTAATGGTTGTAGAAAAAAGTCAACATAGGTGCAAGCCCGTTCACACATACTCCCTATGCTGGAAACTATAGGCCGACCAGGGGATCCATGGCATTTTTGTGGATCTTGGGCAACATATAGAACGTGGAGGTCACTGGATGCTCCACCCACATGTATTTTTTCTCATCCAGGGTAATAATGCCAAGCCGAAAAGCCCTTTCCAATAAGGAATGGAACTTCTTCAGGAAAACAGAAGTAGGATCAGATGGCAATTTCTGATAGAATTGGGAATTATTCAATTGTCTCCTGGCTTCCTTAGTGTACAAGTGGGTGGGCCAGAGGACCACGTTGCCCCCCTTGTCCGCCTCTTTAATCAAGAAAGTATCATTGGTTTTAAGTGTATGCAGGGCCTGTTTTTCAGCCATTGTAAGATTAGGAGAGGAACTTACCCGCGGTGTCATAGACATAATGTCCCGTTTAACCAATTCAAAGAAGATTTTTATGGCCGGAATCAGTGTTGTTAGATTTTCCGATTTATATTTCTTTTTTTTCCTAAAATGATAAAAGTAAAGAAATGAAATATTGGCAAGAAACTAACGATGGGAAACAGAACCAACTTCCCCGTCAGCCTTCTTGAAGCAAGTTCAGTAGCGCTACTTTGCCAAAGGTCAGCGCTGTCAGCCAGGCATACCACTCCTGTGCCTGTCCTCAGAAATTACCGCTGCCTGCGACTGTCTTGACAGATCAAAGGCTTGCTGTACCGTTGGACCCAAAGAATCTGTGTTGTTGTTTTTTTTTGTTTTTTTTTTGGGAATGTTCATTCTCTCTTTGTGAAATTGGTTTTGTATTGTTCTTTCTTTCATTGTTGTGACATCCTGCATTTATCAGTTGACATGTTGTCTTTCCAGATGAACAGGGCTGAGTTGAGATCAAGTTTCTCCAATGTATGTGATAGAAAAGCTCCCACCAATCAGTTGCAATTGGTGCCATTATATATTTTTTTCTTTTACGTTAAGTAATGTTGTATTACTACATTAGAATGCAAGTATCTGGTGCTTATGTATCTTTTTTTTTTTTCCTCCTTATGCAAAAGACCATATAAGGGTTAATATATGACCCTGCAACCCTTTAAATTAGTCTCTGGTAGGGTTGAGCATTCCGATACCGAAACCCGGTTCCGATACCTGAAATCCAATGTAAGTCTATGGGAACAAAATATCGGAATATTTTTAATTCCGATATTTTGTTCCCATAGACTTACATTGGATTTCAGGTATCGGAACCGGGTTTCAGTATCGGAATGCTCAACCCTAGTCTCTGGCATAAAATAGCCCCAAATAACATTTGCATTAAAAATGTTTCCAACTTACTACCTTTTTGGGCCAGTAAATTAATTTTTAATAAGTGTGTGGGTTCAGGTGCAGCATAAGACTTGCTGTATCCTACGCCAGAAATCTGGCGTTCATCATTGCTGAAATTCTAATGCCGGCTCCCAACTGGCATAATAAGGACTTGCCAAGGATGCACCAAATTGACTCTTTCATAAATTTGGGGCATCTAACTTGAGGGTACTTATTAATCAGTCTATATAAATGTACCACTTCTCCCACCCCCAGTAAAATGCGTAGGTTCATTTTCTAACCTGGGACCCCACTGGTGTAAAACGGTAATAAGCACTTTGGCATTTTTTTTCTTTAGTCAGATGCAGATTCTTTGCTGTAAGAGCAGTGAGACTATGGAACTCTGCCACATGATATTGTAATGGTTTGTTCGCTGCTAAAATTTAAAAAGTCTGGATGCATTTCTTGAACAATGTAATATTACAGGATATTGCCACTAGATTCTGTGTTGGAGCGCAGGTCCTGGGAGTTAGTCTGGTTGCAGTATGGAGTCAGGAAGGAATTTTTTTCCCCTACTATGGAGCTATTAGTGTCTGCCCCATGGGGTTTCTGCCTTCCTCTGGATTAACATGTTAGGCTGTAGGTTGAACTCAATAGATTTAGAGGGGTTCTCCATTACCAGGACAATCCCTTCTGGAGCTAAATATTTGTGCCTGATTAAAATTAAGAAAGCCTATGCTCTCCTCCCGTGCCGGCGCCGTTTCCACGGTGTCGGCACTTGCTCTGCCCGGGGCTACCGTGCTGTTATGACATGTGACCACGGCGACCAATCAGCACTGGCGTCGCTGTCTCCGCCTTTGGTTGAATTGAACATAAAGAGGAAGTCTGGGCTGCGGCTGATCTGACTTCCTCTTCATGTTCAAGATTTACGAAGGCGAAAACAGTGACGCCGTTTGGGCGCTGGGATCACGTATCCGAAAACCCGGACGAGACCCATGGGGAGAGCAAGTGCCGACACTGCAGGAACAGCGCCGGCGCGGGAGGAGTGTATAAGCTTTTTTTACTTTATCGGGGTGAAGCGTGGGGTATGAGTAGGGGTTGTCCAAGTAGTAGACAACGTCTTTAAGTCTACCTTCAATCTTCAACTATGAAATTCTCAGCAGATTAGTTATAGCCTAGTCCCAAGATCATTTCCCCACCAAGATCTCTTAGAAGACCGCTGAGAAGGGCACATCTCACGAGGCAGGCGTGACCACCTCCTGCCTGAGCGTGCACTGTGGGGGTAATAGAAAGGCTCTAGACCAGGGGTGGGGAACGTCTGGCCAGCGGGCCGTATACGCCATATCACCTGGTCCGGCCCGGCAGCCACTGTTCGCTGATGACACTTTTTCAATAAAGTTTTGCTGTCTGCGCCACCCACAGGCCTCTCGCAGTGCTGCGCACCGGAACCCCCCTCTTTACCCCACCTGTGGTCCTGGTGAGCGGAAGCGGAAGATGCAGCTCTTTCCACTGCTGCTTCCCCCCCACAGTGACAGCCGGGACTGTGCGCTCCTCCCGCCCCTCTCCTGTCGTGTGTGGGTAGAGCCGACAGCGGGTAAGTGTGTGCACCTACGCAGGGCCGGCGTCAGCACCCGGCATACCCGGGCAAGTGCCGGGGCCCTGAGCAGGCGGGGGGGGCCCACTCGCCGTCGGGCACCCCGGCGCCCGTTAGCGGAGGAGAGTGGTGTCAGCGCCGCCACTGGCCCCCCGCTTGCTCAGGGCCCCGGCAGCAGCTGGCACAATACTCAACCTCTCCACGTGCCTCTGCTGCCGCAGCTCCGGGCTCCAGGGGGCACCAGTGCTTCCTCTCACGGCAGCCACTGAATGACGTCATCATTCAGCGGCCGGCTGTGGCAGAGAGCGCGCGGACGCCGGACAGGTGAGATGTGATGTGTATGTGTGTGTGTGTGTCTTTGTGTATCAGTGTGTGTGTATGTAGTGCGGTGCTTTGTGTGTGTGTGTGTGTATGTATGTATGTGAGAGAGTGCTTGTGTGCTGCGGTGCTGTCTGTGTGTGGTGCTGTATGTGTGATGGTGGTGGGGGAGGGCAGTGATGATGATAATGGGGAGGCAATGATGATGGGGAGGCGATGATGATGATGGGCAGGCATTGATGATAATGGGGAGGCAATGATGATGGGGAGGCGATGATGATGATGGGCAGGCATTGGTGATAATGGGGAGGCAATGATGATGGGGAGGCAATGATGATGATGGGGAGACAATGATGATGATGGGGAGGCAATGATGATGATGGGGAGGAAATGATAATGATGGGGAGGCGATGATGATGATGGGCAGGCATTGATGATGATGGGCAGGCATTGATGATGATGGGGAGGCAATGATGATAATGGGGAGACAATGATGATGATGAGGAGACAATGATGATGATGGGGAGGCAATAATGATGATGGGGAGGCGATGATGATGATGGGGAGGCAATAATGATGATAATGGGGAGTCTTTCCACAGAGTCTTTTCCTGAGCCGTAACAGTGCATAACGCAGCACAGCGCAGAGGAAAGCTCCATATTTTGTATGGAGCATTATATGGGGACCAGTATCCTGTATGGAGCATTATATGGGGACCAGTATCCTGTATGGAGCATTATATTGAGTCCAGTATTCTGTATGGAGCATTATTTTGGGTCCAGTATTCTGTATGGAGCATTATATGGGGGATGGAGGGTGACATCCTGCATGGGGTATTATATGGGTGATGAGGGGGAGACTATGTGGTGCCCATAATATTGTATGGAGGACTGTACTGTCCAGTCTGTACTGTGCGCTGCGAGGATTTGGCGGTTTTTGAGCTATTGTAGAATTTACAATCGATATCACTCATGTAATGGAAGAAGTGAAGTATTTGGCATTGTACTGTATCTATATTTCTCTGCCGTATCTGTGCATCATGAATCGTGGTCTGTGTTAAAGGGGCCCACTGAGGCTCTTTCGCCCGGGGCCCATAAAAACCTGAGTACACTCATTGCTCGGGCATCGCCTGGACATCCCCCAAGCAGCAAACCGTATACACAGCTCCCGACCGACGAACTTGCAGGCGAAAAGGGAAGCCCCAAGAATACAAGATGCCCTGTTGCCTCAAGGTTTCCACCAATGGCTTCAGCGCCTTCCTCTTCTGCAATGTGCGGCGCGACAAGTCTGATAGTAACTGGACAGGGTAATCCTGGTATAGAATAGAGTCCATTTTCCTGGCTTTCAACATGATGCTGTCTTTTATTTTATATTTTATATCACGTCGCGAGGCTTTGAAGCATCAGGGGGTCTAGGGCCTAGGGATCTGTGAGCCCTGTCCAGTTCGATCTCACTGTCCAGGGGCATCCCCAATATAGAGTTGAATAAATGACAGACAACTTCGTCTAGGTTATTGTGCTCTATAGACTCTGTGAGTCCTCTTATCCTAATATTATTACGCCAT
Source organism: Oophaga sylvatica (assembly GCA_033576555.1). Lineage (NCBI taxonomy): Eukaryota > Metazoa > Chordata > Amphibia > Anura > Dendrobatidae > Oophaga > Oophaga sylvatica. The sequence goes on along the minus strand of JARQOD010000001.1, from coordinate 777,003,334 downwards.
CCTCTATTTTCAATATCATCTATCAAGTCAGTCAAATATTCCAAGTGATGAGTATGAGAGGACAGTGTCTGCTCATGGGTATTAACTTGTTGAGTAATTGACATTGTATGTGTCTCATTAGCAGAGACCTTTTCAATTAACTCTTGCATTTCGACTCTGAGAGAAGCTGCCTCAGCTCTATAAGATGATTCCAGCCTGGACATATAATTTTCCATGTCCTCCCTGGTTGGGATAGTTGTATGCGGGCTCTGAGGTCTTTCCATACTGCCTCACTTTGTGATATATCCTGTAACTGGCTCCCTTCTGAACAGTTGGGGGAAGGGGGACACTGCGCCGCGGCGGTGGGATCTCTCTCTGATGTGCTTTGAAGGCCTCCCGGGGGAGAGTACCCCTCTATATCTGCGTCCTCAGTAGCTCTAATCTTCCCCCCGTCCGCCTGCTGAGGCCCCGCTGTGTCCACGCACCTGGTTTCTCTAGGCGCGGGTCCGGGATCCGCCATCTTATATCCTCCCGATTCCTCTCTCTCCGCAGTCCGATCTCCAGTTCCCCCCTGGGGCCAGCATGTCGGTTCTCCAGCTTTCAGCGGGGTCTGCTTCACCATCTGCGCGCCCCGCAGGGTGATCGTCTCGGATACCTCCGGCTTCTCTGGAAGGAGCCGAGGAGAGCCGAGCAGGAGCTGCCGCCATCTTAGATCCTGTCCTCACAGCAGGAGTGAGAGCTTTGCTTCTCAGGAAGCGAGTAATGGTTGTTGGTGGGGCTTTTTGGGTGTCCACGCCGGTCTGTGTCGTGTCCTTCTTTCTTTTAGCAGGCATCAGTGGGAATTGTTCTAATTTGTAAGGGTCTGTGTGTAGCCCAGCTGTGACTGGAGCCACATGTTACCCTGGAGGATGCACGAAAGGTAAATCCATGATAACCTATAAGCACACAACACTTCACATTTTCCCTGGTTCCACCAGAGGGAGCCCTTGAGACGACAGTAGTGAGAAGAAGGCAGTCTAGCTGAGAGTTAGCTAGTCGTTGGTTTTACCTCAGAATGGCAGTTATCTCAGATCAGTTTAGCCGGAGGGCTGAGACAGACAAGCTAGTTACCTCAGACGAGTAGAGAGGGAAAGACTAGCCAAAGAAAGCCTTATCTGAAAGCCTGAGGACTTCAGGACCTACTCAGCTTACATCGTGGAGTCCAGTGTAGTGGAAAGGATTGCCACTTAGTCTGGTCAAAGTTGAGTCCACTGAGAGTGCTTCAGCGAGCGTTTCAGTAAGTAAGCGTGCCGACGCTTGGAGAGCGGTGAAGAAAAGAAAGCTGACATCTGCTGCTAGTTTGTGCTTATGATAGTGGTGAGAGTAGGACGAAAGGCAGGTGGAAGAAAGAGGAAAAGAGAGTGACCGAGGTCAACCAGCATTGATAGCTTACCTCCACTCTGCACCACCGGACACCGGGTCAGCGCTTACCAGCATCTGCACGACTGGTAGGAGACACCAGAGACCCTGGACTTATAGTCGCAGGGGCCCAGCAGTGCTGATACGTAACCGAGGTTAGGAAGACGGGGGTCTGGCAGGTACCGCCACAGAGACACTGTTCTGTCCACAAGAAGACCTCACCACAAGGTCAGCCGGGCGTAGCTGAAAACACGGAGTTAAGCTTTGTGTTATGCAAGTCAGAAACTCACACACATTAAAGACGTAAGGAGGCCCTACACCTACTCAGTGGATTACTGGACGTGCATCCTCCACCCTGACGGCTTCCCGGGACGTGCCTGCAAATATCACCAGTAAAGATACAGAAAGAGACTTGCTTGTGTGTGTCTGCATTATTGCTCCTGCACCCCTACACCACCATATACTCTGAGGAATCAGTCTCGCCTGTGGGAGACTTAACACCTTGCTGCCCCAAACCCTCAGAGGACCTACCCGGCAGCGCTGGTCACCCTGACCAGGAACCACAGGTGGCGTCACGAACATTCTATCATCCCCTGTAAATATCCCCCTTTAGTGAGAGCCCAGGGCAACGGACCGAGCTGCGCTACCCGTGACATCTCCTAGTGAAGTGAACGGGCTCGGTGCCGAGTACCCAAAGCCCTGGTACGAGCGACTCATCTTTTTGGCGTCACGAACAGGATACGAAGCTCACTATACGTGAGTCCTGTGTGCCTGAAGTGGACTGTTTTTGTGCTAGAGACTGTGTTGCTGTTTTTGAGATTTTTGGCGCCAATTGTCCGCCATTGCCAGCCAAATTACAGCGCTACAGTGCAAAGAGAAGGGGCGTACCTGCAGAAAGCGCGCGGAGTCCCGGACACGCCTCCAACGCTGACGCGGCGGCAGGTCCTGTGGAGAACTTCAGTGATCGCTGTGACGTCAGAGCGCCGGCGACGCAGGTCCTTCCACATCGCTGTGCCTGGCAGAGCTGCAGCCTTCAGGAGAAGGTAGGCCACGCTTAACTAGGGGGGCGCAGACATGTCACAGCCGCAAGTTGACAGCGCGGCCCAGGGGCGACCGCTCCGGTGACTTACCCGCCGGCGCTGCCGCGCAGGGTGGAAACGTTGGCCCCTCACCAGGTCCAGTGGCCCCAATAGTACCGCTAACGCTGCCATACATGCCTGGAGCGAAGTGGCTCCCTCAGTACAGCGGTAAGCCAGATACACTGTCAGGGTTTAAACGCAAAATATGCAGCATAATGGACATGTACCCTATGACAGAGAAACAAAGAGCTGCAGTGGTAGTAGGACAACTGACTGGTGCTGCAGAAAGGGAAGTAGAGACTTGGACAGCTGCAGACCAGGAATCAGTGCTTTAAATTTTCTTAAAACTACAGACTATTTTTGAGGACCGCACTGAAACAGATCTCCGGTTGAGGTTTTACCAATGCTCCCAGAGACCAGATGACAGTATTAGGGACTACGCCTGCCGACTACAGGGGGCCCTGCGAGCTCTCAAACAGGTCAACCCTATAAGTGCCATTAACGAAAGTAAAATGTTGAAGGAACAATTTGTACGAGGACTGAGGTCCCAAGCTGAAAGCAGAACTGTGCACTGGTGGTCCTTGGATCATCCTGACGCTACCTTTGATGCCCTAAAAGATATGGCTATAAAAGGACTGCGACCCCTGGAGAAGCCTGAGGTGGCAACCCAGTGTCACCCGGGTGAAGCCACTCTAAAGCCAGCAGCATCCACCTTTTCCCCGCTGGTGGGGAAGCCAAAACGCAGGTGGCGCCCCCTACTGAGTTGGACTGTCTGCGCTCAGAAGTGCGCCAGCTGACTAAAAACCTGGCCGCTGTAATGAGTGCCCTGCAACTGCGGAAGGAGGAAGGAGGAAAGATCCTGCTAGCTGACTGCCCAGAGGATGTCCCTTGGATGAACCGGAGGAAAAGGAGGACGTCGCCCCACCGGAGGAGGACAACGCCACCCCCAGGAGCGACCCCTGATCAGCACCATCCTCGCCGAGAGATCATCTGCTACCGTTGCAACAGAGAAGGTCATCTAGCCCGACAGTGTCATTTAAACGAGCAGATCCTGGGTCCGAGGGCCAACACCCAGGAATAGACTCACCAGGCCCCTCAAACTGGAACCGCAGGTTTGTGGGAGGAAGACCCTACCTGTCCATCATCCTGGACGGGATCGCAATCCCTGCCCTGCTGGACACTGGATCTCAGGTGACCATCATACCTGATGTCCTGTATAATAAGTTTTGGTCCATGGACAGTCTCCAGCCCCCGAGCCCTGACTTTGCTGTGTATGCCTCTAATGGTCTCCCTGTTGATATACTCGGAGCCAAAAACGTGGACGTAAAGGTGGGCAGAGTGGAGCTGAAGGACCAGGGACTCTTAGTAGTAAAGACTGTAAATGAGGAAAATGGCTTAAATGTGGTTTTAGGTACAAACATTATTAGTAACTGTCTGGGAGAAGTTGTGTTTTTGCTCCAACAGCTCGCAGAAGTTGCCAGGCCAAAGCAAAAGGGAGTGATCCAGAGGGAGATCCGGGCCCTGATGTGCCAGCAGCAAGCGAAGCTGACAGATGGTGAAATTGGTAATGTACGGGTGACAGACCCGAACCCCATTGTGATACCCCCAATGAGTGAAATGCTTATATGGTGTAGAGCAGCAATAGGTCTGAGAGGACAGAACTACCAAGCAGTAGTAGAGCCCCATTGTTCAGAGCACAGACCTACACTCTTGACTGCTAGAGGGGTAGTAGAAGTACGAAATGGGAGAGTACCAGTACGTCTTCTCAACTGGGGAGAAGATGAAGTGAATTTACCACGCTATGCCACAGTTGCTAAATTACATACCGTAGATAACAACTCTATTCTCACAACAGAGTCCTTAGCCTCCCGCCAACCAGCGGAGGATAATGACCCAGCAACCCAGGTGGAGGATTGGTGTCAGCAGCTCCATGTCGGGACAGACACCACTCCCGCCCACCAGAAACAGGGAGTACTACGAGTAGTACAGGAGTACACACAGGTATTTAGCAAACACCCACTTGACTTTGGGACCATTAAGGGAGTACAACATCATATCCCTACAGGCAGCCATCCTCCCATCAAAGAGCGGTACAGGCCTATACCTCCAGCACACTACCAGAAAGCTAAGGAAATGTTGCGTGACATGAAGGAAGCAGGGGTGATAATGGATAGTTGTAGTCCCTGGGCAGCACCTCTAGTCCTAGTTAGGAAAAAGGATGGAAGCATGAGAATGTGTGTAGATTACAGACAAGTAAATCGCATTACACATAAAGATGCATACCCTTTACCACGCATTGAGGAATCCTTAGCTGCCTTAAAAACTGCTAACTACTTTTCCACCCTCGACCTCACTAGTGGGTACTGGCAAGTAGCTGTGGCTGAGGAGGATCGGGAGAAGACGGCTTTCACCACCCCGATGGGACTCTGTGAGTTTGACAGAATGCCGTTTGGACTCAGCAGTGCCCCGGGAACGTTCCAGAGAGTGATGGAGAGTTGCCTGGGACATCTCAACTTTGAAACCGTGTGTAAGGTTCTTTGTCTCTGTTGACATGTTCCTTGAAACTCAGTTTTCCATCGGCCATTTTGCTTTCTGTCTTTCTGCAGCTCTTGCTATCAGTTAATATGGAGTTTCCAGTTTTCATGTTCCCGCCCTGATTCTTCCCTCTTGCTTCTTAACAGCCTCAGCTGAACAATCAGTGCTCCTGAATCAAGCCTCAGTCAGTCTGTGACCTGACTCCTGAAACCTTGGACTTGTACTCCAGCTATTCCCTACTGGGGAACCTTGGAACACTTTTGGACTCTGGAAACCTGCTGTTTGGTGAATCCATGTTTGCAGAGGAATTACGGTACAGAGAAGAGATCCTGAACCTGCTTTGGAGATTTATTGTAGTGCTTGAAGTTACTCTGGCCTGCTGTGTCTCCTGTCACTGTTCCTGCAAACTGTGTGAACTTTTCAGCATGCTTGTATGAAGTAATACAAGTCATTTCATTTCAACCTATGTCTCCTGTGTTTTCCTCGCACCCAAGCACAAGACGCTATAGGAACTGTACACTATACATGACAAGATTCAGGAGCCAATGTTTAGTGTCTGCTGGGTCTGGGAAAGCCGTGTCTGCTGTGACTGTGGATATCAGATGTCCGTTTAATACCTTATGTGATGACAGTGGTTGTGACTTCTCACAACCATTCCAGGTGAGCGCATTCCCTTAAAATTTTACTCTGGAGTGTTACCACAGGTAAAAACTATTGTTTTTTTTTTTTTTCCCTTTCCTCTTCTCCTTCCAGCACTTCTGCCTTAAAAGATCTGGAAGATGGAGGCCCGCATAAAGGAACTTTGCGGAGTGACTGATACAATCCTTTCAGATGTACAGACTTTAAAAACCCGTTTTGCAAGCCTACAGGACCTCACTAATCATAATTTGCAAGTGTTTGGACAGACTACCCAGGAATTGCGAGCCAGGATTGAGGCTCTAGAGGAACGAGCCCAGGCTCCTGCCATAACCCCGAGTTCTGGGATCCCCAAATTACCTCCTTTTCGTTTTGGCGGTGAACGTGAGAAATTCAGGGGATTTATTAATCAATGCAATTTATTTTTCTCTGCACATGCTTCACAATTTCCCACTGAACGATCCAAAGTGCTTACTATAATCATGTTGCTTACCAATAAGGCTTTGATGTGGGCAAACCCTCTGATTGAGACTGAGGATGATTGTTTGAATCACCTTGATGCTTTTATTTCAGCCATGGGGCAGGTGTTTGATGACCCCAATTGAGGTGCAACAGCTGAAGCAGCCATGTTAACTTTGCGCCAAGGTAAGCGTTCAGTAGCCGAATATGCCCTGGATTTCAGGAGATGGGCTCTTGATACCACTTGGGACACTTCCGCTAAAAAATCTATTTTTCGGAAAGGGTTGTCTCCACTGATTAAGGATGAACTTGCTCGTGCCGACCCTCCCACTGCGTTAGGTGACTTTATTAACTATTGTATCCGTATTGATGCTCGTCTGACTGAACGCAGACAAGAGAGATGGTTCGAAAATAATCGCACTAACCTTTTACTACCTCCCTCCTCAGCTAAGGAACCTTTGAGTAGGATCACAAGGGAACCAGAACCTGAACCCATGCAGGTGGACTCTTTACAAAGACGGGTTAGTGATGCACGCAAAGAACATCGTATAAAGGAAAATCTATGTTTCTACTGTGGTAAGTCAGGGCACTTCATTATAAACTGCCCCAGCCGTTCTCGTAAGACTACTGCAGCAGTCATTCACTGTGAGTGTTGCGAGAGGAGCTCTGTCATGTCCGAGCCTCAGGCTCCAGAGAGATCTGCTGCAAGAGATCTTGATTTCTCGGACTTAAACTTAAACGGTGTCCCAGCTGAGTTGTAAAAGAAACAATTCTCATTGCTTCCTTTCCATCAAACTCTGGGTTGACTCAGTCTGGGTGTCTAGCTCTGCTATGATCGACTCAGGAGCAAGTGGAAATTTTATGGATATCTCCTTTGCTCTGAAACAGGGGATGCGTTCAGTGAAGAAGGCTACTCCAGTACAGATGGAGACTGTGGATGGCTCTCTACTGACTTCTGGACCAGTGGATCAAGAAACAGAGCCTTTGAGGGTCCTTATGGGTAAAGATCATCAGGAGAAAATGTCTTTTATGCTCTTCTCTCCACTTTCCCATTATTCTAGGGCTACCATGGCTGCAGGCGCAGAATCCTACTATTAACTGGGAGACCAAGGAATTACACTTTCCGGAGAAACAGATGAGTCAAGGAGTTTCAGCTTGCTCTGTTCCTAAAGGAACCATGTCAGTCCCTGAACTACCAGCTGTATACCAGGACTATGTGGATTTATGTGACAAGATGAACGCTGGTCAGCTTCCTCCTCACCGTCCATATGATTGTCCAATTGAATTATTGCCTGGAGCCGAGATACCTTTTGGTAAGATCTACCCCCTAGCGGGGCCCGAGCTAAAAGCTTTGAAGGATTATATAGACGAAAATTTAGCCAAGGGCTTCATACGGCCCTCTTCATCTCCCGCAGGTGCACCCATCTTCTTTGTGAAGAAGAAAGATGGATCTCTGAGACCCTGCATAGACTATAGGGAACTCAATAAGGTTACTATTAGAAACCGTTATCCATTGCCTTTAATCCCTGAGTTGTTGGAGAGAGTGCGGCATGCCAAGATTTTCTCTAAACTGGATCTCCGTGGGGCCTATAACTTGGTCCGTATTAGACCTGGGGATGAATGGAAGACTGCTTTCAGGTCACGCTATGGACACTTTGAATATCTAGTTATGCCTTTTGGTCTGAGTACCGCCCCAGCCACTTTCCAACACTTCGTGAATGATATCTTCAGGGATCTCCTAGATACATTTGTGGTGATTTATCTGGATGATATTCTAATTTTTTCTAACTCCACAGAGGAACATCATGGACATGTGAGAATGGTCTTAGAACGCCTAAGACAAAACCATCTCTACATCAAATTTTGAAAAATGTGAATTCCATAGGACCGAAATTCAATTTCGGGGGTATGTACTATCTACGCAGGGATTAGTATGGATGGAAGCAAGACCCAAGCCATCAAGGATTGGCCAATTCCTAGAAATGTGAAGGAGGTGCAGCGTTTCATCGGGTTTGCCAACTTCTATAGACGTTTCATTAAGAATTTTTCTGAGGTAGTGTCACCTATCACCCAACTTACCCGGAAACAGTCTAGGTTCTCCTGGACCCCGCAAGCTCAGGAAGCATTTTCCTGTTTAAAGGATAAATTTACCACCGCACCTATCTTAGTACATCCCAACCCCGAGCTTGCCTTCATAATAGAGGTGGATACTTCAGACTGTGCCGTTGGAGCTATACTCTCTCAGAGAACAGGTGAGAAGAATGTCTTGCATCCCTGTGCCTTCTTTTCCCAGCAGTTGTCTTCGGCTGAGAGGAACTACGATGTGGGCAATAGAGAATTGTTGGCCATTATTGCCGCCTTCAAGGAATGGAGACACCTTCTTCAGGGGCTGCACAGCAAATAGTCGTCCTGACAGACCATCGTAACCTTGAATTTATCAGGTCGGCTAAGTGCCTGACTCCTCGCCAGGCTCGCTGGAATCTTTTCCTAAACCAATTTAATTTTGTCATTTCTTATAGACCAGGATCGCGCAATGGAAAGGCTGATGCACTCTCTAGGATTCATTCAGCAGAGACACGTCCACTTACTCCTCCTAAGACTATTCTTCCTGACTCTAGATTCCTGGGAGTGATTCATAATCAAGACCTACTTAAGGACATCAAGGAAGCATACCATGCGGATTCTTTGTTGGCTCAACCCCCAAGGGACGTAAGTCTTGTCTTTAAGAATGGTGTGTGGATTCAGGGACAACGTCTGTATATACCTGAAACAGTCAGATTGAGAGTATTGCAACTCATCCACGATTCCAAGATAGCCGGGCATAGGGGAATTCTAAAGACACAAGAATTTCTTTCTCGTTTCTTTTGGTGGCCCACTTACAGGAAAGATGTCTTAAACTATGTCACTTCATGTGAAGTCTGTGCAAGATGCAAAACACCTCGCTCCTCACCAACTGGTCTGTTGCAACCTCTTCCCACCCCGTCCCGCCCGTGGGGATCCATTTCTATGGACTTCATTGTGGAGTTACCAACCTCTCAAGGGAAGAACACCATTCTAGTGGTGGTTGACCGTCTAACAAAGGCAGCTCATTTTATCCCTTGTGTCGGCTTACCCACTGCAAAACAGACATCAGACTTGATGATTAAGAATGTGTTTCGCTTACATGGAGTACCGGATGAGGTCATTTCGGATCGAGGGGTGCATTCACTTCAAGGTTTTGGCAAAATTTCTGTGCAGCATTGGACATTAAAGTAAACCTTTCTTCTGCTTTTCATCCCCAGACTAATGGACAGACAGAACGAACCAATCAGATCCTGGAGCAATATCTCCGCTGTTTTATCTGCCACCTACAGGATGATTGGGTGGATCTACTTCCACTGGCTGAGTTCTCTTATAACAACTCTCAGAGCGCCTCCACTAAGCAGTCTCCTTTTTACTCCAATCTAGGTTATCATCCTAACATTCTTCCTCGATTTCCCATAGATACGCCCTTGCCGGCAGTGGCTGAAAGAATCACTTCTTTACAAAAGAATATGGATCTTCTAAAGGAAAATCTAGAATTGGCTCAGGAAAGGTACAAGAAAGCAGCAGATAAATTTCGTAAACCTGCACCAGCTTTCAAGGTAGGAGATTTGGTCTGGCTGTCAACCAGAAATCTTAAATTAAAGATTCCATCGTCTAAATTGGGACATAAGTACATTGGACCTTATAAGATCAATAAGATTATAAGTGCTGTTGCTTGTCGTCTTCAACTGCCCAGAACTATGAGAATCCACCCTGTCTTTCATGTATCCCTACTAAAGGCTGCAACACCCAATACGTTTCCTGGACGTTCTTCTCCTTGCCCTGACCCAGTGCTGGTCGATGGTCAGGAAGAATTTATGGTGGAAAGGATTCTAGATTCCAGGTTGTACAGAAATCAGTTGCAATATTTGATTAAATGGCAGGGCTACCCAGTGGAGGACAACTCAAGGGAACCAGTCAATAATGTAAATGCTCCTCGCCTGCTCCGCCAGTTTCATCAGAGGTACCCTGACAAGCCTGGTCTGAGGTCATCAGGAGGTTGTCCCTAAGGGGGAGTAATGTAAGGTTCTTTGTCTCTGTTGACATGTTCCTTGAAACTCAGTTTTCCATCGGCCATTTTGCTTTCTGTCTTTCTGCAGCTCTTGCCCTCAGTTAATATGGAGTTTCCAGTTTTCATGTTCCCCGCCCTGATTCTTCCCTCTTGCTTCTTAAGCAGCCTCAGCTGAACAATCAGTGCTCCTGAATCAAGCCTCAGTCAGTCTGTGACCTGACTCCTGAAACCTTGGACTTGTACTCCAGCTATTCCCTACTGAGGAACCTTGGAACACTTTTGGACTCTGGAAACCTGCTGTTTGGTGAATCCATGTTTGCAGAGGAATTACGGTACAGAGAAGAGATCCTGAACCTGCTTTGGAGATTTATTGTAGTGCTTGAAGTTACTCTGGCCTGCTGTGTCTCCTGTCGCTGTTCCTGCAAACTGTGTGAACTTTTCAGCATGCTTGTATGAAGTAATACAAGTCATTTCATTTCAACCTATGTCTCCTGTGTTTTCCTCGCACCCAAGCACAAGACGCTATAGGAACTGTACACTATACATGACACCGTGTTGCTGTACCTGGACGACGTAATTGTGTACTCCAAGACGTATGAGGATCATCTGAAGCACCTGGCAGAGGTATTTGAGTCACTGTCCAAGTATGGGATGAAACTGAAGCCTTCAAAGTGCCATCTGCTCAAACAAAAGGTACAGTACTTGGGACATATTGTCAGCTCAGAAGGAGTAGCGCCAGACCCCGAGAAGGTCACTGCCATCCAGAAATGGTCGGAGCCGAAGAATCTCAAGGAGGTGTGCCAGTTCCTGGGACTGACAGGTTACTACCGGAGGTTTGTAAAGGACTACACCAAGAAAGCAGCGCCTCTGCAGGACCTTCTGGTAGGACAGCCCCTCAAGAGCAGAAATCCTCCAATCCACGGGGGTAAAGAACAAGCTGAGGCATTCAAGGAGATGAAGGAGATCCTGACAGGCGATGAGATCTTAGCCTATCCTGACTACAGCCAGCCGTTCCTGCTGTATACTGATGCCAGCAATGAAGGATTGGGAGCTGTCCTCAGTCAGAAGCAAAATGGCCTGGAGAAAGTCATTGCATATGCAAGCAGGAAGCTCCGGCCGACCGAGAGAAACCCAGAGAACTATAGCAGCTTCAAGTTGGAGTTCCTGGTGCTGGTCTGGGCCATTACAGAAAGATTCAAGCATTACCTAGCCTCCAGCAAGTTCACTGCTTACACTGATAATAACCCCTTGACACATCTTGAAACAGCCAAGTTGGGAGCCATGGAGCAACGTTGGATGGCTCGGCTGTTGAACTATCAATTTACCATCAAGTACAGGGCGGGCCGTAAGAACGCCAATGCTGACGCCTTGTCCAGAATGCCGCATGAGTCCGACACGGAAGAGGAATTGGATGATCTAGAAGAGATTGAGCTACCTGCATTCCACAGAAATGGGATGATCCACGAGCAACGAGCCTACAGGAGGCAGCGTGGTAAGATGTTAAACCCTTTACCTCACCACAGCTGGAAGGAGACCCAGAACAGTGACCCGGTTGTCAGCCTCATCAAGGAGCTGATAACTCAGGAAGGTTCCTCCTTGGAGAAGGATGCGTCTCAACAAGCAAAGCAGCTGTGGAACGAGAGAAGCCGGCTGTTTATCTACCAAGAGAAGCTGTGCCGAAGGTACGTCAACCCCAGAACCCATGAGATGGTATGGCAGATAGTAGTCCCAAGAACAGACATCCAGATGGTGTTGGAAGCCTACCACGATCGAGCGGGGCACTTTGGCTGGAAGAAGCTGGAAACCCTGCTGAAGTGTCGTTTCTACTGGGTGGGAATGCGCAGTTCCATCGAGAAATGGTGTAAGAACTGTGCGTCCTGTAGCCTCCGAAGAAAAGACTACAGCAGCCAGAAAGCACCCCTGCAACCCATCAAGACGACTCATCCCTTGGAGATCGTGGCCTTAGACCATGTCAAGTTGTCACCCAGCAGGTCAGGATACTCATATGCCCTGACAATGGTGGATCACTACTCCAGGTTCCTGGTGGTTGCCCCTGTCAAAGATCTGACAGCTGAAACAGCAGCAAAGACGTTTCAGGCATATTTCTGCAGACCCCATGGATATCCAGAGCAAGTGTTAACTGATCAGGGTCCTGCCTTTGAAGCCGAATTGTTTAAAGAGTTCTGTCACTTGTACGGGTGTAAGAAAATAAGAACCACACCGTACCACCCCCAAACAAATGGTCTCTGTGAAAAGATGAATCACATTGTCATTGATCTGCTGAAGATGGTACCACTTGAGGAGAGGAATCGGTGGCCAGACTTACTACCTGACCTGGTAGATCTGTACAATCACATACCGGTGAGTTCCACCAACTGCACTCCAGCCTACCTTATGCGAGCAAGACCAGGAAAACTGCCCATGGATTTGGAACTTGGTGTTGTAGAACCAGAAGCTGATGTTACTACTGAAGATTGGGACACGAACCGACAGGAACAGTACAGGAGAGTACAAGCCTGCGTGGAAGATAGTCTCAATAAAGTAAGGGAAAAGCATGAGGAAAACTACAACAAAAGTGCGCCAGCTAAACCTTTTGCACCTGGAGAAATTGTGCTAAAAAGAAAAAGAAGAATGCACAAATTGGATGATCAGTGGGAAAAAGAGCCATATGTCGTGCAAGATTCCAAGTTTGACAACAGGAAAACCTGTACCATTAGCAAAGATGGAGGAAAGACGACCACCACGGTATCCAAAGACCACCTAAAACTGTGTCCAGACATGTTAAAACTTCATGAGGAAGAACTTGTTATGGAAAAAGAGAAACCAGGTGAAGTCATACACACGGACCTAGGAGATTTTCCTGCAGATTGGCCTTGTATCGGGGACGCTGTGATTATTCCAGTACTTCAATTTTACCAACCACAAGAAGCACCCCAACGTCGAGTTGAACCAGTTGCCGCAGCAGAAGAAATAGTGAGGAACTTGCTCCTGTAGCATCTCCAGAAGTAGAATCTCAAAGAATGGAATCTCAAAACGTGAAACCTTCAGATGTAGGGTCTCAGGAAGAAGAATCCCCTAGCGAAACAGAACCTCATCGCCCAGTCGCTAGTATGCTTGCCAGATCTCTAGAGAGTTGGAGGCAGATTTACAGTTTGCCGGCACGCAGGACAGATAGGCCAGAGGCTACTATACCTGACACCACACCACGTAGGTCAGTACGCACAACGAAAGGAAGGTTACCTGTTAGGTACCAAGAGTAGGCCTAGCAAATTAATCCAGTGAACCAATATCCAAGTGTAAAAATGTAAATAAGATTTGTGTAAATATTTGTATATATGTTACTTGTATTATGAAACGTTTGAAGTGTCCTTACCTCCCGCAAGGGAAGAGTTATAATTATGTTTATTTGTTGATGTTATAAAAAAATTGTTTTCTTTTTCAGCCCGGGAGTGCTGATATTAACTAGGGGGGATGTGTAGCCCAGCTGTGACTGGAGCCACATGTTACCCTGGAGGATGCACGAAAGGTAAATCCATGATAACCTATAAGCACACAACACTTCACATTTTCCCTGGTTCCACCATAGGGAGCCCTTGAGACGACAGTAGTGAGAAGAAGGCAGTCTAGCTGAGAGTTAGCTAGTCGTTGGTTTTACCTCAGAACGGCAGTTATCTCAGATCAGTTTAGCCGGAGGGCTGAGATAGACAAGCTAGTTACCTCAGACGAGTAGAGAGGGAAAGACTAGCCAAAGAAAGACTTATCTGAAAGTCTGAGGACTTCAGGACCTACTCAGCTTACATCGTGGAGTCCAGTGTAGTGGAAAGGATTGCCACTTAGTCTGGTCAATGTTGAATCCACTGAGAGTGCTTCAGCGAGCGTTTCAGTAAGTAAGCGTGCCGACTCTTGGAGAGCAGTGAAGAAAAGAAAGCTGACATCTGCTGCTAGTTTGTGCTTATGATAGTGGTGAGAGTAGGACGAAAGGCAGGTGGAAGAAAGAGGAAAAGAGAGTGACCGAAGTCAACCAGCATTGATAGCTTACCTCCACTCTGCACCACCGGACACCGGGTCCGCGCTTACCAGCATCTGCATGACTGGTAGGAGACACCGGAGACCCTGGACTTCAAGTCGCAGGGGCCCAGCAGTGCTGATACGTAACCGAGGTTAGGAAGATGGGGGTCTGGCAGGTACCGCCACAGAGACACTGTTCTGTCCACAAGAAGACCTCACCACAAGGTCAGCTGGGCGTAGCTGAAAACACGGAGTTAAGCTTTGTTTTATGCAAGTCAGAAACTCACACACATTAAAGACGTAAGGAGGCCCTACACCTACTCAGTGGATTACTGGACGTGCATCCTCCACCCTGACGGATTCCCGGGATGTGCCTGCAAATATCACCAGTAAAGGTACAGAAAGAGACTTGCTTGTGTGTATCTGCATTATTGCTCCTGCACCCCTACACCGCCATATACTCTGAGGAATCAGTCTCGCCTGTGGGAGACTTAACACCTTGCTGCCCAAACCCTCAGAGGACCTACCCGGCAGCGCTGGTCACCCTGACCAGGAACCACAGGTGGCGTCACGAACATTCTATCATCCCCTGTAAATATCCCCCTTTAGTGAGCGCCCAGGGCAACGGACCGAGCTGCGCTACCCGTGACATCCCCCAGTGAAGTGAACGGGCTCGGTGCCGAGTACCCCAAAGCCCTGGTACGAGCGACTCATCTTCATGCCCCAAAGCTGGTCTAGGGATGGGAGCAACTGAAGGTGCTTCCTCACTCCTCCATAGCCAGGCCACGCCCCAATATATATATTTTACATGTGTGGCAATATATTCTGAATGAGTATCAATAATTCTGCCATATACATTAAGTTCATGTTACTAATACTTTGATTTCTCTATTGCAGAATCTCCCACACTGAGCACATAAATTATTTATTCTGAACACGGAATCGTTTCTGGCTACTTTTCCATAGTCCACCGCTCTTCCTTCTAGCGCCACAACCAATAGCATTGCACTTTGTACCTGATAGTTTAAGACGAACCGTTTCCCTGCTCTCTATACATTTCCTGCCTCCATGGAACGCACTACTGCGCTGCTGGAACGCAAACGCTTGCCTCACCACTTCCTGTTTCTGGATGACACGCACTATCGAACACTTCCGGTTCGTCATTTCCGGTTTCAGGTGCCATCTTCGCCCCTATAAGAACCCTCTATGGCAGCAATCTCTATAGTGCTAAGGACAAGCGGTGGATACCGTGTCCATACCTTCCATGCCGCTCCTTCTCCAAACCGGTAAGACACTGCACTCCCTCACATCACCAATGACTCAATTACTATATCTTTGGAAATATGTTTGGTCCTCAGACTTACTATTTATCCTCGCCCCACAGATATTCCTTATGTTTGCCCTTACTCCATGATATGAGGGTATGTATTACAGCTCTGGCTCCATATCAGACTGTCAGTTTATGTAATATTTCACCCACCCATAGCCACATGTTTTTCTTTCCTCAATAGGACTAGTGGCTGTTCTGAATTTCTTTAGAACCACAGTACATATTCATGGGTATGTGAACCTTTTGTGTCATTCTCACACCACCTGTCTTCTTTATCTTCTAATGAGTTCTCAATACTATGTGCTTTATGGGCTGATTTGTACAGGATGTTTCGTGGCTTTGTCATTTCTACATATTATACTCTCCTAGGAGTGCCCTGTCTTGCTACACAGCATGTTTTTGTATATACCTTTGTTTTTTTGTTATTTTTAGTTTTGTAAATTCTCGAACATGTCAGATTGTCATGTTTATTTTTTATTTTTTTATGTTTTTTTCTTTATGCTCATTTCTACCAGTACTGTGATGAAGGCCTTTCTGACCGAAACGTCTTCACATTGGATACTCATAATCCCTTGGTGTGCCGAGTTTCTCTATATTTTCTTCAGCATAGATGGCCTGAAGACAAGGAGGAGGATGAAGAGGACAACATGGGCAGTCACCTTCTTGGTGGGGAGAGGGAAGTCTTGGCTGTTGACAGTCTGGCACGCATGGCTGAGTTTTGTTCCGTTGCCTTTCTCATGACCCTCGCATATGTCTGCAAGCATATGTCTACTGTATGTAATGTAATGGTATTTACCCCATTTAATTCCTGCATTGATCCTGCATGTCTTAAATCACTCTATTCTATGTCAGCAAGCATATGTAATGGTATTTAGCTTATTCATCTTACTTGCTTGTCCCTTAACGCTGTGAGGTCATGTAACTTTTTTCAAAGAGGTTTATGATCCATGTAGGCCTGAACACTTGTTTATATGTTCACTACATTTATTGTGTCCTGCTGTCTTAACTTAAGGTACTGTCACACTAAGCGATCGCACCAGCGATCACGACAGCGACACAAGCTGATGAGATCGTTGGTGTGATCGCTATAAGGTCGCTAGTAGTTTCCAAACAGGAAGATCTCATCAACGACATATCAGCGATCAGTTATCTGTATAACAACCTCGGCGGTCGTTGGGACGTGTCACACAGCATGTATTGTTAAAGATCACGACCTCGATAGGCGTGATTATTATTATTATTACACATTTATATAGCGCCATTTATCCCATGGCGCTTTACATATGAAAAGGGAAAATATAGACAATTGTGATTGTGATTGAGCGCAACCTTTTCCACGCCCCTCAGCACAGATTGGTAGTCACTGTATGTCATGACTGTTTATGTCACAGCTCTCTCGCTTTGTGATTGGACGACCGTGTCATAAAAGACGACGTATTAGCGCTCCTTTCCATTGCTCTCGAGCGGAAGCGGTTCATTCGAATTTCCAGCATCGTTCCATACTGCGTCCTGCTAGCCTTCTGCTTTGCAGCTACTGCGATCCAGTCTGTGCCACTATTGCGTTTGCTGCGATCCAGTCTGTGCCGTTATTGCGTTTTGCTGCGATCCAGTCTGTGCTGCTATTGCGTTTCCCGCGGATTTATTTTTTCAGGATCACAAACATGTCTTGTAAGGTAGGTACTGTTTTTTTTTGTCACATTTAATTTTACAGATCCATTTTAAGATCCCAGCTGTTGTTAACTGTTGTCATCCATCAATTTTTTTTTTTTTGGTCTGCCATTGTTTTGTCCTGCCGCGCCACCACCACCATTTTATGATCCCTGCTGTTTTTACCATAGTTGTCCATCTATGACTTTTATTTTGGTCTGCCATTGTTTTCTCCTGCCGCGCCCACCACCACCATTTTATGATCCCTGCTGTTTTTACCGTAGTTGTCCATCTATGACTTTTATTTAGGTCTGCCTTTGTTTTCTCCTGCCGCGCCCACCACCACCATTTTATGATCCCTGCTGTTTTTACTGTAGTTGTCCATCTATGACTTTTATTTTGGTCTGCCATTGTTTTCTCCTGCCGCGCCCACCAAAACCATTTTATGATCCCTGCTGTTTTTTACCGTAGTTGTCCATCTATGACTTTTATTTTGGTCTGCCATTGTTTTCTCCTGCCGCGCCCACCACCACCATTTTATGATCCCTTCTGTGTTCTATGTTGTAGGCTATGTAAGCATTTTATTTAACCATTCTGCCGTTCTCACATAATCCTTTTTATATTACAGATGGCCGATAAGCATGATTTTCTGTGGGAATTCATCGAGATGTACCACTCGATGCCTTGCCTATGGAAAATAAAGTCGGCGGATTACAGCAACAGGCTGAAAAAGAAGGAGGCGTATGAAAAACTGGTGGAGCTTTGCAAAAACCGTTATCCCGATGAACCAGTGGATGAGTCATCGGTCAAAAAACGTATTCAGGCCCTCCGCACAGTTTACAGGAAGGAACTAAATAAAGTAGAGAATTCTAGCAAGTCTGGAGTCGGGTCTGAAGATGTGTATGTCCCCAAATTGTGGTACTTTGAGCTTTTTTCTTTCACAAGGGACCAAGACAAACGACTTCCATGTTGGCACCAGACCCAGTGATCCAGCCGGACTCCCCTGTCGTACATGTAAGAACCTTTTGTATTAAAACACACTTTAATGTACATGCCAAAGTGGACTTGAAATTAAAAATATAATTGTGAAATATAGATAAAATGGCTGAATTTATCCCTTCATGTACTGATAATTTATCTAGCTCAACGGTTGAGGCCTATCCATTTACAAGTCCCGTTTTCACATTTTTGCTGTATTTGGGTGTTATAGTGTAAAGATAAATTTCTTTTTCTTTGTGATTTAACATTCGTTTTTTGTTCATGCAGGAAACAGAAGAGGCTGTCTCCACACCTCCGTCAAACACGACTGAAGAAGACAGCATGGCGTTGGTCCAAGAGGATGAAGCAGTTGAGCCACCATCCTCATCTGTGCGGAGCTGACTTACAATTTCAGGCAGAAAAAGGAAGGCTCCCTCCTCGGCTACTCCAGAATTTATTGAAATAGCCAAAAAAGTCCTTACGACGGAAAAAAAACCAACCACAAATCACAGGGTTTGCATACTACGCTAATGAGAAGCTACCAACACTGGATCCAATACAGCGGGTTCATGCTGAGAGACTCATGCTTGAGGTCTTGAGTCAAGCGGCATTAGGAAAACTTAATGACACGTCTGTTGTCACGGCCAGACAGCAGTACCCGGAATACTCATGGCCGTACAATCCTGTGCCGAACCCAATTGGGATAAATCAGCCGAACCAAAACGTTGTTCCACCACCTTATTTTTATACACCGCCAAGGCAACGTGGTAATGGCAACGAGACATTTTACCAGGAGTTGTAGTTTTTCAAATATTTTCAAAAGTTTTTTGTTGTCTATATATTTTTTTACATTGTTACATTTTTTTTTAATAAAAATCTTATTTATCTACTGACTTGTGGTCTTTTATTCTTATGTTTGTTATTGATGTCAACAATATTGTTGACAACTATTAAAATGTTGTATTTTTATTCCATATACTTGTATCTACTTGTCACACACGGGGTCATGGGAGTACCAGCAGTCATAGGAGTTCCAGCATTGGTAAAAAAAATAAAATGAAAAAAATTTCAAAAATTAACAACATTTCTTTTAAAGGCCCTGGTCACACTAGCGCTAAAACCTTATAATAAAAAATAATAACAAATAATACATCACAGCTGCGTATATAAACTTAAAATATATAATATATATTTGTAGTCAGTCATATATATCTTTTTTTTTTTAGCAAAAAATAAAAATATAAAAAAAATAAAAGAATAAAAATACTATTAAAAAAAAAAAATTACTGACTGCCCCACCTTTGCAGGCCAGCCACAAACCTCTCCAACATCACCCCGTGGTCTACCATTGCTGCCATCAGCCGCCTGTGTGATGCCAACAGGTCCTGGGCAGTGGGGATTTCTGTGGAGGTAATGGTAAAAGTTAACCAGGGAATTCTGTTGCAACATCAACATGTACATGTTACATGTTTGCTGTTTAACACTTACGGTTTTTGGCCGACTGCGGTTCACCTGAAGAGCCGCTTACTGCTCGCCCAGAACCTGTGGCACCACCGGCTAAGGAAACACAGAAAAATATATATATCACAACAGCCATTACACATTTTAAGACCTAACAATGTTGTCAAACTTGTCAGAAGCTTATATTATGTGCGTAAATTACCTGAAGGCGAGCCTGCATACATGTCACGGAGTGACGCTGGAGAGAATCCATATTGTGACGGGCTAGATGACCCCAAAAGTGGAGGGGGGTAGCTGCCGGTGAAGGGGTAGCTGGGGATGGTGCTGCACGTGGTGATGGCGGTGCGGGGGACGGTGGTGCAGCTGGTGAAGGTGGTGCTGCAAATAAAAAATACAATTCAGTGAAATAATCCTTCTACTAACCCCGTCACTGCTGTACTCCCATCACTGCTGGTACTCCCGTCACTGCCAGTACTTCCATCAATGCCTGTAACCCCTCACTACTGGTACTCCCATGACTGCCTGTAACCCCATCACTGCCGGTACTCCCGTCACTGCCAGTACTTCCGTCAATGCCTGTAACCCCCTCACTACTGGTACTTCCATCACTGCCTGTAACCTCATCACTGCCGGTACTCCCGTCACTGCCAGTACTTCCGTCAATGCCTGTATCCCCCTCACTATTGGTACTCTCATCACTGCCGCTACTCCCGTCACTGGTGGTACTCCCGTCACTGCGGGTGCATTGATATAGGTAGATAACCCACAAAACATAACATCTCCAGATACCCTCATCAACACTCACTCAGATGCCTGTGGAACTGGGCCCGGATGCTGGCGACCCTCTCGCTGGACCGATAGCGAAGGTCGGCCAGCTTTTTGCGGATTTGGGTTGGGGTCCGCTCCACCCCGAAGTGTCTCGCCAGGCCCCTCCGGATTTTCCAC
>JARQOD010000001.1:776934826-776982704 GCA_033576555.1 Oophaga sylvatica | reverse complement strand
CCCCTGCACCCATACGTCCTGTCTGGTCTGAGTCCTTTTCAGCTCGTCCACCACAGGTTCTCCTGCTTAGGTCACTCATCACTGAGCTAACTGAGGCATCACTATTTCTACCTCTTCCATCAGGCGCTCTTCGCCTCTCAACACTACGGATTGAAGGTGGTGGCAATCTTCTTTCCATTTCCTGCAGCTCTCTGTTAACCTGCTCCCTCTCCAGTCGTAGCTGCTCTACTTCGCTCAAGTATGACACACGATACTACAGGAGCATCTGGATATTCCCAAGGCTCTCCCTGGACCCGACAACGAGGAATGGAACCATCCCATCTTCACCCCTGACCTGGACTTCGTCATCAGCCGGAATCCTGACTCTCGTCACACCGGACTTATTCACCATCTCCTGCATCACTTTCCCAAGTCTTCCGATGACTTTCTTCACCAGACCTCTGGGCACTTGAATGATGTCTTCCACCAAGCCGACTTTGAGCCTTTCTTGCTTGCTCCAAACGTCGGGCGGCTTCTTTATTCCTCCACATGATCATCTGTTTCGTTCGGAGGCATTGTAGATGCATGTCTCTCAGGACAGCCACTCGCTTCAGTGTGACTTCCTTAGTCGACAGTATGACTAACTGTTTCATCTCTGGCACCCAGTTCACACTACATGCTTCTACCGCCTTTCTAAAGGCCTCATGCACCTCCTCACGGGCACACACTTCTCGCAGGTCTTCGGATATCTCTATTACACACTTGAAACCCGACCCGTCACCTTCTTGGACAGACTGTTTGACCTCCTCGTCCTGAGCATTAGTACAGTTTTCCAAGACATCGCTCTCCCTTGTATGCCCATCTGCATGGCACTTCCCTTGCTGGATTTCTTCTTCCATAGATTTCTGGAGCTGGGCACCAGTCTCCTCCTCCATCTTGAGCTCTCGGAGAACTTCATCTCGCTCTTCTGCCAAGCAGCGACACTCCTGCTGATGTTTCTCTTGGGCCTCTCTGAGCACCTCCGTCTGTAATACTATTGTAGGAACTCGAGGATTCTGATAGCGTGGGGCAATGAACAATCAGAGACGGGTTTCTTTGAATGCAAATAATGTATTTGTGAAACAGCAAAACACCCAAAAACAATATTCAAACAACCCGTAGTGACATGCAATGAGTCCATATATATATACACAAGTCCAGTTATATGAATCCGGATATATAAGTCCTTGAACCTCTATAGCGAGGGTGGTAAAGTTCTTACGACGGAGTCCTCACACAAATGTGACCACAAGGTAAGTCTGATGCACAGGTAACGTGGCTGGATTTACACACTGCTGGTGTGTGAAGAGTCAGATCCAGGTATGCAGAAAACACAGGGAGGTCCAGGAACAAGTTAATCTCAGTTGTGGCTTAATTCAGTGAAGTCCAACAACAAGTTCATATGTCAGTAAGGTTCCAGTAACAGTTCCAACAGCTCTCACCAGAGGTAATGCACGAAGGGTTAAACAGCAACAGTTCAGAAACACAGTTCTTATCAGATGGAGTGAACCAAGGGTTAAATTCCCAAGTCAACAGTTTAGTGATAACACAGTATGTGCAACTTACATATGCAGAGAATGTCCAGAGCCATGGGTAGAAACTGCTGTGGCTGAGAAACACCTGAAGATAAGGTTATGCACTTTCCTGGTAAATACACAAAAGATCTGTGAGGAACAAAGCAGCTGGGTTGCAGGGAAACGGAAGCAGAATATTCCAGCAGTGAAGCCAGCACCTGAGCCGGGTTTTAAACAAACGAACAGGAAGTAGGGCACAGAAAACAGCAAACTCCATTTTAACAAAGGGCAAAATCATTGACAAAGTTACCTAGAAAACCCGGAATACTGACATTACTCCCCCCCTAAAGACGGCCTCCGGACGGTCCTGGACCAGGCCTGTCCGGGTATCTCCGATGAAACTGAGCAATCTTCAGAGGCGCATTGATGTTACTTACTGGTTCCCAAGAATCATTTTCAGGAGAGTAACCTTGCCATCTAACTAGATACTGAAGCCGGTTTTATGAAGTCTCGAATTAACAATATCCTGTACCACGAATTGTTCTTCGCCATCAACCAACACTGGTGGAGGGGGAGGTACGATACGTCCCTGAAACGTGTTAGGAGAGACTGGTTTTAATAAGGAAACATGAAATACTGGGTGTACCTTTAAAGTCCGTGGTAGCTTCAACCGACAGGCAACAGAGCTCACAATCCCAGTGATCTTGAATGGACCGATGAATTTCTGTCCCAGTTTCTGCGAAGGAACACCCAATTTTAGATTCTTGGTGGACAACCAAACTGAGTCTCCTACCTTATACATAGGTGCTGGTTTCCGGAATCTATCGGCCGACTTTTTGTAACGCTCCTGTGCTGTGGTCAGGGAGTCCTTCAAAACTTCAAGATTACGTTGCAACGCCGTCACTCTGTCTTCAACCGCTGGTACCGAAATCGTAACCGGAGACCTAGGCAAAATACTTGGATGATAACCCAGGTTGGCAAAAAAAGGCGTTACCTTCGTGGAACTGCTTTGGGAGTTGTTGTACGAAAATTCCGCTAGAGGAAGTAGCTTCAGCCAATCGTCCTGCAAATGACTGACGTAACAGCGTAGATATTGCTCCAAGGTTTGATTTGTCCGTTCGGTCTGCCCGTTGGTCTGAGGATGGTATGCAGAAGACAAGCAAACATTAATGTGGAGCGCAGAACAAAATCCTTTCCAAAATCTAGAGGTAAATTGTATTCCCCGGTCAGAAATGATGTCATCTGGTACCCCATGCAGCCGGAAAATGTTCTGGATAACTAGATCTACTGTCTCTGTTGCTGAGGGAAGACCAGCACACGGAATGAAATGAGCAGCTTTCTTTAAACGATCTACTACCACCAAAATAGTATTTTTACCACCAGAGGTGGGTAACTCCACAATAAAGTCCATCGAAATAGACCCCCAAGGGCGAGACGGTACAGGTAGCGGTTTAAGAAGACCAGTAGGTGAAACGCGAGGAACCTTGTACCGGGCACAAACTTCACAAGAGCGGACATAGTCATTCACATCCTTCAAGCAGGTAGGCCACCAAAAAAAACGAGTTAACAATTCCTGCGTCTTCTGTACCCCCCTATGACCAGCCAATTTAGAGTCGTGGACCAATTTGAGAACTCGAAGTCTTACAGCCTCTGGGACATAAATACATCGATCTCTAAGCCACACACCATTCCGAAGGACAAGATTCACATTGTCAGGTGGAGCTGCAAGAAATACGTCACCGTCATAGGCCAGCTTGATCTCCTGCCACAAGTCCCGGTTCCGGAGCACTCCAACGAAATTGGCCTCCGACAAGATGGTCTTCGACGGGGTCCCAGGCACGGAATCCACGGTATGGATTCGGGATAATGCGTCAGCTTTCCCATTACGTGAACCTGGGCGGTACGAAATAATAAAATTAAACTGGTTCAAGAACAAACTCCACCTAGCTTGTCGAGGAGAAAGACAACTGGCAGACTTAAGGAATTCCAAATTGCGATGATCCGTGAGTACTACTACCTGCTGAGTTGCCCCCTGCAAATGGTGTCTCCATTCCTTAAAGGCAGAAATAATTGCCAAAAGTTCCTTATCTGCCACATCATAGTTTAGTTCTGCAGAAGATAACCTACGAGAGAAGAAGGCACACGGTGCAGCAAACCTTTGTCTCCGGTACGTTGTGAGAGGATAGCTCCCAATGCACAGTCAGACGCGTCCACCTCCACGATAAAAGGCTGTGCAGGATCCGGATGCATCAATATTGGAGCCGTGGTAAAACAACCCTTCAGGCGATCAAAGGCTTCCTGAGCTTGCGAAGACCATTCAAACTTCTTCCCCTTCTTGGTGAGGAGAGTGATGGGACGGACAATTTCTGAAAAATTTCGGATAAACCGTCTATAAAAGTTAGCAAAGCCAATGAATCGTTGTACCTCCTTAACGTTTCCTGGTACCGGCCAGTCCAAGATTGCCTGGATCTTGCTGGACTCCATATTCAATCCCTGAGGCGAGATAACATAGCCCAAAAATTGAATTTCAGAACAATGGAACTCACACTTTTCGAGTTTGATGTACAAATGATTATCTCTCAAACGTCTAAGTACGGTCTTGACATGTTCCTGATGTTCCTGTAAGGAGTCAGAAAAGATTAAGATGTCATCAAGGTAAATTACCACATATTGGTCCAATAAATCCCTGAAAATGTCGTTGGCTAAATGTTGAAAAGCAGCAGGAGCGTTACAGAGTCCGAATGGCATCACCAAATATTCAAAATGTCCATACCGGCATCTAAAAGCTGTCTTCCATTCGTCTCCGGGCCGTATACGGAGTAAATTATATGCCCCACGAAGATCTAATTTGGTAAATACTTTGGCCTGGCGAACTCTTTCCAACAATTCTGGAATTAGGGGCAACGGGTACCTGTTACGAATGGTTACCTTATTTAACTCCCGGTAGTCAATGCAGGGTCTTAGAGTACCATCCTTCTTCTTTACAAAGAATATTGGAGCTCCCGCTGGTGAAGAAGATGGTCGGATAAACCCCTTGGCTAAATTCTCATCTATATACTCTCGTAAAGATTTTAATTCCGGAGCCGCCAACGGGTAAACATGGCCGAAAGGAATCGCTGCTCCAGGAAGCAATTCTATGGGGCAGTCATACGGTCTATGTGGGGGAAGTTGATCTGCCTTCCTTTTATCACAAATGTCTGAGAATTCCTGATAAATCAGAGGGAGAGTAGGTACCTGTATCACCTCTTCCAAGTTCTGGGTAACTGGAGCCGCCACAGTTGGACTGATGGTAGAACTGCACTTCGGGAGAAAGGTTATCTCCTTGGTTTCCCAATTGATGATTGGATTTTGTGACCGTAACCAGGGAATTCCTAAATTACAGGAAAATGAGGAGAAGATATTAACATGAATGAAAGTGTTTCTTGATGGTCTGGTTCCATCTTACACTCCAGAGGCACTGTCTCCCGATCTACTGGTCCAGAAACTAATGGGGAACCATCCACCGTTTCCATAGTGATTGGTGAAGCTCTTAGTTGTGTCTTTATACCATGTTCCTCTGCAAAAGAAGAATCCATGAAATTCCCACCTGCTCCAGAGTCTATCATGGCAGAACTTGATATCCACTGTTCCTCCCACTGAATCTGTATAGGAAGAGAACAATGTGAATATTTCTCCCCTTGATCTTTAGGGGAAGTCGGCATCAGTATTGGGGGAAAAACCGCATCTAGATGTAGACTGGTTTCTGAAACTTCAGACTCAGCGTCTGTGTTATCATAATCCCCTACTACCGCCAACACCTTGTTGGGTCGCCTAGGACATTTAGGACAATTGATGAGGAAATGGTCCGATTGACCACAATAGAAACATAAGCGCTCACGGAGACGGTGTTCGCGGCGTTCATTATTCTCACGTCTCTGCAGTGAGTCCACCTGCATAGGCACCTCCTCAGCCTCTCGCGGGTTTTTGCCTGTGGTTTCCCTGGACGGAAGAGAGTAATTAGTAATGCGATTTACAGCGGCCCATTTTTCTTGTCTGCGTTCAGTTAAACGGATATCAATACGTACACAGTGCTGTATAAACAATTCAAACTCCTGTGGAGACTCTGAACGAGCTAGCTCATCCTTGATTGCATTTGACAAACCTTTTCTAAAGATTGGTAATAAAGCATTGTTTTCCCACTGGGTGTCCACCACTAACCTTTTAAATTCAGTAACATATTCTATGACTGACCGTTTCCCCTGGCGTAAGGAAAGCAAAGCAGATTCAGCGGTAGCACGGCGGTTGGGATCGTCGAACATTTGCGCCATGGCTGCCAGAAAATTGTCCAAATTATTTAGACGGGTATCATGACTTTCAACCATAGGATTTGCCCAAGCCAGTGCACGTGATGTCAACAACATAATAATACATAGAACCTTAGATCTATCAGACCGGTAGTAGGAGGCATGTACATCAAAAAATAATATACATTGATTAACAAACCCACGGAATTGACTTCGGTCACCATTAAAACGGAATGGAGGCAATTTGGGCATACTGGTGGATGAGGTAGGCTCAGTAGGTAAGGCCTCCAGGACTCCTAACCTAGAACGTAGATCTTGGAGAGCCTGACCAAACCCCTGTGCATTGTGGTTAACCCGAGACTCCAAGTCTCTAATCTGATTGTGTGCAGCCGCCACCTCCTGCTGCAAGGAGTTAACTATGGTGAACAATTTGTCTGCCCGTGTCTCCGTCATTGCCCCAGCAGAATCCTCTTTTTTAGGCTGGAATATCCTGTAATACTATTGTAGGAACTCGAGGATTCTGATAGCGTGGGGCAATGAACAATCAGAGACGGGTTTCTTTGAATGCAAATAATGTATTTGTGAAACAGCAAAACACCCAAAAACAATATTCAAACAACCCGTAGTGACATGCAATGAGTCCATATATATATACACAAGTCCAGTTATATGAATCCGGATATATAAGTCCTTGAACCTCTATAGCGAGGGTGGTAAAGTTCTTACGACGGAGTCCTCACACAAATGTGACCACAAGGTAAGTCTGATGCACAGGTAACGTGGCTGGATTTACACACTGCTGGTGTGTGAAGAGTCAGATCCAGGTATGCAGAAAACACAGGGAGGTCCAGGAACAAGTTAATCTCAGTTGTGGCTTAATTCAGTGAAGTCCAACAACAAGTTCATATGTCAGTAAGGTTCCAGTAACAGTTCCAACAGCTCTCACCAGAGGTAATGCACGAAGGGTTAAACAGCAACAGTTCAGAAACACAGTTCTTATCAGATGGAGTGAACCAAGGGTTAAATTCCCAAGTCAACAGTTTAGTGATAACACAGTATGTGCAACTTACATATGCAGAGAATGTCCAGAGCCATGGGTAGAAACTGCTGTGGCTGAGAAACACCTGAAGATAAGGTTATGCACTTTCCTGGTAAATACACAAAAGATCTGTGAGGAACAAAGCAGCTGGGTTGCAGGGAAACGGAAGCAGAATATTCCAGCAGTGAAGCCAGCACCTGAGCCGGGTTTTAAACAAACGAACAGGAAGTAGGGCACAGAAAACAGCAAACTCCATTTTAACAAAGGGCAAAATCATTGACAAAGTTACCTAGAAAACCCGGAATACTGACACCGTCTCTCTCCATAGAGCCTTGTTCATACTCTTACACGCTGACAGATGATCTCTGAGCCTAGAGACTTCCCTCTCCAGCTCCTCCACTCTGTGCTCAATCATTCGTCTCAGGACCCTTTCTCGCTCGATTGTCTCTTTCACTGTTTCTTTAAACAGCTCTCTCTCATGGTCCTGCTCTCTTTTAGCCAGCACATGTCGCACCATCACCTCTTTAATTACATTTTCAGCTGGGCACTCTTGCCTACACACACTCTGCCTCTCCAGAGTTCCGCCCGTTCCTGCATCCGCAGTTTCCACTGTCTCACGACTCTCGGTAACTTCAGAGAGCTCCAGCTTACTGCACTCACTTTCCCTTGCGGTCGAGTTACAGTCTGCATAGGAGTCACTCCCACTCCCCCTGTCATCCTGGAACAGCACGTCCCCCCCTAGACAGGTGTCAGACCCCTGCGCTGGAGCTAAACCGTTTCCCACGGTCACACGTCTCGTCACCTCCAAGTCCCCGAGTTGATCTGACCCACACTTTCTCCCGGTCACCTGGAACTCTGGACTATCGCTATTAGGTGTTACCTTCTTTTCACACATCACACGACAAGGAACCACTACAGCCACCTGCTGTGATGGGGCTCCCTCCTCTGAACAACAACACACTTTATCAATTTCCCATGCCTTTTCAAATAACGTTAAGTCCCTCTTCCTCTCATAGGGGTACACTAAGTTCGGTGGTATACCAGCATAACACCCTTTTGGAATCTCCACCCACTTTTGGGCCACCATCCCCTTTTGGGTTGCCACCCCCTTTTGGGACTCTGCCCCCTTTTGGGCCACCATCCCAATTTGGGTTACCGCCCCCTTTTGGGACTCCGCCCCTTTTGGGTCACCATCCCAATTTGGGTTACCGCCCCCTTTTGGGCCACCATCATAATTTGTGTTACCGCCCCCTTTTGGGACTCCGCCCCCTTTTGGGCAATGTTACTTATTTGGGCTACCACCCCCTTTTGAGACTCCACCCCCTTTCGGGTCACAATCCCAATTTGGGTTACTGCCCCCTTTTGGGACTCCACCCCCTTTTGGGTAACCATCCCTGTTTTGGGTTTCCGCCCCCCTTTTGGGACTCCTCCCCTTTTAGGGACACCACCCATCACTGGGGAACACACCACGGCTCTTACAGGCCCCAGTCCACACAGTACCCTTAGACAGTGTCTTTTACTTAGGGCGTGTACTGGCCCTTTAAGAGTTTGTGTGCCTCGGTTCACACTGTCCTTTTTACCACACCAGCTCCTGCTGGTACTGCCACCGCTTCCGATTGCAGCCACCAACAACCAGCACCTCCAGATGCTAGTCCTAAGCTGCTGTGGCTGTTACTGCAGCTCCGGCTGCTGCAGAACTTCTTGCTGCAACAGTCACTGTAGCTCCTGCTACCACAAGTCTCTGCACGCTGCGCTGTCTTGCCGCTTGTCACCTTCGTGACCCCACGAGTCACAGCCAGCCGCTTGTCACCTTCATGACTCCTCCGAGCCACAGCAAACACCTCACACGTGTTCCAGAGAAAAAAAAAACAATTTCTCACTGACCCGTCAGCACAACACAGACTCCTGTCTGTCACACTCTCAGCCAGAGAGATTTTCCGGACACCTCCTCTCCCAGAGACATCCCATAAAGGAAAAAAACCAGTCTTTCACTGACCCGTCAGTACAACACAGACTCCTGTCTGTTACACTCTCGGCCAGAGAGATTTTCCGGACACCTCCTCTCTCATAGAGGCATCCCACAAAGGAAAAAACAGTTTCTCACTGACCCGTCAGTACACCACAGACTCCTGTCTGTTACCTGTTGGCCACGCAGGTTTCCGGACACCTCCTCCTCAGAGGCATCCAACAAAGGAAAAAAAAACAGTCTTTCTCTCACGAACAGTTCCCTCTGGTCCCGACCAGCATAACACTGTTTTCAAGACCGTTACCTGTTGGTGTCAACCACACAGGTTCCTGGAGACCTCCTCCTCAGAGGTATCCTATCAGCATGCTTTTTCTCCATTTTCAATGACCCCGGTCAACATAACACAGACTCCTGTCTGTCACCACTGCTTAACAGTTTCTTCAGATACCTCATATCAGAGGCACCACATAAACATAAACACAGTTTTTATTCGTGACCACTGGTCACACTCACGGTTTTCACAGACCGTCCGCTCCTCCTCTGGTTCCTGATTCCCAGTCCTGGAACATGTGCTCCTTGGGCCGCTGCCAGCATTCCATCCACCAATTGTAAGGTTTCAACTCACTCGGCTGCTTCAGAGGTAATCAGGAGACACGTTTCTTATCCAAAAAATCATCAGGTTTATTAATCATAAACCTCACAGTCACATGCAATACAAATCTTCAGTACTTCAGCTCCTGCCTGGAGCCTCACTCCTCATAGACACAGAAACCTCTCTGTAAAGTCCCATCTGGACACATGGTAGTCTGTCCACACTGGCAGACTCCCACACACTCTCTACAGACACAGAGACCTCTCTGTAATGTCCCGCCTGGACGCATGGAAGTCTGTCCACCCTGGCAGACTCCCACAACACTCTCTTGACACAGAGTCCTTTCTGTCAAGTCCCATCTGGACACATGGAAGTCTGTCCACCCTGGCAGACTCCCACAACACTCTCTCAGGTGCCAAACAAACTCCATTACATAGGCGTAACCCCGCCCATAGGTGAGGTCAGGATCACATGGTTAGGTCACCTGATCATGACCTCATCACAGGTCCTTCAGACACACACAAACCATGCTTCCATGCATATCTCGAGGAGCATACACAGTGCCCCCTAGCAGCATCAGGGGTCACTACACCACAGTATATATATATATAGTAGTTTGGTTACAAGAAATTACTAGTGATGAGTGAGCACTAAAATGCTCAAGTGCTTGACTCGAGTATTGGAAGTCAATGGGTAACTCAAGCATTTTTCCCACGCCCCCACCCCACCTTCACAGGAAGTCTGAAGTGGGTCTAAAAATTGCTGCAAACCATGTGTACAGCACTGAAATGGCATGGGAACATCATGTGGAAGACTCCTGGAAGCATCTCTGAATCCCACGTCGGTGCTGAGAACAATGTTGAGTATTAGGCTATGTACACACATTGCAGATATGTTGGCGGTTTTTCTGAGTGGAATTGCACCAAATCCGCAATATATTGCCCAAGCAATGTTAATCAATGGGAATCCAGTATTGGTGTGCGCATGCTGCGGAACATTCAGCGCGGATTTGCAGCGTTTTATTTTCCGCAGCATGTTAATTCTTTTTGCGTATCTGCAGCGTTTCTGCACCTATTGACTTCCATTGAGTCCATCAAATCCACAGCAAAACCGCAGGTGTAAAAAGGTTTGCGCATTTGCTGTGGAGTTGCGTGCCAAAAGCGCTGCAGAAAGGAAGGAGGAAGAGTGTGTGGGCAGAGAATGTGTGTGGGTGGAGAATATGTGCGTGTCTGTCTGCGGGGCTCTGTGTGTGTGTACCCAGGCGTTGTACTACACCCATCCGGCTATGTCTGCTGTCACATATAACAGTGACAGCATGAACCGATGATGGGAGAGTAGTCCCATCATCCAGCGACTGTGTTCAATGGTAAAAAAAAATGACATACAATACACATACTCGCCAAACACCTAATCCCCGACGCCCGTGTCTCCTACAACAAAAATAAAATAATAAACCAACACATACTTATGTTTCCGACGTAGCCCATTTAAGGCCGGGGTCACACTAGCGATGAATACGGACGAGTGCTATGCGATAAAACATTGCATAGCACTCAGACCAGCATTCATCTATGGGGCAACTCCCATCAGCGTTTTTTTTCTCAGCTGTTTTCTATGTGCCTATGGGTGCGAGGGAGACAACACACATCACTCGAATATCATCCGAGTGCTGTGCAATATACGCTGACCCAGGAAATACAGGAGATCGAGAAATTAGTTTCTCTGCCTCCTCCGCAGCTGTACTCCGATACGCTCTCTGCGAGAGACTCAGAGCACAGTCTCATGACACTCGGCTCCCGCTCGCAGCAGAGCAGAAGCCGAGGATCATTAGCATATTTCATCAGATGCCATATGGTAGTCTGACCCCAGCCTAATAACGAGTGTCCCATGACGATCTCACGTGTAGAACAGTCACATCGGGAGATGTGACTGCTCTACCCAGCCTCTGGTGATAAAATGACAGGATGTAATCCTCCCGCATTGTGTCACTGTGCCGCTGTGAGAGTTCACTGTAGTTTGTGCTGTCACTGCTGTCAGTGTATCTCTGGAGGCATCAGGTGTCTCCCGATGTGACTATTCTACACATGAGATCGTGTAGGACACTCATTATTAAATGGACTACATCAGACAGGGAGTATTTATGTTGGTTTATTTTATTTTTGTTGCAGGAGACAAGGGAGTCGGGGATTAGGCGTTCAGTATGTATGATTAATTAAGATTCAATAAAGGGCTTTATTTTGGCTGTGTCTTAATTTACCATATAACTATAGGATTAGTAATGGATAGGTGTCTTATAGACTCCTCTCCATTACTAATCTGTGGGCTTGATGTCACGGAAAATACACAGGTGACCCACAACCCCACATCAATCCACGCGCCCGACGGTCACCGTTTCCCAATGTTGCTTCTTTTGGGGCCCGGAAGAAGCAACATTGCGAAACAGTGCCCGTTGATGCCAGCTGATCTACATTGTATGCAGAGCCCTTTCACTGCCTTTGTGTGCGCCAGTTCATGTAAGTAGGGTCTACATATTTATGATTCCCTTTTTTAGACATACTTTTTCTGCAACAGTCTTTTTACTGACTATAAATGTGGCACCATGTTTACCAGCTAGTCTTGGGCATTTTTTCATGTAGAACTAAGAGCTGCACAATTAGGCATATATACCAGTACTTTCTTTAGGCTATCACGCTTTGAAGTTTTATATCAACTTTTGTATGTATAATTGGCCTCTTAATCACCACACTATTTGTGCATATTTAATTTATTTAAAAAATTAAAAAAAATTTTTTTCAAATCTTTTGCAGCTGACATCCTTTTCCCACTTCCTTTTTTTGAGTCTCCCTTAATCTCTTTTCTTTTGACTATTTAAGGTACTGCCACACTTAGCGATCTCGTTAGCGATCACGATAACGACGCAAGCTAACGAGATCGTTGGTGTGATCTCTTTTAGGTCGCTAGTAGCTGCCAAACAGAAGATCTCATAAACGACACATCAGCGGTCAGCGATCTCTTTAACGACTTTGGCGGTCGTTAGGATGTCATTAGAATGTACTGAGCGCTTCTGATTCATAGGAATTTCCAGCATCGCTCCTGCTCTCTGCGTCCTGCTAGCCTGCTTTGCAACTTCTGCGATCCTCTCTGTGACGCAAAAGAGAACTTACAGATATTGCGATCCACTGTGTGACGCTAAAAACCCTAGTCCCGCCTGCGCCGCTGTCATATGCGTCACAAACGAGGTCGCTCGTCGTTCGCAAAAGGTGCCAAACACAGCGATATAGGCTCACCAGCGGGACGCCAACGATCAAAAAACGGTCCAGAACGCTAGTGAACGATCAGCGACATCACAGCAGGGGCCACATCGTTGCTACATGCCACACACAACGAGGTCGCTAACGAGATCGCTAAATAGTGACGTTTTAGCGATCTCGTTAGCGATCTCGTTAGCGATCTCGTTTAGTGTGGCATACCCTTTACTTGGATTTTTAACAATTGTGTTTCAATAAAATTACCATTTTATTTCTAAATGTATTTGTCTCTTCACTTCTTATCTATGGGTGGCACCTTCCACTTTAGATTATGCACAGCAAGTATGATTGAAGTGTCCTCTGCCTATTTGATTGAGGACTATGGGATTATACAAATGTGCATGTGTCTGCACAAACTGTTAGGGCCCCGTTTCACATAGCGAGATTGCTACTAAACAGCAATCTCAGCAGCGATCTCGCTATGTCTGACACCTACCAGCGATCAGGCCCCTGCTGTGAATCGCTGGTCGTGTCAGAAATGCCAGTTTTTTTTTTTTTATCGCTGGTCTCCCTCTGGCAGGCACGCATCGCTGCGTGTGATAGGCAGGAGACCAGCGATCTCCTGGTAACCAAGGTACACATCGGGTTTCCAGGCGCGGGGCTGTGCCTGGAAACCTGACGTGTACGTTGGATACCAGCGCGCTACTGCAGGGGAGCTGGTAACCAAGGTACACGTCGGTTTCCAGGCACCGCGCAGCGCCTGGAAACCCGAAGTGTACCTTGGTTACTAGCTCCCTGCATCAGTGCGCTGGTATCCAACGTACACTGCGGGTAACTAGGCGACGTTACCCGCAGTGTCGCTGTCCTGATCGCTGCCTGAGCTGCCTGTTTGGCAGCTCAGCAGCGATCATGTAGCGACACACCAGCGATCCTGATCGTTGTCGGGATCGCTGGTGTGTCGCTATGTGAGACGGGGCCCTTAGAAACCGACTTCATGAGGATGGTCTGAGTGCCCAACATCCACAGATGGGGGTTGTGCTCACAGCCCAACACCGTGCAAATTCGCCACTGGTGCCCTGTGCTCTTCACAGATGAAAGCAGGTTCACACTGAGCACATGTGACAGACGTGACAGAGTCTGGAGACTCCGTGGAGAGCGATCTGCTGCCTTCAACATCCTTCAGCATGACCGGTTTGGCAGTAAGTCAGTAATGGTGTGGGGTGGCATTTCTTTGGAGGGCCGCACAGCCCTCCATGTGCTCGCCAGAAGTAGCCTGACTGCCATTAGGTACCGAGATGAGATCCTCAGACCCCTTGTGAGACCATATGCTGGTGCAATTGGCCCTGGGTTCCTCCTAATGCAGGACAATGCCAGACCTCATGTGGCTGGAGTGTGTCAGCAGTTCCTGAAAGATGAAGGCATTGAAGCTATGGACTGTCCCGCCCATTCCCCAGACCTGAATCTGATTGAGCACATCTGGGACATCATGTCTCACTCCATCCACCAACGTCATGTTGCACCACAGACTGTCCAAGAGTTGGCGGATGCTTTAGTCCAGGTCTGGGAGGATATCCCTCAGGAGACAATCGCCACCTCATCAGTAGCATGCCCAGGCATTGTAGGGAGGTCATACAGGCACAGGGAGGTCATACAGGCACGTGAAGGCCACACACACTACTGAGCATCATTTTGACTTGTTTTAATCCCTTTCTGCCATCGGACGTACTATCCTGTTCATGTGACCTGGGCCCGTATGACCATGGACGGGATAGTACGTCCCATGCAATCGGACGCGCTCCCGGGGGAGCGCGGCCGGTTGTCAGCTGATTATCACAGCTGACACCTGGCACTATGTGCCAGGAGCGGTCACGGACCGCTCCCGGCACATTAACCCCTGGCACACCGCGATCAAACATGATTGCGGTGTACCGGGGGCACAGGGAAGCATCGCGCAGGGAAGGGGCTCCCTGCGTGCTTCCTGAGACCCTCAGAACAGCGCGATGTGATCGCGCTGTTCTGAGGCCTTCCTCCCAGCAAGACCCCGGATCCAAGATGGCCACGGGGTCCTGCAGGGAGGCGGCTTCCTCAGTGCCTGCTGAGAGCAGGTGCTGAGAAAACCTGCAGCAGTGCCTGTCACATCGCTGGTCTGCTGTGCACACTGTCAGACCAGCGATCTGACCCTATACTGTGATGTCCACCCTGGGACAAAGTAAAAAAGTTAAAAAAATAAAAATGACATGTGTAAAAAAAAATTCCCAAATAAAGAAAAAAAAAATATTCCCCAATAAATTCATTTCTTCATGTAAATAAAAAAAAACAAACAATAAAAATACACATATTTGGTATCGCCGTGTCCGTAACGACCCGCCCTATAAAACTGTTCCACTAGTTAGCCCCTTTAGTGAACCCCTTAAAAAAAAAATAAAAACAAAGCAAAAAACAATGCTTTATCATCACAACCGCCGAACAAAAAGTGGAATAACACGCGATCAAAAAGACGGATATAAATAAACATGGTACCGCTGAAAATGTCATCTTGTCCCGCAAAAAACAAGCCACCATACAGCATCATCAGCAAAAAAATAAAAAAGTTATAGCTCGCAGAATAAAGCGATAAAAAAATAATTATTTTTTATATAAAATTGTTTTTACTGTATAAAAGCGCAAAAACATAAAAAATGATACAAATGAGGTATCGCTGTAATCATACTGACGCGAAGAATAAAAATGCATTATCAATTTTACCACACGCGGAACGGTAAAAGCGCCCCCCCAAAAGAAATTCATGAATTGCTGATTTTTGTTCATTCTAACCTCACAAAATTTGCAATAAAAAGCGATCAAAAAATGTCACATGCCCAAAAATGAGTACCAATAAAAACGTCAACTCGTCCGCAAAAAATAAGACCTCAGATGACTCTGGGCCAAAATATGCAAAAATTATAGCTCTTAAAATGTGGTGATGCGAAAACTATTATTTGCAATAAAAAGTGTCTTTTAGCGTGTGACAGCTGCCAATCATAAAAACCTGATATAAATAGTAAATCAAACCCCCCTTTATCACCCCCTTAGTTAGGGAAAAATAATAGAATTAAAAAAATGTATTTATTTCCATTTTCCCGTTAGGGTTAGGGTTGGGGCTAAAGTTAGAATTAGGGTTAGGGTTGGGATTAGGGTTAGGGGTGTGTTAGGGTTAGGTTTGTGGTTAGGGTTATGATTAGGGTTGGGATTAGTTTTAGGGGTGTGTTGGGGTTAGGGTTGGAGTTAGAATTGGGAGGTTTCCACTGTTTAGGCACATCAGGGGCTCTCCAAATGTGACATGGCGTTTGATCTCAATTCCAGCCAATTTTGCGTTGAAAAAGTCAAGCGGTGCTCCTTCCCTTCTGAGCTCTGCCATGCGCCCAGAGTAGTTTACCCCCACATATGGGGTATCAGCGTACTCAGTACAAGTTGCAAAATAACCCTTGGTGTCTAATTTCTTCTGTTACCCTTGGAAAAATAAAAAATTGGGGGCAAAAATATCATTTTTGTGGAAAAAAATTATGATTTTTTATTTTTATGGCTCTACGTTATAAACTTCTGTGAAGCACTTGGGGGTTCAAAGTTCTCCCCACATATCTAGATAAGTTCCTTGGGTGTATCAACACTGTTATGAATGTGCTAGAGATGGTTTCTGAGCAGAGGCTCCCTCTGGTGGTTACAGACAGTACTGAACCTTTCAGCGAGGAGTGGCAATCTGGAATCACGGACTGGTCTGATATAATGGAGGTTCCCTCCCATGATGGTTGCCGGTGATCAATTGTTCTTGTCTCAATTGTGGTTCCTGGTTCATTTGGAAGTTTGCTGGAGTCCTGCCTGCATCTCCTGCTTTCAGATAAGATATTTTTTGCTTTTCTTTTTGTGCTTGCATTTTGCATTGTTTTCTGCACTTTTGTGGAGGTCAGCCAGGTCCCCTCCTGGGGCCTGAACTCCTCACAGTTTTTCTGCAGCCACTGTTATTTGCTCATTTGCTTTTTTCTGTTTTTTCAGCGGCTGCGGCTTGGTTTTTGTTCACACTGTGATCTGATTTAGTGGGTGGCGAGATCGTGTGATCTCAGTATTTTTGTAATCAGAATTGTTGGATTTTTGTAGGGTTTTCTGGGTTGCAGAAAGTAATCTCTCCTGTCCTATCCTATTTAGTCAGCTTGTGGACCCAGCGTTTGCTCAGTCTATTTTCTGTCTATGTTTGTATTTTCATCTTGTCTAACCGCCATTATATGTTTGGGGGCTTCCTATTTTCTTTGGGGATCTGCTCCGGGGCAGATAGCTTTCATCTTTCGCCTTTAGGTGTAGTTATCTCTCAGGCTGTGACGAGGCGTCTAGGATCAACGTAGGAACGCTCCATGGCTACCTCTAGTTGTGTCGTTAGTTTAGGAATCTGCAACCCATCAGTTACCAACATCTCAGTTGTTCGGCTGCCCTGCTGTTGTTCCTGTCCTCCTCAGCTACCGAAACATAACAGTATCACCGGCCATAACTGAAAATTATATGGTACTTACAGAAGGGAAAAATAGTGTGGAAAGAAAAAAGCTGTCAGAGATTTTTTTTTTTCTTTTTTCTGTCTGTTGCATTTTTTCCCTCTTTTTCTCTGGGTGCTGAGGAGGATTTTTTTTTCTCTCAATGGAGTTTGCACAGTTGTCTGGCCGTGTGGATCAGCTTGCCACTGAGGTTCGGAGTATTGCTACCTATCTTGCTGGGTTGCCGGTTGTGGAACCTAGGATTCCCATGCCAGATTTGTTTTTGGGGGATCGGGCTAAATTTCTGAATTTCAAAAATAACTGTAAGTTGTTTTTTGCCTTAAAGCCTAAGTCTTCAGGTAACGCAGCACAGCAGGTTCAAATTGTCATCTCTCTCCTGCGCGGCGATCCTCAGGATTGGTCTTTTTCCCTGACACCTGGGGATCCTGTTTTGAATGATATTGATGCATTTTTTCTGGCTCTGGGTTATTGTACAATGAACCTAATGTCACTGATCAAGCTGAAAAAACCTTGTTGGCATTAAATCAGGGTCTTGAAGACGCTGAATTGTACTGTCAGAAATTCCGAAAGTGGGCAGTCCTGACCAAATGGAATGATGATGCTTTGGCAGCCCTTTCTCGGAAGGGGCTGTCAGAGAATGTAAAGGATGTTATGGTGGGATTCCCTGCTCCCTCTGGTCTCAATGATTCTATGTCATTGGCTATTGAAATTGACAGACGTTTGCGTGAGCGCAGAGGTATGCGTGAGATAGTGTTGCCTTGTGAGCCAGCTTCTGAGCCCATGCAGTGTGATAGAGTGACTTCTGGGGCTCAGCGTCATGAGTTTCGAAAGCGCAATGAGTTATGTTTCTACTGTGGTGATGCCTCTCATGCTATTTCAGTCTGCCCTAAGTGGGGAAGACGTTTTGCACGCTCAGTTGTCTTGGGTAGTGTTCAGACTAAATTTCTGTTGACTGTTACCCTGATTTGCTCCCTGTCCACATTTTCTGCTCAAGCTTTTGTTGATTCAGGAGCAGCTATTAACCTGATGGATTTTGACTTTGCCAAACGTTGTGGGTATCCCATGATACCCCTGCGGAAGTCTATTCCCCTACTGGGCATTGATTCTACCCCTTTGGCGGAGAATAAACCCCAGTTTTCTACCCAGGTGATAATGAGGGTTGAACCAGATCATCAGGAGAGTTGCAAATTTCTGGTGCTGTATAATCTGCATGACATTATTGTACTAGGTTTCCCTTGGTTACAGTCTCATAATCCTGTTTTGGATTGGAAATCTGTGTCTGTGACTAGTTGGGGCTGCCAATGTGTTAATGCCGACACTCCTGTTTTTTCTGCCTCTCCCAAGTCTCAGGATATTCCTGACTTTTTGACTGATTTTTCGGATGTATTTAGTGAAAGTAAATCTGCATCTTTGCCCCCTCACAGGAGCTACGATTGCGCTATTGAATTAGTGCCTGGTGGTAAATTTCCTAAAGGTCGCCTTTTTAACTTGTCTGTACCTGAACACGATGCTATGCGATCTTATATCAAGGAGTCATTGGAGAAGGGTCATATCAGACCATCCTCTTCACCCTTGGGTGCCGGTTTTTTCTTTGTGGCCAAAAAGGATGGTTCATTGAGGCCGTGTATTGATTATCGTATCTTGAATAAGATCACTGTGAAGTATCAATATCCGTTACCCTTGATTTCTGACCTGTTTTCCAGGGTGAAAAGTGCTAGTTGGTTTACCAAGCTTGACCTCAGGGGGGCGTATAACCATATTCGCATTAAGCACGGGGATGAATGGAAGATGGCGTTTAATACCCCAGAGGGGCATTTTGAGTACCTAGTGATGCCGTTTGGGCTCACTAATGCTCCTTCCGTCTTCCAATCCTTCATGAATGATATTTTCAGGGATTTTGTGGATTAATTTCTGATTGTTTATTTGGATGATATCTTGATTTTTTCCAATGACTGGGACTCTCATGTGAAACATGTTCGGACTGTGTTCCAGATTTTGAGAGAGAATGCACTGTATGTGAAGGGATCAAAGTGTCTTTTTGGCGTACAGAAGGTCTCATTTCTGGGATTCATTTTGTCTCCGTCTGTTATTGAAACGGACCCGGTCAAGGTTCAAGCCATCTGTGATTGGGTCCAACCTAC
The DNA here is from genome assembly GCA_033576555.1 of Oophaga sylvatica. Lineage (NCBI taxonomy): Eukaryota > Metazoa > Chordata > Amphibia > Anura > Dendrobatidae > Oophaga > Oophaga sylvatica. The sequence goes on along the minus strand of JARQOD010000001.1, from coordinate 776,963,386 downwards.
TTCATTAAAGGCTCTTCAGAGATTTTTGGGTTTTGCCAATTTTTATCGTAAATTTATTGGTAATTTCTCCGGTATTGTTAAACCATTAACTGATTTGACCAAAAAGGGTTCTGATGTGGTGAATTGGCCTCCTGAGGCAGTTTCTGCGTTTCAGGAACTTAAGCAGAGATTCACTTCTGCTCCTGTTCTACGGCAGCCTGATGTTTCTCTACCATTACAGGTGGAGGTTGATGCCTCTGAAATTGGGGCAGGTGCCGTTTTGTCCCAAAGAGATCCAGAGACCTCTAAGAGTAACCCTTGTGCCTTTTTCTCTCGAAAATTTTCTCCAACTGAACGTAATTATGAGTGGGTAATCGGGAGTTATTGGCCATGAAGTGGGCCTTTGAAGAGTGGAGACATTGGCTGGAAGGAGCCAAACATCAGGTGGTGGTCCTCCTGATGTTTGGCATCAGGTGGCGGACCATAAGAATCTGGTTTATCTCGAATCAGCCAAGCGACTTAATCCTAGACAGGCCAGGTGGGCCTTGTTTTTCACACGTTTTAATTTTGTGGTTTCTTTTCTTCCTGGCACTAAGATTGTTAAGGCGGATGCCCTCTCGAGGAGTTTGTTTGCGGACTCTCCTGAGTTATCTGATCCTACTGTTATTTTGAAAGAGGGTGTAGTTCTTTCCGCCATCTCGCCCATTTTGAGACTGGCCTTGGAAGGGTGTCAGGAGGATAAACCTGAGCGCTGCCCTATTGGGAAATTGTTTGTCCCAGACCAGTGGAAGAAGAGTGTGATGTCTGAGATTCATTGTTCATTGTGATTTTTGGTATCAGAGACTTGGTGAGTCGGTCCTTTTGGTGGCCTACTTTGTCTCGTGACATCAGGGAATTTGTGCAGTCCTGTGGGACTTGCTCTCGCTCCAAGCCTTGCTCTCGCTCTAGTGGTTTGTTAATGCCATTACCTGTGCCCAAGAGGCCATGGACCCATATCTCTATCGATTTTATTTCCGACCTCCCTGTTTCTCAGATAATGACCGTTATCTGGGTAATCTGTGATAGGTTTTCCAAGATGATACATCTTGTGCCATTACCTAAGTTACCTTCCTCCTCCGAATTGGTGCCTTTGTTCCTTCAGCACGTGGTTCGGTTACATGGCATTCCGGAGAACATTGTGTCTGACAGAGGAGTCCAGTTTGTTTCCAGATTTTGGAGGACATTTTGTTCTAAACTTGGTGTTCAATTATCTTTCTCCTCTGCTTTTCATCCTCAGACCAATGGACAAACTGAGAGAACAAACCAGACCTTGGAGACTTATTTGAGATGTTTTGTGTCTGTTGATCAAGATGACTGGGTCTCTTTTTTGCCTTTGGCTGAGTTTGCTCTTAATAATAGGGCTAGCTCTGCCACCTTGATGTCTCCATTTTTCTGCAATTCTGGGTTTCACCCTCGATTTTCTTCGGGACAGGCGGAGGCTTCTGTCTGTCCGGGTGTTGACTCTGTTGTGGAGTGAATGCAGCAGATTTGGGACCAGGTAGTGGAGAGGTTGTCTCTCTCTCAGGAGAAGGCCCAACGGTTTGCCAACCGGCATAGGACTGATGGTCCTCGGTTTAAAATGGGGGACTTGGTTTGGTTGTCCTCAAGAAATATCCCTATGAGGGTTGCATCTCCAAAGTTTAAGCCCAGGTTCATTGGACCTTATAAGATTATTGAGATTCATAATCCTGTTTCCTTCCGTTTGCTTCTTCCAGGGACATTTAAGATCCATAACGTGTTCCACAAGTCCTTATTGAAGAGGTTTGTCGAGCCAGTGGTTCCTGTGGCTGCGCCTCCTGACCCTGTTTTGGTTGAGGGCAATCTGGAGTATGTGGTTGAGAAAATATTGGATTCTCGTTTTTCTAGACAGAAACTCCAGTATTTGGTTAAGTGGAGAGGTTATGGTCAGGAGGACAATTCTTGGGTGTTTGCTTCGGACAGCCATGCTAGGAGACTGATCCGTGCCTATCACTGAGCTCATCCTGATCGGCCTGGTTGCACAAGTGAGGGTTCGGTGACCCCTCCTCAAGGGGGGGTACTGTTATGAATGTGCTAGAGATGGTTTCTGAGCAGAGGCTCCCTCTGGTGGTTACAGACAGTACTGAACCTTTCAGCGAGGAGTGGCAATCTGGAATCACGGACTGGTCTGATATAAGGGAGGTTCCCTCCCATGATGGTTGCCGGTGATCAATTGTTCTTGTCTCAATTGTGGTTCCTGGTTCATTTGGAAGTTTGCTGGAGTCCTGCCTGCATCTCCTGCTTTCAGATAAGATATTTTTTGCTTTTCTTTTTGTGCTTGCATTTTGCATTGTTTTCTGCACTTTTGTGGAGGTCAGCCAGGTCCCCTCCTGGGGCCTGAGCTCCTCACAGTTTTTCTGCAGCCACTGTTATTTGCTCATTTGCTTTTTCTGTTTTTTCAGCGGCTGCGGCTTGGTTTTTGTTCACACTGAGATCTGATTTAGTGGGTGGCGAGATCGTGTGATCTCAGTATTTTTGTAATCAGAATTGTTGGATTTTTGTAGAGTTTTCTGGGTTGCAGAAAGTAATCTCTCCTGTCCTATCCTATTTAGTCAGCTTGTGGCCCCAGCGTTTGCTCAGTCTATTTTCTGTCTATGTTTGTATTTTCATCTTGTCTAACCGCCATTATTTGTTTGGGGACTTCCTATTTTCTTTAGGGATCTGCTCAGGGGCAGATAGCTTTCATCTTTCTGCCTTTAGGTGTAGTTATCTCTCAGGCTGTGACGAGGCGTCTAGGATCAACGTAGGAACGCTCCACGGCTACCTCTAGTTGTGTCGTTAGTTTAGGAATCTGCAACCCATCAGTTACCAACATCTCAGGTGTTCGGCTGCCCTGCTGTTGTTCCTGTCCTCCTCAGCTACCGAAACATAACACAACACATAATCTATAGTGGACAGTGCCACCCATAGATAAGAAGTGAAAAAAACAAAATATATTGGAAATATAAAATAATAATTTTTATTAGATACAATTAAAAGTCAAATATATACAAAAGAGTAAGGAAGACTCCAAAAGGAGGTCAGGGAATAGAGTAACCAGCTGAAAACGCCAAAATAATTGCAATTGTAAGCGCAATATATAGCGCAATATATAGCAGAGCTTGAGAGAGAAAAACAGAAATAATTATAAACAACAATTACTTCAATTAATTATTAAAGTGCAATTGTGCCAATACATATTGAGAGTATACCATAATTCAAAATTGTGTTATGTAACACTAACAAATAAGTAGATGCTTGGATCTATTGTTAAAGTGCACTGGTGCTAATATGTACTATCAGAACTATAATGTAGCTCTGTATTATTGCAGATGTCAAAAAATAATAAAAGCTCCACCGAAGCAAACCTCCTACATAATAGACTAGACAAACAATGCCACAGATGGGGCGATAGAAGAAAATGGTAGGAACTAAAGAGACATTATGCTCAAAGGCTAGTCTTCATTGTGGAAATCAGAATGTAGTATTTACTTATACCAATCTAGCGCACTCAAGTGTGGCCGCAGGCTGGGGGGCTGTGTGCGGGGTGGAGATCAGCTGGACTCTGGTCCCCAGTGCCCGACGGTCACCGTTTCACAAATGTTGCTTCTTCCGGGGCGTAGTGTATGGAGGAGGTGTTAGGGAAATATATCAGAGGTGCCTTGATGTGATTGGATGGTTTCTTAATACCTGATATGCTGTAGCTGGTTTGTTTCGGCGCAGCAGTACAGGGACGCGTCCCCATAGTGACTTGGACTTCCGGAATCGTGCTCTGTGCACCACAGGTGGAACACACTAGCGGTCACTTTAGAGCGTTTCTGGAAGTGCCCGGGGAATCGCGCACCTCGCTCGTGCGCACTGGACCAGAAGGGGGAAAAGGGAGTCGGAGGTGCCTGGAGAATCGCGCACCTCACGCCTGCGCACTGGACCAGAAGGGGGAGAAAGAAGTAGATGTGGCATATACGTACATTGCAAGGAGGGACAATACATTGCCACGTGATCACCATTTGTACTTCCAGCGCTTGCGCACTGGATTGCAAATGAAGGCAATGTAGTGTCCTAGCCTGTACCTGCCGAATAAGAGGGAAAAGCAAATAATATATTCAAATGTCCAATACGGGGATGTTTGGGACACCGTGGCAGTAAAATCCATATCCATTTGCTCTCCAGACGTGCCAGAGTTCTGCCGAAATCCCCACCATGTATGCCTAATTTTATTTGGTCAATTGCCTTGAACCTTAGGCCATAGGATTTGGAGTGATGATGGATTTTAAAATGATGGGGTAGGGTTTTTAATAGGGACAAGTCATCAATAGTTTAAGATTTTTCTATCTCGCTAACATGTTCTTGGACCTTAATTTTGAACTCCCTAGTGGTCACTCCTATATAAATTAATCTGCAAGGGCATGTAGCATGGTATATTATCCCTTCTGATGCGCAAGTGAGATGTTTTCTTATATCAAATTTTCTTGAGCCATCATAGTTTTCAAAAGAAAGAGATTTATTCATATTGGCGTAGGCTTTGCAGAAGCCACAAGGGAAAAACCCGTTTGATAAATCCTTAAAGGTTTTCTTAGGAATCGGATCATAGTGACTCTGTACTAGTAGATCCTTTAAATTGGGGCTTCTTCTAGCAACCAAGGAAGGGTAAGAGATTGACCACTAGGGAGTTCAAAATTAGGGTCCGAGAACATGTTCGCGAGATAGAAAAATCTAAAACTATTGATGACTTGTCTCTATTGAAAACCCTACCCCGTCATTTTAAAATCCATCATCACTCCAAATCCTATGGCCTAAGGTTCAAGGCAATTGACCAAATAAAATTAGGCATACGTGGTGGGGATCTCGGCAGATCTCTGGCACGTCTGGAGAGCAAATGGATATATCGGCTCAACACCATTACTCCATGCGGTTTAAACGAAAATTTTGGCTTCAACTCCTTTTTATAGATCTGCTATTCCTATCCTCTTCAGGCCTTTGTTTAAAATTGTCTTTTCATACAAACCTTGTTTAGTACTTGTTACTTCCTGAGTTAGGTTTTTAGGTGTTTTATATTTCATATTTCTTTACTTTTTTAATATATTTCTCTATGGTAATCCCCTTTCCTTTTTCTTTTCTTTTATCTAATAAATTTTAATTTTTTTGTTATCTAAGGTGCTTACCTGTGTTTTGTGATGGTTCTCTCCTCGATGACCTTGATCTTATCCTGCGTGAAATGGCCGATGCTCTGGACGTTGCTTGACCTGTCTGGTTCTTCTAATGGAATACAAAAACAAGAAATGTGAAAATATGGACACTTTTCTGCTTACAGTATTCAGTTATGGACCTTGTATAGACCTTGTCTGCCAATGTTTTAGTTTACATATGGCATCTGTACGTATCAACAAGTTTATTTATCTTCGATTTATATTATATATCCGTTATATTGGCTTATCACCATTTTTATCATTGCACTTTGCTCTATCCTTGATTGGTATGTAGGCCCCTATTATCTGTTTTATCCTAATATCCCTTTATATTTATATTCTGATATTGTTAGGGTCTGCGGAACGCACCTAATAGATATTGTAGAGAGGTGCGTTCGCAGCCCGGGGTCCACCGTGCAGGCGAAGCCCGCTGCTTGTAAGATGGCGAAAGTAGCGAACTCTGTTATCCCGCAGAGTCGCTAAAATAAATGCCGCAGCGCGCTGTGGCAGTAAGTGCGAACTCTGTTAATCCCCAGAGCCGCTAACGGGAATGCCACAGTGCTATATGGCGATAAGTGCGAACTCACTTAGCTTCAGTGAGCCGCAAAGTAAAACGCTAGGGCGCTGAACTAGCGTTATAAAGCGAACCCTGTTGCGTCACAGAGCCGCTGAGAAAAAGACTGTGTCCTGTTAGACTCACAGGGATACACAGATAACTGCTGTGCGGATAGCAGTCAGTGATCATGTAGACAGCAACGCAATCAAGCAATCTCCTCAACGGAGAAGCCAGTATTCTAGGGCTTATTTCAGCCAAGCCCTAACCACTTGCACCCAAATCTCCTCACCGGAGGTGCTGGTATTCTAGGGGCTTATTTCAGCCGAGCCCGAACCACATGCGTGCATGATCACACTGGCGCATAGCACATAATGCAATTGATACTAGCACATGGCGGCCCAGCCATGCCACCCTTTTATAGTAACAGCTACAGGACCTGCCAGAAACAAGGACCAATGAAACTGTTCCAGAACACTAGTAGTCATGTCAGGGTTAGAATTATATTTTTATACTTTTATATGCTTGTGTGCTTACCACTATTTTGTTCTTTGTTCTTGAAACAATAAGTTTTCCTTGCCAAGTATTACTCAGATCGAAACTTATTCTAAGAAGGCACCAGTACCGGCCAGTGCCTGTCTCCGAGAAATGCACTGGTGTCTGCCCCCACCTTTGGGAACTGAGAAACCACATGATATACAAGAAAAGCAGTCTCGATTCTCTGCGAAAATGAAACTTAAGGATGACGATGAAGGGAGGATTTAGAAGAAGATCTAAGGAACAGTGGAACCAATCCAGATGGCAGAATACCAGACATAGACATATATGGCTATCCCCTTTTCCCTTACCCAGCCCTTTCCTTCCTATGCACTGCCCATATTCTTGTGTACAATGTATTTAATTTTGTGTAAGAGGAAATAAAGTCAGAACGTTGCTGAGACGGCTGCCTGGTAGTAGCCCTTCGAGCATGCTCTGAGTTTGAACCAGCTTGTTGTCTGATTCATTCTTTGAATGGTTAACCCATGCTCATAGATTGAATTCGGAGTGACTGGAGGACGAGTGGAATTGTTGATACGACCCCGACAATTGGCGCCCGAACGTGGGGAGTGGCCAGCGGCTCGCTACTTGCCAGACCCGTCTTATAGATTTCCCGGTGGTACCCGCGGTGACTGAATTCGAGGACTGATCACCCTCCGTCGAGCACGGTAAGTTGGGAGCATATATTTATATGTCCCACTTGCCTGTGTGTCAGTCACTGTAGGTCCTGTCGTGTTTTCTGTCTGGGTCTGGGTGAGTGACCGGTCGAGTGGTGAGACTGGGGGCGACCCCGCTCCACGTCCCGAACCAGCATTCGTGAGACCGAGTGACGACGCGTACCTGCGCGCACTCGTGTGAACACCACTTCCTCCTCCTCAGGTCACTGTACCCTCATGTAGATAGCTGTCTCCCGTGACTGTTAGAATATAGTTGGGATAAATTTTAGATTTTTGAAGTGTCGAGTGGGGTAAAAGACGCACATGATGGTCTAGTTAGTGACAAATTGAGGAGGGCTCTTTGTCTGCCAAGTAAATGACAAATTGAGGAGGGCTCTTTGTCTAAAAAACAGGGGAATCTCACTAGGAGACATCCCGCTGTGAATATTCGAGTGTTACGGTGAGCTGGGCTGTAAAGTCACCATCCACGGTTAGGGAAGAGATAGATAGAGGAGGTTCTCTCTGTTTTATCAGCGTGTTGAGGAGGGCTCTACGCTGACGGGTGGTGACCTGCCGGCGGCATCGGTGGTCTGAGTCGCGACAGACCATTGCACTCTGTTAAATCATGATGCGCATGTTTAAATTCGAGAGACCTCATAAGTTAGAGGATGGGGCTGTGGGAGTAGGTAAGATAGTCGAGTCACGGGAAGGCAAGAAGGCTGTCAAAGATGTGAGGAGTTTGTATAAGATGATGGGTCTGCCCAGTACAGGCAGACTCCAGCCTTCAGTGTGGAAGGAATATGTAACACAGAAGAAGGAAAATTGGCAGATGAAGCTAGATACGATAGACTGATAGATGAGACATACAAGTGTTATGTTGGTAGGACCGGACCTGATAATGCAGAAGTCAATGACGCAGAAGCAGAGGATCTAGCCAGAATAGCACAAGGGGCACAACATGATTTAGTGCAGGCAAAGAGAGGAGCAAGGATACATGCTGTAGGTACTCGTCCTGCAAACAACAGGGAGGGGAGACGTATGCCAGGAGGTGGACAGAAGTTGTGCCACGAGTGCAGGAAACCAGGACATTTCAGGAGAGATTGCAGAAACTGGTAGCAAGGGGTGTTTTAGTTAAAACCTAGCCCCCACCTTTGGCATCTCTGCAGCTAGGCTTCTTATCAGTGGCCTTGACAGTAAAAATTCCAACTTCAGCTTCCCCCTTCAACTACCAGATTTAACTCTCTATGTATTGGCTGGTACAATATATATATATATATATATATATATATATATATATATATATATACACTTTTGTTCCAGATATCTCAGGATGCTGCTTGGTTCACAGTTATTGATTTTGCCAATTTTATTTTTATAATATGTTGATGAGTTACTGATTTGTGCCCCCTCCAGGAAACAGTGTCACACTGCAACAATATTACTCATGTTGTTTCTGTACCAAGCTGGTTGTAAAGCGTCAAAGGATAAACTGCAATTTTGTAAATCTTCAGTTATCTTTTTGGGACATTGCATTACACCGGGGGCTCGACATCTGACCAGCGCTCGCAAAGAAGCTGTACAGAATTTTCCTATTCCTGTTAATGTTGCCGCTCTTAGGACATTTCTTGGACTGGTTTCCTACTGCAGGCTGCAGCCTCTCTGTGACTGTATCACCATTGTGCCTTTTAAACTAACTCCTGAAGGTATAGACTGTTTTTATTCCCTCAAAAACAGGATTGTGGCAGCTCCAGCGCTAGGAACCCCCAACTATGAACTACCATTCACCCTGTATCTCCATGAACAGCAGGGACACGCGGCAGGAGTATTGACTCAGTTACATGGTGACAATCAAAGGCCAGTAGCCTATTTCAGTGGAAGACTAGATGCAGTGGCTAGGGGTGCCCAGTCCTGTGTACGGGCAGTACATGCTGTAGGACTATTGCTCCACAAATCGTCAGACATCGTGCTTGATCATCCACTGACAGTACTTACACCTCATGATGTATACACCATACTGAACCAGGTGCAACCGGCACACCTTTCAGCTGCACGTCACCTTCGATTGCAATGTGCACTTTTAATGCCTCCAAATGTTTCTTTGCAGAGATGTACCACACTTAATCCTGTCACATTGTTACCTCTCTCGGATCTAAAGGAGGGGTCAGGTACGGTATTGTACAAAGAAGATCCAAGAGAGGAGATTCCTCATGATTGTGTTCAGCTTATGGCACAGGAAACAACAGGCCTACCCACAGTGTTTGAAACTGAAAGACTTAATGCTGATTTTGAATTTTTTTTGTAGATGGATCTCGCCACCAAGATGACTCACGTACCTTCCACACCGGGTATGCCATCGTCTCCCTGAATGCAGTAATCAAAGCAGAACCAATGCTCCCACATCAGTCGGCCCAGGAGGCTGAACTTAAGGCTCTGACCGAGGCCTGTAAGATAGCTGAAGGTAGAATTGTTAACACCTACACAGATTCTAGATACGCATTCGGTATAGCTCATGATTTTGGTCCAATTTGGAAATCTAGAGGATTCTTGACGGCAGCAGGACATCCCATTAAAAATGCTGACGCAGTCCAGCAGTTAATTGATGCATTACAATTACCAAAAGAAGTAGCTGTCATAAAAGTTAAAGCACATACCAGATGCACTGATCAGGTGAGTAAAGGAAACGCAATGGCCGATGCAGCAGCAAAAACAGCAGCCAGTAGACCACTCCAAGTGGTAACGATGCACCAGGTAAGCGCTCCCAAAAATCCCTTTGTGTCGGAGGATGCCTTATCCCAGATGCAGGCTCAGGTGCACCAGGAGGAAGTAGAAAAGTGGGAAAAAGAAGGTGCATGTCTGAATGAAGCAAATGGGGTATGGGGAAGAGGGATGCGTCGATGCCTTCCAAGGGCGTTGTACCCTGCGGTTGCCCAGATGTTACATGGGCCAACCCACCAGTCCAAAACTGCTGTAATGAGCGTGATGCAGAAGCATTGGGTAGCACCAGGCTTTTCCACCTGTATAGAAGGTTTGATCCAGGGATGCATGGTATGTGCTACACATAATCAGGGAAGGGTAGTCAAGACACCACCCAAACACGCCCCTCGGCCCCTCTATCCTTTCCAGAGACTGCAGATTGATTATATTCAGCTGCCAAAATCAGGGTCATGGGAGTACGTGTTGGTGTGTTTTGATTTATTCTCAGGTTGGCCGAGGCTTTCCCGATTGCCAAGGCTACGGCTGCGGCGACCGCAAAGAAGCTGCTTGCGGAGGTGGTGTGCAGGTATGGAGTACCAGAGGTGATCGAAAGTGACAGAGGTACACATTTCACAGGTGAAATAATGAATGAAGTTTTGACAGCTCTGGGAATTCAACAAGCTTTCCACACCCCATATTATCCACAAAGCAGTGGAAAAGTAGAAAGACTAAATTGGACATTGAAGTTAAAAATCCAAAAGTCCATGGCTGAAACAGGGAAATCTTGGCCTGAATGTTTACCATTAGCCCTATACTCAGTAAGGTACACTCCAAATAGAAAAACTGGACTTTCTCCGTATGAAGTACTATTTGGCAAAGTGCCTAGTTTAGGATGTTTCTTTCCCCAAGCACTGGAAATGAGTAACCATGTATTAAGCTCATATGTAAGGGATTTGCATAAAAGACGCAAGAAAGTACATGATAATGTCTTCAGTTCTCTTCCAGATCCGAACCAGGATAATGGGAGTCACAGCCTGCAGCCCGGAGACTGGGTAGTCATTAAAAGACATGTGAGAAAGAGTCTGGATCCGAGATTTGATGGACCTTTTCAAGTTCTACTGACGACAAGTACCGCAGTCAAGCTACAAGGCAAGGAAGCTTGGATCCACGCATCGCATTGTAAGAAGATCCTTGGAGAGCCTCCAGAAGAGGAATGATGCTACTAATGACATTTGCTTGCATCCTTGCAGTAACGGATGCTTGGAACAGGTTCATTAGACACCACTTAGCTTTAGTGGATGGTGCATGATGAGTAATATTTTAAAGTTTATAGATTTGGCACACCGATTAGTATTACAGCATTCAGCTATATGGAACCTTCCACCATCAATGTATTGGGTATGTGGGGATGGGCGACTTAGGTCCAGACTTCCGGCTACTTGGACTGGTCAGTGTACCCTGGTGAAATTGGCAATGCAATTCAAAATCTTGCCCTGGGATCCTGAGACGGCCCCTGAGCCGACTAGAAAAAGCTTAGACCAGTTACATACCGGCTATGCTGAAGACCCCAAAATATATATAGATTCCATAGGTGTTCCTAAGGGGTCTCTGACAAATACAAGGCCCAGAATCAAATCACAGCAGGCTTTCTCTCCCTCATCCCAACGATACAGATCAATAGAAATGTGGATTGGATAAATTATATATACTATACGGAACAGAGATTTGTAAATTATAGTAGAGATGCCTTTCAGGGCATAGTTGAGGAATTGGGGCCCAACACAAGGATGACTCTCCAGAACAGATTGGCTATAGATATGATTCTTGCTGAAAAAGGTGGAGTCTGTGGGATGATAGGGGAAGAATGTTGTACCTATATTCCTCAGAATTCAGGGGTTAATGGTAAAACAATAATGGCTCTCAAAAAGATCACGGGCCTAGCCGAGGAGTTGAAATCCAATACAGGGGTAGATACTTCCTTTTTCTCAGGATGGTTAGGAGGACTGAAGGGATTCCTCCAGCAAGCCTGTTTGTTGGTGGGGGCCTCCTAGTGGTGGGACTAATAGTCTTGTGTTGTGTAATTCCCCTGTATAGAAAGGCCATCACCAGCGCGGCTCCCGTGTCAGGAACTTTCTTACATCAGGAAACCGTGTCCCTGTTATACGATGACACCCAGAAAGGAGACATGGAGAAATATACTCCATTGAGTAAGCCCGACAACGCCCCCTATGACAGAGTTCAACTGAGAGATTTAGTTTAGGGATAGATGGGAGAACTCCATGTGTATGTCAGAGTAGGGTCTAGTTGTTTGGGGGCATCCCATAAGGGGATAGCTTCTAAAATGGCTGGGTGAAGAAATCCATCTCCCCTCTCCCCACGCATGGACAGTCTCAAAGGAAGCAAGGGAAAACTTAGTGTTTAGGGGGGATTGTCAGGGTTAGAATTATATTTTTATACTTTTATATGCTTGTGTGCTTACCACTATTTTGTTCTTTGTTCTTGAAACAATAAGTTTTCCTTGCCAAGTATTACTCAGATCGAAACTTATTCTAAGAAGGCACCAGTACCGGCCAGTGCCTGTCTCCGAGAAATGCACTGGTGTCTGCCCCCACCTTTGGGAACTGAGAAACCACATGATATACAAGAAAAGCAGTCTCGATTCTCTGCGAAAATGAAACTTAAGGATGACGATGAAGGGAGGATTTAGAAGAAGATCTAAGGAACAGTGGAACCAATCCAGATGGCAGAATACCAGACATAGACATATATGGCTATCCCCTTTTCCCTTATCCAGCCCTTTCCTTCCTATGCACTGCCCATATTCTTGTGTACAATGTATTTAATTTTGTGTAAGAGGAAATAAAGTCAGAACGTTGCTGAGACGGCTGCCTGGTAGTAGCCCTTCGAGCAAACTCTGAGTTTGAACCAGCTTGTTGTCTGATTCATTCTTTGAATGGTTAACCCATGCTCATAGATTGAATTCGGAGTGACTGGAGGATGAGTGGAATTGTTGATACGACCCCGACAGTCACAGGACCTTCCTGGCGGACCAATAGGAGCTGCTGCAGTACCTGAGCATGTGACCCCTGATCTCCAATGAGAGATCTCACCCTGGGCATGCTCAGAAGGGGAAAACAAGGACTTTGTCCTAAAGACGTCTGCTCGCCGCTAACCAGTACTGGCCACAATAGCAGAGCCTGGAGAGGCAGCAGTAATCCTCTGCACACTGTTAGACTGGGCGAGACGCTGGGACCGACGTCTAAACTGAGCAGGATCCACTGCGGACGGAGATGGATGGGGGACCGCAGCGGGACTGGTTCGAGACTCCCCTTGTGCAGCAGCGGGAACTCGAACCCTAACAGATATATTATCCTCATGTATCATCCTTTATATTTATTTTTTGATACATTTTCATGTACAATTTTGATTTTTGTTGTTTTAATTCTTGTCACTATATAATATACCGTAATTATAATTTTATTATATTCTATATTGATTTTAATCTTGTTTGAAATTTACACTTATACTCGTAGCATACACTTTATTATAATTATGCACTTTATATATTTCAATATTGCTATTAATTGTAACTCCATCACGGGTATATATATATATATACATATATATATATGTATATATATATATATGTATATATATATATATATATATGCATATTCATGCTTTTCACTTCAGTCACTCACTGGTCACTCCCCCTCATTTTTATCAGCTATTTCTTTATTCATTTCCAGTCACTTTCTCAGGTTTACTGCCACGGTGTCCCAAACATCCCCGTATTGGACATTTGAATATATTATTTGCTTTTTCCTCTTATCCGGCAGGTACAGGCTAGGACACTACATTGCCTTCATTTGCAATCCAGTGCGCTAGCGCTTGATGTACACTTAGTGGCAATGTATTGTCCCTCCTTGGATTGTACGCATATGCCACACCTACTTCTTTCTCCCCCTTATGGTCCAGTGCGCAGGTGTGAGGTGCGCGATTCTCCGGCACCTCCGACTCCCTTTTCCCCCTTCTGGTCCAGTGCACACGCGCGAGGTGCGCGATTCCCCAGGCACTTCTGGAAACGCTCTAAAGTGACCGCTGGTGTGTTCCACCTGTGATGCATAGAGCGCGATTCTGGAAGTCCAAGTTACTATGGGGACGTGTCCCTGTGCTGCGTGCGCCAAAACAAACCAACTACAGCATATCAGGTATTTAGAAACCATCCAATCACATCATGGCACCTCTGATATATTTCCCTAACACCTCCTCCATACACTACGCCCCGGAAGAAGCAACATTTGTGAAACGGTGCCCGTCGGGCGCTGGGGACCAGAGTCCAGCTGATCTCCACCCCGCACACAGCCCCCCAGCCTGCTGCCACACTTGAGTGCGCTAGATTGATGTAAGTAAACACTACATTCTGATTTCCACAATGAAGACTAGCTATTGAGCATAATGTCTCTTTAGTTCCTACCATTTTCTTCTATCGCCCCATCTGTGGCATTGTTTGTCCAGGCTATTATGTAGGAGGTTTGCTTCAGGGGAGCTTTTATTATTTTTTGACATCTGCAATAATACAGAGCTACATTATAGTTCTGATAGTACATATTAGCACCAGTGCACTTTAACAATAGATCCAAGCATCTACTTATTTGTTAGTGTTACATAACACAATTTTGAATTATGGTATACTCTCAATATGTATTGGCACAATGGCACTTTAATAATGAATTGAAGTAATTGTTCTTTATATTTATTTCTGTTTTTCTCTCTCAAGCTCTGCTATATATTGTGTCTACAATTGCAATTATTTTGGCATTTTCAGCTGGTTACTCTATTCCCTGACCTCCTTTTGGAGTCTCCCTTACTCTTTTGTATATATTTGACTTTTAATTGTATCTAATAAAAATTATTATTTTATATTTCCAATATATTTTGTTTTTTTCACTTCTTATCTATGGGTGGCACTGTCCACTATAGATTATGTGTTGATACAACTGACTGAAGTGTCCTTTGCCTAATCTGATCAAGGACTATGGGATTAATTAATTTTTCTGTTCTTTGCAAACAGATTGTCCGCCCCTCTCACATTATGGACTTAAAAGCCAGGGAACAATCCTGGCAAGCCAAGGCATCTCATTTATTTAGACAGGGAGCCTCCAAAAATACTCAGGATATAACAAAAAACAACAAGGAGCTGATTAAACAATATAAACATGCCCTGTACAAGAAAACAAGGGTTTGGTGGAATAGGTCCACTTTAGAAAATTATCTGGACCAGCAAATCATTCCTCAAGGGTTGAGGGTACAACTGTACCCCTCTTTTGAATTAGAAGATGACGTTTTAACCAAAAGATGGACTTCAGCAGCAACGGCTTGTTCGCTTGAATTCATACAAATTGATAAGAATACTGCATCCTTACAAATTGACTACACCATTGAGGAACTAGAGAAGTCAATTCTAAAAGAAATTCCAGTAGAAGACTTTGATAAAGTCCTGGTTGAAATCAATAAGGATGTAGACAAATGGGAAAATGATGTATGCCAAAACAAAATTAAAAAGTTCCAGAGGGACTTGAATGACTACGATACAGATAGAATATACAGATGGCAATATAAAAAAATTACTCCTCAAGACAACGTGAAAGCTACACGCCCTAAAAAAACTGCAAGACAATCTAATCGCTGGAGCCCATCAGTGAGCTCGGCACCATCCCTATCAGATGTCAACACTTCGGTTAGCGATAGAGAAGCAAATATCAATGAGGTGATTAACACCCAAAGGACTACTAATCAAGATAATAAATTACCTGACATTTTTACTAGATCTAGAAATCTCCGCACACAAGGTGAAAAATTTAAGGTAATTAATCTATCTAATCATGTCTTATCCCAAACTCAAATTGAGCTCCTGGAGAGAGGTCTTACATTTTCACCCTCATGTCATTTAGACAACTTTACGGCGGTGAAAGATTTGCACCTCTTCTCCAGAAAACTCATTCTCAAAAAACTTCATTATGGGAAGCATGACTCTATAAATCCAGATAATAACTTTACCACCAGAGAAGAAATCGACGCGGTTAGAAATTTGGAAGAACTACTACACGAAAATATTATATCTACAGTAAGTAGTTTCCCACAAGGTCTTTTCAATAAGTCACGTAAGTTTCCTCCTCTCAGCATTTGTCCGGCTGTTGAAGTCTTCACGAAAATATTGACCTCAAAAATTTAAGATTTAGCCTCTAAACCTTCTTGGAGGACTAACTTAAATAAAGCCGAAAAACAAGCCTTAAAAGAACTGCAAGCCCTAAAAGACATAATATTCAAACCAGCCGACAAAGAGGGGGAATCTTGCTGTGTGGCCTGTCACTCTATATGAGAAACAGGCACACAAACTTCTAAATGCTCCCGATTGTTATCGTCTTTTACCATCTAACCCCCTTTCCAAATTTCAGGGTGACTTAGTGTCAATCATTGATGAAGCTTTTCAACTAGGAATTTTACCCAAAAGTATGGTAGAAACCATTCAAAAGCTACAACCAAAACTTCCGACACTATACCTAATTCCAAAATTACACAAAAATTCCACTGATCCACCTGGGAGGCCCATTATATCGGGAAATGATAGCTTATGTGAACCCATTGCCAACTTCATTGATTTTTATCTAAAACCCCTTGTCTCTACGCTACCATCGTACATACAGGATACAACATCGGCACTACAGAGGCTAGATAATCTTTTTTTGGAAGACCATATGATTATGGTCACGGTGGATGTTGAAGCCTTGTATACGTCCATTAGACATAGGGATGGGTTGAAAGCAGTAGCATGGTATCTTAGGAATACTAGCTTGGAACCTGCTTTGATAGATGTCATTTTATCCTTGTTGGATTTCGTTCTCAAACATAACATCTTCACTTTTAAAAACAACATTTACCTCCAAACACAAGGCACTGCTATGGGGGCTTCATGTGCCCCCTCGTATGCCAACTTGTTTTTGGGGGCATGGGAATGTGAAATTTTCCAAACGGATATAATTCCTGAGACCAAATGGATACAAGGTTGGATGAGATATATAGATGATGTCTGGTTTGTATGGGAGGGAACTATTGAAAACCTCCATACCATGATGAGAAAACTCAATAACAATGATATCAACATCCACCTTACATACCATTTTGGGAAAAGTGTGGACTTTTTAGACCTTAAGTTGAATGTCTCCTCAACAGGCTATTTAGTAACAAACTTGCATAGGAAACCCACTGCCACGAATTCCCTTCTACATGCCACATCAGCTCATCCGCAGGCAACTATCAAAGGGATACCTATAGGGCAATTTCTGAGACTAAAAAGGATATGCTCTGAGCAAGCTACCTTTGAAGACCAAGCTCTAGATCTAACTCAAAGGTTTATCAACCGCGGATACAGCAAACGCTGCATTAAACAAGGATACAGAAGGGCTCAAAAAACTCGTAGGGAACATTTACTCTATCCGCCACCCAAAAATATCAAAAAAGACGACCAGGTCAGGTATATCTCTACCTATAATAACCAATGGGACAGCCTTAAGGATATATTTAAAAAACACTGGCCAATCCTTTTGACGGATCCAGTATTAAGAAAAATCCTTCCTGTTGTGTTTTGGTAGCTGAGGAGAATAAGCAAAAACGGCAATACACCAGAGAGGCTGGAACCTATTGGACTGCAGTACCCTGAACTAACCACACAACTAGAGGTAGCCGTGGAGCGTTCCTACGTTGATCCTAGACGCCTCGTCACAGCCTGAGAGATAACTACACCTAAAGGCAGAAAGATGAAAGCTATCTGCCCCGGAGCAGATCCCCAAAGAAAATAGGAAGCCCCCAAACATGTAATGGCGGTTAGACAAGAAGAAGCACGGACACAGACAGAAAATAGAATGAGCAAACGCTGGGGCCCAATCTGTCTAGACAGAAAAGTACAGGAAAGGATACTCACTGCAATCCAAAAAAACCCCTAAAAAATACCAACTCTTCTGATTGCAAAAACACCTGAGATCACACGATCTCTACCACCTAAAATCAGATCTCTGGTGTAACAAAATTAAGCAGCAGCCACTGAAAAAACTGGAAAAAGCAAATGAACAAATAACAGTGGCTTCAGATAAACTGAGAGGAGCACAAGCCCCTGGAGGGGATCTGGCTGACCTCCACAGAAGTGCAGGGAACAATGCAAAAAGCAAGCACAAAAATAAAAGCAGAAAATATCTTATCTGATAGCAGAAGATGCAGGCAAGACTCAGCAAACTTCCAAATGAACCAGGAACCACAATTGAGACAAGACCAATTGATCACCGGCAACCATCATGGGAGGGAACCTCCCTTATATCAGACCAGTCAGCGATCCCAGATTGCCATTCCTCGCTGCAAGGCTCAGTACTGTCTGTAACCACCAGAGGGAGCCTCTGCTCAGAAACCATCTCTAGCACATTCATAACACCTTCCCTCTTATACTCTTACACTTATACTCGTAGCATACACTTTATTATAATTATGCACTTTATATATTTCAATATTGCTATTAATTGTAACTCCATTACGGATAATATATATATATATATATATATATAATATATATATATATATATACAGTACAGACCAAAAGTTTGGACACACCTTCTCATTCAAAGATTTTTCTGTATTTTCATGACTATGAAAATTGTAGAATCACACTAAAGGCATCAAACTATGAATTAACACATGTGGAATTATACATTACACTTTACAAGAAAGTGTGAAACAACTGAAAATATGTCTTATATTCTAGGTTCTTCAAAGTAGCCACCTTTTGCTTTGATTACTGCTTTGCACGCAGAAAAGGTGAATGGATGGACTCTACATGCCTGGTTCCCACCGCGAAGCATGGAGGAGGTGGTGTGATGGTGTGGGGGTGCTTTGCTGGTGACACTGTTGGGGATTTATTCAAAATTGAAGCGGTGAGCGGTCCAGCTCACCCCAAACCATCTCGATTGGGTTCAGGTCTGGTGACTGTGGAGGCCAGGTCATCTGGCGTACCTCCCCATCACTCTCCTTCTTGGTCAAATAGCCCTTACACAGCCTGGAGGTGTGTTTGGGGTCATTGTCCTGTTGAAAATAAATGATTGCCCAACTAAACGCAAACCGGATGGAATAGCATGCTGCTGCAAGATGCTGTGGTAGCCATCCTGGTTCAGTATGCCTTCAATTTTGAATAAATCCCCAACAGTGTCACCAGCAAAGCACCCCCACACCATCACACCTCCTCCTCCATGCTTCACGGTGGGAACCAGGCATGTAGAGTCCATCCGTTCACCTTTTCTGCGTGCAAAGCAATAATCAAAGCAAAATATGGCTACTTTGAAGAACCTAGAATATAAGACATATTTTCAGTTGTTTCACACTTTTTTTGTAAAGTGTAATGTATAATTCCACATGTGTTAATTCATAGTTTTGATGCCTTCAGTGTGATTCTACAATTTTCATAGCCATGAAAATACAGAAAAATCTTTGAATGAGAAGGTGTGTCCAAACTTTTTGTCTGTACTGTATATATTGTAGGGATGTGGTCTCGCTGGTGTGCGACACCGGGCAGCTATATGTCCTGGCTCGCGGCACCTCCAACAAATAATATCACCCGTAGTGACCTTGGGCACCACCTCCCCCCGCCATTTTGACCTTGGGCTCCCCACCCCTTTTTGGGACTCTGCCCCCTGTTGGGCCCGCCAGTACGGAATAGGCTGCTTCCCCAAGGCACCTTCCATTCCCTGGTACCTCTCAACTAGTCCGACCAGTTCATCAGCATTCCGGGGATCACCCTGGGCAACCCAAGTCTGTAGGGGCTTTGGCAGGGAGTGCACAAACCGATCCATGACGACTCTACCATCTGTGCCGGCGTAGCGGACTCTGGCTGTAGCCATTTCTGGACCAGGTGCAGTAAGTCAAACATTTGGGAGCGAGGTGGTTTGTCCCAGTGATAAGCCCAGCGGTGCACTCTCTGTGCCCTGACAGTCATTGTTACCCCCATACGTGCGAGGATCTCTACCTTTAGCTTAGGATATTCCTGAGCGTCCTGCACGCCTTCTGGGGCTCCCCTGTCAGGTATGGGGCCAGTACCTCTGCCCACTGCCCTGGGGGAAGTCTTTCCCTCTCAGCAACCCTCTCAAATACAGTCAGGAAGGCTTCCACATCATCCCCGGGGGTCATTTTTTGTAATGTGCGTCTTACCGCCTTTCTGACGTGGTTGTCATCAGCCAGACCTGGGGTTGGGGCGCTCGTCCTGCCCTGGATGGCGGTTGTCAAAAGCTGCATCTGCTGCCAATGCTCCTGCTGCATCTGCTGCAAGAACATCCTGTTGGCTTCTTGCTGCTGTTCCTGTGCCTGTTGCTGCTGTACCTGAGCCTGGACCAAGTGTTTCAGCAGGTCCTCCATTTTCTCCGGCAATGCTGGCTGGGTTGCTATAGCCTTGACCCACGACATGCAGTAACCAGTCTCACTTCTCTGCTGGGAACGCTGCCCCATTTACGCCACCAATTGTAGGGATGTGGTCTCGCTGGTGTGCGACCGGAGGTAAGCAGGAGGGCGACTCTTCCAGGTTCTTTAAGCAAGTTTATTACAACTTCATAAACTTGCCTTAAAACAGAAAAGAAAACAGCCTTCTCTGGCACAAAGTAAGAAAAACAGATATAAAGTCCTGGTACTCTGATCAATTGTTCTGGTCTTAATCCTTGATTCCTGTTTCCTTTGTAGCCTGCTGTGTCGTGTCTGCATCTCCTGCTAACAGATAAGACATTTTGGTGAATTGGCCTACTGAGGCAGTCTCTGCATTTCAGGAACTTAAGCAGAGATTCACTTCTGCTCCTGTTCTACGGCAGCCTGATGTTTCTCTGCCATTTCAGGTGGAGGTTGATGCCTCTGAAATTGGGGCAGGTGCCGTTTTGTCCCAAAGAGATCCAGAGACCTCTAAAAGTAACCCTTGTGCCTTTTTCTCTCGAAAATTTTCTCCTACTGAACGTAATTATGACGTGGGTAATCGGGAGTTATTGGCCATGAAGTGGGCTTTTGAAGAGTGGAGACATTGGCTGGAGGGAGCCAAACATCAGGTGGTGGTCCTTACGGACCATAAGAATCTGGTTTATCTGGAATCTGCCAAGTGACTTAATCCTAGACAGGCCAGGTGGGCCTTTTTTTTTCACACGTTTTAATTTTGTGTTTCCTTTCTTCCTGGCACTAAGAATGTTAAGGCGGATGCCCTCTCGAGGAGTTTCCTTGCGGACTCTCCTGAGATATCTGATCCTTCTGTTATTTTGAAAGAAGGTGTAGTTCTTTCCGCCATCTCGCCCAATTTGAGACTGGCTCTGGAGGGGTGTCAGGAGGATAGGCCCGAGCGCTGCCCTGTTGGGAAATTGTTTGTCCCGGACCAGTGGAAAATGAGTGTGATGTCTGAGATTCATTGTTCCGCGTTGGCCGGTCATCCCGGAATTTTTGGTACCAGAGACTTGGTTAGTCGGTCCTTTTGGTGGCCTACCTTGTCTCGTGATGTCAGGGAATTTGTGCAGTCCTGCGGGACTTGCTCTCGCTCCAAGCCTTGCTCTCGCTCTAGTGGTTTGTTGATGCCATTGCCTGTGCCCAAGAGACCATGGACCATATCTCTATGGATTTCATTTCCGACCTCCCTGTTTCTCAGAGAATGACCGTCATCTGGGTGATTTGTGATAGGTTTTCCAAGATGATACATCTTGTGCCATTACCTAAGTTGCCTTCCTCCTCTGAATTGGTGCCTTTGTTCCTTCAGCACGTGGTTCGTTTACACGGCATTCCTGAGAACATTGTGTCTGACAGAGGAGTCCAGTTTGTTTCCAGATTTTGGAGGACCTTTTGTTCTAAACTTGGTGTTCAATTGTCTTTCTCCTCGGCGTTTCATCCTCAGACCAATAGTCAAACTGAGAGAACAAACCAGACATTGGAGACTTATCTAAGATGCTTTGTGTCTGCTGATCAGGATGACTGGGTCTCTTTTTTGCCTTTGGCTGAGTTTGCTCTTAATAATAGGGCTAGCTCTGCCACTTTGATGTCTCCATTTTTCTGTAATTCTGGGTTTCACCCTCGATTTTCTTCAGGACAGACGGAGGCTTCTGTCTGTCCAGGTGTTGACTCTGTTGTGGAGCGTATGCAACAGATTTGGGACCAGGTAGTGGAGAGGTTGTCCCTCTCTCAGGAGAGGGCCCAGCGGTTTGCTAACCGGCATAGGACTGATGGTCCTCGGTTTAAAGTGGGGGACTTGGTCTGGTTGTCCTCAAGAAATATTCCTATGAGATTGGCATCTCCTCAATTTAAGCCTAGGTTCATTGGACCTTATAAGATCATGGAGATTCTTAATCCTGTTTCTTTTCGTTTGCTTCTTCCAGGGACATTTAAGATCCATAACGTGTTCCACAAGTCTTTGTTGAAGAGGTTTGTTGAGCCAGTGGTTCCTACTGCTTTGCCTCCTGACCCTGTTCTGGTTGAGGGCAATATGGAGTTTGTGGTTGAGAAAATATTGAATTCTCGTTTTTCTAGACGGAAACTCCAGTATTTGGTTAAGTGGAGAGGTTATGGTCAGGAAGACAATTCTTGGGTGTTTGCTTCGGACATCCATGCTAGGAAACTCATCCGTGCGTATCATAGAACTCATCCTGACTGACCTGGTTGCTCAAATGAGGGTTCGGTGACCCCTCCTCAAGGGGGGGTACTGTTGTGAATGGACTTGAAATGAGTTCTGAGCAGAGGCTCCCTCTGGTGGTTACAAGCGGTACTGGACTGTCCAGTGAAGATTGTGAGGATTGGGAATCAGGTGTTACTGACTGGTCTTATATAAGGGAGTCGCCTTCCCATCAGGGTTGCCGGTGATCAATTGTTCTGGTCTTAATCCTTGATTCCTGTTTCCTTTGTAGCCTGCTGTGTCGTGTCTGCATCTCCTGCTAACAGATAAGACATTTTCTTCTTTTTGTTTTTGTGCTTGATTTTTGCATTTTGTCTTGCACTTCTGTGGGGGCCTTTAGGGTCCCCTCCGGGGGCTTTTGCCCTCTCAGTTTTGTTCAGCCACTGATGTTTGTACATTTGCTTTTTTCCAGTTTTTTCAGTGGCTGCTGTTTTGATTTTGTTACACCAGAGAACTAATTTAGGTGGTAGAGGTCGTGTGATCTCAGGTGTTTTTGAAATTAGTAGAGTTGGTGCTTTTCAGGGTTTTTTGGGATTGCAGTAAGTGCCCTTCCTATCCTTTTCTATTTAGGTAGTTTGGGCCCCAACGTTTGCTCATTCTATTTT
The DNA here is from genome assembly GCA_033576555.1 of Oophaga sylvatica. Taxonomy (NCBI): domain Eukaryota; kingdom Metazoa; phylum Chordata; class Amphibia; order Anura; family Dendrobatidae; genus Oophaga; species Oophaga sylvatica. The sequence goes on along the minus strand of JARQOD010000001.1, from coordinate 776,940,422 downwards.
CTGTCTGTGTCAGTATTTCTTCTTGTCTAACCGCCATTACATGTTTGGGGGCTTTCTATGTTCTTTGGGGATCTGCTCCGGGGCAGATAGCTTTCCTCTTTCTATCTTTAGGTGTAGTTAGTTTCTCAGGCTGTGACGAGGTGTCTAGGACCAACGTAGGAACGCTCCACGGCTGCCTCTCGTTGTGGTGGTTAGTCAGGGTACTGCAATCTCATAGATTCCAACTGCTCTGGTGTATTGCCTTTTTTACCTGCACTCCTCAGCTACCGAAACATAACACCGCCCCTTCTGAGTGTGGTAGTAGTTTGTTAGGGTTTACTGGTTCCCCATTCTCGCTAGGGACCTCAGAACCCTTTCTCCACAGATCCCAAAACAGACAGAAATCCCGGCCTATAATTATAGGACGCACCAAGTCCCGAACGACGCCGACTTCATGGGACTCAGTGCCATGCGTCGTTTCAATGTCCACTCTGGCCATAGGGTAGTCCTTTACATCACCATGTATGCACTGAACACCAACTTTTTTCCCTGGTAGTATGTTGAGAGGAAAAGTGGCCCTAATCAAGGTCACCAAGCTCCCAGAGTCTAGCAGCGCTGTTACTGCTTCACCGTTCACCTTCACGGAACATACTTGAGGACCCTGATTGGGGAACGGGTTTCCACTGCAGGCTGGATATGCATACCATGAAATACGGTGTCCTATGCTGCAGTCCATCTGCTCAGTGGTCTGCGGACACCGGGCAGCTATATGTCCTGGCTCGCGGCACCTCCAACAAATAATATCACCCGTAGTGACCTTGGGCACCACCTCCCCCCGCCATTTTGACCTTGGGCTCCCCACCCTTTTTGGGACTCTGCCCCCTGTTGGGCCCCCAGTACGGAATAGGCTGCTTCCCCAAGGCACCTTCCATTCCCTGGTACCTCTCAACTAGTCCGACCAGTTCATCAGCATTCCGGGATCACCCTGGGCAACCCAAGTCTGTAGGGGCTTTGGCAGGGAGTGCACAAACCGATCCATGACGACTCTTTCTACCATCTGTGCCGGCGTAGCGGACTCTGGCTGTAGCCATTTCTGGACCAGGTGCAGTAAGTCAAACATTGGGAGCGAGGTGGTTTGTCCCAGTGATAAGCCCAGCGGTGCACTCTCTGTGCCCTGACAGTCATTGTTACCCCCATACCTGCGAGTATCTCTACCTTTAGCTTAGGATATTCCTGAGCGTCCTGCACGCCTTCTGGGGCTCCCCTGTCAGGTATGGGGCCAGTACCTCTGCCCACTGCCCTGGGGGAAGTCTTTCCCTCTCAGCAACCCTCTCAAATACAGTCAGGAAGGCTTCCACATCATCCCCGGGGGTCATTTTTTGTAATGTGCGTCTTACCGCCTTTCTGACGTGGTTGTCATCAGCCAGACCTGGGGTTGGGGCGCTCGTCCTGCCCTGGATGGCGGTTGTCAAAAGCTGCATCTGCTGCCGATGCTCCTGCTGCATCTGCTGCAAGAACATCCTGTTGGCTTCTTGCTGCTGTTCCTGTGCCTGTTGCTGCTGTACCTGAGCCTGGACCAAGTGTTTCAGCAGGTCCTCCATTTTCTCCGGCAATGCTGGCTGGGTTGCTATAGCCTTGACCCACGACATGCAGTAACCAGTCTCACTTCTCTGCTGGGAACGCTGCCCGCATTTACGCCACCAATTGTAGGGATGTGGTCTCGCTGGTGTGCGACCGGAGGTAAGCAGGAGGGCGACTCTTCCAGGTTCTTTAAGCAAGTTTATTACAACTTCATAAACTTGCCTTAAAACAGAAAAGAAAACAGCCTTCTCTGGCACAAAGTAAGAAAAACAGATATAAAGTCCTGGTACTCTAACTGAGCACTCTATCAGCAACCAGACTGGTGGTCTCCTCAGAACTCCCACACTGGAGGTTTCCACACCTCCAGCCACTCACACCTGTGGTCAGCAGCAGGCTCACTTATATACACCAGACATTCAGCTAACACAGAGCACATGACCTGTCATGTGCTCTTGTGACCTCATCACAGGTCCTCAAACCACATACAAAGGTATAGTGAAGTCTTACTATCACTACTATATATATATATATATATATATATATATATATATATATATTATGCATTATGCTTTCACTTCAGTCACTCACTGGTCACTCCCCCTCATTTTTATCAGCTATTTACATAGTAACATAGTTATTAAGGTTGAAGGAAGACTTTAAGTCCATCTAGTTCAACCCATATCCTATCCTAACCTGCCCTAACATGTTGATCCAGAGGAAGGCAAAAAAAACCCAAGTGGCAAACAGTAAGCTTCACATTGGGGAAAAAAATTCCTTCCCGACTCCACATACGGCAATCAGACTAGCTCCCTGGATCAACGCTGTATCTAGGAAACTAGTGAATATAGCCTGTAATATTATACTTTTCAAGAAAGGCATCCAGTCCCTTCTTAAATTTTAGTAAGGAATCACTCATTACAACATTAGACGGCAGAGAGTTCCATAGTCTCACTGCTCTTACAGTAAAGAATCTGCGTCTGTGATTATGGCTAAACCTTCTTTCCTCCAGACGTAGAGGATGCCCCCTTGTCCCCGTCACAGGTCTAAGAGTAAAAAGATCATTAGAAAGGTCTTTGTACTGTCCTCTCATATATTTATACATTGTAATAAGATCACCCCTAAGCCTTCGTTTTTCCAAACTAAATAACCCCAAGTGTAATAACCTGTCTTGGTATTGCAGACCCCCCAGTTCTCTAATAACCTTGGTCGCTCTTCTCTGCACCCGCTCCAGTTCAGCTATGTCTTTCTTATACACCGGAGACCAGAACTGCACACAGTATTCTAAGTGTGGTCGCACCAGTGACTTGTATAGAGGTAAAATTATGTTCTCCTCATGAGCATCTATGCCTCTTTTAATGCATCCCATTATTTTATTTGCCTTGGCAGCAGCTGCCTGACATTGGCCTCTAAATGTGAGTTTGTCGTCCACCCATACACCCAGGTCTTTTTCAGTGACAGTTTTGCCCAGTGTTTTACAATTAAGCACATAATTATACATCTTATTTGTTCTACCCAAGTGCATGACCTTACATTTATCCCCATTAAAGCTCATTTGCCATTTATCAGCCCAAGCTTCTAGTTTACATAAATCCTCCTGTAATATAAAATTATCCTCCTCTGTATTTATTACCCTGCAGAGTTTAGTGTCATCTGTCATCTAGTATTGAAATACTACTCTGTATGCCCCCTACAAGGTCATTAATAAATATGTTAAAGAGAAGCGGCCCCAATACTGACCCCTGTGGTACCCCACTGCTAACCGTGACCCAGTCCGAGTGTGCTCCATTAATAACCAACCTTTGTTTTCTATCCATGAGCCAGTTCTTAACCCACTTACACATATTTTCCCCTATCCCCATTGTTCTCATTTTATGTATCAACCTTTTGTGTGGCACTGTATCAAAAGCCTTTGAGAAGTCCATGAACACCACGTCCACTGCATTCCCTTGGTCCAGTCCTGAACTTACCCCTTCTCTATTAATTTCCAGTCACTTTCTCAGGTTTTACTGCCACGGTGTCCCAAACATCCCCGTATTGGACATTTGAATACACTCCCTGACAGAAGTTATGTCACTTATCCATGTTATGTAAATAAAAGCTTATAACCTGACGTTAAATTCATCCATTGGTTGTATAAAATATTCTTTTGAAAGCTGAAACCCTCCGAAATGTGGTTTAGGTTAAGAAAATAAATTGACATCAATGCAGAAATATTGATCATTTAATGGACACAGAATGGTCAGATTTTGGCAAGACAAAAGTTTTGTCGCCCACAAAAAGTAATGTGATATTTAAACAAATAATTAACTTAAAATACAAATATATGTTGCATAACATTGGTGAATGAAGTTGTGGTGCTATTAGAGTCATATTTAATATTTTGTGTGACTTCCATGAGCTTGAAGGACTGCATCCATGCGGTTCAACAATGATTCATACAATTTATTATTGAGGTCATCAGGAATAGCAAAGAATGCAGTCTTACATGCCTCCCAGAGTTCATCTAGATTCTTTGGTTTTGTCTTTCAAGCTTCCTCTTTCATCCTACCCCAAACATGCTCAATGATGTTCATGTCTGGTGACTGGGCTGGCCAGTACTTGAGCACCTTGATCTATTTTGCCTGGAGGAACTTTGTTGTGGAGATGGATGTATGAGATGGAGCACCATCCTGCTGCAGAATTTGACCCCTTTTATGATTTGGAATCTAAGAGGTAGCTAATACTTCTTGATATTTTAGGCTATTGATATTGCCTTCCACCTTGCAAATGTTTCGCACACCCCATACTGAATGTAACCCCAGACCATGATCTTTCCACCACCAAATTTAACTGTTTTCTGGTGTATTTTGGATCCATACAGGCTCCAGTAGGTCTCCTGTAGTGTTTGTGGCTGTGGTGTAATTCTACTGAAGATTCATCAGAGAAATTCACCTTCTGCCATTTTTCCAGCGTCCATCTGTTAGCAGGCTGTGGGACTTTGCAAATGCCAAACGGTTTTTTATTTGCCTTTTATTTAGTGCTGGCTTCTGGGCACTGATTCGACCATGGAGACCATTTCAAGACAGAATCCTACAAACTGTTCTAGTTGACCCAGGGACTTGAGGTGACCAGGCTTGTTGGAGCTCTGTTTCAGTGGAAGAGGGGCTTGCTTTGGATTTTCTAACCAACAAACATTCCTCCTGAGCAGTTGTCTTGCGGGGTCTGCCGGACCTAGGCTTGTCAAACACATCTCCAGTCTCTTCAAATCTTTTTTTAATTCTTTGTACTTGACACTGAGACATATTAAAGGTGCCAGGTGAGGATGTAAACTAGGATTGGGTGCATTATATGACCAGGCGACAAAACTTTTGTCTTGCCAAAATCTGACTATTCCGTTTCCATTAAATGATAAATATTTCTGCATTGATGCCAATTAATTTTCTTAACCTAAACCACATTTCAGAGGGTTTCAGCTTTCAAAAGAATAATTTATACAACCAATGGATGAATTTAATGTCAGGTTATCAGCTTTTATTTACATAACATGGATAAGCGACGTAACTTCTGTCAGGGTGTGTATATTATTTGCTTTTCCCTCTTATTCGGCAGGTAAGGCTAGGACACTACATTGCCTTCATTTGCAATCCAGTGCGCAAGCGCTGGAGGTACACATAGTGATCCCGTGGCAATGTATTGTCCCTCCTTGGATTGTACGTATATGCTACACCTACTTCTTTCTCCTCCTTCTGGTCCAGTGCGCAGGAGTGAGGTGCGCAATACTCCGGGCACCTCCGACTCCCTTTTCCCACTTCTGGTCCAGTGCGCACGCACGAGGTGCGCAATTCCCCAGGCACTTCCGGAAGCGCTCTAAAGTGACCGCTGGTGTGTTCCACCTGTGGTGCACAGAGCGTGATTCTGGAAGTCCAAGTTACTATGGGGACGCGTCCCTGTGCTGAAACAAACCAGCTACAGCATATCATGTATTTAGAAACCATCCAATCACATCAAGGCACCTCTGATATATTTCCCTAACACCTCCTCCATACACTACGCCCCG
>JARQOD010000001.1:776906289-776934726 GCA_033576555.1 Oophaga sylvatica | reverse complement strand
AAAGTCAGAGCAGCCGTCTACCAGTACGTTTTAGAGCACTTCATGCTTCCCTCTGCCAACAAGCTTTTTGGAGATGGAAATTTCATTCTCCAGCAGGACTTGGCACCTGTCCACACTACCAAAAGTACTAATACCTGGTTTAAAAACAACAGTATCACTGTACTTGTTTGGCCAGCAAACTCGCCTGACCTTAACTCCATAGAGAATCTATGGGGTATTGTCAAGAAAAAGATGAGAGACACCAGAACCAACAATGCAGATAAGCTGAAGGCTGCTATCAAAGCAACCTTGGCTTCTATAACACCTCAGCAATGCCACAGGCTGATCGCCTTCATGTCACGCCACATTGATGCAGTAATTGATGCAAAAGGAGCCTCGACCAAGTATTGAGTGCATTTACTGAACATACATTTCAGTTGGCCAACATTTCGGATTTTAAAATTATTTTTCAAGCTGATGTTATAAAGTATTCTAATTTACTGAGATAATGCCTTTTTGGTTTTCATTGACTGTAAGCCATAATCATCAACATTAGCAAAAATAAACACTTGAATAGATCACTCTGTTGGAATGTCTCATTGTATAGAGTTTCACTTTTTGTTTTGGAGAACTGAAATGAATTAACTTTTTGATATTCTAATTTAGTGAGAAGCACTTGTGTGTATATTTATATTATTTATATAAATATTTGTGTGTGTATATATATATATATATATATATATGTACAATTATGCAGTGTTTTGCGTGTGTAGCTTACTGTACATGTAATTTAGTAATAATTAAATTTCAGAAAAAATGGTGTGATCCCCGACATTTTATTAACAAGCAGAGGGAAAGCAGACAACTGGGGGCTGATGTTTATAGCCTGGGAAGAAGTTAATACCCATATAGCTTCCCAGGGTCTTAGTATAAGCTCACAGCTGTATACTTAGCCTTTACTGGTTATTAAAATGGGGGACCCTTAAAAAAAAGTGACGTGGGGTCCCACTTTAATTAATAACCAGAAAAGGCTAGGAAGACATCTGCGGGCTGATATTGATAGGCTAAGAAGGGGCCATGGATATTGGCCCCCTCACAGACTAAAAACATCAGCTCTCAGCTGCCCCAGAAATGGAGAATCTATAAGATGCGCCAAATTTTGGGTGATAGGGTTGGGGTTGATGTCACCTTTGTATAGTCAGGTGACATAAAGCCCAGGGGTTAGTAATTGAGAGGCGTCTATAAGACACCCCCATTACTAACCCCATAGTCAAATCATTAACACTTTAATTTCTATTTTTTTATGTGTTAATGATGTTCAAAGATAGAGATTGATAGCAATGAGGAAAATGATAGATAGAAATATGTCAGCGTAATATATAATCAGCGCTTTGCGTGTGTAGTTTTCTGTACTTTCTCACGCTGCGTGCGGTGATATCAGCAAGGTTACCGCAGTTCACAGGCTGACTCACACAGGTTACCATGAGAACCGCCACCTGTGACCTGCATTAACCATAATTACATCACCACTCATCACCAAAGCCGCATTCTCATGTGACTGTCCGTGTATTCTGGAAGCCGTACTGAGCGGTCACATTAATGATGTCACCGCTCAATACAGCATCCAGATGTAGCAGAGTTGGGGATCATCTTGGGAAGCGGGTTGGATTTACATCGGACCACTTTGGATTTTTTTTTTGTACAGTAATAAATGGGTAATAGAGTGTCAGAGTGCTTTTTACAATTAAAAGACTTTTCTCTGTGTGAGTATTTATTACTTTTGACTAGAGGGTTAGTAATGGGGGTGTCTGACATTACTAACCCCTGGGCTTGATGTCAACGGACATCACACAGCTGACATCAGCCCCAAAACCATTACCCTACTTGCAAACGCACCACGGCAGGTGGTAAGAGCCAACACTAATTGCCAAAATTGGCGTATCTAATGGATGTGCCATTTCTGGGGCGGCTAAAGCCTGAGGGAAGACTCGGAGAGGTAATACCAAACATCCTCAAACCACTCCAGAGAGGAAGTTAGCCGACTGCTATAGCTCCAAGCCTTCACAAGGGAAAATTGTGAATATCACCCGGCGACTCTCTGCAGCAGACTGGGGATTTATAAACCCCCAAGTCCAGTTGTGTCAACTAGAGCCGGAAGGAGATTGCCGTTATGTCCAAGAGTCAGAAGGATTAAGGAGGCGTATGTAATGCCAATCGCAGAGGCCTTCTGCAGCCAGATACTGAGTGACAGTCTGTTGCATCTGACACACCCGTGACATTACTCTCCTCTTCTATAAGTGGCCTCCGGACATTCAGGACCAGGTTTCTCAGAATAAGATGTGTGGAATGAACGAACCAGCCTGGGGCCATTCACTTCTGATGCTGAAACCCACATCCTTTCCTCTGGACCATAACCCTTCCAGTGCACCAAATACTGTAGGGAACGACATTGGAGACGAGAATCTACAATCCTCGAAATCTGAAACTCCAAATTACCATCAATCATTATTGGGGGCGTTGGTTGGGGTGAGGACTCAAGAGGTTCCACATATTTCTTCAGCAGAGACCTGTGAAAGACATTATGGATCCTAAGGGCCTGAGCTAGCTCAGGACAAAACACTACTGGGCTAATGACGGCGGTTATTTTTATTTTTTAAACCAACTTTTTATTGATTTTCTTGCATACAATATCCAAATTGTATAATAGAAAGGATAAGTATTAGCATATAAAAATATATCAAACATCATAATAATTATCAAGGAATCTCACTAAATTCACAAAATCCTTCCAGTTTGCCTCTATCACCTCCTCCTCCTTATATAGTCTTCCTTCCTATTTTCCTCCTTCCAACCTTCAACAGTTTCTTATGTCTTAAATCCAACCTTACTTAACAACCCTAACCCTTCCCCCCTTCCCTCCCACTCCCCATGCGACTCGGCCTCGGAACCTCCCCTATATTTTCAGCTTACCTTGGGATCCTAACAGATCTTCCTTCATGTACCATTCAGTAGATACAAATGTTAACATTATTTGTCTTATTTCATCTCCTGAGCGTATACCACTTATGAACTTTCTCCATTTACTGAAAAAAATTGCTGTCGATCTTTCCTTGCTCCTCTCCACCACCACTTTCTCTAGCATGAGCGTTTTTTTCATCTGGTTTATCACCTCTTCTCTCGAGGGAATTTCTCTCACCAACCATTTCTGGAGAATTGCCCTTTTACTTATCATGACTATATCGTGAAAGAGAGATGGTATTGTACCCCCCTCTTTATCCTCTACCTCCTGATCATGATAATGGAATAGCCAAGCCATTGGTTCCAGCTCCATGGTCCTATTCCAGATTGTTCGAACCAACCCCTGAACTTGCTTCCAAAATCCCCCAATTTTTCCGCACTGCCAAATCCCATGATATAAGTCCGTTCTTTCAGTACCACATTTCGGACATTTCATCAGTTTTTCTTGTTGTCTAATATTCAAAAAATTTAAACCATATATAGCCCTATGTATAAGTCTATATTGAGTGTCTCTCCAGATTTCGTTAACTATCTTCTTCCTCATCTCCATCCACCCTTTCAAGATTTTTTTCTTCACCTTCTTGGTCTCCCAGCTGCTTTGCCCATCCCTCTAAAATTTTCCCTGGTATGTTGTGAACTAATGCTTCTCTCAAATCCCTATAGAGACCTGAAATGGTAATCTCACGGATGTCCTTTAATAAAATTGTGTCCAAGTGGTTCACCTCATATTCATTGTTTATGTTGAGTAACTTCCTCATCCCATGCTTTATCTGTTCATACTGGAGAGTCTGAAACGGGCGCAAATCATATTTCTCTCTTATTTCCCCACACGTCATCCATCTCCGCTCTGTATCATGCATCAAGTTCCTTAAAGTCCTTATCCCTTCTCCCTCCACTCTCTAAACAGATCATTGTCCCTCCCTGTGGGAAATCTGGGCTTGCCCAGATGTTAATGAATTTCGAAATATTCCATGCTAGCCCAAACTTTTTCCTAACTGCCTTCCAGGTCATAACTGTGTCCCTACATAGCAATGAGTGTTTAAGATTGGGTGGTAAATTTGGTATGGATGTATGTAATATTGATCTCAGGTCCCATGGCTTACAGAATTTGGCTTCTAAAGTCCAATCAGAATGTCTACTTTTTTGTCTAATCCAGTCAATTGCATGTCTCAAAATGCAAGCCAAGTTATAGCCTCTAATGTTTGGTAGCCTGATCCCCCCCCTCTCCGTTGGTAGCATTAATTTATTAGCGTTAATCCTCGGTCTCTTTCTCTTCTACAAAAAGTGAGAGAATGCCTTTGTCAGTCTTTTTACGTCTGTATGTTTGAGAAGTAATGGGATTGTCTGCATGAGGTAAAGGAGCCTAGAAAAGCTCATCATTTTTATCAGATGATTTCTTCCCAAAAGGGTCAGCGAAAGATTAGCCCACCCCTGCAGTTCTTTTTCTATACATTCGATTAGTGAGGAATAATTTAACTAATATAAAGCTTTTGGATCCCTCCCACCAGTACTCCCAAGTATTTAATTGTTTTTCTGGCAATAGGAATGTCACATAGTGAGCCTCACTCTCTCCTCTCTTTCTCGCCCAAAAAGAGTATTTCACATTTATCTTTGTTAAGTCTGAATCCTACCAATTTCCCGAACCCCTCAATTTGTGCTATAACTTTACTCAGTTGGGTTTTGGGCATACTCATAAACAGGACAATATCATCAGCAAATAATGCCGAACACAATGCTCTTCCCCCGACTTTGATCCCTTCAAACCATCGACCATCATTCAAACGTCTGGCCAGTGGTTCAATAGCTAAATTGAATAACAAAGGCAACCCTGCCTGGTTCCCTTTAACAAAGGAAATGTTCTTGATAAGAATCCCGGGGTGTTCACCCTAGCATGAGGGTTCGCGTACAGCACCTGCACAAAGTTTCTAAAGGCTCCATGCAAACCCACATGATCTAGCACCTGTTCTAGCCAAGACCACCTCACATTGTCAAATGCTTTTTCCGCATCCAAGGTGACCAAGGCTGGAATTTCTCCCCTTTCCGCTTAGCTATGTCAATTGCCAACATTACTTTCCTAATGTTTGTCACTGCCGAGCGTCCCTTAACAAATCCTGCCTGGGGGAGATCTATAATCTCTGGCAATATCGATGCCAATCTATTAATAAGCCATCAACTTTGCCAAAACTTTCAGATCCTGGTTGATTAACGAGATAGGCCTATAACTAGTTGGGTCCTCTAAATTCTTTCCTGCTTTAGGGATGAACTTAATGTATGCTGTATTAAGGATAGCTAGACTCGCTCTCCCCCTATTATCTTGCTAAATAAATCCTTCAATACAGGTAAGATTTGTTCCTTTAAAATCTTGAAGAAACTGCCATTAAACCCGTCTGGCCCCGGGCTTTCATTGAACTCATCTCTCCTATGACTTCCCCTATTTCTTCCTCCGTCACCTCCCCATTCAATATCTGTAGATGCTCCTCTGTAAACCTAGTCATTTGTGTTCCCCTTAACCACTCCTCTCTTTCCCCCCTCTTCGCTAATCCCTCCTCTTTGTATAGATCTGCATAAAAGTCTCCCAGGATATCATTTATTTCCTTCGGATCTGTTGTTTTGTTTCCATAGCATTCCTCAGTCATATGAGTCATTGGTCTCCTTGCCAAGTTTGCCATTAATATTCCTGCCTTATTCCCGTAGCAAGTCAACTCAGCCTCCTGTTGCGTCCTGTACATATTCTCCTTCCTTTCCGCCCAGTTTTCAATGTCTCCCTTCACCTCCACCCACTTTGCTTTCATCACTCTTGATGGTTTTTCCAGAAAGACCGTATATGCTTCCCTATCTAACCGACTGGCTTCTTGAAATTTTTCGTGCACCTGTCGTTTTGCCTTTGTCGTATATCCCATCACCTTCCCCCTCAATACTGCCTTGGCCATCTCCCAAAACAACCCTATCTCTCCTCTATGTTCCTGATTCGTCAGTGTGTAGTCCACCCACCACTCTCTCAAAATCCTGTGAAAGTTTTCGTCTGTCGCCAAGAAAGTGGGGGATCGCCAAATATAGTTCTGTCCTCTCTGAACTTTGTTAACTACACTTGCTACTACTGGACTATGGTCTGAAATCACCATATTTTCTATATCAATCTCTCTCTTGTGGATGATACATTCTCCAACTCATGTAGGGACGTGGCTTCCAACATCGCTTTTAAAGGTCCCTCCGTATGCCTCCCCTGTTTCCCCTGGCTTCTCCTGCCTTCTTCCTGGGAGACTACAGTGTTAAAATCACCTCCCACCATTTTACACACTTCCCCATCAAGTAATATCCTGTCTATGTTTTAAAAAAAATTTTTTTGGTCCTTGTTGGGAGCATAAACATTGTGGATACTAAAAGTGCCCTGAGTGCCTGAGATCTTGATATGTAGGTATCTTCCTTACTCATCTGATTCTTGTGACTCCACCGTGTGTGCCAAGCTCTTGTTGATCAGAATGAGCACTCCTGCCTTCCTACCTTGTGATGCCGACCCATACACCTTTCCCACCCACATCTTGTTCATACGGAAGAAAACCTCTTTCTGCAAATGTGTCTCCTGTAATAAAGCAATATCAGTTTTAAGCCTCTTGAGGTGACGTAAAATCATATTTCATTTGTGTGGAGATCTAAGTCCCTTGACATTCCATGTTACTATCCTAACCATAATGCCTTAAAATGGTTGCTCTTTTTCCTGCCATGTTGCCTGAACTAGAAAAACTACTTTCCAATTCACTCCCACCCCTCCCCCCTAAACTGATTGCTTGAAGCCACCCTCGTTTTCAACTGTACATAAACATTTTTCCACTTCCATTTTTTCTGAGATGCTTAATTAACCTCCCAAACCTCTGCTATAAGTCAAACCCTCTTGATTGACACCCCTTTCCAGTTGTCTCCCTCCTCCCCTCTCATAAACTCCCACCAATTCCGTCCTTTCCCATCATTTTTTGCAGATTTACCACGATATGACACTTCTAGTTAGGAGACAGAGAAAAGCACAAGACATAACAATACGCTTATCACCGTATTTCTCCTCCCAAAGGTCCAAAAATTACAGTCTCTGCTTCCTCATCTCAAATCACAAGAGACCGATTTTTCCTCCTTTCTTCCCAGTTGACGTTGCCGTGTGTCTTTTTTCTTTTGGACTTTCTGCCCTGATGCCCGCTTGACTCCGCTCTGATTCTGGATACAGTCTATCTGAAGATGATCTGATAGAAACGGAGCCTCCTCCATCCGATTCCATGTCAATCCCCTCTTTTGGTTCTTGTCCTGTCGCCATGACCTTCCCTCCTGGGTTAACATCCGCTCCTCTTCCAACGGGTCCTGAAAAGACTGAGTCACTCCATCTGGCCCTCTTACCCTCAATATTGCAGGGTAGAGGAGCTGGAATTTGATGTGTTTGTGGTAAAGAGTTGTGCACACCTGGCTAAAAGCTTATAGTTTCCGGGTGACTTCTGCAGAGTAGTCCCCAAATATTAAGGTCTTATGTTCCTTGGATACACAGTGGTTGCTTTCTGTTTCTGAAGGCCCTCAGGATTTCTTCCTTGTCTTTGTATTCTAGATATTTGACTATGACCTGACCTGATCTGGACCTTACGTCTTGCCTGGATGTATTGGTCCCTCTCTCCTCCTGCCTCGTCATCGGCCCCACTCTGGGCTCTTTCCACATGACAGCTGTGTGTTAAGCTGTGTGGAAGCTCTTTCTCACAGATTGCATCCAGCTGGCTTGACATCACTGACTTCGGCAGTCCCACCACTCTCAGATTGCTCCTCCTTGACCTGTTTTCCAGGTCATCAATTTTTTTTTTCATCATCTGGGTGCTCGTGCCTAATTCTTTAAATCTGCTCTCCAGCCGTGCCAGTGTATCTTCAGCGTCGGACACCCTTTGTTCTGCCTCAGCCAGCCGGACATTCTGATGCTCTATTGTGTAGCCCTGGTGTTAGGCACACGCAGTACCCTGGAGAGTGTGTGGCGAGACAGCAGTTTAATGCTAAATACCCATTCACTCAACATACACTAGACACACCCTTAGGGTAGTGTAGTTTACTATTGAGGGAGTGGTCAGGGTGTATGTTTGTGGAGTGATTTTAGTGTGTTTTCTGTCTTCGGACAGAGAGGACGTCTGGAGTTTAGCTGGAGGGAGGAAGCAGTCCAGCCTGCTCTCATCATCAGTTCAGAACGTGGAGGCTGGTACAGGTGGTCTAATTCACCTTAGCCTAGTCAGAGCTGTACCTCAACAGAATACATTGAGTGGTCAGTCAGTGCCTGGACTTCAGAGAGGAAGGTCTAGCCTGGACTGAGGAGAAGGAGATTATTGCAGAAAGACTTCAGTCACCTGTCTCAAGGACAGTGAAAGGTTCAGAGACGTGCTCCTGCCTTGTGATAACTGAGAATCTGTAACTAACTTTGAAGGAAGTGAATGAAGGAAGTGACTACCCGACTTTATGCTAGTGTGAGTGCTTATGCTACCAGCGAGGACAAGGCGAAAGGCACAGTGGAAAGTTTATTGAAAAGGTGCGTTTGGATTGAAGAAGTCCTGCACATTGCAACCGGTCACTGGGGACCGAAGGATCACTATTAGCTTCAAGCATAGTGGTAAGAAAACCAGGAATTTACCGGACCTTAGGTCGCGGCAAACAAGCCCCTTATAGTCAGTACGTAACTGGGGTCAGGGGAGTGAAGACTTTGAGTCAGGCGCAGACAAAATAAGAATTCAGCTCTCTCGCAGGAAGGCTCCTAACACAAAACTGACTGGGCAGTACAGCTATGGATTAGCTGGAGTTATTGAGGGAACTACGCTTCAGGCTGGTTGTACTCATTGTATTGAAAGTAAAGGAGGCCCCTAACTTGTCCAGCTGCTGTCTCAAGATACACTCTCCTTGGATCAGCCTCCCTGGGACCTGCCTGAACATCTTACAAGTAAAGGTATGGAAAGACGCTGACCGTGTGAGACTGTGTTATTTATCTGCACCCGACTTCACTGACTTCATAGACTTTGAGGGACCAGTCCCACCTGTAGGGGACCCGACATCTAGCTGCATCACCATCCCCTCAGAGATCTATAGCAGCGCTGGTACAAATTACCAGAATACTACAGGTGGCGTCACGAACTGTATATAAATCTATCCCCTGTAAATATTCCCCCAACATACGCCAGACCGCCAGGGCCACAGACCGAGCCACCGCTACCTGTGACAATCCCCATAGACTTCTACGGGCTCGGCTCTGAGTACCCCATTGCCCTGGTAACCCACAATTGTGGTGGCGGGTCGACACAAAAATTTGGCGTCACGAACAGGATGCGAAACTCGCAGAATTGCGAGCCCTGTGTGCCTAAGGAATTGTTTTTGTGAAAAAGGACTGTTTGCACTTTTGGCGCCAAAATCGCCATTTTTGTCGCCATATTCGCGCCCTCAGGCGCTGGAGAAGAAGGTGGGCGTACCTTCGTGGGCGTGTACCCCCCAGTGGCGCGAAGAAAATGCCTGCCCTCTCAAAGTGCTATTACAACATGCGATCCTGCCCTACAGCAAAGGAGGTCCGCCTCCTCTTCACCTTCCCTGCGAGGAGGAGGAGACGCAAACCCCACCTCCACGGAAGAGACCGGATGTCTCTGGAGAAAGAAGAAAGAATCTTCTGGAACATCATGGAAGCAGGACGTGTGCAGCCGAGCAGGGAAGCGGAGGAAGGCAGGCCCCGTGCCCCAGCCAAGCTGCCACCAGCACCGGAGTTATCCGTGGTCCTGCACCTGCAGCAGGCGTTGCTAGAGATTCAAGAAGAAAATGCACGCCTGAAGAAGATGGTCCAGTACCAACCTGGCTTTGAAGAGATCGAGAGACGCCGGCGTACCCTGGAGCAGCGGAGGCTGTGGGACACGGTGATCTCTCCCCTCAACGACCCCCCACGATTCCAGTTACCGAAGATTCTGCTGCCCAAGGCGAAGGAGCAACCGGAGGCTGCCCCCGAAAGTACCGATCCTGATCCCACCGGTGAAGCGGTGGAGGCGAAGGAGGTTGAGGAGGTATCGCCAGTTCCGGAACGCCCGCCCGGCCAGGAGGCCGCAGCAGATGATCGGTCCCCGGCAGGGACACCGGAGGGGTCCTGTCCGTCACTACCAGACGTGGACTGGGACGAGATGGCGCGCCTGGATGACGTCGCCTACACCGCCCAGTGGGAATATGAGTGGCAGCGTCGTGAGGAGAAGCAGAAACGCCAGCAGGAGGAAGAGCGGGAAGCTCAGCGGAACCGTCAGCAACAACATGCAGAGCTGATCGCGGACAAAGAGAGTGTCCGGAGAGAGAAAGGTACCCTGAGGGAACCGCGGCGGCAGGGGTGTGTGACTGAGTTCCAGCTCCGGAAGGGCTGGGGCTTCATCCGTGAACCGGGCCTCTACCCAGGGGTCTTTGTCAGCAGGCGTGACGTAGAATCCCACCTACCGCAAGGCCATCCCGGGAGGGACTTAGTAAATGGAGACCTCGTCACGTACACACGGCATTGGGGAATGAAGGGATGGTATGCCCTTAACGTCACCATCGTCCGTGACCCCGTCCCCGACGCAGGTAACGTCACCACTACCGCAGCGTCCCCGTCTCCAGCTCAAGCAGTATCCGGCCGTGCCCCAGCATCGCCCCTGCAAATTCATCGCAACTAGCGACCCAGATTTCATCGCAAAGGAAAGCCACCTCTACATCGCAACATGCGACCCAGTCTCAATCGCAATCCATGACACGGTCCATATCGTTAACTGTGATTGAAACGCAATCGGTGTCACGTGAGGAGAATGTACCCGTTGCGCCCCTAGAGGTTCGCACGAGAACTGTGGCGACCCAGACCCTAATCGCAGCGCATGATTTGTTAGTCCTGGGATCTAGGGCCCATTGCATTGTTCCAGCCCCCGGGGTGGAAAGTGTATTAGAAGTAAATGAATAAATAGTAAAGAAGAATCGGTGAGATCCATATAGGGTCTACCATAAGTAATATTGTAGAAAGTTTGGGAATGTTTTACAAAATTTTGCATAAGTTGAAGAATATAATGCATATATATATTGCTAACCGTAGAATGCCCGGCTGGGTAACCAGAAAAAGTTTTGCACTTTAGTATAATAATGTGATATTATATCTATGTCTTTGGTTTTACAATGGACTTTGAGGTTGAGGACTGTGCCAACCCAGAACTTATTTGTATATAGTTGCGCTTCGGTGCCTTATCTTGGTTTTACATAAACCAGCACAACTACCTCTGAATACAAAAACCCGTGTGGTGTGGCACTGAGTGAGGTCTGCATTCGGATGTCCTGCAGCCCACCCAGGACCTACGTTGAAGGTTTGGTGCGGGTCCTTCACAAGTATACTGTATATTTATTAAATGCTATTTAATATTTGTATTTCTATATATAATGTTATTGTTCGCAACGTTCAAGATATCCTCACCTCCCGGATGGGACGAATTAATGTTATTGTTGATGTTTTCATGCATAAACAAAATGTCTCTTTTGTATTTTACAGCCCGGGAGTGCTGTCTTTTACCATGGGGGAATGTGTAGCCCTGGTGTTAGGCACACGCAGTACCCTGGAGAGTGTGTGGCGAGACAGCAGTTTAATGCTAAATACCCATTCACTCAACATACACTAGACACACCCTTAGGGTAGTGTAGTTTACTATTGAGGGAGTGGTCAGGGTGTATGTTTGTGGAGTGATTTTAGTGTGTTTCCTGTCTTCGGACAGAGAGGACGTCTGGAGTTTAGCTGGAGGGAGGAAGCAGTCCAGCCTGCTCTCATCATCAGTTCAGAACGTGGAGGCTGGTACAGGTGGTCTAATTCACCTTAGCCTAGTCAGAGCTGTACCTCAACAGAATACATTGAGTGGTCAGTCAGTGCCTGGACTTCAGAGAGGAAGGTCTAGCCTGGACTGAGGAGAAGGAGATTATTGCAGAAAGACTTCAGTCACCTGTCTCAAGGACAGTGAAAGGTTCAGAGACGTGCTCCTGCCTTGTGATAACTGAGAATCTGTAACTAACTTTGAAGGAAGTGAATGAAGGAAGTGACTACCCGACTTTATGCTAGTGTGAGTGCTTATGCTACCAGCGAGGACAAGGCGAAAGGCACAGTGGAAAGTTTATTGAAAAGGTGCGTTTGGATTGAAGAAGTCCTGCACATTGCAACCGGTCACTGGGGACCGAAGGATCACTATTAGCTTCAAGCATAGTGGTAAGAAAACCAGGAATTTACCGGACCTTAGGTCGCGGCAAACAAGCCCCTTATAGTCAGTACGTAACTGGGGTCAGGGGGAGTGAAGACTTTGAGTCAGGCGCAGACAAAATAAGAATTCAGCTCTCTCGCAGGAAGGCTCCTAACACAAAACTGACTGGGCAGTACAGCTATGGATTAGCTGGAGTTATTGAGGGAACTACGCTTCAGGCTGGTTGTACTCATTGTATTGAAAGTAAAGGAGGCCCCTAACTTGTCCAGCTGCTGTCTCAAGATACACTCTCCTTGGATCAGCCTCCCTGGGACCTGCCTGAACATCTTACAAGTAAAGGTATGGAAAGACGCTGACCGTGTGAGACTGTGTTATTTATCTGCACCCGACTTCACTGACTTCATAGACTTTGAGGGACCAGTCCCACCTGTAGGGGACCCGACATCTAGCTGCATCACCATCCCCTCAGAGATCTATAGCAGCGCTGGTACAAATTACCAGAATACTACAGGTGGCGTCACGAACTGTATATAAATCTATCCCCTGTAAATATTCCCCCAACATACGCCAGACCGCCAGGGCCACAGACCGAGCCACCGCTACCTGTGACAATCCCCATAGACTTCTACGGGCTCGGCTCTGAGTACCCCATTGCCCTGGTAACCCACAATTGTGGTGGCGGGTCGACACACTATGTCCTACTGTAATCCTGCTAAAGCCTCCTTCATGGTAACCTTAAGAGCTTCTCTGACCTCTGCAGCCAAGTGATCTGTTACTTCTCTGGCCAGTCTGGAATAGTTGATCTCTCCCTCACTCAGCCTCTGTGATTCATTATCAGGTAAAGCGCTTCTACTCCTCTGTCTGTCAGCATTCTCCCCTTCAGCTCCCTCCTCTCCCCTCTCTGCCTGCGCCATCTTGAGACCGTACACCTCCCCCACTCTGGACACTGTCTCTGCTCTGCTCAGTGTGCCCCCACTCCTGAGGAGATACCGCTCTATTTACTGCCCCTTGGAAAGGTTATCAGCTGTTTTCACACCTTCTTGAGGAGTCTCCTTGTCATTTTTGTGAGATTTAGGCTAAGTGCACACGTTCAGGAATATTTTGCGTTTTTTTCGCGGGAAAAAAACGCGTCAAAAACGCATGTATTAAGCATCCTATCATTTAGAATGAATTCCGCAAATTTTGTGCACATGGTGCGTTTTTTTCCGCAAAAAAAACGCATCGCGGAAAATCTAGCAGTATGTCCATTAATTTTGCGGATTTCTAGCGTTTTTCCCGCTTTATTATTGACCTAGAAAGTTCAGGAAAAAATCGCGGTAAAATGCGTCAAAACCGCGCAAAAAAAAACGCACCAAAAACGCGCAAAATCCGCGCAAAAACGTGCGTTTTTGCCGCGAAAAAAGTCCGGTTTTGCTCAGGAATATTCTGCAAACATTCTGCAAACGTGTGCACTTAGCCTCAGTGCAGTGGCTAGCAGGAGCTTCTCACCTACCTCGCATCACAGCGCTGGAACCGGAAGTGTCTGTCGACGACGGTTTGTCAGGACTCTGAACATTTTTGATCACCTTTTGTGCATTACTGCCCTTTTCCAAGATAGCGTCTTTGGTCTCATGTGCACTGTGTCTTCCTGCTATATAACTCCACCCCAGCCTTTAGTCTGTGCTAGAGTATTCTGCCTTGCATCCAGCTTCTGACCTCTGGTGACTCCCTGGCTTTGTACCTGTTTATGATCCTGCTACTCTGCTCTGAGTTCCTGCTGCATACACCGGTTTCCAGTAATCCTCCTTCATCTGGCTGTGTTATGTTTCGGTAGCTGAGGAGTACAGGTCAAAAAGGCAATACACCAGAGCAGTTGGAAACTATGAGATTGCAGTACCCTGACTAACCACCACAACTAGAGGCAGCCGTGGAGCGTTCCTACGTTGGTCCTAGACGCCTCGTCACAGCCTGAGAAACTAACTACACCTAAAGATAGAAAGAGGAAAGCTATCTGCCCCGGAGCAGATCCCCAAAGAACATAGAAAGCCCCCAAACATGTAATGGCGGTTAGACAAGAAGAAATACTGACACAGACAGAAAATAGTATGAGCAAACGTTGGGGCCTAAATAGAAAAGGATAGGAAGGGCACTTACTGCAATCCCAAAAAACCCTGAAAAGCACCAACTCTACTAATTTCAAAAACACCTGAGATCACACGACCTCTACCACCTAAATTAGTTCTCTGGTGTAACCAAAATCAAAACAGCAGCCACTGAAAAAACTGGAAAAAGTAAATGTACAAACATCAGTGGCTGAACTGAACTGAGAGGGCAAAAGCCCCCAGAGGGGACCCTGAAGGCCCCCACAGAAGTGCAGGACAAAATGCAAAAATCAAGCACAAAAACAAAAAGAAGAAAATGTCTTATCTGTAAGCAGGAGATTCAGACACGACACAGCAGGCTACCAAGGAAACAGGAATCAAGGATTGAGACCAGAACAATTGATCACCGGCAACCCTGATGGGAAGGCAACTCCCTTATATAAGACCAGTCAGTAACACCTGATTCCCAATCCTCACAATCTTCACTGGACAGTCCAGTACCGTTTGTAACCACCAGAGGGAGCTTCTGCTCAGAACTCATTTCCAGCCTATTCACAACATGGCTGCTTGTGTTACTCCCTTCTGTATTTGCTGGACATGTAAGCTGTTGCAGCTCTGCGCTGCTTATACCTGAGACTATCACCCAGGCCTTCTTGGTTGAGCTAAAGATATCATTTGAACTGCCTACCTGTGCTTGGACTAAACTAAGACTTATTCGTGTCAAGTATCCTCAAGTTTAACTGTGCTTCATAGACTCTCTGCTTGATTGCATTTCTCTCTGAAGTTTTCTATAGACTGTTAAGCTGCATTTATTATCTACACCAAGTGTTGTGAACTTGAGCTTTGCTTTGCACCTGTTTGAATCACCATGTGATAATATAGACTTTACCACTTATAAGACTGTGTCCTGTAGTTGTCTTGTTCCACGCAAGAAGTCTCCTGAGTTATCCCCTATAATTATTACAGGACAGGATACTCTAGCCTCAAAAGAGGAGACTGCTGGAACAATGACTGCAGAAGGCAGATTAGAGCAGGTGTTCTCCATAATTAGATCACTGCAGAAAGATGTGGAAGGTCTGCAAAAGAAGTTTGGAAGCTTTGAATGCAATGAACAAGTGCTTGGACAAACTTTGCAGGACTTAAGCACCTGCATGGCAGCCCAGGAAAATAAACTTACTGGCATGGAGTCCCAGTATGGACGGGCTTTTCAGGACATAAGCAAGCAAATAGCAGCACAACCTTCTGGGCAACCGCCACCAGCTAGCCCACCTAAGTTGCCCCTATTCTGATTTAATGGTGATCACGACAAATTTCGTGGCTTTGTCAATCAATGTATGCTATATTTTGATGTGCATGCTGACCGTTTCCCTAATGATAGATCTAAAGTATTGTGTATCATAATGCTGCTGACCACACGAGCGCTCGCCTGGGCGAATCTGATGATTGAGTCTCGTGACCCGCGGTTAAATAATTTGGATGATTTCTTGGCCGCTATGGCATTAATGTTTGATGATCCTAATCGCCGTGCAACTGCTGAATCTGCTTTATTGTCTTTACGCCAGGCTAAACGTTCTGTTATTGAGTATTCTACTGAATTCAGGAGATTAGCAGTAGATACCAATTGGGATAGTTATGCACAATCGCCTATTTTTAAAAGGGGTCTGTCTAGCATTGTAAAGGACGAATTAGCTCGCACTGAATCACCACAAGAGCTAGAGACATTTATACAGCATTGTGTGCGCATTGACATTCGCCTTACTGAGCATAGGCAGGAGAAGTTTGCTGCCTTGAACCGTATCTCTAACTTTTCCCTTCCTTCCAGAGAGCCTGCAGGTAAAACATCTCGGGAGGTGGAGGAGGTGCCCATGCAAATTGATTCTGTTCAGAAGCGCGAGAGTAATGAGCGCCGGGAGCATCGTGAAAGTCTATGTTTCTACTGCGGCCAGTCTGACCACTTTTTAATCAACTGTCCCAAGCGGCCTAACAAGGTGCTAGCAGCGGTAGGAGAGTAAGACTACTGTGATGATGAATCTGACATCTCTGAATGTAGCCTGCCTTTAAACGCTGTATTCCATTCACTTTCTATGACTTCACCACTCAAGGAGCTGAAGGAAAAGAACTCTCACTGTTCTCTCCCTATTAAGATCCTGTGTTCTGGACAGTGGATTTCCAGTGCAGCTATGATTGACTCTGGTGCAGGTGGCAATTTTATGGATATCGCATTTGCCAAAGAACGTGGTATTGAAATTCAGCAAAGAGCCTCTCCAATTACCATGGAAACAGTGGATGGGTCACCTTTAATCTCCGGGCCTGTGATCAGGAGACCGCACCCCTTGAGATTTTGTTGGAGACTAATCATCAGGAGCAACTCTCTTTCTTGCTAATTTTTTCTTCTCATTTTCCTGTGATTTTAGGCATCCCTTGGCTGCATTCTCAGAATCCAACTATCAACTGGGAGACCAAGGAGATTATCTTTCCAACAAGGAGCAACCCAGCATCAACTAAAGCTGTCCCTGAGTCCACGGCTACGGAACCACCTATACAGGTATTTACTTTACCTTCAGCATATAAAGAGTTCTCGGACATCTGTGACAAGAAGAATGCAGATCAGCTTCCTCCACACAGGCATTATGACTGTCCCATTGAGCTGCTTCTTGGGGCAGCTATTCTTTTTGGCAACGTATACCCTTTGGCGGCACCTGAGCTCCAAGCCTTAAAGGAGTATATTGATGAAAACCTGGCCAAAGGCTTCATACGTCCTTCTTCCTCACCAGCAGGGGCACCTATATTTTTTGTAAAGAAGGATGGGACCCTGAGACCCTGTGTAGACTATCGGGAACTCAATAAGGTAACTATACAAAACCGTTACCCTTTGCCTCTGATTCCTGAATTACTGGAAAGAGTTCGCCATGCTAAGGTGTTCTCTAAACTGGATCTTCGTGGGGCTTATAATTTGGTGCGTATTCGTCCAGGGGATGAGTGGAAGACAGCATTCAGATGCCGGTATGGACACTTTGAATATCTCGTGATGCCCTTCGGGCTTTGTAACGCCCCTGCAACGTTTCAACACCTTGCTAATGACATCTTCAGAGATTTGTTGGACCAGTTTGTGGTGATCTATTTGGACGATATTTTAATCTTTTCTGACTCTCTACAGGAACATGAAGAACATGTCAAAGCGGTTTTAAGACGTCTGAAAGAGAACCATCTGTATATCAAGCCGGAGAAATGCGAGTTTCATCGTTCTGAGATACAGTTCTTAGATTATATCATCTCTCCTCAGGGGCTGAACATGGAATCTGGTAAGATTCAGGCTATCCTTGACTGGCCGGTACCCAAGAATGTTAAGGAGGTCCAACGTTTTATTGGTTTTGCAAATTTCTACAGACGTTTCATTCAAAATTTTTCTGATATTGTCCATCCCATTACTTCCTTGACAAAGAAGGAAAAGCCTTTTAAGTGGTCTTCACAGGCTCAAGAAGCTTTTGATCAGCTTAAGATCTGTTTCACCTCAGCACCACTGTTGATACACCCAGATCCAACACTGTCTTTCATTGTGGAGGTGGACGCTTCTGATAATGCTTTGGGGGCTATTCTCTCCCAAAGAACTGGAGAGAAGAGGCTGCTACATCCTTGTGCTTTCTTTTCCCGTAGACTAACCTCAGCAGAGAAGAATTTCGACGTGGGAGACAAGGAATTGCTGGCTATTATTGCGGCTTTCAAGGAATGGAGGCATCATCTGCAAGGAGCTGCACAACAGATCGTAGTGCTAACTGACCATCGAAATTTAGAGTTCCTTAGATCCGCTAGATGTCTTTCTCCTCGTCAGGCTCGTTGGAATTTATTTCTAAATCAATTTAATTTTGTTATCTCGTACCGTCTAAGTTCTCGTAAAGGGAAGGCTGATGCTTTATCCCGAATCCATGCTGCGGATTCCGTACCTGGAGCCCCGTCCAAGACCATTCTATCTGATGCCAATTTCATCGGAGTTATCCACGATCAAGACTTGTGGAAGGAGTGCAGAGAGGCTTATGACGGTGATGTATTTCTGGCCAACCCACCTGTTGATATTAATCTTGTCTTTAAGGGTGGCATGTGGTTCAGAGATCGACGTATCTACGTCCCTGAAGCCGTCCGTCTGCAGATCCTCAAGTTGGTACATGACTCCAAGTTGGCTGGTCACAGGGGGGTACAGAAGACACAAGAGTTCCTAAGCCGATTTTTCTGGTGGCCAACTTGCCTGAAGGATACCAAGGACTATGTTCTCTCTTGCGAGGTATGTGCTCGTTACATGACTCCTCATGTGGCACCTACGGGTCTTCTTCAACCATTACCTGTTCCGTCCCGCCCTTGGGGGTCTATATCAATGGACTTTATTGTGGAGCTGCCTACATCGGGGGGCATGAATACGATCTTGGTGGTAGTTGATCGCCTGACTAAAGCCGCTCATTTTTTTCCATGCACCGGCCTCCCTTCAGCTAAGGATACAGTGAACTTGGTTATACAGAATGTCTTTCGGCTGCATGGGGTCCCGGATGAGATCATCTCTGACCGTGGAGTACAGTTCACTTCAAGATTCTGGAAGGGGTTTTGCTTTGCACTCAATATTAATGTCTGTCTCTCTTCCGCTTACCATCCCCAGACAAATGGTCAGACTGAGCGTACCAACCAGACGCTGGAACAATATCTAAGATGCTATGTCAGCCATCTCCAGGATGATTGGTTGGAGTTGCTACCGTTAGCCGAATTTTCATACAACAATTCTCAGAGCACCTCCACTAAGTTTATACCTTTCTTTGCCAATCTGGGTTATCATCCGTGTATCTTACCTAGGTCTCCGATTAATCTCCGGTTCCGGCAGTGGAGGAAAGGCTGACTGCGATGAGGCAAAATTTGGAGGTTCTGAAGGAGTCCCTGACCACAGCTCAAGAACATTATAAGAGATCGGCTGATAGATTCCGTAAACCTGCACCCATGTTCAAGGTCGGAGATTCCGTGTGGTTAGCAACTAAGAATCTGAAATTAAACGTTCCTTCACAAAAACTTGGACAGAAGTTCATTGGTCCTTTCAAGATCAACGGTATTGTGAGCTCCGTGGCCTGCCGTCTGAAGCTGCCTAGGACTATGAAGGTACACCCAGTTTTCCATGTATCTTTATTAAAGCCTGTATCTCCTAATACCTTCCAGGGACGTGTTGTGCGACCTCCGCAGCCTGTGGTGATTGATGGGCAAGAACAATTTGTGGTGGAGGAAATTATTGATTCCAGGATTCGCAGGAATCGACTCAAATATCTAATAAGATGGCAGGGATATCCCCCTGAGGAAGACTCTTGGGAACTGGTAGAAAACATAAATGCCCAACAGAAGATTTCTTGTTTTCATCAGAGATTCCCAGAGAAACCAGGTCCAGGATCGTCCTGAGGCCGCTTCTAAGGAGGGAGTAATGTCTGAACATTTTTTATCACCTTTTGTGCATTACTGCCCTTTTCCAAGATGGCGTCTTTGGTCTCATGTGCACTGTGTCTTTCTGCTATATAACTCCACCCCAGCCTTTAGTCTGTGCTAGAGTATTCTGCCTTGCATCCAGCTTCTGACCTCTGGTGGCTCCCTGGCTTTGTACCTGTTTATGATCCTGCTACTCTGCTCTGAGTTCCTGCTGCATACACCGGTTTCCAGTAATCCTCCCTTCATCTGGCTGCTTGTGTTACTCCCTTTTGCATTTGCTAGACATGTAAGCTGTTGCAGCTCTGCGCTGCTTAAACCTGAGACTATCACCCAGGCCTCCCTTGTTGAGCTAAAGATATAATTTGAACTGCCTACATGTGCTTGGACTAAACTAAGACTTATTCGTGTCAAGTATCCTCAAGTTTAACTGTGCTTCATAGACTCTCTGCTTGATTGCATTTCTCTCTGAAGTTTGCTATAGACTGTTAAGCTGCATTTATTATCTACACCAAGTGTTGTGGACTTGAGCTCTGCTTTGCACCTGTTTGATTCACCGTGTGATAATATAGACTTTACCACTTATAAGACTGTGTCCTGTAGTTGTCTTGTTCCACGCAAGAAGTCTCCTGAGTTATCCCCTATAATTATTACACGGTTATTTTATAGAGACCAATAGATCTAGGTCCCATTTTCCAGGAAGGAACTTTCAACTTGATATTCCGGGGAGACAAGCACATTCTATCAGCTATAAGTTCATACCTGTCTCACATGATCTTCAAATTACTCAGAACCCACACTGAGGAGAGTAACAAAGCAAAACGTTCCTCTTCAGGAACTCCCGAACTGTGGATGGTAACCGTATGTACCAAAAACTGGTGACCTGCCAATAGACTCTTGACGCTTATTTATAGCAAATTCTGCCAGCGATAAGTAGGATGCCCAATCATCCTGATTTTCAGAGACAAAACACCTGAGGTAAGTCTCCAAATTCTGATTAACGCGCTCGGTCTGTCCATTCAACTGGGGATGGAAGGCAGAGGAAAAAGACAGCTGCACCCCCAGTCAAGAACAGAACAGCCTCCAGAACTTGGAAACAAACTGAGTCCCCCGATGACACCACATAGGAGGGAACCCTGTGAAGCTTCACATTTATTACACCTGAGCAAGAGTCTTGGCATTCGGAAGTGCCAGTAATGCAACAAAGTGAACCATTTTACTGAACCTATCTACAACCACCAAAACCACAGTCTTGCCTGCACATACCGGTAGGTCAGTAAAAAAATCCATGGACAAGTGTATCCATGGCCTGCTAGGTATAGGTAGTGGAAGAAAAGTACCAGACGGACGGGTATGTGATACTTTAGAGCACGCGCAGATACTACAAGCTGATACGTGTTCAAACACATCCTGATGCAACCCCGGACACCAAAAATTACGAGAAATGAGGTCTAAACTTGCCTTACCACCTGGATGACCAGTAAGCACAGAGTATGTGTGTTATGAATGTGCTAGAGATGGTTTCTGAGCAGAGGCTCCCTCTGGTGGTTACAGACAGTACTGAACCTTTCAGCGAGGAATGGCAATCTGGGATCACAGACTGGTCTGATATAAAGGAGGTTCCCTCCCATAATGGTTGCTGGTGATCAATTGTTCTTGTCTCAATTGTGGTTGCTGGTTCATTTGGAAGTTTGCTGAGTCTTGCCTGCATCTTCTGCTATCAGATAAGATATTTTCTGATTTTATTTTTGTGCTTCCTTTTTGCATTGTTCCCTGCACTTCTGTGGAGGTCAGCCAGGTCCCCTCTGGGGGCTTGTGCTCCTCTCAGTTTATCTGGAGGCACTGTTGTTTGTTCATTTGCTTTTTCCTGTTTTTTCAGTGGCTGCAGCTTAGTTTTGTTACACCAGAGATCTGATTAGGTAGTAGAGCTCGTGTGATCTCAGGTGTTTTTGCAATCAGAAGAGTTGGTATTTTTTAGGGTTTTTTTTGGATTGCAGTGAGTATCCTTTCCTGTACTTTTCTGTCTAGACAGATTGGGCCCCAGCATTTGATCATTCTATTTTCTGTCTGTGTCCGTGCTTCTTCTTGTCTAACCGCCATTACATGTTTGGGGGCTTCCTATTTTCTTTGGGATCTGCTCCGGGGCAGATAGCTTTCATCTTTCTGCCTTTAGGTGTAGTTATCTCTCAGGCTGTGACGAGGCATCTAGGATCAACGTAGGAACACTCCATGGCTACCTCTAGTTGTGTGGTTAGTTCAGGTTACTGCAATCCAATAGGTTCCAGCCTCTCTGGTGTATTGCCGTTTTTGCTTATTCTCCTCATCTACCAAAATATAACAGTATCACCGGCCAAAACTGAAAATTATATGGTACTCACAGAAGGGAAAAATAGTGTGGAAAGAAAAAAAAAAAAAGCTATCAGAGTTGTCAGAGATTTTTTTTTCCCTGTTTGTTGCATTTTTCCCCTCTTTTTCTCTGGGTGCTGAGGAGGATTTTTTTTCTCTCAATGGAGCTTGCACAGTTGACTGGCCGTGTGGATCAGCTTGCCACTGAGGTTCGGAGTATTGCTACCTATCTTGCTGGGTTGCCGGTTGTGGAACCTAGGATTCCCATGCCAGATTTGTTTTTGAGGGATCGGGCTAAATTTCAAAAACAACTGTAAGTTGTTTTTTGCCTTGAAGCCTAAGTCCTCAGGGAACGCAGCACAGCAGGTTCAAATTGTCATCTCTCTCCTGCGCGGCGACCCTCAGGATTGGGCTTTTTCCCTGACACCTGGGGATCCTGTTTAAATGATGTTGATGTATTTTTTCTGGCTCTGGGGTTATTGTACGATGAACCTAATGTCACTGATCAAGCTGAAAAAACGTTGTTGCCATTAAATCAGGGTCTTGAAGACGCTGAGTTGTACTGTCAGAAATTCCAAAAGTGGGCAGTCCTGACCAAATGGAATGATGATGCTTTGGCAGCCCTTTTTCGGAAGGGGCTGTCAGAGAATGTAAAGGATGTTATGGTGGGATTCCCTGCTCCCTCTGGTCTCAATGATTCTATGTCATTGGCTATTCAAATTGACAGACGTTTGCGTGAGCGCAGAGGTATGCGTGAGATAGTGTTGCCTTGTGAGCCAGCTTCTGAGCCCATGCAGTGTGATAGAGTGACTTCTGGGGCACAGCGTCATGACTTTCGAAAGCGCAATGGGTTATGTTTCTACTGTGGTGACGCCTCTCATGCTATTTCAGTCTGCCCTAAGCGGGGAAGACGTTTTGCATGCTCAGTTGTCTTGGGTAGTGTTCAGACTAAATTTCTGTTGACTGTTACCCTGATTTGCTCCCTGTCCACATTTCCTGCTCAGGATTTTGTTGATTCAGGAGCAGCTATTAACCTGATGGATTTTGACTTTGCCAAATGTTGTGGGTTTCCCATGATACCCCTGCGGAAGTCTATTCCCCTACTGGGCATTGATTCTACCCCTTTGGCGGAGAATAAACCCCAGTTTTCTACTCAGGTGATAATGAGGGTTGAACCAGATCATCAGGAGAGTTGCAAATTTCTGGTGCTGTATAATCTGCATGACATTATTGTACTAGGTTTCCCTTGGTTATAGTCTCATAATCCTGTTTTGGATTGGAAATCTCTGTCTGTGACCAGTTGGGGCTGCCAATGTGTTAATGCCGACACTCCTGTTTTTTCTGCCTCTCCCCAGTCTCAGGATGTTCCTGACTTTTTGACTGATTTTTCGGATGTATTTAGTTAAAGTAAATCTGCATCCTTGCCCCCTCACAGGAGTTATGATTGCGCTATTGAATTAGTGCCTGGTGGTAAATTTCCTAAAGGTCGCCTTTTTAACTTGTCTGTACCTGAACACGATGCTATGCGATCTTATATCAAGGAGTCATTGGAGAAGGGTCATATCAGACCATCCTCTTCACCCTTGCGTGCCGGTTTTTTCTTTGTGGCCAAAAAGGATGGTTCATTGAAATAAAACAGCGCACGTATGGTTCAAGGGTTTGGTTAGTTTTTTTAGTCTGTCCATTGGATTGTGGGTGGAAGTCAGTAGTAATTTGACAGTAACTCCTAACGCTGTACAGAAGGTTTTACAACATCTTGATGTAAACTGAACACCTCTATCAGAAATTACATTTTCAGGAATACCATGCAGCCTGAATATCTTTTTGACAACTAATTCTGCGGTTTGTTCAGCGGTAGAAATTTCTTTAGTACAGTCCCTGACAGAAGTTATGTCGCTTATCCATGTTATGTAAATCAAAGCTTATAACCTGACGATAAATTCATCCATTGGTTTTATAAATTACTCTTTTGAAAGCTGAAACCCTCCCAAATTTGGTTTAGGTTAAGAAAATAAATTGGCATCAATGCTGAAATATTTATCATTTAATGAACATAGAATGGTCAGATTTTGGCAAGACAAAAGTTTTGTCGCCCACAGA
Source organism: Oophaga sylvatica (assembly GCA_033576555.1). Taxonomy (NCBI): domain Eukaryota; kingdom Metazoa; phylum Chordata; class Amphibia; order Anura; family Dendrobatidae; genus Oophaga; species Oophaga sylvatica. The sequence goes on along the minus strand of JARQOD010000001.1, from coordinate 776,910,542 downwards.
AAGTAATGTGATATTCAAACAAATAATTATCTTAAAATACAAATATATGTTGCATAACATTGGTGAATGAAGTTGTGGTGCTTTTAGAGTCATATTTAATATTTTGTGTGACTTCCATGAGCTTGAAGGACTGCATTCATGAGGTTCAACAATGATTCATACAATTTATTAATGAAGTCATCAGGAATAGCAAAGAATGCAGTCTTACATGCCTCCCAGAGTTCATCTAGATTCCTTGGTTTTGTCTTCCAAGCTTCCTCTTTCATCCTACCCCAAACATGCTCAATGATGTTCATGTCTGGTGACTGGGCTGGCCAGTCATTGAGCACCTTGATCTTTTTTGCCTGGAGGAACTTTGTTCTAGAGATGGATGTATGTGATGGAGCACCATCCTGCTGCAAAATTTGACCCCTTTTATGATTTGGAATGTAAGAGGTAGCTAATAGTTCTTGATATTTTAGGCTATTGATATTGCCTTCCACCTTGCAAATGTTTCGCACACCCCATACTGAATTTAACCCCAGACCATGATCTTTCCACCACCAAATTTAACTGTTTTCTGGGTGTATTTTGGATCCATATGGGCTCCAGTAGGTCTCCTGCAGTATTTGCGGCGGCTGTGGTGTAATTCTACTGAAGATTCATCAGAGAAATCCACCTTCTGCCACTTTTCCAGCGTCCATCTGTTTAGCAGGCTGTGGGACTTTGCAAATGCCACATGGTTTTTTATTTGCCTTTTGTTTAGTGCTGGCTTCTGGGCACTGAATCGACCATGGAGGCCATTTCAAGACAGAATCCTACAAACTGTTCTAGTTGACACAGGGACTTGAGGTGACCAGGCCTGTTGGAGCTCTGCTGCAGTGGAAGAGGGGCTTGCTTTGGATTTTCTAACAAACAAACGTTCCTCCTGAGCAGTTGTCTTGCGGGGTCTGCCGGACCTGGGCTTGTCAAACCCATCTCCAGTCTCTTCAAATCTTTTTTTAATTCTTTGTACTTGACGCTGAGACACACCAAAGGTGCCAGCCACCTCTGCAGTGGATCTGGTCTTCAGCCTCTTGATAATCAAGGATTTGGTCGCAGGGTGGATTTTTTGCATGTTGTCAGAGCTCAAGTTACAGTTCAAGTGAAGGTCTGGGGTGCTGGGTTTCTTTTTATACACACCCACTAATTAACCAATCACTTACTGAGCACAGGTGGGGATGTAAACTAGGATTGGGTGCATTATATGACCAGGTGACAAAACTTTTGTCTTGCCAAAATCTGACCATTCTGTGTTCATTAAATGATCAATATTTCAGCATTGATGCCAATTTATTTTCTTAACCTAAACCAAATTTGGGAGGGTTTCAGCTTTCAAAAGAGTAATTTATAAAACCAATGGATGAATTTAACGTCAGGTTATAAGCTTTGATTTACATAACATGGATAAGCGACATACCGTATTTTTCGGACTATAAGACGCACCGGACCATAAGACGCACCCCAAATTTTCAGAAGGAAAACAGGGAAAAAATAATAATGTGTCAAATGGGGGTCTGTCTTACAGTCCGAAGTGCTCTGTGTTGCAGGGGTGCTCTGTGGGGTGGCTGTGCTGTGTGGGGTGCTGGCTGTGGCTGTGCTCTGTGGGTGGCTGTGCTCTGTGGGGTGGGCTGTGCTCTGTGGGGTCGCTGTGCAATATATGGTACTCACATCCCATAGCGGTGGTCCCAATGCAGCCTCCTGTGCTCTGTGGTGTCTGGCCAGCAGCGGGGCTCTGTGCTGCGTGGGGGGCTCCGCCGGCATTTCCCTCTTAGCCGGACAGCCCCCCGCAGCTCCGCTGCTGCGGCCTCCTGATACATGGCCGCCAGGGGCCTCCGGTGGCGGTCCCGACGAAGTCTTCCGTGCGGTGGTTCCGGGGCAGCAGCCGGCTCTGTGCTGCAGGGGGGCTCCGCCGGCATTTCGGTCTTAGCCGGAAAGCCCCCCGCAGCTCCGCTCCCTCCTGCATCTCGGTGGCGTCCTCAAACATGGCCGCCAGGGGACTCCGGTAAGATGGCCGCCGAATCTCATTCAAGTCTCGGCAACGAGATCTCTTCTCCCGACTAAGACCAAAATGCCGGCGGAGCCCCCCTGCAGCACAGAGCCGGCTGCTGCCCAGGAACCACCGCACGGAAGACTTCGTCGGGACCGCCACCGGAGGCCCCTGGCGGCCATGTATCAGGAGGCCGCAGCAGCGGAGCTGCGGGGGGCTGTCCGGCTAAGAGGGAAATGCCGGCGGAGCCCCCCACGCAGCACAGAGCCCCGCTGCTGGCCAGACACCACAGGAAGGCTGCCGCCGCCACCGGATTTTTTGGTATGTTGGGACCATAAGGCGCAACCCCATTTTCCCCCAAATTTTGGGGGGAAAAAAGTGCGTCTTATGGTCCAAAAAATACGGTAACTTCTGTCAGGGACTGTAGGAATAAAATGGGCCATCTTTGTGAGCCTATCCACCACAACAAGGATAACAGTCATTTCTTTTGAGGGAGGAAGGTCCACGATAAAATCCATTGAGATTGATCCCCAAGGCCTAGATGGAACTGGAAGAGGCTGAAGAAATCCTAGAGGAGAAGATTGTGGCGTCTTGTTCCGTGCACATGTTAAACAGGAAGAAACATATTTTCTCACATCCTTCCTACAATTGGGCCACCAAAAAGAACGAAGTAGTAGTTCTTGCGTTTTCATTTCTCCAGGGTGTCCTACAAGTTTAGAATCATGGACACGTTTGAGGACTTCAAGTCTGTAAGGGAAAAAGTATTTTAGGGAAAGAGATCAATTTAATTAGATGGGCCTTGCCCGCAAAGGACAGTTTAAGAGAAATCCAGGATTGTATTTCCTGTACAACCACAGAAATGAGAGGGCAAACATTCAGTGTATAAATGTCATGGGGGTTTGAGGGTAGCTAGACCCTAAGATAATGCAGGGAGTCTCTCCTCCACTGAAAGGGGAAAGTGTTATGTTTAGGTAGCTGAGGAGGCAGGAGCAAAAACCCGCATAGGCAGCCTAACACCAGAGAGGTTGGAAACTAATAGGTTGCAGACCCCTAAACTAACCGCACAACTAGAAGTAGCCGTGGGACGTTCCTATGGAGCCCTAGACGCCTCGTCACAGCCGGAGAGCTAGCTATCCCTAAAGATGGAAAGAGGAAATCTAACTGCCCGGGAGTAGACCCCAAAAGAATAGGAAGCCCCTAGATATATAATGGCGGTTAGACAAGATGAAAATACGAACACAGACAGAAAATAGATTGAGCAAACGCTGGGGCCCAAAACTGTCTAGATAAGACAGCAAAGGAGAGAATACTGTCTGCAACTCAAAAAACCCTAGGAAAAACTCCAACACTTCTGAATCCAAAAATACTGAGACCACACGGTCTCGACTACCTATATCAGGTCTCTGGTGTGGACATGTAGCAACCCAGCAGTAAAATATCACAAGAACTGAGCAAATAACAAATGCAAAAAAAGAAAGGAGACCAGCCAAAGCCCCCAAAGGGGACCTTGCTGAAGACAAAAAGCAATGCAGCAAAAAGCAAGGAATTCAAACCACAGTAAAAAAAACTGAAAGAGACTTATCTGAATGCAAGCAGGAGACAGCAGAAAAGCAAGCTGAATTCCAACCTAGACCAGGAAGAACAATTGATCACCGGCGAGGATCATGGGAGGTCAGCTCACTTATATCAGGCCAGTCAGTATCACCTGACAACCACTCGTTAACTGCAGGTGTGGGACTCTTGGTGTTCAACATAGGTTCAATACCCTCAGCAACCACCAGAGGGAGCTTCAGCTCCGAAGTCGTTTCCAATACGTTCACAACAGGAAAGGGAACGGCCACCATTTCTGAGTAGCTTTGAAGATAGCTAAAGAGATTTGTCGTAATTTATGTGAAATCCCGAAACTGCCCCAAACTCGTTAAAGGCGACAATTGTAGAAGGAATGGATTCCTTAGGGTGGGCTATCATAAGTAAAATATCATCAGAAAACTCCAATGTTTTAAGCGTATGGTGACCGATCCCAATACCCCCAAAGGAAGGGATCATCTTTAGGTATCTCAGCAAAGGGTCCAGGGCAATATTAAATAACAGAGGTGACAGGGGACATCCCTGCCTTGTACCCCCAAAGATGGAAAAGAGGTTGCCTGAATGCCATTAAGCCAAATCGAAGATTGGGGGTTGGTATAAATTGTTATTACAAAGATGAAAAGGTAAAGCCAAACAATCTATACTTAAGGGTTCGAAT
>JARQOD010000001.1:776863252-776906189 GCA_033576555.1 Oophaga sylvatica | reverse complement strand
GCCACCAGTTAGGGGGTTCAATGGCTTGGGGGGGTTTTTTTTGGCGGGCAGGCCTTGCATTCAATCGGGGCAACTATGGCTACCAAATGGAAAAAAATGGAACTTTGATTTCAGGGGCCTCCGATTGTTCCAATGTTTTGTTGGCAGTTACTTTGGTAAGGGACCTTTTGCATTAAAGCAGGGGTAACATGGGGGAGACCTTTTTTTTTTTTAAATTTCTTTTTCATGGGCCCTCCTGAATCCCCCAAGGGGTTTGGGGTGCGTCAAAATTTTTTGGCCCCCCCCAGCATAGCAAAAAGTAGGGGAGCCCACGTTTAAATGGAAAAAAAAAAGATCCCCAGCTATGGCCCTTGAAAAATTTTAATCCCCCCTGAAGCCCCAAAAAAAATAGGCTTTGGCTTTGAGTTTTTTTTTTCTAAAAAAAAGGAGGGGGATGTTCCCCCCAATTTTCAGCTAGGTTGAAAAATGTTAAAATGACTTTCCCCCAGTAACTCTGTATTGGCTGAAGCAATTTCCGTGAAAAACGCCAAAAACGCTACGTAACATAGCCCAAGGGTGGGGTTTTCTTTTGGGGGGCTTTTTTTGCCTTACTCAAATTTATTCCCGGAAAGGTGTTCCCAAAAAAAAAAAAAAAAAAATTTTTCCCGGAAAATCCTTTTGGGTTTTTAGTTTTTGTATGTTTTAGTGGTGCCTGTAAAGTGGCGTCCACACTGAAACATTGGTCACGAATGACCAGAAGTCAAAAAGCTTCCAGGGGTTTCCCCGATTCCCCTGTCTTTGGGCCTGTTGCCCGATTTCGACTTTTTCCCCCAAAAAGGACCCGGGCGTTTTGCGGCAAAATCTGGTTTTCTCATGCTACATTGAGCTTGTTGTTGGGCGGTCCCCGAGTATTCCTTTTTTTCCCCCCGACCCCAAGAGCACCTGAGCATTTTAGTCCGCCATCACTAGTTGGGTTAGGGTTAAATTTTGCCCCGCTTTTTTCATTTTTAAAACAAATTTTTTGAAAAAAAAAATTTTTTTTGGGGCCACCTCATATTTGAAGTGATTGAGGGGCAGTACGTGGGGGGCTGGGGGGGCAGAGAGGCTTTTCCCCCCCCGGGCTTTTTAAATTTTAAAAACATTTCGGGCTGCCTGCCTGACGCAGATGTACTGGAATGAAATGAAGACCTGGCCGGGGGCCCGGGGGTAGTTCGGGAGGGCGGCCCCTCTGGGTGCGCGGCCCACCACACCGACGCAGGTCTGCGGATGAGTCAGGGGGGAAAAGGGGGTTTTGGGACTCGGGGCAGGCTTTTTGCGTTGCTATGGCACCCGCAGCCCTGGGATTGGGGGGGTTTCAGGGCTTCGTCGCGTGCTACGTAAGCACCCTCGACTGAACCCCCCCCCCCGGAGTGGAGCGCATGAAGACATAAAGCAGCGGGGGCGTTTATTTGAGAGGCCGGGGGGCCCCATTGGGGGAAAAGGGCCATCTGCTGAGTACCACCCTTGCCCCCGTCCGCGGTAGGCTGGGCACCGGGGGTTTTTTCGTTTTTTTTTCTCGCCAAAAACAGAAAAAAAGCAAGCAAAAATCCAAAAAATTTTTTAAAAAGGGATTCCCGAATTTTTGCACTGGTTTTTTTCGCGAAAAAAAACGCTTTTTGCAGAAAAAAAAAGCAACATTTCATTAATTTGCGAATCTCGGGGAATCCCGCCTAGGAATCATTGAACCTTTTTTCCCCATGTGGCTAGGGGGAAGTAACGGTTCATTGCGGAGGGGACCCGGGTTGGAGGACAGGAGACTCCCCCAGGCCCGGGGGACCATATCCCGGTAAACTAATTTTAAAAAATAATGAATTCTCCCTTTTCGGCGGCCCCCCAGCTTTCCGCCTCTCACGACCCCCCCCTTCCCCCAATGCTTGCGAAATTTCCCCCCAAAATGAGTAGGGTCTCACTGATGCTAGCCCGGGGGGTGTGCAATGTTACGGGGAACGGTAGCGTCGCTGAGGGCGGGGAAACTGCGGGGGCCCCAAAGGTGAGATATCTTTTTATTTTTTTTATTATTTTTCTTTGTCTTTTTCTATTATGCGGCAGGGGCGGCATAAAAAAAAAATTTGGTCAACGTGTCAAACCCCATGTGTACCGTGGACCAACCTGTAATCAGTTTTCCAAAAAGCGATGCTACAGATCGTAGGAAAACGTGATTCGCAAGTTTTCCTTGAAAACGCTAGTTTCTGGGGAATCCATCCCCAAAAAAATGCGTTTTCCCCCCGGCAGAGAAGTGCGGGATTGCCGGGAATTCCGCAAAGTGTGAACTTAAAGTGCCAGTCCATTCCCCCTTTTTGGCACTAACAACAGCGTCTGATTCTGCGCGCGTCATTGACATGATTATTCATTTTCTCTCATGTTTTAAAAAATTTAAAATTTGATAATTTATCTGAAATTGTGTAAAATGCCCCCTTAAAAAATGCACTGTGAAAATTCCCCGTGTATTATCATAGCAGGTACTATAAAGGGGGCAGTATAACGGGGGCTTTTCGGGGGACAGATATACCTGACCCCGAAAACACAGTGTTACGCACCCTCTGTACATACACACCCTTTTATAGTACTGTGTATATGCCCCTTTATTATGCACCACGGGCTGAAGTTGGTTTTTATTCACAATTTTTTCTTTTCTTTTTTTAGGGGTTTCAAAAAAAAAGTCACAGTATAACTCATTTTAAGAGGGGTTTCCGATTGGATACACTTAAAAATACAAAAAAAGTTAAAACTGGCACAAAAAGGGGTAAATGGGCCCGAAAAGGGGTTAATGAAGGGTTAAAGATTTGGGCCACTATATCACATGCGCTATAAAAGGGAGCCCCACATCAAAAAAGGTTCCCCCCCCCTGGGTTTTTGGGGTCAGAACTGGCATAAAGTGGGGACCAGTTATTTTGGCCCCTTTTAAAAAAGTAACGGTTTTTAAGGGGTTAAAGACTTTGTTCCATGATTTTCCCCTAAGAAACTAAAGTTATTCCCGCATCCAACCCCGGTCCCCCGCCTGGGGCCCCAAAGGGTTTGGGACCGTCGTGTATTTTTAGTGTGAGATCATGGCCCCAATCTTTACCCCCCTTTAAAAAACCTTTTACTATTCAAATCTGTGAAAATTTCTGTTGCCTAATTTGAGCCGTTCTGATGCCCAAAACCCCTTTGGGGCCCGGTGGAGGGACCTGGGTTTGATGCGTGGGGAAAAACGATCGTGTTTCTTAGTGTGAAATCAGTGGAAAAAAGTCATTTAACCCCTTAAAAACACCAGTTACTTATTCAAATCTGTGAAAATTGTCTGTATGCCTAATTTGATGCCAGTTCTGATGCCCACAATCCATTTGGGCCAGGCTGGAGAGACCGGTTTTGATGTGGGGCTCCCTGTTCTATATGTCTGCAGTGTGATATCAGTGGCCCAAAGTCATTTAAACCCTTTCATTAACGCCCTTTGGTGCCCACTTTGATGCCCATATTTGTGCCAGTTTTAAAATTTTTGTAGCTGTTTTTAAGTGTATTCACATCAGGGCACCTCGTTGCATTGTATGTTATTAATATGATGCTTATTAAACCTATAAAAAACAGAAAAGAAAAATTTGCCAAATAAGCTGACGAATAAGAAACCAACTTCAGACTCATACTGCACCTTGTATATACGGTAGTACTTGTGTATACTGCAGCAGTATATACAGGGTGTAGTATACACAGTGTACACTGCACCCTGTATATACTGCACCCTCTATATACGGCACACGTGCTATACTCAAGTGCTACTACAGGAGACCTAAGCCTTAAGATGGGCCGCGTCCTGCGTCACAGTGGGCCACTGCATTGAGCTTGCCCCCCAGGCTAAAATTTGCCAGCCCTGGGCCTATATGACAGAAAATACCCAAAAGTGACACCATTCTAAAAATTGCACCCCTCAAGGTACTCAAAACTAGAGTTGAGCGAATATCTTTGGTTCCCCGCTTAATAAACTACAGCGGGAACCCGGCTTCCTGGATCGCCGCCGCAGCTGCATGTGTCGCGGCTGTGTCACTGTCACAGCACATTTTTCTGCTGGTGGAGCTGTATGACAGCTTGTTTTTTGTGGGACAAGATGATGTTTTCAGCGGTACCATTTTTAGTTACATTCGTCTTTTTGTTTGCGTTTTATTACACTTTTTGTTCGGCGGTATGATGGTAAAGCATTGTTTTTTGCCTTTTTTATTTTTTTTATGGTGTTCACTGAAGGGGTTAACTAATGGGACAGTTTTATAGAGCGGGTTGTTATGGTCGCAGGGATACCAAATATGTGTACTTGTTTGTTTTTTATTTACATAAATGACTTTATTGGGAAAATATTTATTTATTTAGGGGTTTTTAAAAGAATGTTTTATACATATATATATATATATATATATATATATATATATATATACACAGTACAGACCAAAAGTTTGGACACACCTTCTCATTCAAAGATTTTTCTGTATTTTCATGGCTATGAAAATTGTAGAATCACACTGAAGGCATCAAAACTATGAATTAACACATGTGGAATTATACATTACACTTTACAAAAAAGTGTGAAACAACTGAAAATATGTCCTATATTCTAGGTTCTTCAAAGTAGCCACCTTTTGCTTTGATTACTGCTTTGCACGAAGAAAAGGTGAACGGATGGACTCTACATGCCTGGTTCCCACCGTGAAGCATGGAGGAGGAGGTGTGATGGTGTGGCGGGGCTTTGGTGGTGACACTGTTGGGGATATATTCAAAATTGAAGGCATAGTGAACCAGCATGGCTACCACAGCATCTTGCAGCAGCATGCTATTCCATCTGGTTTGCATTTAGTTGGACCATCATTTATTTTTCAACAGGACAATGACCCCAAACACACCTCCAGACTATGTAAGGGCTTTTTTGACCAAGAAGGAGAGTGTTGGGGTGCTATGCCAGATGACCTGGCCTCCACAGTCACCAGACCTGAACCCAATCGAGATGGTTTGGGGTGAGCTGGACCGCTCACTGCTTCAATTTTGAATAAATCCCCAACAGTGTCACCAGCAAAGCACCCCCACATCATCACACCTCCTCCTCCATGCTTCACGGTGGTAACCAGGCATGTAGAATCCATCCATTCACCTTTTCTGCGTGCAAAGCAGTAATCAAAGCAAAAGGTGGCTACTTTGAAGAACCTAGAATATAAGATATATTTTCAGTTGTTTCACACTTTTTTGTAAAGTGTAATGTATAATTCCACATGTGTTAAATCATAGTTTTGATGCCTTCAGTGTGATTCTACAATTTTCATAGTCATGAAAATACAGAAAAATCTTTGAATGAGAAGGTGTGTCCAAACTTTTGGTCTGTACTGTATATATATACACACACACACACTCCCTGACAGAAGTTATAATATACAGTGCCTTGCAAAAGTATTCGGCCCCTGGAACTTTTCAACCTTTTCCCACATATCATGCTTCAAACATAAAGATACCAAATGTAAATTTTTGGTGAAGAATCAACAACAAGTGGGACACAATTGTGAAGTTGAACAAAATTTATTGGTTGTTTTAAATTTTTGTGGAAATACAAAAAAATATATATTTTTACCTTTTCCCAGTATGGGACATTACTGTATAACATCTGCTCAGCAGGTCATTAGACCAGGATCTGACAGGCAGGGAAAAGGCGTCTCAGATCCTTCTCTGAGCATGCACTGACACACCACTTTCCATGAAGGATCCTGCGGCCATCTTGCGGCCAGGGGTCTCCATGAAGACCATCAGGACAACCCGATTGCATTGCGTTGTGCTGATGGAAGCATGCATGGAGCCCCTACCAAGAAAGGAGATTTAAGTGGGCACCACCTCAGCATAATATAATAAGAATAAACGGGATCACTACTGCATGTGGGATAACTATAAGTAACAAAAAACACAAAAAAGGAGGCACATGCATATATTAAAGGATCACCAAGCAGATATACAGTCATGGCCAAAAGTTTTGAGAATGACACAAATATTAATTTTTACAAAGTCTACTGCTTCACTTTTTCTAATGGCAATTTGCATATACTCCAGAATGTTATAGAGTGATCAGCTTAACAGCAATTACTTGCAAAGTCAATATTTGGCTAGAAAATGAACTTTATCCCCCAAAACACATTTCAACATCATTGCAGCCCTGCCTTAAAAGGACCAGCTAACCTCTTTTCAGTGATTGCTCCATTAACACAGGTGTGGGTGTTGATGAGGACATGGCTGGAGATCAATCTGTCATGATTAAGTAAGAATGACACCACTGGACACTTTAAAAGGAGGCTGGTGCTTGGCATCATTGTTTCTCTTCTGTTAACCATGGTTATCTCTAAAGAAACACGTGCAGGCATCATTGCAATGCACAAAAATTTCCTAACAGGGAAGTGTATCGCAGCTAGAAAGATTGCACCTCAGTCAACAATCTATCGCATCATCAAGAACTTCAAGGAGAGAGGTTTCATTGTTGCCAAAAAGGCTCCAGGGCGCCCAAGAAAGACCAGCAAGCGCCAGAACCGTCTCTTAAAAGTGTTTCAGCTGTGGGATCGGGCTACCAGCAGTGCAGAGCTTGCTCAGGAATGGCAGCAGGCAGGTGTGAGTGCATCTGCACGCACTGTGAGGCGGAGACTCTTGGAGCAAGGCCTGGTCTCAAGGAGGGCAGCAAAGAAGCCACTTCTCTCCAGAAAAAACATCATGGACAGACTGATATTCTGCAAAAGGTACAGGCAGAGGACTGGGGTAAAGTTATTTTCTCTGATGAATCCCCTTTTAGATTGTTTGGAACATCAGGAAAACGCCTCATTCTGAGAAGACAAGGTGAGCGCTACCACCAGTCTTGTCTCATGCCAACTGTTAAGCATCCTGAAACCATTCATGTGTGGGGTTGCTTCTCAGCCAAGGGAATCGGCTCTCTCACAGTCTTGCCTAAAAACACAGCCATGAAGAAAGAATGGTACCAGAATGTCCTCCAAGAGCAACTTCTCCCAACCCTCCAAGAGCAGTTTGGCGATCAACAATGCCTTTTCCAGCATGATGGAGCACCTTGCCATAAAGCAAAGGTGATAACTAAATGGCTCAGGGAACAAAACATTGAGATTTTGGGTCCATGGCTTGGAAACTCCCTAGATCTTAATCCCATTGAGAACTTGTGGTCAATCATCAAGAGACGGGTGGACAAACAAAAACCTAAAAATTCTGACAAAATGAAAGCATTGATTGTGCAAGAATGGACTGCTATCAGTCAGGATTTGGTCCAGAAGTTGATTGAGAGCATGCCAGGGAGAATTGCAGAGGTCCTGAAGAAGAAGGGTCAACACTGCAAATATTGACCTGCTGCATTAACTCATTCTAAAGGGTATGCCACACTAAACGAGATCGCAAGCGAGATCGCTAACGAGATCACTACTGCGTCACCATTTTATGACGCAGTAGCGATCTCGTTAGCGACTTAGCTGTGTGATTCCAAACACAACTCATCAGCGATCTGTGATTCCAAACACATCTCATCAGCGATCTCTATAACGACCTCTGCGGTCGTTGGGAAAACCTAGTCCCACCTGTGATGCTGGTGAAGTCGTTCATAAAGGGTGTCACACTCAGCGATTCAGGCTCACCAGCGGGACACCAACGACCAAAAAACGGCTCAGAACGTTTACAAACGATCAGCGACATCTCAGCAGGGGCCACATCGCTGCTACATGTCACACACAGTTAAGTCACTAACGAGATCGCTACTGCGTCATAAATGGTGACGCAATTGCGATCTCGTTAGCGATCTCGTTTGCGATCTCGCTTAGTGTGGCATACCCTTAACTGTCAATATAAGCTTTTGTTACTCATATGTTTGCAATTATATTTCTATCTGTGATAAAAACATCTGTCAAACACACACATAAAAACCAGAGGGCAGCAGATCATGTGAAAATATAATATTTGTGTCATTCTCAAAACTTTTGGCCATGACTGTATAGTCAAAGCATATCAAGTTTATTCAAAAAGACCAATCCATATTAACCCCTTCATGACCCAGCCTATTTTGACCTTAAAGACCTTGCCATTTTTTGCAATTCTGACCAGTGTCCCTTTATGAGGTAATAACTCAGGAACGCTTCAACGGATCCTAGCGATTCTGAGATTGTTTTTTCGTGACATATTGGGCTTCATGTTAGTGGTAAATTTAGGTCGATAATTTTTGCGTTTATTTGTGAAAAAAATGGAACTTTGGCCAAAATTTTGAAAATTTCGCAATTTTCAAATTTTGAATTTTTATTCTGTTAAACCAGAGAGTTATGTGACACAAAATAGTTAATAAATAACATTTCCCACATGTCTACTTTACATCAGCACAATTTTGGGAACAACATTTTTTTTTTGTTAGGAAGTTATAAGGGTTAAAAGTTGACCAGCGATTTCTCATTTTTACAGCAAAATTTACAAAACCATTTTTTTTAGGGACCACCTCACATTTGAAGTCACTTTGAGGGGTCTATATGGCAGAAAATACCCAAAAGTGACACCATTATAAAAACTGCACCCCTCAAGCTACTCAAAACTACATTCAAGAAGATTATTAACCCTTCAGGTGCTTCACAGGAACTAAAGCAACGTGGAAGGAAAAAATGGACATTTTAATTTTTCCAACAAAATTTTTCTTTTAGCATCAATTTTTTCATTTTTGCATGGGCATCAGGATAAAATGGACCCTAAAATTTGTTGGGCAATTTCTCCAGAGTAACAGATACCTCATATGTGGTCATAAACCACTGTTTGGGCGCACGGCAGGGCTCAGAAGGGAAGGAGCGCCATTTGACTTTTTGAATGGAAAATTAGCTCCAGTCGTTAGCGGACACCATGTCATGTTTGGAGAGCCCTGTATGCCTAAACTTTGGAGCTCCCCCACAAATGACCCCATTTTGGAAACTAGACCCCCTAAGAAACTTATGCAGATGCACAGTGAGCACTTTGAACCCCCAGGTGCTTCACAAAACTTTATAACGCAGAGCCGTGAAAATAAAAAATCATTTTTTTTTCTCAAAAATATTATTTAGCCCCATATTTTTTATTTTCACAATGGTTACAGGAGAAATTGGACCCCAAAAGTTGTTGTCTAATTTGTCCTAAGTACGCTAGTACCTCACATGTGGGGGAGAACCACTGTTTGGGCACACGTCAGGGCTTGGAAGGGATGTAGTGACGCTTTGAAATGCCGACTTGATGGAATGGTCTGCGGGCGGGCAGAGCCCCTGATGTGCCTAAACAGTAGAAACCCCCCACAAGTGACCACATTTTGTAAACTAGACCCCTCAAGGAACTTAACTAGATGTGTGGTGAGCACCTTGAACCCCCACGTGCTTCACAGAAGTTTGTAATGCAGAGCCGTGAAAATAAAAAATCATTTTTTTCCTCAAAAACTGATTTTTTTAACCCGCAATTTTTTATTTTCACAAGGGTAACAGGAGAAATTGGACCACAAAAGTTGTTGTACAGTTTGTCCTGAGTACACTGGTACCCCATATGTGGGGGGGAACCACTGTTTTGGCGCATGGGAGAGCACAGAAGGGAAGGAGCGCCATTTTGGAATGCAGACTTGATGGAATGTTCTGTGGGCGTCATGTTGCCTTTGCAGAGCCCCTGATGTGCCTAAACAGTAGAAACCCCCCACAAGTGACCCCATTTTGGAAACTAGACCCCCCAAGGAGCTTATCTAGATGTGTAGTGAGCACTTTGAACCCCCAAGGGCTACACAGAAGTTTATAACGCCGGGCCATGAAAATAAAAAAATCATATTTTTTCCACAAACATGATCTTTAGTCCCCAATTTTTTTATTTTCCCAAGGGTAACAGGAGAAATTAGACCTCAAAAGTTGTTGTCCAATTTGTCCTGAGTACGCTGATATCCCATATGTGGGAGAAAACTACTGTATGGGCACACTTCGGGGCTCGGAAGGGAAGTAGTGACGTTTTGAATTGCCGACTTGATGGAATGGTCTGCGGGCGTCATGTTACGTTTGCAGAGTCCCTGATGTGCCTAAACAGTATAAACTCCCCACAAGTGACCCCATTTTGGAAACTAGACCCCGCAAGGAACTTATCTAGATGTGTGGTGAGCACTTTGAACCCCCAAGTTCTTCACAGAAGTTTATAACGCAGAGCCGTGAAAATAAAAAATCATTTTTTTTCCACAAAAATAACTTTTTTAGTCCCCAATTTTTTTTTCCAACAGTAACAGGAGAAATTAGACCCCAAAGTTGTTGTGCAATTTTTCCCGAGTACGCTGATACCCCATATGTGGGGGTAAACCACTGTTTGGGCACACGTCGGGGCTTGGAATAAAGGGAGCACTGTTTGACTTTTTGAACGCAAAATTTGCAGGAATCAATGGTGGCGCCATGTCGCGTATGGAGATCCCCTGATGTACCTAAATAGTGGAAACCCCTCAATTCTAACTCCAACCCTAACCCCAACACACCCCTAACCCCAACCCTAACCCCTACACACCCCTAACCCTAATACAAACCATAACCCTAACCCCAACACACCCCTAACCCTAATCCCAACTCTAACCATAAACCTAACCACAAGCCTAACCCTAATCCCAACCCTAACCCCAAAACACCCCTAACGCTTATCCCAACCCTAACCCTAATCCCAACCTTAACCCTAATTCCAACCCTAACCCTAATTCCAACCCTAACCCTAGTTCTAACCCTTACCCTAGTTCTAACCCTTACCCTAGTTCTAACCCTAACCCTAGTTCTAACCCTAAGGCTGGGTTCATATTGCGTTTTACCAGCCCGTTCAACACGTAGCGTTGACGGGCTGGTAACGGTATAGCATAACGCGATCGCGTTATGCTATACCCGCTAGTGCAGAGGAATCAGCGATGATTCATCTGTGCTAGCGGTGATGGAGCCCAGACGCTGCAGCCTGCGTCCAAGGCTCCGTCACTGAATGACGACACGTCGCGAACGCATGCCGCTTCATGGCATGCGTTGCGATGCGCACACAAATGGGGTGAATGGCAGCGTTAACGGACTGCGTTACACCGCGTTATACCGCGGTGAAACGCAGTCCATCTAACGGACTGCCATAATGCAATATGAACCCAGCCTGACCCTAAGGCCCCGTGCACACGTTGCGGATTCACTTGCGGATTTTTCTAAAATCCGCAGGTAAAACGACCTGCCTTTTACCTGCGTATTTAGCGCGGATTTGCTGCGGTTTTTCTCTGCGGTTTTACGCCTATAATGGAATAGGTGTAAAATCGCTGCGGAATCCGCACAAAGAATTGACATGCTGCGGATTTAAAACCGCAGCAAATCCGCGCTGAAAAATCTGCAGCATGTGCACAGCGTTTTTTTTTACCATTTATTTGCATTGTACTGTACATGGTTTCTGGATCTGCTGTGGATCCGCAGCGCCAAATCCGCTGCGGATCCGCAGCAAAATCCGCTGCTGATCCGCAGCAAAATCCGCTGCGGATTAGCAGCGAAATCCGCTGCGGATCAGCAGCGAAATCAGCTGCGGATCAGCAGCGAAATCAGCTGCGGATTAGCAGCGAAATCCGCTGCGGATCAGCAGCGAAATCAGCTGCGGATCAGCAGCGAAATCCGCTGCGGATCAGCAGCGAAATCCGCTGCGGATCAGCAGCGAAATCAGCTGCGGATCAGCAGAGAAATCAGCTGCGGATCAGCAGAGAAATCAGCTGCGGATCAGCAGAGAAATCAGCTGCGGATCCGCAGCAAAATCCGCAACGTGTGCACAGGGCCTAATAGGAAAAAAAAAAAATTCTTTATTATTTTTCCCTACCTATGACAGGGGGGGTTCACTTACTTTTTTTTATTTTGATCACTGTGACAGTTTATCACAGTGATCAAAATAAATTTTTTGACCAGGCAGGGCGCACTGCGCATGTGCCGGCGGGCGCACTGCGCATGCGCCGGCCGGCGGGCGCACTGCGCATGCGCCCGCCATTTTCCAAGATGGCGGCGCCCATGAAGAATCCCGGGCAGCCGCCGGGAAGGATCCAGGGACATCGGTGGACCGGGAGAGGTGAGTATGGGGGTCGGAAGTGAGGGGGGGGATCGGAAGGTGGGGGCAGCGGAGGCCAGGACGAGGGGAGCTTTTAGTGACGGCGGTGACCGACCGCTGCCATCTTTCGGTGGCGGCGGCCGATCGCCGCCGTGAATCCGTGTGGGGGGTCAGGGCTCGGTGTCCAGCCATGGCAGATGCTATTGCAGCATCGGCCATGGCTGGATTGTAATATTTCACCAATTATATTGGTGAAATATTACAGATTGCTCTGATTGGCTGTTTCACTTTTAACAGCCAATCAGAGCGATCGTGGCCACGGGGGGGTTAAGCCAACCCCCCTGTGGTGAAGCACAAAGGGTCCTGTGCCGGCGAGTCGGGTGACCTTTCAGTGACCCCGGTCACCCGACCCGCAGGGACGCGATCCTTTCATGACGCCACATAGGCGTCATGGGTCGGATTGGCACTGACTTTCATGACGCCTACGTGGCGTCACAGGTCGGGAAGGGGTTAAACACACATGTTAAAAACATTTAAAAAAACGCTCATAGCGTATACAAAGAACAGTCCTAGATAATGAGTGTAATACTCAAGAAAGCACTCACATGTCTATGATCTAATAGTAAGTATTGCACTGGGGAATACTTACTATTAGATCATAGACATGTGAGTGCTTTCTTCAGTATTAGGCCGGCGTCACACTGGCGACAAAATCGGACGACTGCAATGCGATGAAATATCGCATTGCAGTCGGACCTATGTTAATCTATGGAGCAGCTCCCAGTATCAGATTTTTTGTGGTCCGTTTTAAACGTCCATCTGCAATCGCAGCATGCTGCGATTGTCACCGATTGTGGGTCAACTATCGCCAATGCAAGTCTATGGGAGCGATGAAAAATCTGATTACAAACGGACCGCATGTGTGACTTGCGATTAAATCGCATCGGTGTCCTTTAGAAAAGCCGGCAATTCATCCCTGCCTATACTGTAAAAGCACACTGACAGCTTTAATAAAGAATCGAATCAATACATATACACACATAGAATCCACATATATATATATATATATGTAATTGTGACATGTATATATACATATATTTATAGTTCCTAGACTTCTACATACTGTAATAGCCGCTAATTCAATTGCCGGGTTTTGTGAAATCACAGAAGCCGACATGAAATGATACATTGTTTCCACACATTTAACCATGTCATTTCCTGTATTTTGATATTTGTTTAGAACTTACAATTACATGACTGTATTTGTGCAAAATTTCAGACATGTAGGGGTTAATTAAAGGTGTAATTTCGTTGAAAAAAAATGCGTGGGCTCCCGCTGTATTTTCTCTACCAGACAGACAAAGCAAGCGAGTGGGGGCAGATAATAACAGCCTAGGGAGGGTACATTTTTTGTGCCCCCCCTGGCTACTAACATCTGCCCCAGACACCCCAGAAAGGGCAAATCTATAATTAGATTCGCCCTTTCTGGCACTTTGCCCGTCTATTCCCATTGCCCTGTAGCGGTGGCGAATGGGTTAATTATCTCACCTTACTGTCACCTTGCTATTGAAAGGTGACCTTAAGGCAGGTTAATAATTGAGTGCTGTCAATTAGACAACTATCAATTATTAATCCTGTTGTATGAAAGAAAAATCAAACACACACAGTTTAATAAAAAATAAGTTTAATGAAATAATCACACAGTTTTTGACAATATTTTATTTACCTGCTAAAACCATTTCCTGTAATAAAAAGAAATAAAAAAGCAAAATTATACTTACCAATCCGATGTACAGTCAGGTCCCACGGTGTAATCCATCAGAAAGGGTTAACAGGTTACAGGTCGCAGAGAGCTAATAATGCTGTCTCAGACCTGTATTCCCCTGAATGAATAACTTCCTCTCCCAGCGAAAGTAGAGGAATAGATTCATGAATGGAGCTTAATTGATTTATTGGCAATTTAACTTTAGTGACCTGACCTAAAGGGAAAGTGGACACAATCAATTAAGCTTCATTCATGAAACACATCCTCTCCTGTCGCCAGGAGAGGAACTTATTCATTCAGGAGCTTTGAGCTGAGCATGCAGGATTACTTGCACTGCTTGGCTCAAAGCTAGTTAACCCTTTGTGAAGGATTACAGCGTGGGACGTGACAGATCAGCGGAATAGGTAAGAATAATGTTGTTTTATTTTTTTTTCTTTATTTTAGGAGATCAATGGCTTCGCACGGATTAAGTGTAAAATAAAATATGGTCAAAAAAATGTGTTTTTATTTCATTAAAATTATTTATTATTAAAGTGTGTGTTTTTTTATTTACTTCAATAGGATTAATAATTGATAGTTGTCTAATTGACAGCTCTCAATTATTAACCTACCTTAAGGTCACCTTTCAATAGCAAGGTGACAGTAAGGTGAGATAATTAACCCATTCGCCACCGCTACAGGGCAATGGGAATAGACGGGCAAAGTGCCAGAAAGGGCGAATCTAATTATAGATTTGCCCTTTCTGGGGTGTCTGGGGGCAGATGTTAGTAGCCAGGGGGGGCACAAAAAATGTACCCTCCCTAGGCTGTTATTATCTGCCCCCACTCGCTTGCTTTGTCTGTCTGGTGGAGAAAATACAGCGGGAGCCCACGCATTTTTTTTCAACGAAATTACACCTTTAATTAAACCCTACATGTCTGAAATTTTGCACAAATACAGTCATGTAATTGTAAGTTCTAAACAAATATCAAAATACAGGAAATGACATGGTTAAATGTGTGGAAACAATGTATCATTTCATGTCGGCTTCTGTGATTTCACAAAACCCGGCAATTGAATTAGCGGCTATAACAGTATGTAGAAGTCTAGGAACTATAAATATATGTATATATACATGTCACAATGACATGTATATATATATATATATATATATATGTGTATATATCTATTCTTTTTTTTGTGATTGAAATACTATTCTTTTAGATCCATTATATGTCAGTTTTGCAAGCCTGCGAGAAAATCTCGCAAGTCGGATGAAAATCGGATGTTACAAGGTACACACACATGCGACTAAATCGCATCTTTGAAGGAAAATCGGATGCCAGAAGGATGTGTGATGTTTTTATTTTGATCCGATTGTCGACCGTCTAAAACGGACCGATTTTTTGTGGTTGTGTGTGACTCCAGCCTTACACTCATTATCTAGGACTGTTCTTTGTATACGCTATGAGCGTTTTTTTAAATGTTTTTAACATGTGTGTTTAATATGGATTGGTCTTTTTGAATAAACTTGATATGCTTTGACTATATATCTGCTTGGTGATCCTTTAATATATGCATGTGCCTCCTTTTTTGTGTTTTTTGTTACATGGAGCCCCTACCTGCGTGATGCCCCTCTGGGCAGTCACTACTGACAGCGGCATCAGAGGGGTTAAATGCCCGCGATCGGTGCTAGCACTGATTGTGGGCATTACTGCGGGGTCTCAGCTGTCACATATAGCTGACACCCACACCCAGTCTCCGCGGCGCTCAGCATGAAGCCGCGTGATTGGTGCGCCGTACCTGTACTGATCTTTGAGGTTACTCAGTTCCCTTAGAGCAGTACTAGTACAGTGCATGTGGGGAAGAGGTTCATGACCTTGTGGGTGGGATTGAGAGTAAAGTGTCAGTCTTTACTGATGACACCAAACAATGTAGGATATGAAGATCTGACCTTGATATTACAATTTTGCAAAATGATCTGGATAAGATGTCTGAATGGGCAAACACTTGGCAAATGAGATTTAATGTGAATAAATGTAGGGTAATGTAAGTAGGATGGAGTAATCCTATAGCTGCACACATTTAAATGGGAGTATACTCGGGGCAACAGATCGAGAAGGACTCAAGTAAGCTGAGCAGCAGTACTCAATGTCAAGCAGCAGCCGCAAAAACAAACAAGATTTTAGGATGTATGAAAGAGAGAGAATCCTGCGATCATAACCCAACAGTTACTTGTGAGGCCATTTCTAGAATATGGGATTAAGTTTTGGGCTCCACATTTTAAAAAGGATATTCTAAAGTGAGGGTATGTGCACACGTTGCAGAATCTGCTGTGGAATTTTCCGTGCAGATTTTGCTAAATCCGCAGGTAAAATGACCTGCGGATTTAGTGCGGATTTGCTGCAGATTTTCCACGTTTTTGTGCGGATTTCCCCTGCGTTTTGAGACCTGCAGATTCCTATAAAGAGCAGGTCTCAAAACGCTGCGGAGCTGCACAAAAGAAGTGACATGCTGCAGTTTTAAATCAGCACCAAATCCGCAGCATGTGCACTGCTTTTTTTTTATTTCCATTTAATATAATGGTACTGTGCATCACTTGCAGTTCTGCTGCGGATCTGCAGCAGATTCCGCAACGTGTGCACATACCCTTAGAGTCAGTTCACAGGCGGATAACTAGATTATTACAAGGGATGGAAGGCCTCATATATGATGATAGGTTAGAAAAGCTGGTCTTGTTGAGCTTTGAAAAAAATATGACTCAGAGGAGATCTCATTTATATGTATAAATACATGTGTGGTCAGTACAGAGGAATGGCACATGACTTATTCCTTCCAAGGACCATACTAAGGACCGGTGGGTACTTATTATAGGTGAAAGAAAGGCGATTCCGACAGCTAAATAGGAAAGGGTTCTTCACAGTAAGAGCAGTCAGACTGTGGAACGCCCGACCACAAGAAGTAGTAGTGGCAGACACTATAACAGCTTATAATGAAGGGTTGGACGATTTCCTCAGTACACATAACATAATGGGTTATAGATAATTTAGAGTCAAAATGAACAATTGGTGGAGAAAGGTTGAACTTGATGAACGTAGGTCTTTTTTTCAACGTATGTAACTGACTAACACACAACCTCCATATATGCACTGTGAGCCCCACTGTAGCGTCCGCCCGCTGCGGGTCTGACCTGCAGGTAAGACAGCACCCCGAGAAACCCCGAAACCCTTTACCCCTATACAAGGATCTGGAATTACAGCGAAGCCCAGGGGGTAGCTGCCTAAAGGAGCAGTGTACCGGAGCAGGAAGGACGCTAGGAAGGGAATAAAAAGCGAGACCAAATGCGTAGTCAGAAGTCCAAAGGTCAAAACCGGGAGGGCGGCAAAGGTACAAAATCGGCAGGCTAAAGAATGGTCAAAATCCAGGCAAAAGTCAAAACCGGGAGGGCAGCAGAGGTACAAAATTGTCAGGCTGTAGAAGGGTCAAAAGACAGAGTCAAAAATAGCAATAAACACTAGCACACTGGGGAAACCAAGACTATATCTGGCTGCCTGCAAGACAGGCTCCAAGGTATTTGAAGGGCATGGCTACATCTCACAGGCTCACAGCCTGATGACTTCATCTGGACCGCCCCCAGAACCAGGCCAGATGGTGATGCATGACTGACACCAACAGCTTCACCTCTGACAGAAGAGCGAAGCCTGCGCCCTCCAGACGCCTGCGCAGGGACCTCTTCTCTGTCACCAACATCACCCACAGGAGAAACATGGCGATGCCCAGCGACAGGGGCCGGCATCAAAGGAGCGGAACCATATGAGGATACTGATCTCCTATCACCGGCACCACCAGCCGAAGGAGTCCGGCGCCTCCCAGCGGCCGAGGCAGGAACACCAGCCACTGAGTCCAACGACGACGTGACACCCATATAACCTCCATATATTCATGCAGCGTGGGCTCCACATAGCCTCCATATATAGTTAGGTCCATATATATTTGGACAGAGACAACATTTATCTAATTTTGGTTCTAGACATTACCACAATGAATTTGAAACAAAACAAATCAGATGCAGTTGAAGTTCAGACTTTCAGCTTTCATTTGAGGGTATCCACATTAAAATTGGATGAAGGGTTTAGGAGTTTCAGCTCCTTAACATGTGCCACCCTATTTTTAAAGGGACCAAAAGTAATTGGACAGATTAAATAATTGTAAATAAAATGTTCATTTCTAGTACTTGGTTGAAAACCCTTTGTTGGCAATGACTGCCTGAAGTCTTGAACTCATAGACATCACCAGACGCTGTGTTTCCTCCTTTTTGATGCTCTGCCAGGCCTTCACTGCGGTGGTTTTCAGTTGTTGTTTGTTTGTGGGCCTTTCTGTCTGAAGTTTAGTCTTTAACAAGTGAAATGCATGCTCAATTGGGCTGAGATCAGGTGACTGACTTGGCCATTCAAGAATATTCCACTTCTTTGCTTTAATAAACTCCTGGGTTGCTTTGGCTTTATGTTTTGGGTCATTGTCCATCTGTAGTATGAAACGACGACCAATCAGTTTGGCTGCATTTGGCTGGATCTGAGCACACAGTATGGCTCTGAATACCTCAGAATTTATTCGGCGGCTTCTGTCCTGTGTCACATCATCAATAAACACTAGTGACCCAGTGCCACTGGCAGCCATGCGTGCCCAAGCCATCACTGCCTCCGCCGTGTTTTACAGATGATGTGGTATGCTTTGGATCATGAGCTGTACCACGCCTTCGCCATACTTTTCTCTTTCCATCATTCTTGTAGAGGTTGATCTTGGTTTCATCTGTCCAAAGAATGTTCTTCCAGAACTGTGCTGGCTTTTTTAGATGTTTTTTAGCAAAGTTAAGCCTAGCGTTTTTACTCTTGATGCTTATGAGTGGCTTGCACCGTGCAGTGCACCCTCTGTATTTACTTTCATGCAGTCTTCTCTTTATGGTAGATTTGGATATTGATACGCCTACCCAGGGGCGTATCTAGGGGGGGCAGCCGAGCCACGTGCCCCGGGCGCAGCCAGCAGGGGCGCACTCGGGCCGTCTAATGCGGCGGTCCGCAGTGTCTCCCCCGCGGCTGCGTTCTGCTGTCCCCGGCCTGTGAGTCGGCGGTTCCCTGTGCCGGCTGTCAAGCTGACAGCCTGTGCAGAGAAGCTGCTGCGCGCCGGCTCCCAGGGACCAATTGTACTGGTGTCTATACAGACGCCAGTACAATTGAAGCTCTGACCCCCGTGTTAGAGCGACACCAGCAGCGTGATCAGATCATGTGATCACGCTGCTAACGTCACTCGCCGGCGGCGCCCAGAAGGGTGAAGACTGGTGGTGAGTGTGCTCCACTATGGAGCTGAAGAAACCACAGAAGATTAACGGGGGACATACTGTGTGAGTGTGTGTGTGTGTATGGGGGGGATTTAGATGGGGGGATGGGGGTTATTTTATATGTGGGGGAATTTGGAGTGGGGATGGGTTTATTTTATGTGTTTTTGGGATTTGGATTGGGGTTGGAGGGTTATTTTATGTGTGGGGGATTTGGAGTGGGGATGGGGTTTATTTTATGTGTGGGGGTTTGGAGTAGGGATGGGGGATACATTATGTGTGGGGGGATTTGGAGTGGGGATGGTGGTTCTTTTATGTGTGGGGGGTTTGGAGTGGGGATGGGGATTCATTATGTGTGGGGGGATTTGGAGTGGGGATGAGGGTTCTTTTATGTGTGGGGGGGTTTGGAGTGGGGATGGGTTTTTTTATGTGGGGGGATTTGGAGTGGGGATGGGGTTATTTTATGTGTGGGGGGATTTGGAGTGGGGATGGGGTTATTTTATGTGTGGGGGGATTTGGAGTGGGGATGGGGTTATTTTATGTGTGGGGGGATTTGGAGTGGGGATGGGGTTATTTTATGTGTGGGGGATTTGGAGTGGGGATGGGGTTATTTTATGTGTGGGGGGATTTGGAGTGGGGAAGGGGACTATTTTATGTGTGGGGGGATTTGGAGTGGGGATGGGGTTATTTTATGTGTGGGGGGATTTGGAGTGGGGATGGGGTTATTTTATGTGTGGGGGGTTTGGAGTGGGGATGGGGTTATTTTATGTGTGGAGGATTTGGTTTGGGGATGGGGATAGTTAATGTGTGTGGGGGGATTTGAAGTGGGGATAGGGGTACTTTGTGTGGGGGGATTTGGAGTGGGGGGTACTTAATGTGTGTGAGGGGATTTGGAGTGGGGATGGGTGGTGCTTAATGTGTGTGGGGGGATTTGGAGTGGGGATGGGGGGTACTTTATGTGTGGGGGGATTTGGAGTGGGGATGGGGGGTACTTAATGTGTGTGGGGGATTTGGAGTGGGGATGAGGATACTTAATGTGCGTGGGGGATTTGGAGTGGGGATGGGGGGTACTTAATGTGCATGGGGGATTTGGAGTGGGGATGGGGGGTACTTAATGTGCGTGGGGGATTTGGAGTGGGGATGCGGGGTACTTAGTGTGCGTGGGGGATTTGGAGTGGGGATGGGGGGTACTTAATGTGCGTGGGGGATTTGGAGTGGGGATGGGGGGTACTTAATGTGCGTGGGGGATTTGGAGTGGGGATGCGGGGTACTTAGTGTGCGTGGGGGATTTGGAGTGGGGATGGGGTACTTAATGTGTGTGGGGGGATTTGGAATGGGGAAAGGGGATACTTAATGCGTGTGGGGATTTGGAGTGGGGATGGGGGGATTTAATATGTGTGGGGGGATTTGGAGTGAGGATGGGGGCATTTAATATGTGTGGGGGAATTTGAGGGTACTGAAAAGTATGTATGTATGAGGAAACAGTATGGGAGATATTGCAGACAGTATGGGGAGCAAACGGGTGAATGTATGTGGACACAGTATGGGGAGTGAGGGTGATGGGATGTGTGCAGACACAGTATGGGGAGTCGGGTATGTGTGAGCAGACAGTATAGAGAGTGAGGGGGTAAATATATGAGGAGACAGTATGGTGAACAGGGGGGGTGTGAGAGGAGACAGTGTGAGGAGGAAGGGGAATAGTGTGAGGTGACAGTATATTGCAGATATTTTTATTTAGGGGCATTATAATGACTCTTCTGTCTTTAAGGGCATCATGTAGAGAGTTGGTGCAGAATAGCGGAGAAGA
The DNA here is from genome assembly GCA_033576555.1 of Oophaga sylvatica. Classification (NCBI taxonomy): domain Eukaryota; kingdom Metazoa; phylum Chordata; class Amphibia; order Anura; family Dendrobatidae; genus Oophaga; species Oophaga sylvatica. The sequence goes on along the minus strand of JARQOD010000001.1, from coordinate 776,885,255 downwards.
TGGAAAACTGCAGAGACGGCTGTGGATGAGAAAACTCATCATGGGATCTGGACAAGATGAAGAAAAGAAGAACGACTCCAGAGACGACGTCATCTATAAGGTACCTGGATGTAAATATTAATTGTGATACTGACTAATTATCATGTTTTTATTTGTTAGGAGCATTAAAGGGGTTCTCCAGGTCTGTGCTGAGTCTGCAGTCACATAGAATGACTGCAGACTCAGCACAAACCTGGACAACCCCTTTAATGCTCCTAACATAAATAAAAACATGAGAATTAGTCAATTTAAGAATTCTCACAGTGCACATTGCACGCTGTTAGGATTCTCTCGTGCCGGGCACGTCTAGTCGGAATGTGGCCAGAAGTATATAAATCACATACTTGTGCTGACATGACCGTGTACTCTTGCCACCAATAAGGGAGAACCCTAAAAGTGTGCAGTGCATTCGATGTGAGAATTCAGAAGCTGCAATGTCAGGATTCAGCTCTGCAGGTTCCAGCAGTCATCACATGGACACTTCACTCATATGCGATTTTCATACTTATGGTCCAGTGACAACGAGCTTCTCTTCCTGCTTCTCTCAATTTTTCACTGAACATTGAGAGCATTAGGGAGAGCAGCTCGTCGGTACATGACTAAGCGTGCAAATCGCATGTGTGCTGGGGGGGGGGGGGCGCCGAACCAAATTCTTGCCCCGGGTGCTAGAAAGCCTAGATACACCTCTGCGCCTACCTCCTGGAGAGTGTTGTTCACTTGGTTGGCTGTTGTGAAGGGGTTTCTCTTCACCATGGAGAGTATTTTGCGATCATCCACCACTGTTGTCTTCCGTGGGCGCCCAGGTCTTTTTGCATTGATGAGTTCACCAGTGCTTTCTTTCTTTCTCAGGATGTACCAAACTGTAGATTTTGCCACTCCTAATGTTGTAGCAATTTCTCGGATGGGTTTTTTCTGTTTTTGCAGCTTAAGGATGGCTTGTTTTACCTTCATGGAGAGCTCCTTTGACCGCATGTTTCCTTCACAGCAAAACCTTCCAAATGCAAACACCACACCTCAAATCAACTCCAGCCCTTTTATCTGCTTAATTGAGAATGACATAATGAAGGGATTTCCCTCACCTGTCCATGAAATAGCCTTGGAGTCAATTGTCCAATTACTTTTGGTCCCTTTAAAAACAGGGTGGCACATGTTAAGGAGCTGAAACTCCTAAACCCTTCATCCAATTTTAATGTGGATACCCTCAAATGAAAGCTGAAAATCTGAACTTCAACTGCATCTGAATTGTTTTGTTTACAATTCATTGTGGTAAAGTCTAGAACCAAAATTAGATAAATGTTGTCTCTGTCCAAATATATATGGACCTAACTGTACATACAAATATCCCATACACATGGAGAAAAAGAAACACCACCACATACTCACCTTGCTCCCAATCTCACGGCGCTCTACTCCTGCCTCCTGTGCACTGAGTCTCAGCAGCAGCATGATGAAATGATGTCATAACATCCGATGTCTCACACACTGATTGGTGGAAGATGTAGCTGGTGGCCCCATCCACCACCACTAATGTATTCACCGCTGGCAGAGGTGGAAGATGGGGATGGCATGGTGCAGCCCGTGGGCCACTGTTTCAGCCCTTTGGCTGTCTCTGTCTGCCTAGGGTATGTTCACATGTGGAATTTTTTTATTTTTTTTTTTAATTTGAATGGGTGAAAAACGCTGAAAAAATTGACATGCAGGGCTCAAAATAGGCACAAAAAAGAAAACTACATGTGCATGAGATTTAATTGATTATACTGTTACTAAAAAAAAAAAAAAAAGCTGCAAAAACGCCACATGTGAACATATCCTTAGGGTGAATATCCATGCTGCAGATTTTGTTGCCAAATTTTTTGCAACAGATGAATGATGAATTTATTGTAGTCGAAAACTGCTCATGTAAATGCCTACAAGCCCATCAGGCTGCTGTTTTATGTAGTGTAACATGTTGTAGGCATGGAGACCATGTAAGATTTTTTCTTTTTAGGCATTTTAATACTGAGATCATTCCAAATTTTGTCTACTATGGTAACAACAAAAAGATTTGAGAGAAAAAGAATACCAGGGTAATGAGGAATCAATAAAATGTTAATTTCTGTGCAGACAATAGGCAGCTTTTCCAGTAAATGATGGCGCTCTGACTCATGGCCCGACACATAGTAGCAGCATACGCGGATGATACTTATGACCGTACGCAGTGTTACCTCACCCGGTAGCGCACTATCCTTTGAGCAGGGGGTTGGACCAGATGACCCAGGAGGTCCCTTCCAACTCTAACATTCTATGATTCTATGACTATCAAAGCCAGTGCGATAACACGAAGGGTATGCGTCTTAGAAAAGAGGAACAAGCAGAAATCTGTGACCATAACTAGAGCTGTTTACTTCCCATATCTGTGATGCTTGGTTGTAGCTGCTTATTTCATACTGAATTAGGCAAATGAGAAAAATCCTCTTTGTCCGACGTTTCATTGAATAACCGTTTTGAACCTGAGTGTGCTATTTGTGCCTCCTATAGAACGGAAAAGGCTAAAGAACGGCTTACATTCAGCGGCTTCTCCTCCCTGACACTTTGTCTGTGTTTCATAGCAACCGGCATTCACATCTAATGATAACTTCCTGTCCACAAGGCTACAAGACGATCAATACAATGATCCCCCTATACAAGGCCAGTTTAAAGCCGACTCAAAATAATGCAGTTCTTTTTTTTTTACCTTGTAATGATGTTGGAGACTAAAAAACAACTAGCTGGAATTTGTAAGTGTCCCTTCATGTGATCTGAACAATTCCTGTCCAGATCCACTGACTAGATCAATACATTTCCCTCACTGCCTGACTATTTTGTTATAAAAAAGTGTTAATATGAGATTAGGTATAATATATGAACCCCTTCACCCCCGGGTAATTGTGTTTTTGATTTTTCCTCGCCTTCTTCCAAGAGCCATAACTTTATTTTTATATTTCCTTCAATATAACCATATGAGGGCTTGGTTTTTTGCCGGACAAGTTGTACTTTTGAATGGCACAATTGATTTCACCACAGTGTACTAAGAAACGGGGGAAAAAATGTGTTCAAATTGTGAAAAAAAAAAAAAAAGTGAAATTCCACAATTTTTTTTTTTTTATTTACCATGTTCACTATATGGTAAAACTGACCTGGCAATATGATTCCTCAGGTCAGTACGAGTACGCAGTTACTAAACATGTATAGTTTATTTTTTTATTTAAGGTATTGAAAAAAAAAAAATCTGAAAATTGTATAAAATTTATTTTTGCATTTGTAGCTATTTTCCGAGACCTGTAGCATCTCCATTTTTCTGGATCTAGGGAGGAATAATGGCTTATTTTTTGCACCCTGAGCTGACGTTTTTATGGATACCATTTTGGGCTAGATACAATGTTTTGATTGCCTCATTGCATATTTTTGCAATGTTGGGGCGGCCAAAGAAACTTAATTCCAGCGTTTCTATTTTTGTTCTTGTTATGTTGTTTACCGATCTGATTAGCTTATTTTATATTTTGATAGACCGGACATTTCTGAATGCAGCGATACCAAATATGTGTATTTTTTTCATTTTATTTTCAATGAGGCAAAAAAAGGGTGATTTGAACTTTTGTGTACTTATTTTTTTTTTCATATTTTTAAAACTTTTGTTTTTACTTTTTACTGTATTTAATAGTCCCTTAGGAGATTTGAAGCTGGCTGTTAAAGGCACATGACAACTGATTAAATCAGCTGTCGTGTGTGGAGAAAGATGCAGGCTCAGCTTCGGAGCCCACATCAAAGGAACGCGACGTATTATAAATGAAGGTGTTAAAAACTAACATTTTTTTAAAAAAGTTATATCATAGGGCTACTACATGCTGCTAATCAGTGGGGGTCCATATAGTGGATCAGTCAAAATGCGGGATGTCTTGCATGATCACAGACAGGCTTTAGGGGTGAATACCACTCTGTGGTAAAAGTGGCATATGGACCAATAAGCTTACTATTGAACCCGTACACCCGTTCTGTGCTCATACAGGACAGGTGCACTTCGGAATGGTGTTTTGATCAATCAGTATGGGTCTCGGGAACCAGATCTCCATCAATCAGCAGCACATAGCAGCCACTATTAGGAATAACATTTTATTTTCAAATGATAGTTATCCTTTTGGGTTCACTCACACAAGGGTATAACACGGCCGAATGCTATCCGATGTTTTATTGGATAGCACTCGGCCAATTGTTATACTATGGGGCAGTGCAGATCTGCAATTTTATTTTTTTTTCATGCAGATTCGGCATGAGAAAACAATCGCAGCATGCTGCAGGTGCTTTCAAGAATCAGATTGCAAGCACCCATACAAGTTTGAGTTTGTGTGAAACATTTTCTCATGCAAGAGGATCGGAGCACAGAGCACTGACACTAGGCTGAAATTCAGACAGAGTTTGAGCAGAGTGTCCTTTGCATAATCTGCCCGATTCTCTCGCATGAGAGAATCATTGGCCGTGTGATCCCGGCCCTTTGACAGGGAATCTGTCAGCAGGATTTCACCCCCTCAACTAATTAACTCATGTAGCTCTTTCAAAGACAAATCCAGAAATATCTTTTACATCAGTTTTCCTCCATTAGGCCGGTTTCACACTAGAGAGGAATACGGACGAGTGAGAGGCGTAAAAACAACGCATTACACTCGGAATAATGTTTCTCTATGGGGTAGCTCCGACCATCCGTATATTTCTCGGCCGTATTTTACGGGCAGAGAAACTCGCAGCATGCTGCGATTGTCAGCGTATTACGCCCGTTGTACGCCAATGCAAGTCTATGGGTGCGAGAAAAATACGGATTACACACGGACCAGACGTGTAACTTGTGCAAGACTCCTGCAGGTCACACGAAATGGAGCAAGCCATGAATCAGGAAGCTGACACATGCAAATTAGCTCAAAAGAACGCCAGACATCCAGGAAGAACACCTCCAAGGAGTCCTGTAGTATGTCTACACACATCAATGTAGAGATGCTGATCGTTTTGGTCCAGGAAAGGCCCGAAATTTGGCACCAATGGGATGCACACTACTCAGAAAAGAGGCGGCATGGAGGCGCATCTGTGGGCAGATGTTTCCGCAGTTTGGTGAAAGCCCACGTGAGGAGCAGCACCAAATGAGTAAGTTACCTAATTTTTGTCCAATCATCTTAAAGGCCAGAACTTAATAACTATTCTCTGTATCCCTTAAAATCAGATTATGGGTATTTTGTAATGATTTTTTTAAGCGCTAAAGTGTTATTATACTGACACCCTACTAGGCCCCCATGACTATGTGAAATGTTTGGCCAAAAATGTGCAAATATGCAGCTAGGTAAATAATGACATTATATGTCACATTGCAGTGGAAGATGTCATGAGACGCTGGCGCAGCATCGGCGACCAGTACCGCGGGAACATCAGCAGAGGGCCAGGAGTGCGGCTGCAGCACTGACCAAGTGGAAATATATCTACTTTGACCCTCTTGGTTTTTTGGCTCCTATTCTGGATCTCAGACCGTAAGTACATATATCACACCACATAACACATATGCTGTTTAGGGTCAGATCTCCTACCTTTTTTATTTCAATTTAATTTTCTAACAGAACTCAGTCCAACCTCACTGAGAGGGAGACAGGGTCGGATTCTGAGGCTATTATAGACCCGGTTGGGGAGGTGAAGAGGTGGCTAGCCCATCGTCTGAGCCTCCCAGCTGCATCCCACAACCTCCACCAGGACCTGACCCACCAGCTGCACCAGTACCTGACTCACCAGCTCCAGCAGCACCCGGCAGCCTTGAGGAACCAGGCAACTGCCATATCCCACCGTAGGAGATGAAGGCGAGACAAACCTGCCTCTGATACCCGGAGGCATGTGGACACAGGGGTCCTCAATTACCTGTCCAGGGCTGCCACGGATGAGGATGAAGAGGCTTATTCACGCAGCCTTGCCCGTTACCTACGTCCCCTACCCCATGAGGTCAGGCTACGTGTGTGAGGATCCATTCAGATCCTAATTGATGCATGCACACACCCCAATACCCCATATGAGGTGTTTGAATTCCTTGAGAGATGGCAGCTCTCACCCTGTAACCTTCTTCGCCTTACCCCCCACCCAGATGTGCATGCTCAATTAGGATCTGAAGGACCTCCTGCACGTGCGCCTACACCTCAACCCATTCCCCCACAAAACCAACCTTGGCAACAGCAGGGTCAAATGGCAGCCTATAAGCCACCTGCCCAATATGGCCACTTGTACAGATCCAGTGTTGGAGGCTGATCCCAACCTGGATTTGGACCAAATGGTCATATTGGGGGTATGATTCTCGTGGGTACTAGCATCCCCAGGAGTATAATCTCCTTTATCCTTGTGGCAATTTGGCCACACAACAACCTGACCGTGGCCACATGTTACCTCTGGGCCAAGAAAATCCACCCCAACAGGGTGATGGTCAAGGTGGTCACCCAAGCCAGCAACAAAGAGATGCTGGGCTCCCGCCCTCACCTCCACCAACATACCAGCAACTGTAATTTTTTATTTTTCTTATATAATTATTATTTATAAAATTGTTATTTTTTTATAATTTTTTTTACTACATGTTGTGTAAAGCACATTTGCACTAATCTGAATACCTCCAAAAACCATATGCTACAAATATGGTAGTCACTAGCCCAAGTGACAGTTTATTTTTCTTATATATTATTATTTATACAAATGTTTGTTATTTTTTTATTACTTATTTTGCTACATGTTGTGTAAAGCATATTTGCACTAATCTAATGTCAAAAAACAACCATATGCTACAAATAGGGCAGTCACTAGCCCAAGTGACAGTTTATTTTTCTTATATATTATATATGCAAATATTTATTTTTTTATTACTTATTTTGCTACATGTTGTGTAATGCATGTTTGCACTAATCTTATTTTACCAAAACAACCATATGCTACAAATATGGTAGTCACTAGCTAAAGTGACAGTTTGCCAATATAAAAAGTATTTAAATGGCAAGTTTGGACTCTTTTTCATTAATTCTTTATAGAACACCACGTACACATCTGTAATGAACATTAACAGAAGACACAAAGACAATGTAAAGACAAAAATATATTTATATACAAACACATAACAACATTACACCATTGATAATGCCTGATCTTGCCAGGTAATAGCACCTTGAGGTGACACAAAATACTGGGTAAATTTATCACGGACTTTGAGTCCTGAGAGTGGACGACGTAAAGGGATGACGTGGCCTAGGCATATCCCCATTGTTCACCACACATTCACCAACATCAGATAGTGCACAATCATGCATTCTTGTGAAGTTATGTAGGACAACACAAGCTTTGATGACCTCATTGACGTTGGCTTCACTCAGCTGAATGGCAGACTGGAGGACCCGCCATTTTGCACAAAGAATGCCAAAGGCACTCTCCTCCAGTTGCTGGGCCCGTGATAGGCGCAAGTTAAAGATACTACGTCGGTGGTCAAGGTTTCGTTGCGGATTCGGCCTCATTACATTCCTTGACAATTGAAAGGCCTCATCCCCAAGTACAACATAAGGCACAGGTTCAATATTGGAGCCAGGAAGCTGACGTGGTGGTGGTAGGTCCAACTGGTTATTGCGCAGCCACCGACCCATAATGGAAGAATTGAAGACTCTAGAGTCTCCAGTTCTTCCATAGGCCCCAATGTCTACAATTATAAACCAGTAGTTACTGTCAACCAGAGCCAACAGAACTACCGAAAAATATTGTTTATAATTATAGAATTGGGACCCTGAGTTGTGCGGCTTACACACACAAATGTGCTTCCCATCCAGGGCTCCAATACAATTGGGAAATTGGCATAGCTCCTCAAATCCCCTGTCAATCCTCATCCAGTCTTCCATCTTTGGCTCAGGCATGACCACTTGATGAAGTGTGATCCAGAACATGTATCACGAACTATGCCAGATATGGTTGATTTCCCTACCAAAAACTCCAGATGGAGTGCGGCATATGAAATGGCAGTTGTGAGGAACCTACAATTAAACAAATGTACATAGATCAAACATTACACTATGCAAAAGGTTTAAAAATTTAATTATAGATCAACCGAACAGTTTGTAAAAAGCAAGCAAGCCGAACACTACATATACACAAGGCAAAGGTCTATGTGAATTTCACATAAACAACATAGTATTGTTACTAGATGATATTTGGGATATATTAAAGAAGATAATGAAGCAAAAGGGGTAATTGACAATGAAAAGTTGAGGCAAAACACATCATCAACATACAGTATCTAGCTGAGGAATACATACCGTAATGTAAGGAGAAGGCACTCCTCTTCAGAGATACATTTGCGCATCCTGGTGTCCTGGTAGGTGATCCCTGGGCGACACCAGGCACAACAAAACATCAAAGGTGGCAATGGTCATCTGACAATATAGGAAAAACTTTTCGGGATGTGTCCGAAGAGATGCATAAAGGCGGTGAAAATGGCCTTTATTGAGGTGTTGCCTCAAATGCGGATGCCCCCTCATTCGTCTCCTCCGCGGATCAACTATCACTGGGTATGGCTGCCCAAAGCGGAGGTACAAAACCCAGTTGTACAGAACTCGGTCAGTTGGGGTGAACTGAAGTGTGTCAGACATTTTGCCAAACAACCAGCAGTACTCCAACACAAGCACAGCAACAAAATGGCCAGATTGGGGGCTGCCACCTGATGCAGAGCCAATAAATAGGGTTGCTGATGATGGTTTAAATTATTTTCAGGCCTAAAAAACCGTTATATGTCCATTTTGCAAGGTCGTGAGAAAATCTCGCCATACGGATGCCATACGGATTGCATATGGATGCTTACATGCTCAAAAAACGGAGCCACACCTTGACAACGGATGACATACGGATCACTGTTCAGGGAACTTTTCTGCGTATTACATCCGTACAATACGGTCCGTATTTTTATACGTTGGGTCTGACGCCGGCCTCACTGAAAAATTCAGTGTTTTAATTGATGATTTACAAATAATTGATGATATACAAATGAGGCGGTAGATCTGAAGCCTCTGTCACTCCAGCTCTATTCCTTGCCCAGCAACAAGAGATGTGTAACGCGAAACGGGGCAGTAGCAAAAGGCAAGGCACTGGTCTTCTGCTGTCATGCCCTGGCACTCTACATGAAAGAGTGGGTCCTGGTTGAGTGTTGGTGGCAGTGTTGTGTGGGTCTCACACCCATGCAAGCCACCTTTAGGCAATGGTTTCTCTCCTGCATTTTCTCTACCCCCAAATGTCCCCCCCAAAACATGCAAATGGGCCATGTCTAAAACCCTCCGCCGGTAGGGTCCTGGGACCAACAGATGCTCCACTATCTCACCGTCCCTCAGTTTGGTCACCCAATACAATAAATCAACATTGATGGCAAAGTGTGGGAACCTGGTGTCAGTCCCCAGCTCTTGAGCAACCCCATTACATACAGTAACATTGTCAAATGCCCCCTTTAAGGTAAGATCCCTAAGTTGAGCAGTCCCAAACTTCTCTTCGGGCACTTCTTACTCAGGGAAGTTAGGCTCCTCTGTCACTGTCTCATTCCCCTCTCCAGCGAGGACACATAGGAGAATCTCCTCCATCTTAGTTTTTTGATGAAGTCTCTTCCAGAGGGACCTGACTTTTGTCCAGGACACTCTGTGCAGCCCCCTTTGCCACAAGTTCCAAAATAATAAAAAATGCGCCCCATTATGACAGGATGTATCAAGTCTTTTACTACCCCAACCTCATGGGATTTAGTACCACAGTCTGTTCCCATGGTCACTCTGGCCACTGGTTAGTCCTTGGCATTTCTGTGTATGCTGCGTATGCCCACAAACTTATTAGGGATCAACTGCTGGGGCACTGTAGCACTGATTAGGGTTACTAGACTTCCAGAGTCTAAAAGTCCAAGAACCAGTACCCCATTGACGGACAAGGTACACACCTGTGGCCCCTCGCTGGATTGACAGTCCACACTGCAGGCCTGATAGGAGTAATAGGAGCAACGCCTGCCTAGGCTGCAGTCCATTGGTTCAGGGGACATATGACACTGGGCGGCTACATGTCCAGGATTGTGACATCGCCAACAGACAACGTCTTAAACAACAGCCTTAGGTGACCCCTCAGTGGGATTGGAATGCCCTCCATTTGTGGGTCTAGACACCCTCCGTGGTGAGCCTGCCCCCTTTTGGGTATCCCAGTACTGGGAAGTGGCGATGTATGGTTTCCCGCGGGATTTTTCAACAAGCTTTTACATACAGGAATTCTCCGTTATTTAAAGATAGTTTTACAAGGAAATATTCTTAATTAATTTCAGTTCTTCAATACAAAAAGTGAAACTCATATTATACAGAGTCATTACAGAGTGATCTATTTCAAGTGTTTATTTCTGTTAATGTTGATGATTATAGCTTACAGCCAATGAAAATCCAAAAGTCATTATCTCAGTAAATTAGAATGATTAACAAAAAACACCGGCAAAGACTTCCTAAGCATTTAAAAAAGTCCATTAGTCTGTTTCAGTTGGCTCCACAATCATGGTGAAGACTGCTGACTTGACAGATGTCCAGAAGGGAGTTATTGACACATGCCACAAGGAGGGTAAGCCACAAGAGGTCATTGCTAAAGAAGCTGGCTGTTCACAGAGTCAAGCCACTCATGACCAATAGACAACGCCAGAAGCGTCTTACCTGGGCTAAGGAGAAAAAGAACTGGACTGTTGCTCAGTTGCCCAAGGTGTTCTTTTCAGATGAAAGTAAATTTTGCATTTCATTTGGAAATCAAGGTCCCAGAGTCTGAAAGAAGAGTGGAGAGGTGCACAATCCAAGCTGCTTGATTTCTAGTGTGAAGTTTCCACAATCAGTGATGGTTTGGGGAGCCATGTAATCTGCTGGTGTAGGTCCACTGTGTTTTATCAAGACCAAAGTCAGAGCAGCCGTCTACCAGTACGTTTTAGAGCACTTCATGCTTCCCTCTGCCAACAAGCTTTTTGGAGATGGAAATTTCATTCTCCAGCAGGACTTGGCACCTGTCCACACTACCAAAAGTACTAATACCTGGTTTAAAAACAACAGTATCACTGTACTTGTTTGGCCAGCAAACTCGCCTGACCTTAACTCCATAGAGAATCTATGGGGTATTGTCAAGAAAAAGATGAGAGACACCAGAACCAACAATGCAGATAAGCTGAAGGCTGCTATCAAAGCAACCTTGGCTTCTATAACACCTCAGCAATGCCACAGGCTGATCGCCTTCATGTCACGCCACATTGATGCAGTAATTGATGCAAAAGGAGCCTCGACCAAGTATTGAGTGCATTTACTGAACATACATTTCAGTTGGCCAACATTTCGGATTTTAAAATTATTTTTCAAGCTGATGTTATAAAGTATTCTAATTTACTGAGATAATGCCTTTTTGGTTTTCATTGACTGTAAGCCATAATCATCAACATTAGCAAAAATAAACACTTGAATAGATCACTCTGTTGGAATGTCTCATTGTATAGAGTTTCACTTTTTGTTTTGGAGAACTGAAATGAATTAACTTTTTGATATTCTAATTTAGTGAGAAGCACTTGTGTGTATATTTATATTATTTATATAAATATTTGTGTGTGTATATATATATATATATATATATATTGTACAATTATGCAGTGTTTTGCGTGTGTAGCTTACTGTACATGTAATTTAGTAATAATTAAATTTCAGAAAAAATGGTGTGATCCCCGACATTTTATTAACAAGCAGAGGGAAAGCAGACAACTGGGGGCTGATGTTTATAGCCTGGGAAGAAGTTAATACCCATATAGCTTCCCAGGGTCTTAGTATAAGCTCACAGCTGTATACTTAGCCTTTACTGGTTATTAAAATGGGGGACCCTTAAAAAAAAGTGACGTGGGGTCCCACTTTAATTAATAACCAGAAAAGGCTAGGAAGACATCTGCGGGCTGATATTGATAGGCTAAGAAGGGGCCATGGATATTGGCCCCCTCACAGACTAAAAACATCAGCTCTCAGCTGCCCCAGAAATGGAGAATCTATAAGATGCGCCAAATTTTGGGTGATAGGGTTGGGGTTGATGTCACCTTTGTATAGTCAGGTGACATAAAGCCCAGGGGTTAGTAATTGAGAGGCGTCTATAAGACACCCCCATTACTAACCCCATAGTCAAATCATTAACACTTTAATTTCTATTTTTTTATGTGTTAATGATGTTCAAAGATAGAGATTGATAGCAATGAGGAAAATGATAGATAGAAATATGTCAGCGTAATATATAATCAGCGCTTTGCGTGTGTAGTTTTCTGTACTTTCTCACGCTGCGTGCGGTGATATCAGCAAGGTTACCGCAGTTCACAGGCTGACTCACACAGGTTACCATGAGAACCGCCACCTGTGACCTGCATTAACCATAATTACATCACCACTCATCACCAAAGCCGCATTCTCATGTGACTGTCCGTGTATTCTGGAAGCCGTACTGAGCGGTCACATTAATGATGTCACCGCTCAATACAGCATCCAGATGTAGCAGAGTTGGGGATCATCTTGGGAAGCGGGTTGGATTTACATCGGACCACTTTGGATTTTTTTTTTGTACAGTAATAAATGGGTAATAGAGTGTCAGAGTGCTTTTTACAATTAAAAGACTTTTCTCTGTGTGAGTATTTATTACTTTTGACTAGAGGGTTAGTAATGGGGGTGTCTGACATTACTAACCCCTGGGCTTGATGTCAACGGACATCACACAGCTGACATCAGCCCCAAAACCATTACCCTACTTGCAAACGCACCACGGCAGGTGGTAAGAGCCAACACTAATTGCCAAAATTGGCGTATCTAATGGATGTGCCATTTCTGGGGCGGCTAAAGCCTGAGGGAAGACTCGGAGAGGTAATACCAAACATCCTCAAACCACTCCAGAGAGGAAGTTAGCCGACTGCTATAGCTCCAAGCCTTCACAAGGGAAAATTGTGAATATCACTGGCGACTCTCTGCAGCAGACTGGGGATTTATAAACCCCCAAGTCCAGTTGTGTCAACTAGAGCCGGAAGGAGATTGCCGTTATGTCCAAGAGTCAGAAGGATTAAGGAGGCGTATGTAATGCCAATCGCAGAGGCCTTCTGCAGCCAGATACTGAGTGACAGTCTGTTGCATCTGACACACCCGTGACATTACTCTCCTCTTCTATAAGTGGCCTCCGGACATTCAGGACCAGGTTTCTCAGAATAAGATGTGTGGAATGAACGAACCAGCCTGGGGCCATTCACTTCTGATGCTGAAACCCACATCCTTTCCTCTGGACCATAACCCTTCCAGTGCACCAAATACTGTAGGGAACGACATTGGAGACGAGAATCTACAATCCTCGAAATCTGAAACTCCAAATTACCATCAATCATTATTGGGGGCGTTGGTTGGGGTGAGGACTCAAGAGGTTCCACATATTTCTTCAGCAGAGACCTGTGAAAGACATTATGGATCCTAAGGGCCTGAGCTAGCTCAGGACAAAACACTACTGGGCTAATGACGGCGGTTATTTTTATTTTTTAAACCAACTTTTTATTGATTTTCTTGCATACAATATCCAAATTGTATAATAGAAAGGATAAGTATTAGCATATAAAAATATATCAAACATCATAATAATTATCAAGGAATCTCACTAAATTCACAAAATCCTTCCAGTTTGCCTCTATCACCTCCTCCTCCTTATATAGTCTTCCTTCCTATTTTCCTCCTTCCAACCTTCAACAGTTTCTTATGTCTTAAATCCAACCTTACTTAACAACCCTAACCCTTCCCCCCTTCCCTCCCACTCCCCATGCGACTCGGCCTCGGAACCTCCCCTATATTTTCAGCTTACCTTGGGATCCTAACAGATCTTCCTTCATGTACCATTCAGTAGATACAAATGTTAACATTATTTGTCTTATTTCATCTCCTGAGCGTATACCACTTATGAACTTTCTCCATTTACTGAAAAAAATTGCTGTCGATCTTTCCTTGCTCCTCTCCACCACCACTTTCTCTAGCATGAGCGTTTTTTTCATCTGGTTTATCACCTCTTCTCTCGAGGGAATTTCTCTCACCAACCATTTCTGGAGAATTGCCCTTTTACTTATCATGACTATATCGTGAAAGAGAGATGGTATTGTACCCCCCTCTTTATCCTCTACCTCCTGATCATGATAATGGAATAGCCAAGCCATTGGTTCCAGCTCCATGGTCCTATTCCAGATTGTTCGAACCAACCCCTGAACTTGCTTCCAAAATCCCCAATTTTTCCGCACTGCCAAATCCCATGATATAAGTCCGTTCTTTCAGTACCACATTTCGGACATTTCATCAGTTTTTCTTGTTGTCTAATATTCAAAAAATTTAAACCATATATAGCCCTATGTATAAGTCTATATTGAGTGTCTCTCCAGATTTCGTTAACTATCTTCTTCCTCATCTCCATCCACCCTTTCAAGATTTTTTTCTTCACCTTCTTGGTCTCCCAGCTGCTTTGCCCATCCCTCTAAAATTTTCCCTGGTATGTTGTGAACTAATGCTTCTCTCAAATCCCTATAGAGACCTGAAATGGTAATCTCACGGATGTCCTTTAATAAAATTGTGTCCAAGTGGTTCACCTCATATTCATTGTTTATGTTGAGTAACTTCCTCATCCCATGCTTTATCTGTTCATACTGGAGAGTCTGAAACGGGCGCAAATCATATTTCTCTCTTATTTCCCCACACGTCATCCATCTCCGCTCTGTATCATGCATCAAGTTCCTTAAAGTCCTTATCCCCTTCTCCCTCCACTCTCTAAACAGATCATTGTCCCTCCCCTGTGGGAAATCTGGGCTTGCCCAGATGTTAATGAATTTCGAAATATTCCATGCTAGCCCAAACTTTTTCCTAACTGCCTTCCAGGTCATAACTGTGTCCCTACATAGCAATGAGTGTTTAAGATTGGGTGGTAAATTTGGTATGGATGTATGTAATATTGATCTCAGGTCCCATGGCTTACAGAATTTGGCTTCTAAAGTCCAATCAGAATGTCTACTTTTTTGTCTAATCCAGTCAATTGCATGTCTCAAAATGCAAGCCAAGTTATAGCCTCTAATGTTTGGTAGCCTGATCCCCCCCCTCTCCGTTGGTAGCATTAATTTATTAGCGTTAATCCTCGGTCTCTTTCTCTTCTACAAAAAGTGAGAGAATGCCTTTGTCAGTCTTTTTACGTCTGTATGTTTGAGAAGTAATGGGATTGTCTGCATGAGGTAAAGGAGCCTAGAAAAGCTCATCATTTTTATCAGATGATTTCTTCCCAAAAGGGTCAGCGAAAGATTAGCCCACCCCTGCAGTTCTTTTTCTATACATTCGATTAGTGAGGAATAATTTAACTAATATAAAGCTTTTGGATCCCTCCCCACCAGTACTCCCAAGTATTTAATTGTTTTTCTGGCAATAGGAATGTCACATAGTGAGCCTCACTCTCTCCTCTCTTTCCTCGCCCAAAAAGAGTATTTCACATTTATCTTTGTTAAGTCTGAATCCTACCAATTTCCCGAACCCCTCAATTTGTGCTATAACTTTACTCAGTTGGGTTTTGGGCATACTCATAAACAGGACAATATCATCAGCAAATAATGCCGAACACAATGCTCTTCCCCCGACTTTGATCCCTTCAAACCATCGACCATCATTCAAACGTCTGGCCAGTGGTTCAATAGCTAAATTGAATAACAAAGGCAACCCTGCCTGGTTCCCTTTAACAAAGGAAATGTTCTTGATAAGAATCCCGGGGTGTTCACCCTAGCATGAGGGTTCGCGTACAGCACCTGCACAAAGTTTCTAAAGGCTCCATGCAAACCCACATGATCTAGCACCTGTTCTAGCCAAGACCACCTCACATTGTCAAATGCTTTTTCCGCATCCAAGGTGACCAAGGCTGGAATTTCTCCCCCTTTCCGCTTAGCTATGTCAATTGCCAACATTACTTTCCTAATGTTTGTCACTGCCGAGCGTCCCTTAACAAATCCTGCCTGGGGGAGATCTATAATCTCTGGCAATATCGATGCCAATCTATTAATAAGCCATCAACTTTGCCAAAACTTTCAGATCCTGGTTGATTAACGAGATAGGCCTATAACTAGTTGGGTCCTCTAAATTCTTTCCTGCTTTAGGGATGAACTTAATGTATGCTGTATTAAGGATAGCTAGACTCGCTCTCCCCCTATTATCTTGCTAAATAAATCCTTCAATACAGGTAAGATTTGTTCCTTTAAAATCTTGAAGAAACTGCCATTAAACCCGTCTGGCCCCGGGCTTTCATTGAACTCATCTCTCCTATGACTTCCCCTATTTCTTCCTCCGTCACCTCCCCATTCAATATCTGTAGATGCTCCTCTGTAAACCTAGTCATTTGTGTTCCCCTTAACCACTCCTCTCTTTCCCCCCTCTTCGCTAATCCCTCCTCTTTGTATAGATCTGCATAAAAGTCTCCCAGGATATCATTTATTTCCTTCGGATCTGTTGTTTTGTTTCCCATAGCATTCCTCAGTCATATGAGTCATTGGTCTCCTTGCCAAGTTTGCCATTAATATTCCTGCCTTATTCCCGTAGCAAGTCAACTCAGCCTCCTGTTGCGTCCTGTACATATTCTCCTTCCTTTCCGCCCAGTTTTCAATGTCTCCCTTCACCTCCACCCACTTTGCTTTCATCACTCTTGATGGTTTTTCCAGAAAGACCGTATATGCTTCCCTATCTAACCGACTGGCTTCTTGAAATTTTTCGTGCACCTGTCGTTTTGCCTTTGTCGTATATCCCATCACCTTCCCCCTCAATACTGCCTTGGCCATCTCCCAAAACAACCCTATCTCTCCTCTATGTTCCTGATTCGTCAGTGTGTAGTCCACCCACCACTCTCTCAAAATCCTGTGAAAGTTTTCGTCTGTCGCCAAGAAAGTGGGGGATCGCCAAATATAGTTCTGTCCTCTCTGAACTTTGTTAACTACACTTGCTACTACTGGACTATGGTCTGAAATCACCATATTTTCTATATCAATCTCTCTCTTGTGGATGATACATTCTCCAACTCATGTAGGACGTGGCTTCCAACATCGCTTTTAAAGGTCCCTCCGTATGCCTCCCCTGTTTCCCCTGGCTTCTCCTGCCTTCTTCCTGGGAGACTACAGTGTTAAAATCACCTCCCACCATTTTACACACTTCCCCATCAAGTAATATCCTGTCTATGTTTTAAAAAAATTTTTTTGGTCCTTGTTGGGAGCATAAACATTGTGGATACTAAAAGTGCCCTGAGTGCCTGAGATCTTGATATGTAGGTATCTTCCTTACTCATCTGATTCTTGTGACTCCACCGTGTGTGCCAAGCTCTTGTTGATCAGAATGAGCACTCCTGCCTTCCTACCTTGTGATGCCGACCCATACACCTTTCCCACCCACATCTTGTTCATACGGAAGAAAACCTCTTTCTGCAAATGTGTCTCCTGTAATAAAGCAATATCAGTTTTAAGCCTCTTGAGGTGACGTAAAATCATATTTCATTTGTGTGGAGATCTAAGTCCCTTGACATTCCATGTTACTATCCTAACCATAATGCCTTAAAATGGTTGCTCTTTTTCCTGCCATGTTGCCTGAACTAGAAAAACTACTTTCCAATTCACTCCCACCCCTCCCCCCTAAACTGATTGCTTGAAGCCACCCTCGTTTTCAACTGTACATAAACATTTTTCCACTTCCATTTTTTCTGAGATGCTTAATTAACCTCCCAAACCTCTGCTATAAGTCAAACCCTCTTGATTGACACCCCTTTCCAGTTGTCTCCCTCCTCCCCTCTCATAAACTCCCACCAATTCCGTCCTTTCCCATCATTTTTTGCAGATTTACCACGATATGACACTTCTAGTTAGGAGACAGAGAAAAGCACAAGACATAACAATACGCTTATCACCGTATTTCTCCTCCCAAAGGTCCAAAAATTACAGTCTCTGCTTCCTCATCTCAAATCACAAGAGACCGATTTTTCCTCCTTTCTTCCAGTTGACGTTGCCGTGTGTCTTTTTTCTTTTGGACTTTCTGCCCTGATGCCCGCTTGACTCCGCTCTGATTCTGGATACAGTCTATCTGAAGATGATCTGATAGAAACGGAGCCTCCTCCATCCGATTCCATGTCAATCCCCTCTTTTGGTTCTTGTCCTGTCGCCATGACCTTCCCTCCTGGGTTAACATCCGCTCCTCTTCCAACGGGTCCTGAAAAGACTGAGTCACTCCATCTGGCCCTCTTACCCTCAATATTGCAGGGTAGAGGAGCTGGAATTTGATGTGTTTGTGGTAAAGAGTTGTGCACACCTGGCTAAAAGCTTATAGTTTCCGGGTGACTTCTGCAGAGTAGTCCCCAAATATTAAGGTCTTATGTCCTTGGATACACAGTGGTTGCTTTCTGTTTCTGAAGGCCCTCAGGATTTCTTCCTTGTCTTTGTATTCTAGATATTTGACTATGACCTGACCTGATCTGGACCTTACGTCTTGCCTGGATGTATTGGTCCCTCTCTCCTCCTGCCTCGTCATCGGCCCCACTCTGGGCTCTTTCCACATGACAGCTGTGTGTTAAGCTGTGTGGAAGCTCTTTCTCACAGATTGCATCCAGCTGGCTTGACATCACTGACTTCGGCAGTCCCACCACTCTCAGATTGCTCCTCCTTGACCTGTTTTCCAGGTCATCAATTTTTTTTTTCATCATCTGGGTGCTCGTGCCTAATTCTTTAAATCTGCTCTCCAGCCGTGCCAGTGTATCTTCAGCGTCGGACACCCTTTGTTCTGCCTCAGCCAGCCGGACATTCTGATGCTCTATTGTGTAGCCCTGGTGTTAGGCACACGCAGTACCCTGGAGAGTGTGTGGCGAGACAGCAGTTTAATGCTAAATACCCATTCACTCAACATACACTAGACACACCCTTAGGGTAGTGTAGTTTACTATTGAGGGAGTGGTCAGGGTGTATGTTTGTGGAGTGATTTTAGTGTGTTTTCTGTCTTCGGACAGAGAGGACGTCTGGAGTTTAGCTGGAGGGAGGAAGCAGTCCAGCCTGCTCTCATCATCAGTTCAGAACGTGGAGGCTGGTACAGGTGGTCTAATTCACCTTAGCCTAGTCAGAGCTGTACCTCAACAGAATACATTGAGTGGTCAGTCAGTGCCTGGACTTCAGAGAGGAAGGTCTAGCCTGGACTGAGGAGAAGGAGATTATTGCAGAAAGACTTCAGTCACCTGTCTCAAGGACAGTGAAAGGTTCAGAGACGTGCTCCTGCCTTGTGATAACTGAGAATCTGTAACTAACTTTGAAGGAAGTGAATGAAGGAAGTGACTACCCGACTTTATGCTAGTGTGAGTGCTTATGCTACCAGCGAGGACAAGGCGAAAGGCACAGTGGAAAGTTTATTGAAAAGGTGCGTTTGGATTGAAGAAGTCCTGCACATTGCAACCGGTCACTGGGGACCGAAGGATCACTATTAGCTTCAAGCATAGTGGTAAGAAAACCAGGAATTTACCGGACCTTAGGTCGCGGCAAACAAGCCCCTTATAGTCAGTACGTAACTGGGGTCAGGGGGAGTGAAGACTTTGAGTCAGGCGCAGACAAAATAAGAATTCAGCTCTCTCGCAGGAAGGCTCCTAACACAAAACTGACTGGGCAGTACAGCTATGGATTAGCTGGAGTTATTGAGGGAACTACGCTTCAGGCTGGTTGTACTCATTGTATTGAAAGTAAAGGAGGCCCCTAACTTGTCCAGCTGCTGTCTCAAGATACACTCTCCTTGGATCAGCCTCCCTGGGACCTGCCTGAACATCTTACAAGTAAAGGTATGGAAAGACGCTGACCGTGTGAGACTGTGTTATTTATCTGCACCCGACTTCACTGACTTCATAGACTTTGAGGGACCAGTCCCACCTGTAGGGGACCCGACATCTAGCTGCATCACCATCCCCTCAGAGATCTATAGCAGCGCTGGTACAAATTACCAGAATACTACAGGTGGCGTCACGAACTGTATATAAATCTATCCCCTGTAAATATTCCCCAACATACGCCAGACCGCCAGGGCCACAGACCGAGCCACCGCTACCTGTGACAATCCCCATAGACTTCTACGGGCTCGGCTCTGAGTACCCCATTGCCCTGGTAACCCACAATTGTGGTGGCGGGTCGACACAAAAATTTGGCGTCACGAACAGGATGCGAAACTCGCAGAATTGCGAGCCCTGTGTGCCTAAGGAATTGTTTTTGTGAAAAAGGACTGTTTGCACTTTTGGCGCCAAAATCGCCATTTTTGTCGCCATATTCGCGCCCTCAGGCGCTGGAGAAGAAGGTGGGCGTACCTTCGTGGGCGTGTACCCCCCAGTGGCGCGAAGAAAATGCCTGCCCTCTCAAAGTGCTATTACAACATGCGATCCTGCCCTACAGCAAAGGAGGTCCGCCTCCTCTTCACCTTCCCTGCGAGGAGGAGGAGACGCAAACCCCACCTCCACGGAAGAGACCGGATGTCTCTGGAGAAAGAAGAAAGAATCTTCTGGAACATCATGGAAGCAGGACGTGTGCAGCCGAGCAGGAAGCGGAGGAAGGCAGGCCCCGTGCCCCAGCCAAGCTGCCACCAGCACCGGAGTTATCCGTGGTCCTGCACCTGCAGCAGGCGTTGCTAGAGATTCAAGAAGAAAATGCACGCCTGAAGAAGATGGTCCAGTACCAACCTGGCTTTGAAGAGATCGAGAGACGCCGGCGTACCCTGGAGCAGCGGAGGCTGTGGGACACGGTGATCTCTCCCCTCAACGACCCCCCACGATTCCAGTTACCGAAGATTCTGCTGCCCAAGGCGAAGGAGCAACCGGAGGCTGCCCCCGAAAGTACCGATCCTGATCCCACCGGTGAAGCGGTGGAGGCGAAGGAGGTTGAGGAGGTATCGCCAGTTCCGGAACGCCCGCCCGGCCAGGAGGCCCCGCGAAGATGATCGGTCCCCGGCAGGGAACCGGAGGGGTCCTGTCCGTCACTCCCAGAGGGACTGGGACGAGAGGGCGCCTGGATGACGTCCCCTTCCCCGCCCAGGGGGAAATATGAGTGGCAGCGCGTGGGGGGAAAAAGCAGAAACGCCAGCAGGAGGAAAGGAAAAAAGGGGGGAAACTTTAGCGGAACCCTTTAGCAAAAACATGCAAAAGGGGTGATCCGGACAAAGAGAGTGTCCCGGAAAAGAGGGAAAAGGTTTCCCTGAGGGAACCGCGGCGGAAAGGGGGGTGGAAATGAGTTCCAGCTCGGAAGGGCGGGGGGTTTCCTTTCCCTGAAACCCGGGCCCCTACCCGGGGTCTTTGTTTAGCAGGCGTGAGTTTTGAATCCCCCCTACCGCAAGGCCTTTTCCCGGGAGGGGGCTTAGTAAAGGAGAAACCCCGTCAAGTACACACGGCATTGGGGAATGAAGGGATGGTATGCCCCCTTTTTTTTTCCCATCGTCCGTGACCCCGTCCCCCACGAGGTAAAGTCACCCCTACCGCAGGTCCCCGTTCCAGCTCAAGCAGTATCCCGGGCCCTGCCCCCGCATCGCCCCCCGCAAATTCATGCAACTAGCGGGCCCCGATTTTATCGCAAAGGGAAAACCCCCTCTACATCGCAAATTTTCGGCCCAGTCTCAATCGCAATCCATGACACGGTCCATATCGTTAACTGTGTTTTAAAAAAGCAATCGGTGTCACGTGAGGAGAATGGGCCCCTTGCGCCCCCGAGGTTGCACAAAAACTGTGGCGACCCAGAACCCCAATCGCGGCATGATTTGTTATTCCCGGGATCTAGGGCCCCTTGATTGTTCCAGCCCCGGGGGGGAAAGGGGTATTTGAAGGAAATGAAAAATAGTAAAGAAAAATCGGTGAGATCCAAAGGGTCTACCATAAGTAA
>JARQOD010000001.1:776820592-776863152 GCA_033576555.1 Oophaga sylvatica | reverse complement strand
TGTCTCGCCTTCATCTCCTAGGTGGGATATGGCAGTTGCCTGGTTCCTCAAGGCTGCCGGGTGCTGCTGGAGCTGGTGAGTCAGGTACTGGTGCAGCTGGTGGGTCAGGTCCTGGTGGAGGTTGTGGGATGCAGCTGGGAGGCTCAGACGATGGGCTAGCCACCTCTTCACCTCCCAACCGGGTCTATAATAGCCTCAGAATCCGACCCTGTCTCCCTCTCAGTGAGGTTGGACTGAGTTTCTGTTAGAAAATTAAATTGAAATAAAAAAGGTAGGAGATCTGACCCTAAACAGCATATGTGTTATGTGGTGTGATATATGTACTTACGGTTCTGAGATCCAGAATAGGAGCCAAAAAACCAAGAGGGTCAAAGTAGATATATTTCCACTTGGTCAGTGCTGCAGCCGCACTCTGGCCCTCTGCTGATGTTCCCGCTGGTACTGGTCGCCGATGCTGCGCCAGCGTCTCATGACATCTTCCACTGCAATGTGACATATAATGTCATTATTTACCTAGCTGCATATTTGCACATTTTTGGCCAAACATTTCACATAGTCATGGGGGCCTAGTAGGGTGTCAGTATAATAACACTTTAGCGCTTAAAAAAATCATTACAAAATACCCATAATCTGATTTTAAGGGATACAGAGAATAGTTATTAAGTTCTGGCCTTTAAGATGATTGGACAAAAAATTAGGTAACTTACTCATTTGGTGCTGCTCCTCACGTGGGCTTTCACCAAACTGCGGAAACATCTGCCCACAGATGCGCTCCATGCCGCCTCTTTTCTGAGTAGTGTGCATCCCATTGGTGCCAAATTTCGGGCCTTTCCTGGACCAAAACGATCAGCATCTCTACATTGATGTGTGTAGACATACTACAGGACTCCTTGGAGGTGTTCTTCCTGGATGTCTGGCGTTTCTTTTGAGCTAATTTGCATGTGTCAGCTTCCTGATTCATGGCTTGCTCCATTTCGTGTGACCTGCAGGAGTCTTGCACAAGTTACACGTCTGGTCCGTGTGTAATCCGTATTTTTCTCGCACCCATAGACTTGCATTGGCGTACAACGGGCGTAATACGCTGACAATCGCAGCATGCTGCGAGTTTCTCTGCCCGTAAAATTACGGCCGAGAAATATACGGATGGTCGGAGCTACCCCATAGAGAAACATTATTCCGAGTGTAATGCGTTGTTTTTACGCTCTCACTCGTCCGTATTCCTCTCTAGTGTGAAACCGGCCTAATGGAGGAAAACTGATGTAAAAGATATTTCTGGATTTGTCTTTGAAAGAGCTACTGAGTTAATTAGTTGAGGGGGTGAAATCCTGCTGACAGATTCCCTGTCAAAGGGCCGGGATCACACGGCCAATGATTCTCTCATGCGAGAGAATCGGGCAGATTATGCAAAGGACACTCTGCTCAAACTCTGTCTGAATTTCAGCCTAGTGTCAGTGCTCTGTGCTCCGATCCTCTTGCATGAGAAAATGTTTCACACAAACTCAAACTTGTATGGGTGCTTGCAATCTGATTCTTGAAAGCACCTGCAGCATGCTGCGATTGTTTTCTCATGCCGAATCTGCATGAAAAAAAAATAAAATTGCAGATCTGCACTGCCCCATAGTATAACAATTGGCCGAGTGCTATCCAATAAAACATCGGATAGCATTCGGCCGTGTTATACCCTTGTGTGAGTGAACCCAAAAGGATAACTATCATTTGAAAATAAAATGTTATTCCTAATAGTGGCTGCTATGTGCTGCTGATTGATGGAGATCTGGTTCCCGAGACCCATACTGATTGATCAAAACACCATTCCGAAGTGCACCTATCCTGTATGAGCACAGAACGGGTGTACGGGTTCAATAGTAAGCTTATGGTCCATATGCCACTTTTACCACAGAGTGGTATTCACCCCTAAAGCCTGTCTGTGATCATGCAAGACATCCCGCATTTTGACTGATCCACTATATGGACCCCCACTGATTAGCAGCATGTAGTAGCCCTATGATATAACTTTTTTAAAAAAATGTTAGTTTTTAACACCTTCATTATAATACGTCGCGTTCCTTTGATGTGGGCTCCGAAGCTGAGCCTGCATCTTTCTCCACACACGACAGCTGATTTAATCAGTTGTCATGTGCCTTTAACAGCCAGCTTCAAATCTCCTAAGGACTATTAAATACAGTAAAAGTAAAAACAAAAGTTTTAAAAAATATGAAAAAAAAAATAAGTACACAAAAGTTCAAATCACCCTTTTTTTGCCTCATTGAAAATAAAATGAAAAAAAAATACACATATTTGGTATCGCTGCATTCAGAAATGTCCGGTCTATCAAAATATAAAATAAGCTAATCAGATCGGTAAACAACATAACAAGAACAAAAATAGAAACGCTGGAATTAAGTTTCTTTGGCCGCCCCAACATTGCAAAAATATGCAATGAGGCAATCAAAACATTGTATCTAGCCCAAAATGGTATCCATAAAAACGTCAGCTCAGGGTGCAAAAAATAAGCCATTATTCCTCCCTAGATCCAGAAAAATGGAGATGCTACAGGTCTCGGAAAATAGCTACAAATGCAAAAATAAATTTTATACAATTTTCAGATTTTTTTTTTTTTCAATACCTTAAATAAAAAAATAAACTATACATGTTTAGTAACTGCGTACTCGTACTGACCTGAGGAATCATATTGCCAGGTCAGTTTTACCATATAGTGAACATGGTAAATAAAAAAAAAAAAATTTGTGGAATTTCACTTTTTTTTTTTTTTTCACAATTTTAACACATTTTTTCCCCCCGTTTCTTAGTACACTGTGGTGAAATCAATTGTGCCATTCAAAAGTACAACTTGTCCGGCAAAAAACCAAGCCCTCATATGGTTATATTGAAGGAAATATAAAAATAAAGTTATGGCTCTTGGAAGAAGGCGAGGAAAAATCAAAAACACAATTACCCGGGGGTGAAGGGGTTCATATATTATACCTAATCTCATATTAACACTTTTTTATAACAAAATAGTCAGGCAGTGAGGGAAATGTATTGATCTAGTCAGTGGATCTGGACAGGAATTGTTCAGATCACATGAAGGGACACTTACAAATTCCAGCTAGTTGTTTTTTAGTCTCCAACATCATTACAAGGTAAAAAAAAAAGAACTGCATTATTTTGAGTCGGTTTTAAACTGGCCTTGTATAGGGGGATCATTGTATTGATCGTCTTGTAGCCTTGTGGACAGGAAGTTATCATTAGATGTGAATGCCGGTTGCTATGAAACACAGACAAAGTGTCAGGGAGGAGAAGCTGCTGAATGTAAGCCGTTCTTTAGCCTTTTCCGTTCTATAGGAGGCACAAATAGCACACTCAGGTTCAAAACGGTTATTCAATGAAACGTCGGACAAAGAGGATTTTTCTCATTTGCCTAATTCAGTATGAAATAAGCAGCTACAACCAAGCATCACAGATATGGGAAGTAAACAGCTCTAGTTATGGTCACAGATTTCTGCTTGTTCCTTTTTCTAAGACGCATACCCTTCGTGTTATCGCACTGGCTTTGATAGTCATAGAATCATAGAATGTTAGAGTTGGAAGGGACCTCCTGGGTCATCTGGTCCAACCCCCTGCTCAAAGGATAGTGCGCTACTGGGTGAGGTAACACTGCGTACAGTCATAAGTATCATCCGCGTATGCTGCTACTATGTGTCGGGCCATGAGTCAGAGCGCCATCATTTACTGGAAAAGCTGCCTATTGTCTGCACAGAAATTAACATTTTATTGATTCCTCATTACCCTGGTATTCTTTTTCTCTCAAATCTTTTTGTTGTTACCATAGTAGACAAAATTTGGAATGATCTCAGTATTAAAATGCCTAAAAAGAAAAAATCTTACATGGTCTCCATGCCTACAACATGTTACACTACATAAAACAGCAGCCTGATGGGCTTGTAGGCATTTACATGAGCAATTTTCGACTACAATAAATTCATCATTCATCTATTGCAAAAAATTTGGCAACAAAATCTGCAGCATGGATATTCACCCTAAGGATATGTTCACATGTGGCGTTTTTGCAGCTTTTTTTTTTTTTGTAACAGTATAATCAATTAAATCTCATGCACATGTAGTTTTCTTTTTTGTGCCTATTTTGAGCCCTGCATGTCAATTTTTTCAGCGTTTTTCACCAATCAAATTAAAAAAAATATATAAAAAGCGCAGATTGTAAGCTGAAAAATTCCACATGTGAACATACCCTAGGCAGACAGAGACAGCCAAAGGGCTGAAACAGTGGCCCACGGGCTGCACCATGCCATCCCCATCTTCCACCTCTGCCAGCGGTGAATACATTAGTGGTGGTGGATGGGGCCACCAGCTACATCTTCCACCAATCAGTGTGTGAGACATCGGATGTTATGACATAATTTCATCATGCGCTGCTGAGACTCAGTGCACAGGAGGCAGGAGTAGAGCGCCGTGAGATTGGGAGCAAGGTGAGTATGTGGTGGTGTTTCTTTTTCTCCATGTGTATGGGATATTTGTATGTACAGTTAGGTCCATATATATTTGGACAGAGACAACATTTATCTAATTTTGGTTCTAGACTTTACCACAATGAATTGTAAACAAAACAATTCAGATGCAGTTGAAGTTCAGATTTTCAGCTTTCATTTGAGGGTATCCACATTAAAATTGGATGAAGGGTTTAGGAGTTTCAGCTCCTTAACATGTGCCACCCTGTTTTAAAGGGACCAAAAGTAATTGGACAATTGACTCCAAGTCTATTTCATGGACAGGTGTGGGCGATCCCTTCGTTATGTCATTCTCAATTAAGCAGATAAAAGGGCTGGTGTTGATTTGAGGTGTGGTGTTTGCATTTGGAAGGTTTTGCTGTGAAGGAAACATGCGGTCAAAGGAGCTCTCCATGAAGGTAAAACAAGCCATCCTTAAGCTGCAAAAACAGAAAAAACCCATCCGAGAAATTGCTACAACATTAGGAGTGGCAAAATCTACAGTTTGGTACATCCTGAGAAAGAAAGAAAGCACTGGTGAACTCATCAATGCAAAAAGACCTGGGCGCCCACGGAAGACAACAGTGGTGGATGATCGCAAAATACTCTCCATGGTGAAGAGAAACCCCTTCACAACAGCCAACCAAGTGAACAACACTCTCCAGGAGGTAGGCGCAGAGGTGTATCTAGGCTTTCTAGCACCCGGGGCAAGAATTTGGTTCGGCGCCCCCCCCCCCCCCAAGCACACATGCGATTTGCACGCTTAGTCATGTACCGACGAGCTGCTCTCCCTAATGCTCTCAATGTTCAGTGAAAAATTGATAGAAGCAGGAAGAGAAGCTCGTTGTCACTGGACCATAAGTATGAAAATCGCATATGAGTGAAGTGTCCATGTGATGACTGCTGGAACCTGCAGAGCTGAATCCTGACATTGCAGCTTCTGAATTCTCACATCGAATGCACTGCACACTTTTAGGGTTCTCCCTTATTAGTGGCAAGAGTACACGGTCATGTCAGCACAAGTATGTGATTTATATACTTCTGGCCACATTCCGACTAGACGTGCCCGGCACGAGAGAATCCTAACAGCGTGCAATGTGCACTGTGAGAATTCTTAAATTGACTAATTCTCATGTTTTTATTTATGTTAGGAGCATTAAAGGGGTTGTCCAGGTTTGTGCTGAGTCTGCAGTCATTCTATGTGACTGCAGACTCAGCACAGACCTGGAGAACCCCTTTAATGCTCCTAACAAATAAAAACATGATAATTAGTCAGTATCACAATTAATATTTACATCCAGGTACCTTATAGATGACGTCGTCTCTGGAGTCGTTCTTCTTTTCTTCATCTTGTCCAGATCCCATGATGAGTTTTCTCATCCACAGCCGTCTCTGCAGTTTTCCATCTTCTCCGCTATTCTGCACCAACTCTCTACATGATGCCCTTAAAGACAGAAGAGTCATTATAATGCCCCTAAATAAAAATATCTGCAATATACTGTCACCTCACACTATTCCCCTTCCTCCTCACACTGTCTCCTCTCACATCCCCCCTGTTCACCATACTGTCTCCTCATATATTTACCCCCTCACTCTCTATACTGTCTGCTCACACATACCCGACTCCCCATACTGTGTCTGCACACATCCCATCACCCTCACTCCCCATACTGTGTCCACATACATTCACCCGTTTGCTCCCCATACTGTCTGCAACATCTCCCATACTGTTTCCTCATACATACATACTTTTCAGTACCCTCAAATTCCCCCACACATATTAAATGCCCCCATCCTCACTCCAAATCCCCCCACACATATTAAATCCCCCATCCCCACTCCAAATCCCACACGCATTAAGTATCCCCTTTCCCCATTCCAAATCCCCCCACACACATTAAGTACCCCCATCCCCACTCCAAATCCCCCACGCACACTAAGTACCCCGCATCCCCACTCCAAATCCCCCACGCACATTAAGTACCCCCCATCCCCACTCCAAATCCCCCACGCACATTAAGTACCCCCCATCCCCACTCCAAATCCCCCACGCACACTAAGTACCCCGCATCCCCACTCCAAATCCCCCACGCACATTAAGTACCCCCCATCCCCACTCCAAATCCCCCATGCACATTAAGTACCCCCATCCCCACTCCAAATCCCCCACGCACATTAAGTATCCTCATCCCCACTCCAAATCCCCCCACACACATTAAGTACCCCCCATCCCCACTCCAAATCCCCCCACACATAAAGTACCCCCCATCCCCACTCCAAATCCCCCCACACACATTAAGCACCACCCATCCCCACTCCAAATCCCCTCACACACATTAAGTACCCCCCACTCCAAATCCCCCCACACAAAGTACCCCTATCCCCACTTCAAATCCCCCCACACACATTAACTATCCCCATCCCCAAACCAAATCCTCCACACATAAAATAACCCCCATCCCCACTCCAAACCCCCCACACATAAAATAACCCCATCCCCACTCCAAATCCCCCCACACATAAAATAACCCCATCCCCACTCCAAATCCCCCCACACATAAAATAGTCCCCTTCCCCACTCCAAATCCCCCCACACATAAAATAACCCCATCCCCACTCCAAATCCCCCACACATAAAATAACCCCATCCCCACTCCAAATCCCCCACACATAAAATAACCCCATCCCCACTCCAAATCCCCCCACACATAAAATAACCCCATCCCCACTCCAAATCCCCCCACACATAAAATAACCCCATCCCCACTCCAAATCCCCCCACATAAAAAAACCCATCCCCACTCCAAACCCCCCCACACATAAAAGAACCCCATCCCCACTCCAAATCCCCCCACACATAATGAATCCCCATCCCCACTCCAAACCCCCCACACATAAAAGAACCACCATCCCCACTCCAAATCCCCCCCACACATAATGTATCCCCCATCCCCACTCCAAACCCCCACACATAAAATAAACCCCATCCCCACTCCAAATCCCCCACACATAAAATAACCCTCCAACCCCAATCCAAATCCCAAAAACACATAAAATAAACCCATCACCACTCCAAATTCCCCCACATATAAAATAACCCCCATCCCCCCATCTAAATCCCCCCCCATACACACACACTCACACAGTATGTCCCCCGTTAATCTTCTGTGGTTTCTTCAGCTCCATAGTGGAGCACACTCACCACCAGTCTTCACCCTTCTGGGCGCCGCCGGCGAGTGACGTTAGCAGCGTGATCACATGATCTGATCACGCTGCTGGTGTCGCTCTAACACGGGGGTCAGAGCTTCAATTGTACTGGCGTCTGTATAGACACCAGTACAATTGGTCCCTGGGAGCCGGCGTGCAGCAGCTTCTCTGCGCAGGCTGTCAGCTTGACAGCCGGCACAGGGAACCGCCGACTCACAGGCCGGGGACAGCAGAACGCGGCCGCGGGGAGACACTGCGGACCGCCGCATTAGACGGCCCGAGTGCGCCCCCTGCTGGCTGCGCCCGGGGCACGTGGCTCGGCTGCCCCCCCTAGATACGCCCCTGGGTAGGCGTATCAATATCCAAATCTACCATAAAGAGAAGACTGCATGAAAGTAAATACAGAGGGTGCACTGCACGGTGCAAGCCACTCATAAGCATCAAGAGTAAAAACGCTAGGCTTAACTTTGCTAAAAAACATCTAAAAAAGCCAGCACAGTTCTGGAAGAACATTCTTTGGACAGATGAAACCAAGATCAACCTCTACAAGAATGATGGAAAGAGAAAAGTATGGCGAAGGCGTGGTACAGCTCATGATCCAAAGCATACCACATCATCTGTAAAACACGGCGGAGGCAGTGATGGCTTGGGCACGCATGGCTGCCAGTGGCACTGGGTCACTAGTGTTTATTGATGATGTGACACAGGACAGAAGCCGCCGAATAAATTCTGAGGTATTCAGAGCCATACTGTGTGCTCAGATCCAGCCAAATGCAGCCAAACTGATTGGTCGTCGTTTCATACTACAGATGGACAATGACCCAAAACATAAAGCCAAAGCAACCCAGGAGTTTATTAAAGCAAAGAAGTGGAATATTCTTGAATGGCCAAGTCAGTCACCTGATCTCAGCCCAATTGAGCATGCATTTCACTTGTTAAAAACTAAACTTCAGACAGAAAGGCCCACAAACAAACAACATCTGAAAACCACCGCAGTGAAGGCCTGGCAGAGCATCAAAAAGGAGGAAACACAGCGTCTGGTGATGTCTATGAGTTCAAGACTTCAGGCAGTCATTGCCAACAAAGGGTTTTCAACCAAGTACTAGAAATGAACATTTTATTTACAATTATTTAATCTGTCCAATTACTTTTGGTCCCTTTAAAAATAGGGTGGCACATGTTAAGGAGCTGAAACTCCTAAACCCTTCATCCAATTTTAATGTGGATACCCTCAAATGAAAGCTGAAAGTCTGAACTTCAACTGCATCTGAATTGTTTTGTTTACAATTCATTGTGGTAAAGTCTAGAACCAAAATTAGATAAATGTTGTCTCTGTCCAAATATATATGGACCTAACTATATATGGAGGCTATGTGGAGCCCACGTTGCATGAATATATGGAGGTTATATGGGTGTCACGTCGTCGTTGGACTCAGTGGCTGGTGTTCCTGCCTCGGCCGCTGGGAGGCGCCGGACTCCTTCGGCTGGTGGTGCCGGTGATAGGAGATCAGTATCCTCATATGGTTCCGCTCCTTTGACGCCGGCCCCTGTCACTGGGCATCGCCATGTTTCTCCTGTGGGTGATGTTGGTGACAGAGAAGAGGTCCCTGCGCAGGCGTCTGGAGGGCGCAGGCTTCGCTCTTCTGTCAGAGGTGAAGCTGTTGGTGTCAGTCATGCATCACCATCTGGCCTGGTTCTGGGGGCGGTCCAGATGAGGTCATCAGGCTGTGAGCCTGTGAGATGTAGCCATGCCCTTCAAATACCTTGGAGCCTGTCTTGCAGGCAGCCAGATATAGTCTTGGTTTCCCCAGTGTGCTAGTG
This sequence comes from Oophaga sylvatica, assembly GCA_033576555.1. NCBI lineage: Eukaryota > Metazoa > Chordata > Amphibia > Anura > Dendrobatidae > Oophaga > Oophaga sylvatica. The sequence continues at coordinate 776,853,619 of JARQOD010000001.1, read as the reverse complement.
TTTATTGCTATTTTTGACTCTGACTTTTGACCCTTCTACAGCCTGACGATTTTGTACCTCTGCTGCCCTCCCGGTTTTGACTTTTGCCTGGATTTTGACCATTCTTTAGCCTGCCGATTTTGTACCTTTGCCGCCCTCCTGGTTTTGACCTTTGGACTTCTGACTACGCATTTGGTCTCGCTTTTTATTCCCTTCCTAGCGTCCTTCCTGCTCCGGTACACTGCTCCTTTAGGCAGCTACCCCCTGGGCTTCGCTGTAATTCCAGATCCTTGTATAGGGGTAAAGGGTTTCGGGGTTTCTCGGGGTGCTGTCTTACCTGCAGTTCAGACCCGCAGCGGGCGGACGCTACAGTGGGGCTCACAGTGCATATATGGAGGTTGTGTGTTAGTCAGTTACATACGTTGAAAAAAAGACCTACGTTCATCAAGTTCAACCTTTCTCCACCAATTGTTCATTTTGACTCTAAATTATCTATAACCCATTATGTTATGTGTACTGAGGAAATCGTCCAACCCTTCATTATAAGCTGTTATAGTGTCTGCCACTACTACTTCTTGTGGTCGGGCGTTCCACAGTCTGACTGCTCTTACTGTGAAGAACCCTTTCCTATTTAGCTGTCGGAATCGCCTTTCTTTCACCTATAATAAGTACCCACCGGTCCTTAGTATGGTCCTTGGAAGGAATAAGTCATGTGCCATTCCTCTGTACTGACCACACATGTATTTATACATATAAATGAGATCTCCTCTGAGTCATATTTTTTTCAAAGCTCAACAAGACCAGCTTTTCTAACCTATCATCATATATGAGGCCTTCCATCCCTTGTAATAATCTAGTTATCCGCCTGTGAACTGACTCTAAGGGTATGTGCACACGTTGCGGAATCTGCTGCAGATCCGCAGCAGAACTGCAAGTGATGCACAGTACCATTATATTAAATGGAAATAAAAAAAACGCAGTGCACATGCTGCGGATTTGGTGCTGATTTAAAACTGCAGCATGTCACTTCTTTTTTGCAGCTCCGCAGCGTTTTGAGACCTGCTCTTTATAGGAATCTGCAGGCCTCAAAACGCAGGGGAAATCCGCACAAAAACCGTGGAAAATCTGCAGCAAATCCGCACTAAATCCGCAGGTCATTTTACCTGCGGATTTAGCAAAATCTGCACGGAAAATTCCACAGCAGATTCTGCAACGTGTGCACATACCCTCACTTTAGAATATCCTTTTTAAAATGTGGAGCCCAAAACTTAATCCCATATTCTAGAAATGGCCTCACAAGTAACTGTTGGGTTATGATCGCAGGATTCTCTCTCTTTTCATGCATCCTAAAATCTTGTTTGTTTTTGCGGCTGCTGCTTGACATTGAGTACTGCTGCTCAGCTTACTTGAGTCCTTCTCGATCTGTTGCCCCGAGTATACTCCCATTTAAATGTGTGCAGCTATAGGATTACTCCATCCTACTTACATTACCCTACATTTATTCACATTAAATCTCATTTGCCAAGTGTTTGCCAATTCAGACATCTTATCCAGATCATTTTGCAAAATTGTAATATCAAGGTCAGATCTTCATATCCTACATTGTTTGGTGTCATCAGTAAAGACTGACACTTTACTCTCAATCCACCCACAAGGTCATGAACCTCTTCCCCACATGCACTGTACTAGTACTGCTCTAAGGGAACTGAGTAACCTCAAAGAGCAGTACAGGTACGGCGCACCAATCACGCGGCTTCATGCTGAGCGCCGCGGAGACTGGGTGTGGGTGTCAGCTATATGTGACAGCTGAGACCCCGCAGTAATGCCCACGATCAGTGCTAGCACCGATCGCGGGCATTTAACCCCTCTGATCCCGCTGTCAGTAGTGACTGCCCAGAGGGGCATCACGCAGGTAGGGGCTCCATGTAACAAAAAACACAAAAAAGGAGGCACATGCATATATTAAAGGATCACCAAGCAGATATATAGTCAAAGCATATCAAGTTTATTCAAAAAGACCAATCCATATTAAACACACATGTTAAAAACATTTAAAAAAACGCTCATAGCGTATACAAAGAACAGTCCTAGATAATGAGTGTAATACTCAAGAAAGCACTCACATGTCTATGATCTAATAGTAAGTATTCCCCAGTGCAATACTTACTATTAGATCATAGACATGTGAGTGCTTTCTTGAGTATTACACTCATTATCTAGGACTGTTCTTTGTATACGCTATGAGCGTTTTTTTAAATGTTTTTAACATGTGTGTTTAACCCCTTCCCGACCTGTGACGCCACGTAGGCGTCATGAAAGTCAGTGCCAATCCGACCCATGACGCCTATGTGGCGTCATGAAAGGATCGCGTCCCTGCGGGTCGGGTGACCGGGGTCACTGAAAGGTCACCCGACCCGCCGGCACAGGACCCTTTGTGCTTCACCACAGGGGGGTTGGCTTAACCCCCCCGTGGCCACGATCGCTCTGATTGGCTGTTAAAAGTGAAACAGCCAATCAGAGCAATCTGTAATATTTCACCAATATAATTGGTGAAATATTACAATCCAGCCATGGCCGATGCTGCAATAGCATCTGCCATGGCTGGACACCGAGCCCTGACCCCCCCACACGGATTCACGGCGGCGATCGGCCGCCGCCACCGAAAGATGGCAGCGGTCGGTCACCGCCGTCACTAAAAGCTCCCCTCGTCCTGGCCTCCGCTGCCCCCACCTTCCGATCCCCCCCCCCCCCCTCACTTCCGACCCCCATACTCACCTCTCCCGGTCCACCAATGTCCCTGGATCCTTCCCGGCGGCTGCCCGGGATTCTTCATGGGCGCCGCCATCTTGGAAAATGGCGGGCGCATGCGCAGTGCGCCCGCCGGCCGGCGCATGCGCAGTGCGCCCTGCCTAGTCAAAAAATTTATTTTGATCACTGTGATAAACTGTCACAGTGATCAAAATAAAAAAAAGTAAGTGAACCCCCCTGTCATAGGTAGGGAAAAATAATAAAGAATTTTTTTTTTTTTCCTATTAGGCCCTGTGCACACGTTGCGGATTTTGCTGCGGATCCGCAGCTGATTTCTCTGCTGATCCGCAGCTGATTTCTCTGCTGATCCGCAGCTGATTTCGCTGCTGATCCGCAGCTGATTTCGCTGCTGATCCGCAGCGGATTTCGCTGCTGATCCGCAGCGGATTTCGCTGCTGATCCGCAGCGGATTTCGCTGCTGATCCGCAGCTGATTTCGCTGCTGATCCGCAGCTGATTTCGCTGCTGATCCTCAGCTGATTTCGCTGCTGATCCGCTGCGGATTAGCAGCGAAATCAGCAGCGAAATCAGCTGCGGATCAGCAGCGAAATCAGCTGCGGATCAGCAGCGGATTTCGCTGCTGATCCGCAGCGGATTTTGCTGCGGATCAGCAGCGGATTTTGCTGCGGATCCGCAGCGGATTTGGCGCTGCGGATCCACAGCAGATCCAGAAACCATGTACAGTACAATGCAAATAAATGGTAAAAAAAAACGCTGTGCACATGCTGCAGATTTTTCAGCGCGGATTTGCTGCGGTTTTAAATCCGCAGCATGTCAATTCTTTGTGAGGATTCCGCAGCGATTTTACACCTATTCCATTATAGGCGTAAAACCGCAGAGAAAAACCGCAGCAAATCCGCGCTAAATACGCAGGTAAAAGGTAGGTCGTTTTACCTGCGGATTTTAGAAAAATCCGCAAGTGAATCCGCAACGTGTGCACGGGGCCTTAGGGTCAGGCTGGGTTCATATTGCATTATGGCAGTCCGTTAGATGGACTACGTTTCACCGCGGTATAACGCGGTGTAACGCAGTCCGTTAACGCTGCCATTCACCCCATTTGTGTGCGCATCGCAACGCATGCCATGAAGCGGCATGCGTTCGCGACGTGTCGTCATTCAGTGACGGAGCCTTGGACGCAGGCTGCAGCGTCTGGGCTCCATCACCGCTAGCACAGATGAATCATCACTGATTCCTCTGCACTAGCGGGTATAGCGTAACGCGATCGCGTTATGCTATACCGTTACCAGCCCGTCAACGCTACGTGTTGAACGGGCTGGTAAAACGCAATATGAACCCAGCCTTAGGGTTAGAACTAGGGTTAGGGTTAGAACTAGGGTAAGGGTTAGAACTAGGGTTAGGGTTGGAATTAGGGTTAGGGTTGGAATTAGGGTTAAGGTTGGGATTAGGGTTAGGGTTGGGATAAGCGTTAGGGGTGTTTTGGGGTTAGGGTTAGGCTTGTGGTTAGGTTTATGGTTAGAGTTGGGATTAGGGTTAGGGGTGTGTTGGGGTTAGGGTTATGGTTTGTATTAGGGTTAGGGGTGTGTAGGGGTTAGGGTTAGGGGTGTGTTGGGGTTAGGGTTGGAGTTAGAATTGAGGGGTTTCCACTATTTAGGTACATCAGGGGATCTCCATACGCGACATGGCGCCACCATTGATTCCTGCAAATTTTGCGTTCAAAAAGTCAAACAGTTCTCCCTTTATTCCAAGCCCCGACGTGTGCCCAAACAGTGGTTTACCCCCACATATGGGGTATCAGCGTACTCGGGAAAAATTGCACAACAACTTTGGGGGTCTAATTTCTCCTGTTACTGTTGGAAAAAAAAATTGGGGACTAAAAAAGTTATTTTTGTGGAAAAAAAATGATTTTTTATTTTCACGGCTCTGCGTTATAAACTTCTGTGAAGAACTTGGGGGTTCAAAGTGCTCACCACACATCTAGATAAGTTCCTTGCGGGGTCTAGTTTCCAAAATGGGGTCACTTGTGGGGAGTTTATACTGTTTAGGCACATCAGGGACTCTGCAAACGTAACATGACGCCCGCAGACCATTCCATCAAGTCGGCAATTCAAAACGTCACTACTTCCCTTCCGAGCCCCGAAGTGTGCCCATACAGTAGTTTTCTCCCACATATGGGATATCAGCGTACTCAGGACAAATTGGACAACAACTTTTGAGGTCTAATTTCTCCTGTTACCCTTGGGAAAATAAAAAAATTGGGGACTAAAAGATCATGTTTGTGGAAAAAATATGATTTTTTTTATTTTCATGGCCCGGCGTTATAAACTTCTGTGTAGCCCTTGGGGGTTCAAAGTGCTCACTACACATCTAGATAAGCTCCTTGGGGGGTCTAGTTTCCAAAATGGGGTCACTTGTGGGGGGTTTCTACTGTTTAGGCACATCAGGGGCTCTGCAAAGGCAACATGACGCCCACAGAACATTCCATCAAGTCTGCATTCCAAAATGGCGCTCCTTCCCTTCTGTGCTCTCCCATGCGCCAAAACAGTGGTTCCCCCCCACATATGGGGTACCAGTGTACTCAGGACAAACTGTACAACAACTTTTGTGGTCCAATTTCTCCTGTTACCCTTGTGAAAATAAAAAATTGCGGGTTAAAAAAAATCAGTTTTTGAGGAAAAACTTCTGTGAAGCACGTGGAGGTTCAAGGTGCTCACCACACATCTAGTTAAGTTCCTTGAGGGGTCTAGTTTACAAAATGTGGTCACTTGTGGGGGGTTTCTACTGTTTAGGCACATCAGGGGCTCTGCCCGCCCGCAGACCATTCCATCAAGTCGGCATTTCAAAGCGTCACTACATCCCTTCCAAGCCCTGACGTGTGCCCAAACAGTGGTTCTCCCCCACATGTGAGGTACTAGCGTACTTAGGACAAATTAGACAACAACTTTTGGGGTCCAATTTCTCCTGTAACCATTGTGAAAATAAAAAATATGGGGCTAAATAATTTTTTGAGAAAAAAAAATGATTTTTTATTTTCACGGCTCTGCGTTATAAAGTTTTGTGAAGCACCTGGGGGTTCAAAGTGCTCACTGTGCATCTGCATAAGTTTCTTAGGGGGTCTAGTTTCCAAAATGGGGTCATTTGTGGGGGAGCTCCAAAGTTTAGGCATACAGGGGCTCTCCAAACATGACATGGTGTCCGCTAACGACTGGAGCTAATTTTCCATTCAAAAAGTCAAATGGCGCTCCTTCCCTTCTGAGCCCTGCCGTGCGCCCAAACAGTGGTTTATGACCACATATGAGGTATCTGTATACTCTGGAGAAATTGCCCAACAAATTTTAGGGTCCATTTTATCCTGATGCCCATGCAAAAATGAAAAAATTGATGCTAAAAGAAAAATTTTGTTGGAAAAATTAAAATGTCCATTTTTTCCTTCCACGTTGCTTTAGTTCCTGTGAAGCACCTGAAGGGTTAATAATCTTCTTGAATGTAGTTTTGAGTAGCTTGAGGGGTGCAGTTTTTATAATGGTGTCACTTTTGGGTATTTTCTGCCATATAGACCCCTCAAAGTGACTTCAAATGTGAGGTGGTCCCTAAAAAAAATGGTTTTGTAAATTTTGCTGTAAAAATGAGAAATCGCTGGTCAACTTTTAACCCTTATAACTTCCTAACAAAAAAAAATGTTGTTCCCAAAATTGTGCTGATGTAAAGTAGACATGTGGGAAATGTTATTTATTAACTATTTTGTGTCACATAACTCTCTGGTTTAACAGAATAAAAATTCAAAATTTGAAAATTGCGAAATTTTCAAAATTTTGTCCAAAGTTCCATTTTTTTCACAAATAAACGCAAAAATTATCGACCTAAATTTACCACTAACATGAAGCCCAATATGTCACGAAAAAACAATCTCAGAATCGCTAGGATCCGTTGAAGCGTTCCTGAGTTATTACCTCATAAAGGGACACTGGTCAGAATTGCAAAAAATGGCAAGGTCTTTAAGGTCAAAATAGGCTGGGTCATGAAGGGGTTAATATGGATTGGTCTTTTTGAATAAACTTGATATGCTTTGACTATACAGTCATGGCCAAAAGTTTTGAGAATGACACAAATATTATATTTTCACATGATCTGCTGCCCTCTGGTTTTTATGTGTGTGTTTGACAGATGTTTTTATCACAGACAGAAATATAATTGCAAACATATGAGTAACAAAAGCTTATATTGACAGTTAAGGGTATGCCACACTAAGCGAGATCGCAAACGAGATCGCAATTGCATCACCATTTATGACGCAGTAGCGATCTCGTTAGTGACTTAACTGTGTGTGACATGTAGCAGCGATGTGGCCCCTGCTGAGATGTCGCTGATCGTTTGTAAACGTTCTGAGCCGTTTTTTGGTCGTTGGTGTCCCGCTGGTGAGCCTGAATCGCTGAGTGTGACACCCTTTATGAACGACTTCACCAGCATCACAGGTGGGACTAGGTTTTCCCAACGACCGCAGAGGTCGTTATAGAGATCGCTGATGAGATGTGTTTGGAATCACAGATCGCTGATGAGTTGTGTTTGGAATCACACAGCTAAGTCGCTAACGAGATCGCTACTGCGTCATAAAATGGTGACGCAGTAGTGATCTCGTTAGCAATCTCGCTTGCGATCTCGTTTAGTGTGGCATACCCTTTAGAATGAGTTAATGCAGCAGGTCAATATTTGCAGTGTTGACCCTTCTTCTTCAGGACCTCTGCAATTCTCCCTGGCATGCTCTCAATCAACTTCTGGACCAAATCCTGACTGATAGCAGTCCATTCTTGCACAATCAATGCTTTCATTTTGTCAGAATTTTTAGGTTTTTGTTTGTCCACCCGTCTCTTGATGATTGACCACAAGTTTTCAATGGGATTAAGATCTAGGGAGTTTCCAGGCCATGGACCCAAAATCTCAATGTTTTGTTCCCTGAGCCATTTAGTTATCACCTTTGCTTTATGGCAAGGTGCTCCATCATGCTGGAAAAGGCATTGTTGATCGCCAAACTGCTCTTGGAGGGTTGGGAGAAGTTGCTCTTGGAGGACATTCTGGTACCATTCTTTATTCATGGCTGTGTTTTTAGGCAAGACTGTGAGAGAGCCAATTCCCTTGGCTGAGAAGCAACCCCACACATGAATGGTTTCAGGATGCTTAACAGTTGGCATGAGACAAGACTGGTGGTAGCGCTCACCTTGTCTTCTCAGAATGAGGCGTTTTCCTGATGTTCCAAACAATCTAAAAGGGGATTCATCAGAGAAAATAACTTTACCCCAGTCCTCAGCAGTCCACTGCCTGTACCTTTTGCAGAATATCAGTCTGTCCATGATGTTTTTTCTGGAGAAGTGGCTTCTTTGCTGCCCTCCTTGAGACCAGGCCTTGCTCCAAGAGTCTCCGCCTCACAGTGCGTGCAGATGCACTCACACCTGCCTGCTGCCATTCCTGAGCAAGCTCTGCACTGCTGGTAGCCCGATCCCACAGCTGAAACACTTTTAAGAGACGGTCCTGGCGCTTGCTGGTCTTTCTTGGGCGCCCTGGAGCCTTTTTGGCAACAATGAAACCTCTCTCCTTGAAGTTCTTGATGATGCGATAGATTGTTGACTGAGGTGCAATCTTTCTAGCTGCGATACACTTCCCTGTTAGGCCATTTTTGTGCATTGCAATGATGACTGCACATGTTTCTTTAGAGATAACCATGGTTAACAGAAGAGAAACAATGATGCCAAGCACCAGCCTCCTTTTAAAGTGTCCAGTGGTGTCATTCTTACTTAATCATGACAGATTGATCTCCAGCCATGTCCTCATCAACACCCACACCTGTGTTAATGGAGCAATCACTGAAAAGAGGTTAGCTGGTCCTTTTAAGGCAGGGCTGCAATGATGTTGAAATGTGTTTTGGGGGATAAAGTTCATTTTCTAGCCAAATATTGACTTTGCAAGTAATTGCTGTTAAGCTGATCACTCTATAACATTCTGGAGTATATGCAAATTGCCATTAGAAAAAGTGAAGCAGTAGACTTTGTAAAAATTAATATTTGTGTCATTCTCAAAACTTTTGGCCATGACTGTATATCTGCTTGGTGATCCTTTAATATATGCATGTGCCTCCTTTTTTGTGTTTTTTGTTACTTATAGTTATCCCACATGCAGTAGTGATCCCGTTTATTCTTATTATATTATGCTGAGGTGGTGCCCACTTAAATCTCCTTTCTTGGTAGGGGCTCCATGCACGCTTCCATCAGCACAACGCAATGCAATCGGGTTGTCCTGATGGTCTTCATGGAGACCCCTGGCCGCAAGATGGCCGCAGGATCCTTCATGGAAAGTGGTGTGTCAGTGCATGCTCAGAGAAGGATCTGAGACGCCTTTTCCCTGCCTGTCAGATCCTGGTCTAATGACCTGCTGAGCAGATGTTATACAGTAATGTCCCATACTGGGAAAAGGTAAAAATATATATTTTTTTGTATTTCCACAAAAATTTAAAACAACCAATAAATTTTGTTCAACTTCACAATTGTGTCCCACTTGTTGTTGATTCTTCACCAAAAATTTACATTTGGTATCTTTATGTTTGAAGCATGATATGTGGGAAAAGGTTGAAAAGTTCCAGGGGGCCGAATACTTTTGCAAGGCACTGTATATATATAACTTCTGTCAGGGAGTGTGTGTGTGTGTGTATATATATACAGTACAGACCAAAAGTTTGGACACACCTTCTCATTCAAAGATTTTTCTGTATTTTCATGACTATGAAAATTGTAGAATCACACTGAAGGCATCAAAACTATGATTTAACACATGTGGAATTATACATTACACTTTACAAAAAAGTGTGAAACAACTGAAAATATATCTTATATTCTAGGTTCTTCAAAGTAGCCACCTTTTGCTTTGATTACTGCTTTGCACGCAGAAAAGGTGAATGGATGGACTCTACATGCCTGGTTCCCACCGTGAAGCATGGAGGAGGTGCTGTGATGGTGTGGGGGTGCTTTGCTGGTGACACTGTTGGGGATTTATTCAAAATTGAAGCGGTGAGCGGTCCAGCTCACCCCAAACCATCTCGATTGGGTTCAGGTCTGGTGACTGTGGAGGCCAGGTCATCTGGCATAGCACCCCAACACCCTCCTTCTTGGTCAAAAAAGCCCTTACACAGTCTGAAGGTGTGTTTGGGGTCATTGTCCTGTTGAAAAATAAATGATGGTCCAACTAAATGCAAACCAGATGGAATAGCATGCTGCTGCAAGATGCTGTGGTAGCCATGCTGGTTCACTATGCCTTCAATTTTGAATATATCCCCAACAGTGTCACCACCAAAGCCCCGCCACACCATCACACCACCTCCTCCATGCTTCACGGTGGGAACCAGGCATGTAGAATCCACCCGTTCACCTTTTCTTCGTGCAAAGCAGTAATCAAAGCAAAAGGTGGCTACTTTGAAGAACCTAGAATATAGGACATATTTTCAGTTGTTTCACACTTTTTTGTAAAGTGTAATGTATAATTCCACATGTGTTTATTCATAGTTTTGATGCCTTCAGTGTGATTCTACAATTTTCATAGCCATGAAAATACAGAAAAATCTTTGAATGAGAAGGTGTGTCCAAACTTTTGGTCTGTACTGTGTATATATATATATATATATATATATATATATATATATATATAAAACATTTTTTTAAAAACCCCTAAATAAATAAATATTTTCCCAATAAAGTCATTTATGTAAATAAAAAACAAACAAGTACACATATTTGGTATCCCTGCGACCATAACAACCCGCTCTATAAAACTGTCCCATTAGTTAACCCCTTCAGTGAACACCATAAAAAAAATAAAAAAGAGGCAAAAAACAATGCTTTACCATCATACCGCCGAACAAAAAGTGTAATAAAACGCGAACAAAAAGACGAATGTAACTAAAAATGGTACCGCTAAAACATCATCTTGTCCCACAAAAAACAAGCTGTCATACAGCTCCACCAGCAGAAAAATGTGCTGTGACAGTGACACAGCCGCGACACATGCAGCTGCGGCGGCGATCCAGGAAGCCGGGTTCCCGCTGTAGTTTATTAAGCGGGGAACCAAAGATATTCGCTCAACTAGTTTTGAGTACCTTGAGGGGTGCAATTTTTAGAATGGTGTCACTTTTGGGTATTTTCTGTCATATAGGCCAGGGGCTGGCAAATTTTAGCCTGGGGGGCAAGCTCAATACAGTGGCCCACTGTGACGCAGGACGCGGCCCATCTTAAGGCTTAGGTCTCCTGTAGTAGTACTTGAGTATAGCACGTGTGCCGTATATAGAGGGTGCAGTATATACAGGGTGCAGTGTACACTGTGTATACTACACCCTGTATATACTGCTGCAGTATACACAAGTACTACCGTATATACAAGGTGCAGTATGAGTCTGAAGTTGGTTTCTTATTCGTCAGCTTATTTGGCAAATTTTTCTTTTCTGTTTTTTATAGGTTTAATAAGCATCATATTAATAACATACAATGCAACGAGGTGCCCTGATGTGAATACACTTAAAAACAGCTACAAAAATTTTAAAACTGGCACAAAAATGGGCATCAAAGTGGGCACCGAAGGGCGTTAATGAAAGGGTTTAAATGACTTTGGGCCACTGATATCACACTGCAGACATATAGAACAGGGAGCCCCACATCAAAACCCGGTCTCTCCAGCCTGGCCCAAATGGATTGTGGGCATCAGAACTGGCATCAAATTAGGCATACAGACAATTTTCACAGATTTGAATAAGTAACTGGTGTTTTTAAGGGGTTAAATGACTTTGTTCCACTGATTTCACACTAAGAATACATAGATAGTTATTCCACGCATCAAACCCAGGTCCCTCCAGCCTGGCCCAAATGGGTTTTGGGCATCAGAACTGGCATCAAATTAGGCATACAGACAATTTTCACAGATTTGAATAAGTAACTGGTGTTTTTAAGGGGTTAAATGACTTTGGGCCACTGATCTCACACTAAGAATACACAGATAGTGATGCCCAGAACCCATTTGGGCCAGGCTGGAGGGACCTGGGTTGGATGCGTGGAATAACTATCTATGTATTCTTAGTGTGAAATCAGTGGAACAAAGTCATTTAACTCCTTAAAACACAGTTACTTATTCAAATGGCCAAAATAACTGTGTGCCCACTTTGATGCCAGTTCTGATGCCCAGAACCCATTTGGGGAGACCTGGTTTTGATGTGGGGCTCCCTGTTCTATATGTCTGCAGTGTGATATCAGTGGCCCAAAGTCATTTAACCCTTTCATTAACGCCCTTCGGTGCCCACTTTGATGCCCATTTTTGTGCCAGTTTTAACATTTTTGTAGTTTTTAAGTGTAGTCACATCAGGACACCTCGTTGCATTGTATGTTATTACTGTGATGCTTATTTTTTGTTAAACCTATAAAAACAGAAAAGAAAAAATTGCTGAATAAGAAACCAACTTCAGCCTCGTGGGTGCAGTATATAAAGGGTGCAGTATACACAGGTACTATATACAGGGTGCTGTATGTACAGAGGGTGCAGTATGCACTGTGTATACTGGATCATGTATATACTGTACCCTGTATATAGTACCTGTGTATACTGCGCCCTGTATATAGTACCTGCTATGTATAATACACAGGTACTATTTACACAGTGCAGTATGTAAAGGGGGTGCACTGTACACAATTCTCATGATATATTGATCTATTGTCAATAGATCAATATATCATGAGAGAATATGATGAATAGATCATGTCACATGAGCGCTGCTGCAGAATCAGACTGCTGTTGTTAGTGGCCATAAGTGCAGGATATGGACATGGACACTTAGGCTAAGTTCACACTTTGCGGAATTGCCGCGGCAATCCCGCACTTCTCTGCCGCGGGAAATACGCATTTTTTTTTGTATGCGTATTCCCGCCAGAAACTAGCGTTTTGCAAGCGTAATTAGCTTGCAGAATGCTAGCGTTTTCCTAGCGATCTGTAGCATCGCTTGGAAAACTGATTGACAGGTTGGTCACACGAGTCACACATGGTGTTTGACACGTGTGACCAACTTTTTACTATTGATGCCGCCTATGCCGCATCAATAGTAAAAAGATCTAATGTAAAAATAATAAAAAAAATAATAAATAATGATATTCTCACCTTTCGGCGGCCCCGCAGCTTTCCTGCCTCTCAGCGACGCTACCGTTCCCAGTAATGCATTGCGACAGACCCCAGATGACGTAGCATCACGTGAGACCGCTACGTCATCTGGGTAATTCTCGCAATGCATTACTGGGAACGGGAGCGTCGCTGAGAGGCGGGAAAGCTGCGGGGGCCGCCGAAAGGTGAGAATATCATTATTTTTTATTTTAATTATTGTTTTACCAGGGATATGGTACCCAGGGCCTGGAGGAGAGTCTCCTGTCCTCCAGACCCTGGGTACCATCCGCACATGAACCGCTTACATTCCGCATAGCCACATGCGGAAAGTAAGCGGTTCAATGCATTCCTATGGCGGCGATTCGCCGAGATTACGCGAAATTAATGAACATGTTGCTTTTTTTTTCTGCAAAGTGTTTTTTTTTCGCGGAAAAAAACGCTGCATGTGCACAAAAATTGCGGAATCCATTTAAATGAATAGGATGCTTAATGCTTGCGTTTTTTTCTCGTTTTTGCCGCGAGAAAAAACGCGAAAAAATTCCTGACGTGTGCACTTAGCCTTACCGCAGGCACTGGGCAGCAGGGAGTGGTACTCAGTCAGACTGGCCTTCTCTCACACTCTAATGGTGGCCGCTAGCCTCTCAGACATAATGGCGCGCCGCTGCTTGACTGTCTTCATAGCGCTCCACTCCGGAGGATTCAGTCAGAGGCGTGCTTACGTAGCACGCTGTACATGACACGCCTCTGAACCCCGGCTCATCCAATCCCAGCGCGCTGCCGGGTGCCATAGCAACGCAACGCTGCCTGCCTCGAGTCCCAAGTCCCTGTCAGCCGCTGACTCATCCTGCAGAGTCCTGCTGTCAGGTGTGTGTGGCCGCGCACCGCAGCAGGTGGCCGCCCTCCCGAACTACCGCGGGCCGCGGCCAGGTCTTCATTTCACTTTCACAGTACATGCTGCGTGGCAGGCAGGCAGCCCTGAAATGTTTCTAATTAACAAGCCTGGGGGGCAAATGCCTCTCTGCCACCCGGCCCAGCCCGCCACTGTACATGCCCCTCAAGTCACTTCAAATATGAGGTGGTCCCTAAAAAATTGTTTTGCAAATTTTGTTGTAAAAATGAGAAATCGCTGGTCAAAATTTAACCCTTAACTTCCTAACTAGTGATGAGCGAGCACTAAAATGCACAGGTGCTCATTGCTCGGGTGGAGCAAATTGGAATACTCGGGTACTCGACCCAAGCAACAAGCTCAATGTAAGTCTATGAGAAAACCGAGCATTTTTGCCGCAATCACGCCCTGGGGTCCTTTTAGGGTCTAAAAACGTCTGAAATCGATGGCAACAGTGCTCAAATGACACGGGAACATCATGGGCAATACCCCTGGAAGCATTTCTGACTTCTAGGTCACTGCTGTGACCAATGTTGTCAGAGTGTGACGCCACTTTTACAGGCACACACTAAAACATACAAAAACTAAACCAAAATGGATTTTCCAGGGAAATATATTAAGGAACATCCTTTCCAGGGTAATAATTTGCATGTAAGGCAAAAGAAATGACCCCCAAAAAGTACCTCCACCACTTGGGCTATGTTCACACGTAGCGTTTTTGATGCGTTTTTCAACTGTAGCATTGCTTTCAGCCAATACAGATGCATTCACTGGGAAATGTCATTTTAACATTTAACAACCTTAGCTGGCCATGTGGTGTGTGACACATCAGACCCATCCTGTTTCATTTATGAAGGAAGAACTCAGTCACAAAGCCTATTTTTATAGGGGCTTCAGGCGGCATTAATCTTCTTCAAGGGCCATCAGCTGGCTATGCTTTGTTGTTCCCATTATTAAACAGTGGGTCTCCTATACTGTTATTGCCTATGCAGTGAGTGGCTGGGCTGCCAAAAATTAGGACGCACCCCAATACCCCTTTGACGAGATGTACAGGAGGGCCTCATGAAAAAGTTTTCAAATTATAAGAAAATAGGTCTCCCATAGTGTTAGCCCATGCATTGAATGCAAGGCCTGCCCTGTACCAAAGTAACACGCACAACAATAACACTTGGAACAGACTACTGGATGGCCACATGAAATCAAAGTTCCCATTTTTTCCATTTGGTACTGCCATACTGTTAGCCTAGGCATTGAATGCAAGGCCTGCCCTGCACAAAAGTAACACGCACCCCAGTAAGCCATTGAACCCACATAACTGGATGGCCACATGAAAACCAAGTTCACATTAGTGATTTGGTACTCCCATACTGTTTGCCTATGCATTGAATGCAAGGACTGCCCTGCACCAAAGTAGCACACACCACAATAACACTTGGAACAGACGTCCTTGGATGGCCACATGAAACCAAAGTTCCCATTTTTTCCATTTGGTTTGCCTATGCATTGAATGCAAGGCCTGCCATGCACCCCAGTAAGCCTTTGAACCCACATACTGGATGGCCACTTGAAAGCATTGTTCCTATAAATTTGGTACGCCCATATTGTTTGGCTACACAGTGAATTGTTGAGCCTGAAGAACCTGCATTGGAGAATGTCAGTGTTGAGGCTGAAGACCCGGCAGTGGACAATTGCAGTGTTGAGGCTAAAGACCCAGCAATGGACAATTGGCAGTGGACAATTGCAGTGTTGAGGCTACAAAACCCAGTGGTGGACAATTGCAGTGTTGATGCTAAAGACCCTGCAGTGGACAATTGCAGTGTTGAGGCTAAAGACCAAGCAGTGGACAATTGGCAGTGGACAATTGCAATATTGACGCCAAAGACCCTGCAGTGGAGATATTGCAGTGTTTGAGTGGATGAACACACAGCAGTGGAGCATTGCAATGTTGAGCACGAAGAACCTGCATTGTAGCATTGCAGTGTTGAGGAAGAACACATAGCAGTGGAGCATTTCAGTGTTGAGCCTGAAGAACCAGGAGGGAGAATTGCAATGTTGAGGCTGAAGAACCTGCATTGGTGAACTGCAGTGGTGAGGCTGAAGACCCAGCATTGTAGTATTGCAGTGTTGAAGATGAACAACCAACAAAGTTCACATTATTAGGAAGTGGGTCTTCAAGACTGCTTTCCTATGCAGTGAATGCAAGGCCTGCCTCAAATTTGGACGCACCCAAATACCACTTGGAAGAGACGTGGAGGAAGTCCTCCTAAAAATCTGTTTCCATTACAAAGGAGTGGGACTCCTATGCTTGTAATGGCCATACACTAAGTGTATGGGCTGACAAACAATTCCCACTGTGTAAATATTTTTGTTAACACTCTTGCAAAACAATATAGTGGCTGTTGCAGCACGGAACACGTTCACCCTGGTGATCTAGTGGTGGTGTCTGAAGAGACGTGGAGGTTGGCCTCCAAAAAAGGTCTTCCCACTTTAAAGGAGCAGGTCTCCTATACTTGGAATGACAAACATTTCCCCCGGGGTGTACACATCAACCTACTATGTAAATATTTTTTGTTAGGGACATCGTACAATGCTGTTGCAGCACGGAAATTCACCTGTAGTGGTGGTCTGAAGAATGAGATGCCTCTGAAAGTCTCCTGTTAAGGAGCGTCTCTAACTGAGCCATACACTAAAGGTATCACACTAAACATACGCTAGGATCGCTAAAAATCATATTAGCGATCTGTTAGCGATGTGTTCGTGCGGCATTCAGACGACTCCTGTGATCCGCGTCGCTGAATGTCCGACCTATTCTCGTCGCGCTCCCTGTAAGTACAACGCTGTTGCACTTCTTAGCGTACGTTTGTACGCTAAGTCGTAAAGATCGAAGGCGATAGCGTCGTACTTTCCTAATTGCCGCATTACGATATGAAAAACCGTAGCATGCATATATGCTCTTATGTGACGCACGTGTTTAGTTGCAGTACTAGTATGGGCTGACAAGCATTTCCCCTGGGGGGTACACATCAACCTACTGTGTAAATATTTGTGATGAAAAGGGCATCAAAAATACCCTTTTACCCAATAAGTTGGCTTTTGCATCACGGACCACGGTCACCATGTTGTTCTAGTGGTGGTGGATGATGAGAAGGAGGAGGATAACACACCAAATAGCCAAAGTCAGGAAGCGTATACCCATGTGTGGTTGTGAGAGGTGCATGGTAATACACCTCCCAAAAAAATACACTGTATTGGAGTTTATACAGAAGTCTGCCCCAATCCAGCCTTTGTTCATTTTTATAAGAGTCAGCCTGTCAGCATTTTAAGTTGACAGGCGGATGTGCTTATCAGTTATAATTCCACCAGCGGCACTAAAAACCCGCTCTTACAAAACACTGGCGGCAGGGCAGGCCAGGACCTCCAAGGTGTAGAGAGCCAGTTCATGCCACGTGTCCAGCTTGGATACCCAATAATTAAGAAGCACAGAGGAATCACGGAGGACGTTGGTACGGTCAGCAAGGTACTCCTTCAGCATCTTACCAAACTTTCCACTCCTTGTGACAGGCGACTCTGGGCCAGGGTGATGGGAGGGTCTGAGAAGTGTCCCAGAACTTTGTCAGTGTTACCCTGCCTCTGCTGGATTGGAGTTGTGTCTCTCTTGCCTCTATTCCTTGGTTGTCCAACGAACTGTGACCTCTGCCGCTAGGTTTTCAGATGGGAATTTTTTTAATAATTACGCAACAATGGCCCTCTGGTAACATTTTAGTACACCTATCTGACTCTGGAAGAAGTGGGATGGTGACGCTAATTATGGCCTCATCGCCGCTCACCATCTTGGTGGACTCCTCAAAGTTTTGTAGGATGGTACATATGTCTGTCATCCATGTCCACGCCTGCGGTCTTATGTGTGGAGTCTGAACTGCATACCGACGGCCTTGTTGATGCCGGTAGTCAACAACTGCACTCTTCTGCTCACAAATTTCCAACATATGCAGTGTAGAGTTCCAACGTGTGGGGACATCACACACCAATCGGTGAGCTGGAAGCTGCAAACGCTGCTGAAGCACGGCAAGGGCGGCTGAAGCTGTAGCTGACTTTCTAAAATGGGCACACAGGCGGCGTACTTTCACAAGCAGATTCAGCAGCTCTGGGTAGCTTTTAAGAAATTGTTGAACAACGAGGTTAAGCACATGAGCCAGGCATGGTACGTGTGTGAGCTCGTCTCGCCTCAGAGCCGCCACCAGGTTCCGGCCATTGTCACACACGGCCATGCCTGGCTGTAGGTTCAGCGGTGTCAGCCACAGATCTGCCTGCTCTTTCAGAGCTGTCCACAACTCTTCAGCATTGTGTGGTTTGTCACCTAAGCATATCAGCTTCAGCGCATCCTGTTGCCGCTTGGCTGAGGCAGTGCTTCCAGCTTGTGACTGATGTGGTCATTTCAGAGATGCAGGCTGAAGAGGAGGAGGATGACATGCAGGAGCTGTAGCTTTTGGGGGCAAGCCTGATTGACCTAGGGTCCGCAATACTTGGTGTTGGTAGGACGTGTTCCATCCCAAAGTCCGACTGGGTCCTGGCGTCCACTATGTTAACCCAGTGTGTCGTCAGCGAGATGTACCATCTCTGCCCAGAAGCACTTGTCCACGGTTAAGTGTACTTTCACAGTAACTGCATTGTTGAGGGCACGTGTATTGTGGGACACGTGCTTGTGTAATGCCGGGACGGCACACTGGGAGAAATAGTGGCGGCTGGGGACAGAGTACTTTGGGATGGCCTTCGCCATCAGGTTGCGGAAAGCTTCCGTCTCCATGAGCCAAAAAGGCAACATTTCGAGTGCAAGCAGACGAGAAATGTGTGAATTTAGTACTGTGGCCTGTGGGGCTATGCTTGGGTATTTCCACTTGCGTTCCAATGACTGGGGTATGGACAACTGAAGGCTGCGCTGTGACAAGGACATGGACGTGCTAGCTGATGGTGGTAGTTGAGTGTGCGCAACAACAGGTGCAGGGCAGGAGGCATCTTCGCAGGCACTATGGACAGGGGATTGACTTCCACGCACAACAGCGGATGAAGCAGTGGTGTTACCCGCAGTGTTCCTGGACCCTGGGGTTCGGTCCACAAAGTCGGGTGCTTTGCTGCCATGTGCCTGATCATGCTGGTGGTGGTCAGGCTGGTAGTTTTGCTACAAATGCTAATGCGGGCATGGCAGGTGGTGCAAATGGCCCATTTGGGGTTATCGGCAGAGTCTTTAAAAAACAACCAGACTCTGGAAGACCTAACAGTTGTACTGCCAACTTCCGTCGTGTTGGTGTTACGAGGAACAGTTGCCCGCCTTCTGTCTGCGGCCACCACAGTGCTTCTTCCTGCCTGTTGTGGTGCTACGCCTCCCTCCCCGTGTGCTGTTGTCCTCGCTCTGCATGTCCTCCTGCCAGGTTGGGTCAGTTACTATATCATCCACCACCTCCTCTTCCACTTCTGCACCCTGGTCCTCCTCCTGACTTTTTGGCAATTGTGTCATCATTGTCCACATCTTGTGACACATTCCCACTGTCGCCTTCGTGTGAACGTGGCTGCTCCAATATTTGGGCATCGCTACATGCAATCTCAGTTTGCCCCGCTTCAAGTGGACCGGGCGAGAGGCCCGAATATATAAATAGAAAAGTGAACAGCTCTTTATTTTCTCCATCTTGTCAGAGAAAATCAGATGAGAGATTCTACTGCTGTCTGCACCTGCCCTTAGTCTGACTTGTAAAACACATCAGCCTCGAGCATGGTGCGATTTTTGTTTGTACACTCGCACTGGTTTAATATTCGGCAGTCTGAACAAGGCCTAAGGGTGGCATTAACACAACTACATTTTACTTTAAAAAACAAACAAACAGCTTTTTGTTAAACTGAATAATGAACAAACTGCTAGAGTACACTTCACAAATACTTGCTACTTTGTGTTGGTATATCACACAAAATCCAAATACAAAGACATTAAGTTTGTGGTATGATGTAAAAAAATTCTGTGGAAAGATTCACAGGGTAAGAATACCGTATTTTTCGGATTATAAGACGCACTTTACCTCCTCAAATTTAGGGGAAAAATGGGGGCGCTTCTTATAATGCGTACATACCTTACGGTACCGCTGTTGCAGGCCGCAGGCTGGGATGAGGGTGTGTCCAGTGCTGCTGCAGGTGCCCAAAATCTCATCTCCCAAGATCATCTGTGCATGCGCCGCCCCTGGTGGCCATTTTCCCAGAGTTCACCGCACAGGAGGAAACCATGGAACTGCGGGGGGGCCTCTGGCATGTCACAAAATGTCGGCAGAGCCCACCCGCAGCACCGTAGCCCGCGTACTTGACCCTCGACCTTTCCACTCTTAAAAGGGACTATCAGCAGAGAATGACTGTTCAAACCAAATACAGACTCTCAATGTAGCCTTGGAGTAGCCAAACATTTAATGAAGCACTTCCATCACAGTATTTACCCTCTTAATATATTGCAATCATATTATATAGCACTGTGTACTTACAATTTCCCATTTTGCCTTTCTATCCAGTTAATTGTACTCTTTTCTCTCTATGTAGAAACAGGAAGTCTCTTGCTCCTGCATTTATCATTCCCCTCTTCAACTCCTGACCCAGTTGCTCCCTCCTCCCCCCTGCCAGACTTTTGCAGTG
This sequence comes from Oophaga sylvatica, assembly GCA_033576555.1. Classification (NCBI taxonomy): domain Eukaryota; kingdom Metazoa; phylum Chordata; class Amphibia; order Anura; family Dendrobatidae; genus Oophaga; species Oophaga sylvatica. Next base: position 776,833,153 of record JARQOD010000001.1, on the reverse strand, counting down.
ACTCATGACTGGTGCAGAGAAAATTGATATCCTGTTTCTATATAGAGTTTAGAAGGATTCAGTTAATCAGTTTTTATTCACTTGATGTCATCGACCTAGTTAAAAAATTTTGGGTTCCATTTTCTCCTGTTACCATTGTGAAAATATCAAGTTTGGGGCTAAAAAATAAAACAAAACATTTTTCGTGGGAAAAATGTGATTTTTTTTTATTTTCACGGCTCAACGTTATAAACTTCTGTGAAGCACCTGGGGTTTCAAAGTGCTCAATACACATCTAGATAAGTTCCTTGAGCGGTCTAGTTTCCAAAATGTTGTCATTGTGTGGGGTTTCCACTGTTTAGGCACATCAGGGGCTCTCCAAATGGAACATGGCATCCACTAATTATTCCAGAAAATTTTGCATTCAAAAAGTCAAATGGTGTGCGTTCCCTTCCAAGCCCTGCCGTGCACCCAAATAGTAGTTTTCCTCCACATATGGGTATCCAAAAACATACTGATAGGGAATCTAGATTGTGAGCCCCATTGGGGACAGCAACAATAATGTGTGCAAACTGTAAAGCGCTGCAGAATATGTTAGAGCTATATAAAAATAAAAAGAGAAAAAGATTATCGTGAACGGAGAGAAATTGCACATCAAATTGTTTGGTCCATTTTCTCCTTTGAAGCTATGTGCACACGTTAGGAATTTTTTGCAGAATTTTCCTGAAGAAAACAAGATTCCTTCGCAGGAAATCGCATTTTTTTTTTTTTTTTTGCGTTTTTATGGCATTTTTTGTGCGGAATTTTCTCGTTTTTTTCCGGAGCATCCAAATACAATAATATAGCATGAAATCCGCAGATTTACCGTAAAATTAATGAACATGCTGCGTTTTTTACTGCAATGCGTTTTTTTTTTGCGGAAAAAAATGCAGCATGTGCACAAAAATTGCAGAATGCATTCTAATAATGGGATGCTTAATGTATGCATTTTTTAAGCGGAAAACCACCGCAAAAACGCTAAAAAAGGGAAAAATCTTGAACATGTGCACACAGCCCTTTCCACTTGTGAAATTTAAAAAAAAAATAAAAATTGGGTCTAAAAGGAAAAATAATTTAAGTTTATTTTTTCCTTCAACATTCCATTAATTCCTGTTAAGCACCTGAAGGGTTAATACATTTGTTGAATGTGGTTTTGAGCACCTTGAGGGGTACAGTTTAGAATGGTGAAGTCACACCCACAACATATGCAAGGACAGCATGTACATGACTAAGGGCGATACATAATTTGCATGCCTTTCTTTACTATTCCAGAAAGTGCAGCGAGTGGTGACGTTAGTGAGGTGACCAGAGTTCAACAGCTATGAACTCCAATCACCTTACCGACGTCAGCACTGAAGCTGCGTTCTTCACGTGCAGCTCAGTGTCTCCTGAATGCTGGGCTGACTGGTCGCATTTTATGTGACCGCTCCGCAAAACATCCAGAAGTAGCGGAGTTAGGCTTGTCTGGGGACAAATGGATTATAGGCGGACAGGTGAGAATTTTTTTTTTCTCTGAACATTAGTAAGTGGGTGAAAGATGGTCAGGGGTTTTAATTTCAAATAAAGGACTTTACTCTGTCCTTATTACACTTGACTATGGGGTTAGTAATGGGGTTGTCTTATAGATGCCTCTCCATTACTAACCCCTGGGCTTGATCAAAGCTGATAACCCCAATACTATTAAACTTGCCACCGCATCAGGGCAAGTGGGAAGAGCGGAAACTAAGCGCCAGAATTAGTGCATTTAATGGATGCGAAATATCTGGGGAAGCTGAGGGATGATTTTCTAAGTCTGGTAAAGGGCCAATATTTATGGCCCCGTCCCAGGCTATTAGTATCAGCCCGCAGCTGTCTGCGTATCCTTTGCTGATTAAAAATAAGGGGGCCCCCCATGTAATTTTTTTTTTTTTGGGGGGGGGGGGGGGAGGTGAAGGTCAACCATTGTTATTAAACTTACAGTTGGGCGAACCTCGATGTTCAGGTCCGGCCGATTAGTTAAAAAAAAAAAAGTTGGGCTACCAGAACCTCATTCACTTGAAAGACAGCGCGGCAAACACCAACAGTTGTGAGCATACTATAAACATCAGCCCTCAGCTGTCTGCTTTCCCTCAGTTGACTAAGAATAATATGGGGTACCCCATGCCAGTTTTTTTCCTTTATTCTATCTATACATCTCTTCAATTGTATTCTGACGGTTCACGCTGTGAATTTACGGTGCTCGGCTGATGAAATGTTGCGTTTCCGGAGATGGGTGCATGTAACCCCCCCCCTCAAGGCACACGCATGGTCTATGTGCGGTTCGATTTTTTTTTTCCTACCACCCATTGACTTTCATTGGCGAGTCTCTGCTGTTTCACCGGGCCACACCAGCATGTTGCCAAGTTTCCCTCACCCCAATTACAAATAAAAAAAAATTGCAAATGAGCACTGCCTCATTGACTAACATTGTAGAGATGCAATGCGAGGTCTTCCCACATTGCACTCGCCGAGTTTAAATGCAGATGTGAGCGCACTCTTACATTGAGAAAGTGACTTCTGGTCCACACAGAAACTGTTCTGAACAGGCAGGTCACAATTGCTATCACATGATGCATGAATTGATTGCAGCAGTGTTGGAAACAGAAGACCATTATGATATAGGAAAGATGTATATCTTCGTACCGTGTTAGCCAGTAGATAGAAAAATATTTAGACTTGAGAGTCCTCAGTGGTTGATACCTTTTAATGGCTAACTGAAAAGATGGTAACAAATTGCAAGCTTTCGAGACTACTTAGGTCTCTTCATCAGGCGAAGACATTTGTTACCATCTTTTCAGTTAGCCATTAAAAGGTATCAACCACTGAGGACTCTCAAGTCTAAATATTTTTCTTAGAAGACCATTAAGTACTTTAATGCACATGATGAAAATACCTTACAGATTGGTGAAAAGCGTAGCATAGAGCGAAGGAGAGCGTGATTATAAACATCTCCTGCCATCATCTCACTGTAGCAGAAGGGAAATACAGCTGAGCTGACAGCTCTGTCAGACAAGAGCTGCAGAGGCATTTGTAATCACTCTGTTCTTCACTCTTCCTCCTCTCCCCCCCCACTGACTGCCATGAGATGAAAGCTGGGATGTTTGTAAGTTACCCTCAGCTCTGCTCTATATACACCTCAGCATGTGCAGAGATCTGGGCTGTATCATTACACATCTCACAGGAAATCCATGTTCTTCTCACCTCATGGGTGCTTGTTCATTCCCCCCCCCTTTCCCATGATACCTCCTCACTGGTCAACATCATGCAGCGGAAAAAGTACATGCCACCAGAAATGGAAAACTGTAGTAATGCCCCCTTAGGCTCATAAATTCTAACCTAATCTCTACAAACTAGGTTTTTAATTTCATCTGGATTGTGAAGATATTAAAGTTTTACTCAAACTAGCATATTATATGGAGTTGTCTATGCAGAGCTAACATGCAAAACCTGGTGAAATGTCCTCTTTAAAGTCAGTCACGACTTCACAAATCTGAGACCTGAGCGTTATTTTAGGTCACCACACAGATGATGGCAAGTTTTTTTTTTCTTTAATTATGCTCTATTTTTACTGCAGTATGATAGTGAAGAGAGAATATAAATTAAGGAATTTTACACATGTTCTAAAGTTATTTTATATTTTAAATGCCTTAGTAGGCATATAAAACAATAAATAGACCTGGAACCCAGTTAACCAAAGTAAAATACACAGCACCAAAAAGATTATGAAAGAACAAATAACATGTATGCAAACATTTATTCCTATAATACTTATGAGTGTACAGAGGATATATAACAGTCGCTTTCCTTTGGATTGTTTACCACAATACTGAACAGAATATTTAGCTTCATTGTCTGACCCCCATCCTTTGTAGTATACAAGAAATTAGTGAATCCCACAACAGTAAAATGTCAGAGGCCAACCACAAAAAGAAAATCTAACAAAACATAAAATGAGTCACTTGTATAAAACCTTAACACTGTAAATGATAAAAAAAAGAACATTTAAAAAAAAGGCACACAACATTAGACGCACAATATTAAAATAGTATGAAATAAGCAGTAGGCACTCGTATGTTTAATATAAAAACACAATGGCATTCTAGAATGAAGAGCTTTGGCTCCAAATATGAGATATAGCTCAGAATACTGTAAAGAAGCATACCACATTTAGTCAAAATAATAAGTTAGTTTTGCCCTTCATTGAACAAATGTTCCCCAATGATATCAAACATGGGCACTTAATAAATGAGAATTCTTAATGACCCCTTTTAAGCATTTAGAAACGACCATGTCTATAATATGCCCCCAAAAAGTCATGAGTGACCTTAGTTTGTCTGCTAAAATGAAGTTTCATCCTATAGCAGATTAACAATGATACAGTACTGAATTTGTATTAACCCTTTGTGATTAAACCACTGCAGGGATTTTTGTTTCTATTTCCTCTTTAGTTAGCATTCACATGTGTATGTGGAATGAGTGCAGTGACACTCACCAGTGGCTGTTTGCTGCCGTTTTCAGCGGCTCTCCAGTCCACTGCGGTGTCCCGTGACTGCACTTGTGACCTGCTAAATCCCTGTGTTTGCGGTGTGTTACAGATCAGTTTCTCAATGCAAGTCTAAGAAACAGAATGAGGCTAGAGAACCTCCGAGTCTCAGACTTGCATAGACAAAATTGATACGGTGACGTCAGGTCCACACAGATGACACGGACGCAGCAGTCACAAATTTGAGCTGCCTGGAACGCATATTACTGCACTCAGTACATGCACATGATTTTTAAGAAACAAAACAAAAAATAACTGAAGTGGTCCTTTGAAAGCAAGACACTGCGCCATGAAAATTTTTAATGTCTCCTAATCACCATATGAAGTCTTGATTATACCATAAGACTTGCATGCACTGGATTATTACAATATTTTTATGCACCATTATCCTAATGAAATGCAGCAAGGAAAACCTCTTCATTTTTAGGTTATTTTCCTCTTAAAATCAAAAAAAGACAAGTATCTTCCATTTAAAGAGAACCTGTCAGAATGATGTAATAGCCAAACTTTGGTACTACAAAAATTGCAGTAATCTATTGTGCCAGTGCTGGGTGTGTTTGTAGGGAAGCGGGTGTCAATCGACAATCCTCCAAAGCACATACAGGCGTATTTTCATATGGCTTCAAAGCTTTTTTTCTCAGTTTGCCACATCGAACATGGGCATGAGAGAACAATTGCAGCGAGACTCGGCTCACAAGCACCCATACAAGTGCGTGCATGCGTCATCGGACTGCACTCAGATGTCATCTCAGTGCAGTCAGATATATGCCTAGACAGGCAATGGAGGAGACCGAGAAATTACTTTGTTTGTCACCTCCACACCTGTGCTGCGATTCTGTTATGCGAGAGGATCGGAGCACAGAGCACTGACACTCTGATCAAGTTTGCAGAAGAGTGTCATTAGCATATCGCATCGGATGTCATGCTAGTGTGAGCCAGGCCTCATACAAAGAATGCAATCACTTTCTTGTTGTACTAGGACCTTCAAAGCCATACCGCTAGTAGTAAAATCATCCCGATAGGCTCCCTTCACATGGCAATTCCCACACATCAGTAGCCCTGTCAGTGCTTACGTCGGAGGTCTTGGAAAACTAGATTTGGGAGTATGCGATAACTGGGTTTGACTGTAATGATGCAGACAGAGTCACTTTGTCACATATACATTTTTAGCCTTATCCGCCTATTTGAGGCAGGATGGAGGACATAATTGACCACGTCTTGGACAGTTTTCTGACTATTTGAGGCAGTGTCCGACAGACAGTCTGCATTATTACAGTCAATGGCCCGATCAAATTCATGCATCCTCTTTTCCAGGGCTGCAGATGTAAGCCACAGACGCGAAGGTGAAACGCAGTGTGAACCCAGCCATGAATGCAAATATAAAAGCTGTGCGCTTTTGACCCCTTGGAGTAAAAGTGTGGAATTCATTACAATTACAGCCCATGCCGATGATGGTATAAGTGCTGCTGAGGTATACAAAGCCTTTCATTGGCACCAAATATACATCTTATGAACAGGTGTACAATGGCTGAATGTAGAAGCGGTTAAGGAGAACAAAACTGCATATCTAAAGGATCTTACCATACAACTCCTTTTCATTATTAAGCACTTGCTAATAATACATGCCTTTATAAGCATATGTGCTATATTCTGGGTATAATAGCACAGCGGAGAATGTAGAGGAGGTGTCCCCCTCCACTGAAAGCAGATTATTTTTACAGACAACACTGACTACAATAGTGATAAAATACTTTTACAGTGTGAGAGGACACAGACTGCATTTATATGTTGGCCATTGCGAAAGAATACTGAGACAAATTGTAGGAAATAAACAGCACTTTCATGTCACCATACTGAATAGATTAGGCATGCTGGGCTGCAACCTGCATCACTAAGATATAAAGTAATAAATACAGGTTTTTTCTAATAACTGTCCCTTTAAACTCCATCAATACCACAAGAAAAAAAAATCACTTGTTGAGAACAGTTCTCTGCAATGATTTATACATTTAGGCTACCTGAACATGAATTCCTGGCATATAAATGTAGTTGGACTACCCTTTCTTACAAAGTGTCCTGAGAGTGTTAGATCAGTAAAAGATCTCAACCTGCATGGTCTGATGCAACTTCTACTCCTCCATCTCCAAAATCAAACATAGGCTCGCCTTCACCACTTCCATGTGTCAAATAATCTTCCAAAACTTTAGCAGGGTCCTGAAGAAAGATAACCAAAACAGTAATATTGTCACTAGAGCCTGCTTCTTTGGCCGCTGACACCAGCCTTGCAGCAACATGTTGTCCATCTCCACCATTCTCCTGAAGGTGACCCAAAACAAGGCCAGGAACGTCAGATGAAGAAACTGCATCATAAAAACCATCACAGGCCAAAACAAGGAAGTCATCTGAGCCACTAAGGGTATGTGAGGACACATCGCCTTCCCCAGACACATATGGTTTTTGGTCAATATCACCTGGAAAGAGAAGAAATGTTATGTAAGTATAGTCAGTAACTGCAATGTATCATAGACCTAAAATGATAAGTGATACAAGTTGAATTTTTTGGGGAAGCTAAAAAAAAAAATAATAATATTGTGAGTGTAGGACCTCCTATTTCAACATGATCGGATCACCACAATGCTGAAGGCAATAATTTTCATCCATAATAAAGTAGTGTTTTGCAAGATTTACATTACTAAGAAGTGATCACGAGGGAGTAGGCGATTCAGCTCATGAACAACTCTTTAATGAAACTAAATTGTAATGATTTCTTAAAGTACAAAATAGATTGCATACAGTAGCATGTAAAAGTCTGGTCAAAATGACTTACTGTGAGCAGTTAAGCAAGTTGGATGAAATGATCTCTAAAAGGCCTAAAATTAACCCCTCAACACCCAAGTCTGTTTTCACCTTCATGACCAGGCCAAATTTTAGGTAAAAACTCTGGAACACTTCAACGGATCCCACTGATTCTGAGAATGTATTTTCAGGACATATTGTACTTAATGATAGTGGTAACATTTCTTCGCTAGGACTTGCGTTTGACAAAAAAAACATAAGTTTGGCGAAAATTTCACAATTTTCAAACTTTCCGATTTAAAGGCATAAAAACTGAAAGTCATGTCACACAACGTGGTTAATAAATAACATTTCCCACATGTCTACTTTACACCAGCACAAATTTTGAAACTTTTTTTTGTTAGGAAGATATAAGGGTTAAGAGTTGACCAGGGATTTCTCATTTTTCAACAAAATTTACAAAACCATTTTTAAGGCTCACCTCACATTTAAAGTGGCTTTGGGTATTTTTATCATATCTATCCTCAAAGAGATACCTTTTAAAAACTGCACTCCTCAGGGTGTTCAAAACCACATTCAAGAAGATTATTAACCCTTCAGGTGCTTCACAGGAATTAATGAAATGTAGAAGGAAAAAAAAGTGACTTTTTTCACAAAAATTTTACTTTAGAATGATCCAAATATCATTTGTGTAATTTCTCCTGAGCGTACCAATACCCCATATATGGGGGAAAACCACTGTTTGGGCAGATGGAAGGAGCGCCATTTCATTTTCTGAATGCAAAATTTGCTGGAATAATTGCTGGAGAGCCCCTGATGTGCCTTAACAGTGGAAACCCCCCACAAATCACACCATGTTGGAAACTAGACCCCTCAGGGAATGTATTTAAATGTGTGGTAAGCAGCTTGAACCCTCAGGTGCTTCACGAAAATTTATAATGGTGAGCCTTCAGGGGGTGGGGAGACCAAACCAATTTTTTTCGACAAAAATGTTATTAGCTCACATTGTTACTTTTTACAAGGATAACAGGAGAAAATGGACCACAAAATGTGTTGTGCAGTTGCTTTTCAGTACGCAGATCCCCATATGTGGGGGAAAACTACTGTTTGGGCGCACAGCAGGGAGAGACATTTTGGAACGAAAACTTTGATGGAGTGGTCTGCAGGTGTCATGTCGTATTTGGCAAGCCCCTAATGTGGGGGGGGGGGGGGGGGTCTCCACAGTTTTAAGCACAAATGACTCCATTTTGAAAACTAGACTCCTCAAATGAATTTATCTACATGTGTGGTGAGCACTTTGAATGCACAGGTGCTTCACAGAATTTTATTACGTTGATCTGTGAAAATGAAGAAATATATATATATTTTTCCCCCACTAAAATGTTGTTATAACCCCATATTTTCTCAAGGATAGTAGGAGAGATTGTACAACAAAATTTGGGGTCCTTTTTGTCCTTCGTACGCAGACAGACCATATGGTGTCAAAAACTACTTTTGAGGTACAGTGCAAAGCTCAGAAAGGAAGAAGCGCCATACTGGAGTTCACATTTTGCTGGACTGGTTTGAGGGTGCCATGACACATTGGGCAGAGCCCCTGAGGTGCCAGAAGAGCAGAATCCCCCATAATTGACCCCATTTTACAAACTACACCTCTCAATGAATTCATTTAGGGTGTGCAGTGATCATATTGATACCACAGGTGGATAACAGAATTGTATACCACTGGGTATTCTTGGGAATATTTAACATAACATTTTGAATCACATTTATCTGGCGCTCTATGCCGAGCACTAACATTGGGGTTTCCCTTTAAATCTCCAAGCGACGTGATTCATATGAAACCGCTGAGGGAGCCATTCACTATAATGAGGCAGCAGAGTTACTCCGGACACAGTCTGGCCTCTGTTCAGCTGTGCCTTTTTCAGAATGCACAAACAGTGCTTTTATGCACGTCTAAAAAGACAGACACATCACATCATAGGCAAGACAGCGTCCACAGTGCCTCATTATAGGGAATCTTCCCCCGTGAGTTCTGTCTGAATCCCGTATTTTAGAGATTTACACAGAAATCCCAGTGTAAGCGCTTAGCGTAGAGCGCAGGATAAAGATGAGCCGAGCCATACGGTGATCTTTGCGAGGCAGAATGAACAAAACAGGAGAAGAATTTGGTTTTTATTATTTTTACCCGTTCCTCATGCGGCAGGGTGGATAAAAATCAATGATTTTTTTAAAAAAATCAAAAAAATCGGATTTTTTTGATTTAAATCGGATTTTTTTTGATTTAAATCGGATTTTTTTGATTTAAATTGGATTTTTTTCAATAAACTGCTTTTTGAGGAAAATATTTTACCATCCAAAGGTTATTCCATCATGAGATAAAGCTGAGTTGTTTAACTCAGTAGAATAAAGGCTGTATATGTGTAACATTCACAATGCCATGCTCTTCCAGAGGTTTCTGTAGGATTAGTGGGCAGTTTCTCTCCTATGTTATCACAGACGCTCGCTTTACTTACGCAGTTCTCAAAAGCGGAATTTGACTCCAGCCTCTTCTTCACGGCAAAAATGTTACAACATGAACAGAGTTGAGAAAAAGACCTTAATCCTATTGTTCTACAAACCTATGAATACAGAATCAACCCCTTCAGTGCCAAGTCCAAGAAGTTAGACAATATGTTTCTGATTGTTTGGAGTGTAATAGATCTGCACAACACAAGAAGAATGTGAATCTAAGTGTGAGGAGGAGGAAGGGCAAGCAGACAAGAAAATGATCACGTGTGACTTCTCTCCTCCGTTACTAGGTGTTTGTAATAACAGAGGATGTAGTTTAGGCTCACAGAGCGGAGCCATTTTGTTGGGGACTGCCAGTGATACTGACAAGTAGGCTGTCACTGAGGACGACCGGCAGCATCTATTCTGTTAGTTCATGCTGCTCGCTGTATTATAAACTGAGCACAGATACGTGGAGAGTATCACACACTGGGATTATTCACAGCACATGACACACTGCATGTATCTAGATACAGGGCTGAGTGTAGTGTATCGCATTATGGGATTAGATACACCGGTCTGGGGCATATCGCACTTGATGAAATTAGATACACCAGTCTGGGGCGTATCACACATGATGAAATTAGATATACCGGTCTGGTAGAAACTTTGATTTAAATCACTGATTTAAATCAAGCCTTACTGACTAGTGATTTAAATCGTGATTTAAATCGTGATTTAAATCAGTTTGATTTAAATCAAATCCACCCTGTCATGCGGTATTAGTGATTATATGACTTTATTCTTTGGGATGGTGCGATTACAGCGATTCAAGATTTATATTGTTTTTGTTTGGCTGCTGTCACACTAAACTTTTTTTTATTAGCAAAAACATGTTTTTGCATCACCAAATTTTCAAAGCTATAATTTGTCCATATCTCTGCTGCCAAAGTCATGTGAGAGCTTGTTTTTTGTGGGACGAGTTGACCTTTTTTTATTACCAATTTTGGTCACATGACATTTTTTGATCACTTTGTATTCTGATTTTTGGGAGGTAGAATGAACAAAAAAACAGCAATTCAGGATTTGTTTTCTGTTTTTTTAAATTCAGTTCCACAAATGTAAAATTGATAAGGCAGCATTATTCTTCGTGTCATTTTTTATATTTTGGCGCTTTAAGACAAATTTTTTATATAAAAAAATAGTTTTTGCATCGCTTTATTCTGAGCTTCAACTTTTATTTTTCTGCTGATGTAGCTATATGGCGGTTTGTTTTTTTGCCGGACAAGATTGCGTTTTCAGAGATACCATTTTTATTTACATTTGTCTTTTAGATCGCATTTTATTCCATTTTTTGTTTGGCGGTATGAAAAAACAGACAAAAAAAAAAGACCAGATGTTTTTTTTTTTTTTTTTACGGTGTTTTATAAAACTATCCACTAGTTAACCCCTTCAGCGATCAGGTTGCGAATGCGACGATACCAAATGTGTAATTTTTTTTTTCTCATAAAAATATTTCCGCCACTTTAACCAGCATTTAGCAGGCGGCATGCAGACTGAAGGAGGTGCCTCTGCTCTGATCGGCGCCGTCATCGCGAGGGGCCGATCGTCGCCATGATGACTCGATGTAGTCATGACGACATCCGGATCACCAGAGCTGCCAAACTTTCCAAATCATGCTCAGAGCATGATGTAACAAGTTTGTCAGTGCAGAGCTGAATTTGTAAAGCATAGCGTACCTGCTTTGCTATGCTTTACAAGTGATCAGACTGGAAAAAGTGAAAGTACCACAGTGGACAAAGTAAAAAAAGGGGAAAAAAATATATTAAAAAATAAGTAAATTGAAAATCACAAAATATAAAAATAATAAAATGGGTACTGTAAATATATATACACATACATTTTATTTTTTTATTATTTTGCGATATTAAAATATTTTTACATTTTTTTTTTCCTTTTACATAAAATAAAGTTGTTTTTTTTCCTTTTCTTGTTTAGGTTTGTGCCTTCCTCTTCTCCGGAGCTGGGGGAGTGATTAGCTCATGGTTCTATTGCGGGCTGTCGAGCTCCCTCCACATGGCTTTCTTCGCTTTCACAGTTTTCTAGTTGGCCTGTTTGATTGTTCTTCTCCATTTCTAGGATCCTCCCTTGTCGCTTCTTTTTCTACCTTTTACAGTGCTGCTTTTCCCCCTCATTGTACACCCCCCCTCCTTTTCCAGGTGTCCTTTCCAAACGTGTCCGGGCAGACACAGGGAGATTAGTGTTCGCTCGCTCAAAGATATGGGCCTTCATAGCCGCGAAAAACGCTCTTGGACCTGCTGCGGAGAAGTTGCCTTCTCCTACAGGAAACTTGTTATTGCACAGGTAAACCCTTCAAACTTTATGATAGGTAGTTTCCAGTAGGTTACCATTCTCCCTCTCCAGACTCAAAATCCAGAGGGACCAGATTTTGTTATCCAGCTCGCTTCCATGGGAGTTTATGGAGTCTCACATGGATAAGGAAGGTAGACTTTCATTGCTTCTCAAATTTTCACTTTTGCATCTCTGTACTTACCCAATTCTGGTCATTGTCCTTCACCTCTGAATTTCTTCACACACTCGAGGGTAATGCAAAGGCACGCTAGTTGTGGGGGAGGATTTTAATGTTTCTTTGGAACCCTCGGTTGATACTTTGAAGGAGAAATCATACTTGCATCAAA
>JARQOD010000001.1:776786752-776820492 GCA_033576555.1 Oophaga sylvatica | reverse complement strand
AAATTGGCTGGAATCCATGGTGGCGCCATGTTGTGTTTGAAGACCCCCCTGATGTACCTAAACAGTGGAACACCCCCAATTCTAACAACAACCCTAACTGTAGCTCAACCCTAATGGAAAAAAAAAATATTTTATTAGAGGGTGATAAAGCAGGGTTTAATTTACTATTTTTTTTTATTCTGATCACTTGTGATCAAAATGAACCAACAGAAAAAATTTCCTATTGTTGCCCGGTGCCGGCCCACAGATATAGGCGGGCGCACTGTGCATGAGACCATCATTTTCTTTCCGGAAGAAGACGGCGGCAGGGGAACTTCACGGGGGGGAGGCGTGGTGATGCTGAAGGGTCTTGATGGACGGCTGGGGTGAGGATGAGTCAGGGGAAGAGGCCATACCTCAGGGACGCAATTAAGGTATGGGGACCTAGTTTTAAAATTCTATACTTCAGCATTGCAGGGGACCAGAAAAAAAAGCCACCTTCACAGACTGCTGCCTTAGTACTGCTGAAGGTGGCTCTTTTACTTAAAACCGCCCGGGGGGGGGGGGGGGGGGGGGGAAGGGGAGAGGGGTGACAAGTTCCCTTTAAGTTGAGGCTTGGAATATAAATCTCCATTTGGATTTAGTTTTCTCAGAATTCATTTAAGTTTTGTTGGTCATCTCAATCCCTGAAGTATTTAGGCATTTTCCTCTCCGTTGATATTAATTCCATCTTCAAACTTACTGTAATTTTTTACCATTGCTCCAAAACATTAAAGTTGATTGTTTCATAATAGTCTAAACTTTATTTTACTTGGTTTTGCAAATGTGAAATTCTTAAGATGAATGTTCTCCCTTGCATATATCTTTTTCATGCTCTCCCCATTAAAGTCCCTAGCTCATTTTTCAAATCTATAGTGTCCATGCAAATCGGTTTCCTATGGGCCAATAAACCAGCTAGACTCCAGCGAAGCCTCCTATGTAGACCAAAAAGTTGAGGTGGATTGGGCCTTCTGGATATATTTTCTGTCGGCTCAGATGTCTAGAGTTATAGATTGGTGCAGACACGTGTCGGTGAAGCCATGGGTACAAATAGAGCAAAGCTTTTCATAGGCAACTATAGCTTTTCTTCCCTGGTTACCTTCCATTTCCCAAATTTCGTTGAAATCTCATCCTACAATTAGTACTACACTCTATTGCTGCTCCAGATCAGAGATACGCAGACTTTACCTTCCCATTCCATCTCCTTTATTGCTTATTACTGGCTCTCCCGAATTCTACCCTGGTCTGTCAGACCCCGTTTTCAGACTTTGGATCTTTCAGGGAAAGTTTAGGGCCATCCAGATTGGCGTAGATAATAATTGGCCTTCATTAGAGGCACTTCAAGCTTTTATTGATCACTTACCACTGGGCACATGGAATTCTCTCCAACTCCGTCACTTTATTTGCTATCTTCCAAACTACGCTCAATACACACGAACCCTTTCCGTTTTTTTAACCCTTTGTATGGGTGAGGGGGTGATTAGTCATGTACTTTTCTCTGTACACTCAATGCTAACTAACAGAATGGATCAGCTCCCCCCCCAGATTTTAACACAATGTTCCATGGAGAGAGTGATGCTCAAGTCCTCTTCACAAAGTGAAAGGGTGTTGTCCTTGGCGCATAAATCTTCCATAAATGCTTGAATTCAGGAAACGAATTTAAACTTCTTTCATGGTGGTACAGGGTTCTGGTTAAGCTAAACAATATGTTCCCCTCTATTGACCCCAAGTGTTGGAGAAGTGGATCAGGTGAGGGAAATTTCCTTCATATCTTTTGGTCCTGTCCGGTTTTACAAAAGTTCTCTACTAAAGAGAAAAGCATTATCAGATTGATGATGAGTCCTGAACTATTCCTTCTACAGCTCTGAGATTTACATTTCCTCCTACAAACAGTCTCTACTAAGATTTTTGGCGATGGCTGCCAGAGTTCGTATTCCGCTGTTATGGACGAAAGCTAATCCACCTAGCCCTCTGTGTTTCTAAGGTCAATGATTCAATGTACATGGAGGACTTGACGGCTTCTCTCTACAGTAGATATGAGGTCTACTGTAAAACATGGCTCTATTGGATGGAATTCAAGCACTCCAATGAATATGGTAGCCTTGTGCAACTTGACCCCCAGACTTGTGTCATTTGGGTTTTTATTCGAATGGATGCTTGGAGGGTGGTGGTTCTCCCCTCACTCAGTTTTTTCCCCTCTTACTTCACACTTTAATTTCTCCCGGTCTATTCTTCTCTTTTAGTCTCTTTCTTCATGTCTGAAATTCTTCTCTTTTCTCACAATGTGGATTCTTGTTCATGTTACAGATGTTTTGGAAAATATGTCTAATCTATGGCTTTAGCTATACATTTCTGTGTTTTTATTTTGTTCCTAAATATAAAAAAAAATTACAAAAAGGAAAAATGTGCCAATGCAAAAGTTTGGGCACCCTTGGAGATGTGTGTGCTCAGATAACTTTGACCAAGGTTTCAGACCATAGCCTGTTAGGGTTATGGCTTGTTTACCATCATTGTTAGGAAAGGCCAGGTGATGCAAATTTCCCAGCTTTATAAAACCCAGCCTCCTCTAACTAACCTTGTGCCAAAAACAGCAGCCAAGGATTCTTCTAAGCAGCTGAAAATCGTGGAGGCCCACAAAGCAGGAGAAGGGTACATTGTTCTACTGTTCAGAGACACCTGCACAAAAAATATGGCCTTCATGAACAGTCATCAGAAGAAAACCTCTCCTGTGTCCATAAAATTCAGCATCAGAAGTATGCAAAAGAACATCTAAACAAGCCTGATGCATTTTGGAAACAATTCCTGTGGACCGATGAGGTTAAAATAGAACCCTTTGCCACAATGATGGCAAATGTGGAGAAAAAAGGGCACAGAATTTCAGGAAAAGAACATCTTGCCAGCCATTAAAGCATGGTGGTGGATCAATCATGCTGTGGAGTTGTGTTGCAGGCACTGGTATTGGGAACATTTCACAGATAGAGGGAAGAATGAATTCAATGAAATTTCAACAAATTCTTGATGCAAATATAACACCATCTGTAAAAAAGCTGAAGTTGAAAAGAAGATGGCTTCTACAAATGGATAATGATCCTAAACACACGTCAAAATCCTCAATAGACTACCTCCAAAATGCGCAAGCTGAAGGTTTTACAATATCCTTCACAGTCCCATGATCTGAACATCATTGAAAATCTGTGGCTAGTTCTCAAAATAGCAATGCATGCAAGACAACCCTGGAATCTCACAGGACTGGAACAATTTTTCAAGGAAAAATAGATGACAAAAATCACTCAAACAAGAATTGAAAGACTCTAGTCTGGCTACAAGAAGTGTTTACAAGCTGTGATACTTGCAAAAGGTGGTGCTACTAGGTACTAAACCATGCAGGGTGCCCAAACTTTTGCATAGGCCCATTTTCATTTTTTTAAAGAAATATACATTTTTTTGCCTAAAATACAAAAGGAAATGTGTCATTTTTAACTTTAGACTATCACGAACGCACACTGGTAAGTCCGGCAGATGACAACATTTACATACAATGGGATGATAAAGGGAGAGGAAGGCCCTTACGGTAGGGAGAGGGGGGGTGGGACATCTGCCACCAACCTGCACCTGTTCCTAAGCTCCCCTAAAGCCCTATGCAGGTCCTTCCACCTGCCACAGTCACGTGCCTAGTCCCTGGCTGTCACCTCTACTAACACTGGCCGATAAGGAATCTAGACTTGCCACTAAAGGTAAAATTACACAGGGAAAAACAAGGGACTGACAAAGAAAACAACTTAGCTCAATCTGCTGCGACACTCCACAGCAGCAGAGTAAACGGCACCAGGTTATCAGAACTCCGACAGCAGCAATACCACAGCCAAAGGCAAACGCCACACACCTAGCTGGTCTGCATAGAAGTTACTCTATAACTGACCATCAGCTGATGGGTCATGCGACTGTTTAAAAAGGAGGTGGGGTGGTTACCAATCTACATCAGCTGACCAGTCTAAAAGAAGCTGCCAGGAAGAGACAGACATTTATTTTCCTTTGGTCCAGCAAAACTTTAACAAAAACTACATTTAAATTCCAGCAGACCAAGAGCTGCCACAAATCCCTTAATGATTTGTGACATAGGTCTTTTAGAGATAATTTCACCTTCAACTAGCTTAACTGTTCACAAAAACAGTAATTTTGACTAGGGGTGCCCAAACTTTTACATGCATGCCGCTTGAGTACAGAAATAATCTATAAGCATCTAATCAAATACAAACTTGGAGCTTACAATGCATGGTGACGTATATCCAGTCCATGTAATGCGGGCCTGAGACCAGAGTAAGTGTGTGTGTGTGTGTTACCCCTTTAGAGATTACATTTAATATTTAGCCAAGTTGAAAAAGTCAACACTAAAAAGAGAAATCTGTCAGCAACATCCTCCCAACAGACTACTTATATGCTCTTGTTGCTCTCAAATGCAATGTCATCCATGCATTGTCAGAGCACTTCCCAAATCTCTGCCTCCTGGATCTATTCTCCGCCCAGCCCCACCTTCCTCTGCATGACTGACAGCTCAAGGGATGTGTGATTAAGCCAGTGAGATGCAAGTCAAGCAGAGAAACATGGGGCTGGATGGTGAAAAGGTCAGGAAGGCAAAAGTTTTGCAAGTGCTCTGATCATGTCCAAAATACTTAATAGTCTGGGGGTGAAGGGGTGGTAGGATTCTGCTCCTTTTGGATATGTGCATATAACATTTTTTATGCCGATGCACTTACTGGGTTTTTTAAAGGCACAGCCGCTCAAGAAAACTGCACAACGTTTTATTCCTGAAGCTGACATTTACTCTGTTGTTCTTGAGTAGGCTGTGCCGCCGGCGTCTTTTATACCATGAAATATGAAGGTGCACGCAACTTCCTTGAACCACTTCAAGGTTTCCGAACATAATATGGAACATGCACAGCACGGTTTTCACATTACTGTGGGCATCATGGTGGCTCAGTGGTTAGCACTGCAGCCTAGCAGCGCTGAGGCCCCGGGTTCAAATTCCACCAAGGGAAACATCTGCAAGTGGTTTGTATGGGTTTCCTCTGGGTTCTTCGGTTTCCTCCCACAATCCAGAGACATACTGATAAGGATTCTAGATTGTGAGCCCCATCGGGGACAGTGTGAATAATGTTTGTAAAGCGCTGTGGAATTAATGGCGCTATATAAGGCTAGATTCACATTTGCGTATATGTGCGAAGCGTATCATCTGCATGCCCAAACGCATGTTTACGCAGCGTTTATCCGCATCATCTTACGCATGACGCAAAAAAAGCTGTGTGTTTATGTGCTTTTGCATGCGTTTGCATTGTTATGCGCATGTTTTGATATTTCAAGGAGCTGTAATCAGTTGCTGGACATGCGCAGTCTGAAGTCCGCATGTGCATTGAATGCATCCATGCGAATGTACTTGCGTACCAATACGTTCCCATAGACAGTAATGCGTTGTTTTGACTTACTCATCCGCATGACTGCGCATATTTGATGCTTCAAAAAAATGCAACATGTTGCGTTCACCGGACACTGCGAAACGACGCATGTGTACACAAACACATGTCCCTGCGTACATCATGAAAAGAAATGTACGCATGCGGATCAAACGCTGCGCACACAGACGCAAATGTGAAACCAGCCCAAGTGAGTAAAATAAATAAATCCTGTGATCATTTTATTGGGCGATTTTGCTGTGCTTTTTGAAAAGACGCCATGTGCACATCTCCATTTCCAAGATCCTATTCCAATATTTAGTAGGCATATTTGTATTATTATTAGAAAATAACTCCAATTAGAAATGTAGTATAGTTTTCTGATTCACCATGTCTCTTTCCTCATGTGCAGGCATTTCAGACCTTACGTAGCCACTGTTACGACCAGTGACAGCGAGCTAGTTGCTAGTGGTTGTAACCATGGATACTTAAGGTCTTGCAATGTCTGCACATGAGGAAAGACATCATGAATCAGAAAATCTATACTAAATTACTAATTGGAGGAATGTGCTAATATTATTGTTATTACACCTACTACCTATTGGGATAGGATCTTGGAGATGGGAATACCCCTTTAAGTAAAAGCCATACTGGAAGAAAAGGCTGTTAGCATTGACGACTATTTGTGTAGCATTACATAGGCTCAGTAATCTGTAACAATGGTAAATTCACACCAGTACTGCAATATTATTAATGAGACCATTGTAGACGGTAGAATTTTGAAAACAAACAAAAAAAAAATATCTTTCACACCATGCATCCATCATGGTTTTGTCACATATTTGTCTTTTTTATTTTAATGTACTGCAAATGGCACAAACTAAAGCACAGAAAATTAAAAATGACCATTGCCCTTTATGCATGTGGTATTTCAATATGGTTTTCCATCTTTTTGCACTAGTACACCATGTTCCAAATTATTATGCAAATTGGTTTTAAGTGTCATAGCATTTTTTTTTAATTTTTTTTGTAAATGAAACCCATTGATGGTATTGTGTCTCAGGGTTCTTTGGATCACTGAAATCAATCTCAGATACCTGTGATAATTAGTTTGCCATGTGAGCCCAATAAAAGGAAAACTGGATGTTCCACACTATTAAGCAGGCCAGAGTTTTCAAGTAACATGGGAAAGAAAAAGGATCTCTCTGCTGCTGAAAAGCATCAAATAGTGCAATGCCTTGGTCAAGGGATGAAAACATTAGATATTTCCCGAAAACTTAAGGCTATGTGAACACGTTGAGGATTCTGCTGCGGATCCGCAGCGGATTTTCCGCTGCAGATCCGCAGCAGAACTGCAAGTGATGTACAGTAGCATTAGATTCAATGTTAAACAAAAAACGCAGTGCACATGCTGCGCATTTTTCCGCGCGGAATTGGGTGCGGATTTAAATCCGCAGCATGTCACTTCTTTTGTGCAGTTCCGCAGCGTTGTCAGACCTGCTCTAAATAGAAATCCGCAGGTCTGAAAACGCAGGGGAAATCTGCACAAAAACCGCGGCAAATCCGCAGGTAAAACCCAGGTCATTTTACCTGCGGATTTACCAAAATCTGCGTGGAAAATTCCGCAGCACAATCGCACTTAGCCTAAGCGAGATCATCGTACTGTTAAGAGATTTGTGGCTGATTCTGAGCACAGACGTGTTCGTGCTGATAAAGGCAGAATGAGGAAGATTTCTGCCAGGCAAGTTCATCAGATTAAGAGAGCAGCTGCTAAAAAGCTATTACAAACTAGCAAACAGATATTTGAAGCTGCTGGTGCCTCTGAAGGATCCTACACCTTGAGGTTCGAGGGACTCCAAAGGCTTGCTGTGGTGCATAAACCTACTATTCGGCCACCCCTAAACAGTGGTCACAAGCAGAAACGGTTGCAGTGGGCCCAGACATACATGAAAACTAATTTTCAAACAGTCTTGTTTACTGATGAGTGTTGAGCAACCCTGTATGGTCCAGATGGATGGAGTAGTGGATGGTTGGTGGATGGCCACCATGTCCCAACAAGGCTGCGACGTCAGCAAGGAGGGGAGGAGTCATGTTTTGGGCCGGAATCATGGGGAAACAGCTGGTAGGGCCCTTTAAGGTTCCTGAAGGTGTGAAAATGACCTCTGCAAAGTATATAGAGTTTCTGACTGACAACTTTCTTCTATGGTATAAAAAGCAGAAAGGTGCCTTCAGGAGCAAAATCATCTTCATGCATGACAATGCATCATCTCATGATGCAAAGAAAACCTCTGAGTCATTGGCTGCTATGAGCATAAAAGGAGATAAACTCATGGTGTGGCCACCATCTTCCCCTGACCTCAACCCTATAGAGAACCTTTGGAGTATCATCAAGCAAAAGATCTATGAGGGTGGGAGGCAGTTCACATCAAAACAGCAGCTCTGGGCGGCTATTCTGACTTCATGCAAAGAAATACAAGCAGAAACTGTCCAAAAACTCACAAGTTCAATGGATGCAACAATTGTGAAGGTGATATCAAAGAAGGGTTCCTATGTTAATATGTAACTTGGCCTGTTAGGATGTTTTGGAGTTAAATAGCTTTTTCGTTCAGTGAATGTGACCTCCTAATGCTGCAAATTCCACAAATGAGCATTTTCAATTCTTTAAAACATATCAAATGTTTAGAAATTCTACTGTGCCTAAAAATTTGGAACAGTGCATTTTAAGTTTTTATTCATTTTGGAGATTATACTGTTATCATTGGGAGGTTTCTTCAATAAAATTCAATGTATACTCTAACGGGTGATGACTTTTATTAGACTGACTGTCATTTGCACCGACCACTTAGGAAAATCAGAGAAAAATATCATTTGCATAATAATTTGGAACATGGTGTAAATCATAATGTCTAATGAGATTTGTGTGTTCACAATAAAATTTGAGGCAGAATGTGCTGTGCCAAGCCATTATATAACTCAGCGCAATGTTTCCTTTTGTCACTTAATCTTTTCTAGGTTTGTTTCTGTTCAACTGCTGCCAACCATTCATTTTAGGCCTTTGCGATGTGTTGGAGTTTTCATACTGTCTATGATTAACCGTACCCTGTGGGAATGTCAGCAAGTACCTGAGCAAATAGGTCACTTTCCGCCATACTATTCACAGTGGGGAGCTAACGGTTGTGCGTCAAGCTTAGCTCAGGTTCAAGCAATGGACCATCTAGAAAATCTGAAAGTGTGTTTATTATAAATTGCTTATGTTAAGTTTTTATAAAAAAAACACCCTAAAACACAACCTTCTAAAAAATATATACTAACAACGTCATCATAATAGAGTAAATTAAGTTAGTTCCAACATCTAAAGTTTAGAGTTATCACCTATCCAAATGATAGGTAAAAGCTAGCAATTGTCGGGTGTCTCACTGATCCAGAAAATTAAGCCCTGAAATGCTGGCTTGGAATTAAGCATTGGCCAAACAACCACCTTTCCACATGATGACAAGTATGTAGGAATAGATAAGTTCAAATGTTGGGTAAAAACACTTTAAAAACGTACTCACCAATTGCTCTGGACACAGCGAGAGTCCCATTAACTCGCCAGCACCCAATAAAAGTAACACAGCCCCCCAGGGATTCTATTCTCTCACGTTCATCCTGTAAAAGAAGTGCTTAATGTCACTTTTTTTTTCTAAAGCCACCATGAAACAGTAATCCGTGATGATTTACAGAGACAACTCACCTCTCTCTCTGGCTTGTGGGGATCCATGAGAGTTACTGGATTCCCTTGTCGAACAAGAAGAGCTTGAGAGTCACCCAACCATGCCACATGTAACCGTTCTCCTTCTAACAGTGCACACACTCCAGTGGTACCACTGCGCAGTCTCTATACAAACATTACAGATAAAACACCAAATTTGAGAAGTGGAATAATAGTATTTAGCAGTACTAATTTATGCTACCAAAATAGTATTTAATGTAGGCAAAAGACAACAAAACTATCCAACCCACCCTCCCAACACAAAAAAAAATAAAAAATAACCACAAAAACAAAAAGACAAATATTCTGTCCCCGATTCATTTAAACTGCTGCATTGAGAGGACTAAAAGGGTATGTGCACACATTGCAGATTGGTCTGCAGAATTTTCTGCACAGAATCTGCATCTCTTGGCAGAAACCGCAGGTCAAAATCCGCGCAGTTTTTATCCTTTTTATCTGCAGATTTACTGCAGTTTTTGTACAGATTTCCCCTGCCTTTTGAGATCTGCGGATTCCTTTAATGGAGCAGGTCTCAGAACGCTCCAGTTCTGCACGAAAGTAGTGACATGCTGCAGTTTTAAATCCGCACCAAATCTGCATGGAAAAATCCGCTGCATGTGCACTGCGTTTTTTGATTTCCATTGACTAGAATGGTACTGTACATCACTTGCAGTTCTGCAAGGCAAAATCTGCTGCAGAACTGCAACAGAATCCACAACGTGTGCACATACCCTTATATGTCAAAATGCAATGGGAAAGCACACCTCGTGATTGACTCACCACAGTATGCCCTTGACAACTACTTTTTCTCCTTAACCCCCAAGAGTGGTTTGCACGTTAATGACCGGGCCAATTTTTACAATTCTGACCACTGTCTCTTTATGAGGTTATAACTCCGGAACGCTTCAACGGATCTTCGCGATTCTGAGATTGTTTTCTCGTGACATATTGTACTTCACGTTAGTGGTAAAATTTCTTCCATATAACCTGCGTTTATTTTTGAAAAAAAACGCAAATATGGCGAAAATTTTGAAAATTTAGCAATTTTCAAACTTTGAATTTTTATTCCCTTAAAACAGAGAAATATGTCACACAAAATAGTTAAGAAATAACATTTCCCACATGTCTACTTTACATCAGCACAATTTTGGAACCAAAATTTTTTTTTTCTTAGGAAATTATAAGGGTTAAAAGTTGACCAGCGATTTCTAATTTTTACAACAAAATTTACAAAGCCATTTTTTTTTAGGGACCACCTCATATTTGAAGTCAATTTAAGGGGTCTATATAGCAGAAAATACCCAAAAGTGACACCATTCTAAAAACTGCACCCCTCAAGGTACTCAAAACCACATTCAAGAAGTTTATTAACCCTTCAGGTGCTTCACAGGAGCTGAAGCAACGTGGAAGGAAAAAATGAATATTTAACTTTTTAGCCACAAAAATGATCTATTACAAACTTTTTTTTTATTTTCACAAGGGTAAAAGGAGAAAATGGACAGATAAAGTTGTTGGGCAATTTCTCCTGAGTACGCCAATACCCCATATGTGGGGGAAAACCACTGTTTGGGCACACGGCAGAGCTCGTAAGAAGGAGCGCCGTTTGACTTGTTCAAACAAAATTGCTGGAATTGAGATTGGACGCATGTCGTGTTGGAGAGTCCCTGATGTTGTTAAACATGGAAACCACCCACAAGTGACACCATTTTGGAAACTAGACCCTAAGGAACTTATCTAGATCTTTGTGAGCACATTGAAACCCCCAAGTGTTTCACAAAAAGTTTATAATGCCTGGGTCTGAAAATAAAAAAAACAATTTTCCACAAAAATGATTTTTAGTCCAAATTTTTTGATTTTTCCCAAGGAAATGGACAAAAAGTTGATGTCCAATTTGTCCTGAGTACGCTAATACCCCATATGTGGGGGGAACCACTGTTTGGGCGCACAGCAGAGCTCGGAATGGAAGGAGCATCATTTGACTTTTTCCAAACAAAATTGGATGGAATTGAGATTGGACGCCATGTTGCATTTGGAGAGCCCCTGATGTGCCTAAACAGTGGAAACCCCCCACAAGTGACCCCATTTGGGAAACTAGACCCCCTAAGGAACTTATCTAGATCTTTGGGTGAGCAATTGAACCCCAAAGTGCTTCACACAAGTTTATAACGAGAGCCGTAAAATTAAAAAATCATATTTTTTCCACAAAAATGATCTTTTCACCCCAATTTTTATTTTTCCCAAGGTAAATGACTCCAAAAGTTATGTGCAATTTGTCCTGAGTACGCTGATACCCCATATGTGGGGGGTAAACCACTGTTTAGGTGCAGCAGAGTTTGGAAGGGAAGGACGCGTTCGACTTTTTCAACACAGAATTGGCTGGATGCCATGTGTGTTTGGAGAGCTCCTGATCTGCCTAAACAGTGGAAACCCCCAACAAATGACACCATTTTGGAAACTAGACCCCTCAAGGAACTTATCTAGATGTATGGTGAGCACTTTGAACCCCGAAGTGCTTCACAGAAGTTTATAACGTACTTTGTAAAATAAAAAATCTTTTTTTTTTTTTTTCACAAAAATGATTTTTCCCCCAATTTTATTTTCCAAGGTAAAAGACTCCAAAGTTTTGTCATTTGTCCTGAGTACGCTGATACCATATGTGGGGGTAACCTACTTTATGGCAGTCTGGAAGGGAAGCGTGACTTATTGCAGACAAATTGGGGTGCCATGTCGCTTTGGAGAGCCCTGTCCCTAAACAGTGAAACCCCAACAATGACCCATTTTGGAATAGACCCCAAGGAACTTATCTAGATGTTGGTGAGCACTTTGAACCCGAAGTGCTTCACAGAAGTTTATAAGTACAGTAAAATAAAAATCTTTTTTTTTTTTACAAAATGATTTTTTCGCCCCAATATTTTATTTTCACAAGGGTACAGGAGAAATTGGACCCCAAAGTTGTTGTCCAATTTGTCTGAGTACGCTGATACCAATATGTGGGAGAAAACTACTGTATGGGACACGTGGGGCTCGGAAGGGAAGTAGTGACGTTTTGGATTGCAGACTTTGATGGAATGGTCTGGGGGTGTCATGTCGCATTTGGAGAGCCCCTGGTGCACCTAAACAGTGGAAACCCCCCACAAGTGACCCCATTTTGGAAAATAGACCCCACAAGGAACTTATCTAGATGTGTGGTGAGCGCTATGAAGCCCCAAGTGCTTCACAGAAGTTTATAACGTACAGTCGTAAAAACAAAAAAACATTTTTTAAAAAAATGATATTTTCACCCCCAGTTTTTTATTTTCCCAAGGGTAACAGAAGAAATAGGACAAATAACACAATAACTCTTGGGGTCCAGAGTACACGGACACCCCATATGTGGGGGTAAACTACTGTTTGGGCGCATGGCAGAGCTCAGAAGTGAAGGAGCACCGTTTGACTTTTTCAACGCAGAATTAGCTGGAATTGAGATCAGACGCCATGTCACATTTGGAGAGCCCCTGATGTGCCTAAACAGCGGAAACCCCCCAATTCTAACTCCAACCTTAACCCCAACACACCCCTAACCTTAGTCCCAACCCTAACTATAAACCTAACCCTAACACACCCCTAACCCTAATCCCAAGCCTAATCCTAACTTTAGCGCCAACCCTAACCCTAACTTAGCCGCAACCCTAACCCTAATGGGAAAATGGAAATAAATACTTTTTTTTAATTTTATATTTTTTCCCTAACTAAGGGGGTGATAAAGGGGGGTTTGATTTACTATTTATAGCGGGTTTTTATGATTGGCAGCTGTCACGCTAAAAGACGCTTTTTATTGCAAAAATAGTTTTTGCATCATCACATTTTGAGAGCTATAATTTTTGCATATTTTGGCCCACAGAGTCATGTGAGGTCTTATTTTTTGCGGGACGAGGTGACGTTTTTATTGGTACCATTTTTGAGCACGTAACGTTTTTTGATCGCTTTTTATTTCGATTTTTGGGAGGTTAGAATGAACAAAAATCAGCAATTCATGAATTTCTTTTGGGGAGGCGTTTATACCGTTCCGCGTGTGGTAAAATTGATAAAGCAGTTTTATTCTTCGGGTCAGTACGATTATGGCGATACCTCATTTATATCATTTTTTTATGTTTTGGCGCTTTTATAGAATAAAACCAATTTTATATAAAAAATTATTATTTTTGCATCGCTTTATTCTGCGAGCTATAACTTTTTTATTTTTTCGTTGATGATGCTGTATGGTGGCTCGTTTTTTGACGTTTTCAGCGGTACCATGTTTATTTATATCCGTCTTTTTGATCGCGTGTTATTCCACTTTTTGTTCGGCGGTATGATGATAAAGCATTGATTTTTTGCTTTGTTTTTTTTTTAATTTTTTTTAAGAGGTTCACTAAAGGGATTAACTAGTGGGACAGTTTTATGGGGGGGGTCGTTACGGACGCGGCAATACCAAATGTGTACTTTTATTGTTTTTGTTTTTTTATTTACAGGAAAAAATGAATTTATTGGGGAATATTTTTTTTTTTTATGATTTTTTTAAACAATTTTTACTTTTTTACTTTGTCCCAGGGTGGGACATCACTGTATTTTAGCAGATCGCTGGTGTGACAGTGTGCACAGCACTCTGTCACACCAGCGATCGCTCTGGCATCGCTGCAGGCTTCTCAGTGTCTGTTCTCAGCAGGCACTGAGGAAGCCGCCTCCCTGCAGGACCCCGAGCCATCTTGGATCCGGGGACCTGGAGGGAGGACGGACCCTCGGAACAGCGCGACACATCGCGCTGCTCTGAGGGTCTCAGGGGGAGCCCCCACCCTGCGCGATCCTCCACTGTGCCCCCAGTACACCGCGATCATGTTTGATCGCGGTGTGCTAGGGGTTAATGTGCCGGGAGCGGTCCGTGACCGCTCCTGACACATAGTGCCGGGTGTCAGCTGTGATAATCAGCTGACACCCGGCCGCGATCCCCCCCGGGAGCGCGTCCGATCGCTGGGACGTACTATCCCGTCCATGGTCATACGGGCCCAGGTACCATGGACGGGATAGTACATCTGATGGCAGTAAGGGGTTAAGGGGGTGACAATTCATGCAAGATTTTAAAAAAAAGCTCATCAGCACTACGAGACATTTTTTATGTATGGAAGTAGTTGTATGGCTGTACAGGCTCTGGGCCCCCAATAAAAAATGATACTTTTTTTTGTAGAAATTGGATGTGACGGTCATGAAAAATTAATTGTAAAGTCGTCAGTCCCAACTGCATTGACACATCCTGCTCTTGCGGGCTTACATTCTACAGGATTATGGGAAGAAGTAGGCCGGGGCTGCAGTAGCTCCGATGGTGTTGAGATGGCCGCGTGGTCATTACAGGTTGTAAGCCTTTTTGAAGAGATGGTCTTCAGGTTCCGTCTGAAGCATCCAAATGTGGTGATAACCGGATGTGTTGGGGTACAGAATTCCAAAGGATGGGGGATATTCGGGAGAAGTCTTGGAGGCGATTGGGTGAGGAGTGAATAAGCGTGGAGGACAGAAGTAGATCTTGGGAGGACCAGAGATTACATGAGGGAAGATATTGGGAGATTAGTTCGGAAATATACGGAGGAGAAAGGTTATGGATGGCTTTGTAGGTCAGTGTTAGTAGTTTAAACTGGATACACTGGGAAATTGGGAGCCAGTGAAGGGATTTGCAAAGAGGGGAAACAGGAGTGTAGCGAGGAGAGAGATTAATTAGTTGGGCAGCAGAGTTAAGGACAGATTGGAGGGGTGCGAGAGTGTTAGAAGGTAGGCCACAGAGGAGGATGTTGCAGTAGTCGAGGCAGGAGATTATTAAGGCATGCACAAGCATTTTGTTAGAGTGAGGGTTGAGTAAAGAACGGATTCTGGAAATATTTTTGAGCTGAAAGCAACAGGAGGTGGCGAGAGCTTGGATGTGCGGTTTGAAGGACAAGGCAGAGTTAAGGGTTACTCGGAGGCAGAGGATTTCCGGGACAGGGGAGAATGTGATTTCATTTATTGTGATAGATAGATCAGGTAGGGAAGCTATGCGAGATGGAGGAAAGATAATTAGTTCAGATTTGTCCACATTGAGCTTGAGGAAGCGAAAGGAGAAGAAGGAGGATATGGCTGATAGTCTGGGATTCTGGACAGCAGAGAGGTGAGATCTGGGCCAGAGAGGTAGATCTGAGTGTCATCAGCATATAGATGGTACTGGAAGCCATAGGACTTTATGAGTTGTCCCAGGCCAAAGGTATAGATTGAGAAGAGAAGGGGTCCTAGGATAGAGCCTTGAGGGACACCAACAGAGAGGGGGCGAGGTGAGGAGGTAGTGTGGGAGTAGGAAACGCTAAATGTGCGGTTAGTAAGGTATGAGGAGATCCAAGATAGGGCAAGGTCTTTGACACCAAAGGAAGAGAGGATCTGTAGTAGGAGGCAGTGGTCAACTGTGTCGAAGGCAGAGGACAGGTCTAGAAGGAGGAGTATAGAGAATTGTCTGTTAGCTTTGGCTGTAAGTAAGTTGTTAGTAAGTTTGGTCAGGGCAGTCTCAGTGGAATGGTGCGGACGGAAGCCAGATTCTAGATACTCTAAGAGCGAGTTAGATGCAAAGTGAGCGGAAACTTCAGTGTTGACGTGCTGCTCAAGGCATTTGGAAGCAAATGGGAGCAAAGATATGGGGCGACAGCTGGACATAGCGCTCAGGTCAAGGAATGGCTTTTTGAGGATAGTTGTGATTGTGGCATGTTTGAAAGCAGAGGGGAAGGTACCAGAAGTTAGTGATAGGTTGAAGAGATGGGTTAGGGATGAGAAGTTTGGTGGTGAGGTTGAGGAGGAGATGGGATGGGGTCAAGTGGTGAGGTGTGATTTAGAGAGGAGATGAGCAAGCTCTCCTGTGATTTTGGAGAGGGAAGTTATGGGGTTAGGGCATTGGTCTGGTGTACAAAGGGGTTGTTGTGGTAGTCGGACAACAAAGACTTGCCTTGTTTGGTCTATCTTATTTTTGAAGTGCGTGGCAATGTCCTCGGCAGAGATTAGGGAAGTCAGAGGGGCAGTGGTGAGTGGAGGAGGGAGTTAAAAGTGTTGAACAACTGTTTGGGGTCGTGGGATAAGGAAGATACAAGGGATGTAAAGTAGGCTTGTTTAGCAGAGGTGAGAGCTGATTTGAATGCGAGTGTTGCTTGTTTGAATATGAAGAAGTCATCTTGCGAATGCGTTTTCTTCGCCGCTCTGCAATTCTGGATACTTGCCGTGATGTTATTGTGCCAGGGTTGTCTATTGATTCGTCGCACTCAGCTACGTATGACAGGAGAAACAGAGTCGATGGCTGATGCAAGAGTGGCAGTATAGAAATTAGTGGCAGTGTGTCGTGGAGTGAAGATATGGATGACAGTCGTAGAATAGAGTCAGAGAGTGAGAGAGTGTGTGAGTGTCTAAATGTGCGAAGTTTCTGCGGGGGTGAGAAGGACAGTGATGAGAACGCGAGTAGATGGTGGTCAGTTACAGGGAGAGGGGAGGTTGTGAAGTTAGATAGGGAGCAGAGACGGGTGAAGACTAGGTCTAATGTATGTCCGTCTGTGTGGGTGGCTGAGGAGCACCACTGAGTAAGTCCAAAAGATGAAGTGAGTGACAGGAGTTTGAAGGCTGCCGACTGGTGGGTGTCAATAGGGATGTTGAAGTCACCCATGATGATAGTGGGAATGTCAACAGAGAGAAAGTGAAGAAGCCAGGTGGAGAACTGGTCAATAAAAGGCAGTGGTCGAGCCTGGAGGTCGGTATATGACAGCCACTTGGAAGTTGCAGGGAGAGCAGATGCGGACAGAGTAGACTTGAGAGGATAAGGGAGGGAAGAGGTGGGATTGGTTAAAGGTACTGTTTGAAGAGTGAAGATGGCCCACTTCTCTACCATGTCTGTTGCCAGGGTGAGGAGTGTGGGTAAAGTTGAGGCTGCCGTAACATAGCACAGCAGGGGAGGCTGTGTTGGCGGGTGACAGCCATAATTTGGTGAGGCCCAGGAAGAAAAGATTACGAGAGGTCGAGAATCACATGGAGTTTACTGGAGACAGAGTGGGCATTCCAGAGTGATCCAGAGAAAGGGAGCAGGGTCGTGGGCGTCAAGGGCATGGATTTGAAGTGGACAAGATTTCGGGTGTTTATATTGGGTTGGGAGATATGTCGCCAGCAGTGAGAAGAAGCAGAAAGAGGGAGAGCAGGTGGGAGGAGAGCGGAGGCGGCTTGTTTTAATGTTTTTGTAGGAGAGATGTGATGTTGAGGAGGAGGTGTGCGGAAGAGGTCAGGTGGGGAGGCAAGAGGGAAGGAGAGACTATTATTTGGTTTGATGGTGCTGGGGTATGTGGATAGAGAAGGAGAGTGAGGCGTAATGGAGCCAAAACTGTTAGGGTGTATGTCAGCATGATGAGAGTAAATGTGGGGGAAAGAGAAAGAAATTTAGTACATTTAATAAAAATGGTTAGTCGTACCTTCGGTTCACTTCTGGTTTATTTCTGGCATATTTAGATTTCAGGCTGCTGTTTTGGTGGTTGAGGCATTTGGACCAGAAGAAAGAGGAGGGAAAAAGGGTAGATCTCACTAAGGACTCGCTCACACGAGTGTATAACACAGCCGAGTGCTATGCGATGTTTTATCAGACAGTATTCAGACCAGTGTTATTCTGTAAGGGAAGCTCAGAACTGCAATTTTTTTCTCCTGCTGATTTGGCATTAGAGAACAATTGCAGCATGCTGCGGGTGCATCAGATATTCAGATCGCATTCACCCATTCAAATTTATGGATGTGTGTGAAACATCTGACTGCACTCTGATATCTGAGTGCAGTCAGACTACTGCAGACCCAGGCAATGGAGAAGACAAATTAATTTCTTAATCTTACCAGCAACTGTGCTGCGATTTTCTCATGCGAGAAAATCAGATCACACTATGGTGAGACTCTGGTCAAACTCCGACAGAGTTTGATCCGAGTGTCGTTAGTATAATCAGCCCAATTCTCTCCCACGAGAGAACATGCGCTTGTGTGACCCCGGCCTAACTTGCACTGTGATGATGCATGATTCAACTTGGGTGGCTCTTTCTCTACGAGGCCCCATGAAGCTGCTATAAACTCTGATAGTTCCTACACACAAATTCACAGCATCTTGATCAGGAGAGAGTCAAAGAAATGGAGAGGGTATCTAAGTGTGGCCTCCCCTTCCTCCGCTCTATTGGGACACTACCTACAGCTGGAGCTCGAGTTGACGCTACTGCTCACATATGGAGAGATAGCCAACTGAGGCTTTCATTGAGAAGTATGAGCCTAGTGGCAGGGGCAAGTGGGTGCTTGATGACAGGAGCAGCATGGATTGTAGTAGGAGTAAAAAGCAAGGGGCACAAAGAAGCTGGAATGCAAACAGTATTCAGCATTGCAGGGGATGGGTGGGGGGACATTTTTTAGCTACTACTCTACTCCATACAATTTTGTTACCTTCATTCTTCAATACACAGCCAAGCACAGGCTAAAAGGACTTCATCTGGCATTAAAAGCTTATGGACAGGATTATAATGTATGTGTGTACATCAAGAACCTTCTTGATATACTTGCTAAATGCACAACAAAAACATGATGTGAACAGGACCTTATTCAAAATGATCATATCTCGGAGCTTCAGTAGATTTCAATGAAGCAACCAGGAATAAATTGAAAAAACTAATATACCGTATTTTTCGGACTATAAGACGCACCCAGGTTTTAGAGGTGGAAAATAGGGAAAAATATATTTGAAGCAAAAAATGTGGTAAAATATTTAATAACAAAAAACATACTATTATATGTGGTGTTATTATATATAATAGTATGTTATTATGTTGGAAGCTACGGGTAGGAGATGGTGCTGCGGGACCAGTGTGGTGTCTGTAAAGTACTATGTGAAGACGCTGGAGGGTGAGTATAAGGCCGGGGTCACACATGCGAGAAACTCGCACGATTTCGTGTGAGTCTCTCGCATGAACACCCAGCACTGCCGCTGGCACTCAGACTGGAGCGTGCGGCTGCATAGAAATACATGCAGCATAGAAATACATGCAGCCGTATGCTCCGGTCCGAGTGATGGCTGCAGTGCTGGGTGTTCATGCGAGAGACTCACACGAAATCGTGCAAATTTCTTGCATGTGTGACACCGGCCTGTGAATGGGGGCACGGGGCTTATATTTAAAGCCACACTCCAGCACTGATAACACTGGAGTGCTGCTTTAAGATTCCATGGGAGAACTATAACTCTCAGCATGTCCTGCAGATCCTATGGCATGCTGGGAGTTATAGTGCACCACAGGATGGCAGAGTGCTTTTTTATGTGCTGTATTACTAACCTTTTAATTAATTCTCTGTTGTACAGTGTGTCTGAAGGACCTGTGATGACATCATGAAGAGGCAGGGCTTTGTGTGGTCATGTGATGCTCCAGCCCGCCCTCTTCATGACCTCATCACAGGTCCTTCACAGGAGCATTCAGCATGGCATCAGCACAGCCCCAGGCTGTCAGGTATGCGATGCCTCCTGCTGCACTCTGCTCCTGCCGCCTCCTTCTCCTTCCCACACAGATCCCAGCTGCTGCAGGAATTCAGCGCTGGGGAACCATGTGGCTCTGTCATTTGCTGCTCCCCGCTCACTGCTAGGTGGGCGGGGAAGCGGCTAATTAATATGCACTGCACTTAAGTATCGGGACGAGTGGTTTCCCCAGCGCTGGATTCCTGCAGCGGAGGGGATATTTTCCTGCCTCCTGCGATCTCACTCCACCGCTGCCCCCCCTCCCCACATGTAACATTCCGACCATAAGACGCACCCACACTTTCCTCCCAAATTTGGAGGAAAAAAAGTGCGTCTTATGGTCCGAAAAATACGGTACAGTACAGACCAAAAGTTTGGACACACCTTCTCATTCAAAGATTTTTCTGTATTTTCATGACTATGAAAATTGTACATTCACACTGAAGGCATCAAAACTATGAATTAACACATGTGGAATTATATACTTAACAAAAAAGTGTGTAACAACTGAAAATATGTCTTATATTCTAGGTTCTTCAAAGTAGTCACCTTTTGCTTTGATGACTGCTTTGCACACTCTTGGCATTCTCTTGATGAGCTTCAAGAGGTAGTCACCGGAAATGGTCTTCCAACAGTCTTGAAGGAGTTCCCAGAGATGCTTAGCACTTGTTGGCCCTTGAATAAATCCCCAACAGTGTCACCAGCAAAGCATCTCCACACCATCACACCTCCTCCTCCATGCTTCATGGTGGGAACCAGGCATGTAGAGTCCATCCGTTCACCTTTTCTGCGTCGCACAAAGACACAGTGGTTGGAACCAAAGATCTCAAATTTGGACTCATCAGACCAAAGCACAGATTTCCACTGGTCTAATGTCCATTCCTTGTGTTCTTTAGCCCAAACAAGTCTCTTCTGCTTGTTGAATGTCCTTAGCAGTGGTTTCCTAGCAGCTATTTTACCATGAAGGCCTGCTGCACAAAGTCTCCTCTTAACAGTTGTTGTAGAGATGTGTCTGCTGCTAGAACTCTGTGTGGCATTGACCTGGTCTCTAATCTGAGCTGCTGTTAACCTGCAATTTCTGAGGATGGTGACTCGGATAAACTTATCCTCAGAAGCAGAGGTGACTCTTGGTCTTCCTTTCCTGGGGTGGTCCTCATGTGAGCCAGTTTCTTTTTAGCGCTTGATGGTTTTTGCAACTGCACTTGGGGACACTTTCAAAGTTTTCCCAATTTTTCAAACTGACTGACCTTCATTTCTTAAAGTAATGATGGCCACTCGTTTTTCTTTACTTAGCTGCTTTTTTCTTGCCATAATACACATTCTAACAGTCTATTCAGTAGGACTATCAGCTGTGTATCCACCAGACTTCTGCACAACACAACTGATGGTCCCAACCCCATTTATAAGGCAAGAAATCCCACTTATTAAACCTGACAGGGCACACCTGTGAAGTGAAAACCATTCCCGGTGACTACCTCTTGAAGCTCATCAAGAGAATGCCAAGAGTGTGCAAAGCAGTAATCAAAGCAAAAGGTGGCTACTTTGAAGAACCTAGAATATAAGACATATTTTCAGTTATTTCACACTTTTTTGTTAAGTATATAATTCCACATGTGTTAATTCATAGTTTTGATGCCTTCAGTGTGAATGTACAATTTTCATAGTTATGAAAATACAGAAAAATCTTTGAATGAGAAGGTGTGTCCAAACTTTTGGTCTGTACTGTATATACATACACACACATATATACATCACACACATACACAACCCTGTTTTGGAAGATCCTCTTTTCTTTACTTGCCTCTCTTTTTGCTCTTCTAAGGAACATTGCATCTGTACGCTGAAAGGCTTCCTTTAAGGCCCTGGCAGGATCAGACATCAGCGCCTCATGACGAGCCACCATGACATGGACATGGGTCGCAGCATAATTAGCAGCATCTATTCCACCGTGGCCATCAAAAACAGCAAAATAGGATCTTTCAACTCCATCCTGAAAGCAAGAAATATTTAAGGATATATCAGATTCAGTATGAAACAACCTAGCATATTTTATTCAGTAATCAGGTAAAGTTCACTTTGTCTGTAACAGGAAGAAATTGTCTGAAAGGAACCTTAAGATAGACAGTTTTTGTTTTTATTATACTTAAAAGGGGCATTTTAATGTACTACATTTATGGCATTTCCACAAGATGTCAAATCTATGGTAGATGTAGGCAGAGAATTCTTTTACATGTGCCTAGCGCTCTTCATTCACTTAGATGAGTAGTCCGAATTTCCTCGTAACGCTTCCAATCCTTAACCATGTTCCTCAGAACGCCTCCAAGCCAAATAATGACTAAAACAAAGTTCACCTACGGTGTGAGAGAAGCAACCATCGCAATAGTTTTTATTTCACATCATTAGTACACATGAAAATAAGCAACTTTGTGATGAAGATTGATCTTTCACTCAATTTATGGGTAAAATCTGTATTCAGTGAAGATAGATGATTTTCCTATTAAGCGAGATCGGAGAGGTCAGTTCGTGCTTCTAAAAAGTCTATGGACCAGAGGGGGGTTAATAGCTAGATGTATAAACAGACATTCTGCTGCCATAGAACTTTTGAGCAATATCTGCCATCTATCTCAGTGATGGAAAAATCTGTACTCACTGAAGACAGATTTTACCCGTGAACGGAAAATTTTGAGAATTCTCTATCCAGAACAAGAAAGAACCAGATTTCTCTAATAAGATACATTATAAAGTTTCTTATTTTCACATGTACTATTCATTTATGGAAAAGAAAAAAAAAAATTGAGATGACTCCACAACAGATGATGTACACACATCATAGGATACATTCCTGCCTTTGATGTGGGCTCTGTAGCTAAAGTCAAGGTGTCATGGGCCATTAAAAAGTACAACTTGTCCCGCAAAGAACGAGCCCTCATACGGCCATATTGATGGAAGAAAGGGAGGAAAAAATGAAAAATCACCCTGGAGTGAAGGTGTTAAGCAGTTGTCCAATGCGATAAACCAGCATACAGCAGTTAAAGTCTACTTTACAGCGTAAAAACATTTGGTGGAATACCCAGTTAACACAATTTTTAGACTTTACTGAAGGTGAACTTCAGTCGTACCCAATTTGCAGTAAATATGCTGAAAAAACCACAGAACAATAATTCTACCAATAATTTTCAGTAGTGAATTTTCTAAAATCTACAAATCAAATACAGACTTTTCTATATACAAGACTGTAAATTTACCGTTATAGCCAGATTTATTTAAAAAGGAAAAACCTAGGAAGGAATGGGCCTGTTATGTACTCCCTCACAGCCACAGCACTGAACACCTCATTTCCATATAGATTTAAATGACAATTACACGAGAATGGAGCAAGATAGAAGATATAAAGGTGTTGATGGATTAACATTTCAAAGTCCTCTATGCTCATGTATACAATTGGGGAAGGATGATCTTACTGACAGATTCCCTTTAATATAAATCATAACTTTTGTTAACGCCTTACCCAATGAGCATTTCTCCACCCCTTCTTTCAAGAATAGCAAGTTTTTATTTTACTGCCCACAGACATCGCACTCATCTGCATATTATAAATCACACCTCCCATGATGTGCAGAGTAAATGCCACAATCAGATCACAGAATGGCAAGGGCATTTAAAAAGGTTAACAGCTGTGGGCGAAGTGCCGCTCCCCTCATGGTTTTTACAGGCAGATGATGGCTGAATCTGCCAGCAAAGAAAGGGCGCAGTTCATGAACCTGCATAAAAAACATGGCATTAACACTGGCTGTTATAGTGTTTGTCAATCTTTAGTAAAGAGTTAATAGGATGAGAAAGTTTTTTTTTTTTTTTTTTACCATTAAGCCAAAAAGCTGGTTGAATTCGATGAGCGACACATGACGGTCTTCCATTTTCCTTCGTGTGTTGCGTATTGCGTGAATAGAGACAAACAGGTTGCGTTTAATGGTTGGTGCTGAGGGCATCTGTAGCTGCCACTGACGACCGATCTCTTGGAGAGAGGTAAGGCAATATTGAAGTAAGGCTTCAGAGCGGAAGACTGCAGAAAAAAAGAAACCAATTAAAAAAAAAAAATTTGGAATTTTATATACATTTGTTTTTAGGTACAAATAGAAAGGGTCCTCGACTATTGTACAAGTTACTGTGGCCAGGATGGTTTAAGAAAAACAAAACTATACTCTTCTCTGGGACTGGAACCGGACATTCAGTGGGGAAGGGGTGTGTGATCATGCGACCACGGACTTGCTGCAGCCTTCACAATGTCAAGTGCCAGCCCCCCCAGATGCTGAGGAACACAGTACAGCGCGCAGAAGAGTGACGACAGTTTAGAAGGAGAAGATGTTTTTTTTTTTTTGTACCTTACACAGCTATGGGCCTATTAATATAAAGTTGTACTTTTGTTAAGAGCCCCTATACAGAAGAGAAAAAAAAAAAAATTGTCCATATCCTCTGAGAAGCCAGACTTAAGTTGATTTTTCACAGTGGATGGCAAGGTCAGAAGGCAACTATGAGGGGAAGAAGAGGGGAAGGTGGCTGATCTCTCTGATAGACGGATTTTGGTAAGAACTTACCTGTAAAATCCTTTTCAGCGAAGAAGGAAGGGAGACACACTCATTACTAGTGGGTAGGCGGAGCCCCAGATAGGATCAATACCTCAGATTAGAAAGCGTGTTGACCGGCCCCTCCAGCTCGGGCTCCTCCTACTCAGGTCTTCAGTCGTACCAAAGCTTAAGGAAGAACAATATCACCAGCGAAGCAACATAACCCTTTCTGAAGGACTTCAGAGAAAAATAACAAAGTACAGGTTATGCATGCATTTGCAACGAAAAACCACACAGTCCCAGGTACTACTCACTGAACCTGACTACTGCGATAAGCTGGCAATGCTGGAACAGAGCCGTAGTGCGTCGACCTCAGCCCAGAAAATCGCTATCAGAGAAGGGCCACGCTGCTTCTGTAAATACAACAACACACTTCTGCCATGGGAGGGATGTGTGTCTCCCTTCCTTCTTCGCTGAAAAGGATTTTACAGGTAAGTTCTTACCAAAATCCGTCTTTCAGCTGCAGATGAAGGAAGGGAGACACACTCATTACTAGTGGGACGTCCCAAAGCAGTCCAAAAATTAGGGTGGGAAAAAACCAAAATAGGCAGAAACCCAACAACCTAGATAAATGCGCCACAGGCGCCAAATACAAGTTAACTAAAAACTTTAAATTACCGCTGCCTGCAGGACCCTACGTCTTAAGGCCGCATCAGCGGAAGCACTGATGTCCATCTTATAAAACTTTGTATATGTGTAGACGAAACGCCAGGTCGCCGCTCGGCAGAGCTGAGCTGCCGAGGCCCCTTGATGAAAGGCCCACGATGAAGCCACAGCCCTCGTGGAGTGAGCTCGAATCTTAATCGGGCAAGGTTTGCCTTTAAGTCGGTAAGACCAAAATGGTCGACCGAATCCAACGAGCTATAGAGTCCTTGGAAGCTCGTTGACCACGCCTACGACCTGCTATAATCACAAACAGGGAATCTGATTTCCGAAAACCTTGAATGACAGACAAAAAGAACTTCAAGGTCCGCACTAAATCCAATTTGTGCAAATCTTGTTCCTTTGCATTCCTCGGGCCCGGGCAAAGCGAGGGCAAAACAATATCCTGGTTAACATAAAATTACGACACCACCTTAGGTAGAAAGTCGCCCCGTGTGCGAAGCACTACTCGATCCGGGTAAAAATCCAGGAAAGGCGGCGAGTAAGAAAGAGCTGCCAACTCAGAAACCCTTCTTAAAGAGGTTACCGCCACTAAGAATGCAACCTTCCAAGAAAGTAACGAAAGGTTTAGTAGAACCCATAGGCTCAAAGGGCACATGCTGAAGAGCCTCCAAGACAAGGTTGAGCCGCCAAGGAGACCCAGGTGCCTTCCGCGGTGTGAACTGACGGGTTACTCCTTTGAAAAAAAGGAACGCACGTCCCTACGCGAGTCGATAGTCTTCCGAGACAGCAAGGACAGGGCAAAAACCTGACCTTTCAGAGTGCTAACTGCTAAACCTTCGTCCAACCCGTACTGTAGAAAAGCCAACAGATTGGGAATGGAAAAAATCCTCGGATTCCTTGAGGAAC
Source organism: Oophaga sylvatica (assembly GCA_033576555.1). Lineage (NCBI taxonomy): Eukaryota > Metazoa > Chordata > Amphibia > Anura > Dendrobatidae > Oophaga > Oophaga sylvatica. The sequence goes on along the minus strand of JARQOD010000001.1, from coordinate 776,794,623 downwards.
CCGAACACCACGAAAAGAAGGCTTCCCAAGTTTTGTGATAAATCTTAGTAGTAGCCAGACCTCTGACAGCTCGCAGAGTGGCAATGACTGCAGCTGAGAAACCTCTACGGGTCAATATTTCGGTCTCAAGAGCCACGCCGTCAAACGCAGAGACTTCAAGTCCGGATGACGAACGGGCCCCTGGTTAACAGGTCCGGGCGAGGAGGAAGTGGGAATGGCGGTGCCGCCAAAAACGACACCAGTGTCGCGAACCACGTCCTCCTTGGCCAATCCGGGGCTATCAACATAGCCGGAATTCTCTCCAGTCTGATCCGACACAGCACCAGAGGAAGTAAAGATATCGGCGGAACACATAGACTAGCTCGAAATGGTCCCAAGGAGTCACCAGAGCAACCACCGCCACAACCTTCGGGTACCTGGACATGAACATCGGTAGTTTGGCATTGAACCTGGATGCCATCAAAACCGCTTGGGGAGTTCCCCAACGGGAGCACAGCAGTGCAAAAACTTTCGGATGAAAACTCCATTCTCCAGGATCCATCTTCTCGCGACTGAGGAAGTCCGCTGTGGCATTCTGGACTCCTGGAATGTGAATCGCAGAGAAGGCTGGAACCTTGGTCTCGCCCATAGCAGAATCCGAGACACCTCATCATGATCCTGGAACTCCATGTCCCGCCTTGGTGGTTGATATACGCAACCGCCGACGCGTTGTCTGTCTGCACTAGGACTGATAAACCGCTTAAAGGGACTGTCCAGTGTTGGAGGCAAAAGGAAAATTGCCCTCAATTCCAGGATTTTGATCGGTAGAACAGACTCTCCCGATAACCATACTCCCTGGATCCAAAAAATCGTTCCAGGCACCCCCCCAGCCCGTCAGGCTGGTATCGGTGGCTATGACCGACCACCTCGGAGGGAGGAAAGATTTCCCCAGGGATAACGCTCCTGGACGTAACCACCATCCTAGGGATTCTCGCACCCTGTGAGAGATGATGACGCTGCAATCCAGAGAAGCTTGCGATCGATCCCAATGACTCAGGATGAGCCTTTGGAATGAAACTGGGCAAACGGAAGTGTCTCCATGAACGCTACCATTAAACCCAGAAGGCGCATACACTTCCGAAGAGACATTACTGTCGAAGACTTCATATCTGTACATGTCGAGGGGAACATGCCCGCTCGCCTGGAAGTAGAGGCACCACTGCCCGTACCGTGTCGAAATGTATTCCTAAAAATAGGATAGACTGCGACGGTTCCAGAGACGACTTCTCTCATTGTAAAAACTCTGGCTGTTAAGACCAAGCTGAATGGCCGAGCCACAAACTGGTAATGGTCCTGTCAATTGACCAGTCACCCGAAGTCCTCCAGGAGCTGAAGGAATAGATTGCGAGCCGTCAATGCCTCCTCCTTTGAGGACGGCACAATCGAAAGGTCGTCCAGGTAGGGAAGATCGTAAGTCCCTGTCTTCGAAGAATTGCCATGAGAGGCGCCAGAAACCTATCACAAAACGAAGGAAGCGCTGGTGAGCCCTTCCGACGGGAACATGCAAATAAGCGTCGCGAATGTCGATTGACCAAAAAGACGTTCTGCGACAGGGCTGCCACAACGGAGCGAAGCGACTCCATGCGGAATGTTCGGGCGTGGACAAGCCGATTCAATCTTCCAGAATAGGGCGAAATTTGTATCACCACACTCTTCTACAGAAGAGAATCGACCACTCGCAGTAGAGCGGAAAATAGTTCGGCTCTGATGGAATGCGAGATTAGCAAAAAAAACTGTCCGGGGGTCGAGAAAGAAACTCTATGTAGTAGCCTGCCAACACAACCTGTGTCACCCAGGCGTCCGACACACGGGAAACCCAAGTCGGTTTGAATTGGAGTAAACGACCCCCCACTCGAGAGCGCTCGAATGAGACCCAGACGTCAGTCCGCCTTAGCAGGTTTTTTGCCAGCTTCTGTGTGAACAGAAGTTCTGTTTCCAGGGTATGCGGAATTTCTGAGAATTCCCCCTTTTTTTTTTTTAAAAAAAAAGAAAGACGACCAAAACCCCCAGAGGGTTGGCCGGATCATCCCCTGAACCGAAAGGACCGCCGACAATTACCGTGCCAGATGCAGAAGTCACAGCTCTGCGCTGCGGTAAAGCTGTTTCTTTTGCCTTTGCCTTGGCAATCAGCTCCGTGAGGTCAGATTCAAGTAGTTGACCACTTTCTAAGCTAAAGATAGCAAACCCTGCTTGGAAACCGCGTTCCACTGTCTAAGCCACAGTTCTGACTGTGACTGCCGAGGATTACGCCCTGGATAGCAGTGACGCAGTATCCTTCAACTTGAAAAGCCCATCTACCTCGATAGAAGGGATCCATCTTGCCACGCCGTCCTTAGACGGTTCAACCGGCTCAGGAAAACTTTTACAAGTACACATAGATCCTTAATACTGAATCCAAGACCCGCGGCTTCGCAGATTGATATTGTTGCCATGTCCGTTTTTCTGTCCAGCGGTTCCTGCAGACTCGCCTTCCCTTTACCAGGAAGATTTGCTAAGCTGGGATAAAGGAACATTCAGTTCAGGAGAAAGGGTCCAATTAACAAACAACTCCGTAGAAACGTATACAGTTTGTAAAGCCGACGCGACCTATGCGACTCCTGAAACATCCTGGCCGACTTACCAGGACGTCTAGTTACCTCCTCCGGTAACTGTAACGCCCTCATGGCTCCATTAGTACGGCCCATGAGAGAGGCAGAGTGTCTCTGCCGATCCTCCTTGTCCGAATCGGACATCTTCGCTACGTGAGAAAGAAACCGATTTGTGTCGTCTTCCTTGAGGGAGACTAGCTGACACTCAATAACTTAGAAGATCAGACAGGCCATAGAAACTAGTGAGGACCTCCATTTTGTCACTGGAACCTCCGACCGCTGAATCGAGGTCTGCGTGTCAGATACGCGAGACTGATCCTGTAGCGGATCTGGGAAATGGACTGCCCTTGCACAGTATACGGCAGGTTAAACCTGTCAGTAACCAGAACAGTATGTTTCTTAAAGAAAAAACAAACGCTGAAGGGTTAAAGCTCTTAAAGAGAGAGCTACCCCAGCTGTCCCCATTAAGAGTTAACCGCCTAAGAAGGGGTTAAAGTAGCAGACTCCCCACAACCTTGATAATGAAAAGGGTGTGCGAGCCTCAAGCGCCTCTTATAAGGTCGCAGCTACAGGACAGTTATGCCACACTATACAGGAAAAATAATAATAATAATATCGCAGGCTCCCCACAACCTCTTTATTAATTGAAAAGAGTGTGCGAGCCCCTTATGCGATAACAGCCGCAGGACGCGCAATCTGTCACTCCTAAGTGCCCCAGACGGCGTCCGCGCTGTGGGGGTGAAAGAGTTAAGCTTCTGCCCGCAGGTTAGAAGCGACTCACCCAGCTGGTAACGGCTCTTGCCGGGAGGGGAGGGGAGCGATGTCCGGGGAGCTTGTGAGCTATTCCCCTCAGCCTTTCATGTAATGGCCGCCGCGCTCTGCCTCCGATGTGCTCCCTGTACAGGAGCCAGAAAAGGAGACTGCCATAAAGCGCGCGCTCAGAGCGCGGGAAATTCAGAAATAAAAAAAGCGCGCACTCCTCTCACCGGCATGTATAATGTACAGCGGCTGCCGCAGCAACCGTTAAATCACTCACACACATCTTTATAAAAATGTGGAGTACTCACCAACCGAGCGCCACAGGGACCCCCAGGGGTTTCTGGCGCGTGCCCATGCTTCCCCCCAGGGCGGGGGACGCAGTGACCCCTGCAGCGTGGTTTGCGCCCCCGCCAGGGAAGCCATCCTCATCCCCCGGGCCGGCAGGGTTCTGCAGGGACCACCATTAGGGTAATACAGATCCGCCAAGGGAGAGGTTGGGGTCCAGCAGCGCTGAGACCCCTGAGACCTCTAGACCAACTCTGGTGATCCAAGTCTCTTGTCCGAATAAAATAATACAATCTTCTGAGGAGCTGCTTCCAGCAGCGACCATCCTCTGAGACCTCAAATTTTAGACTGAAGACCTGAGTAGGAGGAGCCCGAGCTGGAGGGGCCGGTCAACACGCTTTCTAATCTGAGGTATTGATCCTATCTGGGGCTCCGCCTACCCACTAGTAATGAGTGTGTCTCCCTTCCTTCATCTGCAGCTGAAAAGATGCATTACAAAAGTTTCTTATAATTGCCTTTACTATTGACTGACCTTTTTAACTTATCATGGATTAATAAAATGATAGAATGCATTTCTGTGATATGGTTTTTAAAGACAGACTATTAGAAAAATAGAAAAGAAATTATGTGCTTTCCCCAAGTTGGATGCACTTCTCACCAACAGAGGGAGCCAATACGCAACTCAATACAAAGTAACTGGTCATAATGGCTCCATGGACACAGACTACAGGGAACCCGGAAGCAGATTCATACTGCCCAAGGTTCGGGAATGAATCAGAGGCTGGCTCCTGCATTATAAATGTCTATGTTTTATTCTTAAACACTGCAGCATTTCAGAGAAAGGCATATGAAAGCACTCTTGGGGATGAAGTGACTAGATCATAAGGCAGATCCCAGTCTGCTTCTCCCTGCGTGGACCCTGTTCTATCCAGGTGATTGACAGGTCTCTCCATATGTACATACTTGGGATGGACCCGTTAATCATCTGGAGTTGGGCAAGGAGAAGCCACACAGGGACCACGCCAGACTAATCAAGTCTTTCCCTATATTCCCTGGCTGACTTGCCGAACTGTTTTCTCTGAAGCACTGCTGCATTTCAGAGTAAAATATACCAGGCTGCAATCATGCGACTATACTCCGACTCATGCCACCTATGGTTCGGAAAGCATGTATCAGCTGATAATAGATTAAAGGGAACCTCCCTCTTTTTTTTGTAAAGGAAAATATGACATCCGTAACTTTTTTTCTGACATTTTGTATGACCCCATGCTTCCAGCATTTGAGAATCAATGACAAGCGAACACAACTTGAATGCTTAAGTAAAGTTCCATACAAAAATAAGCCTGAAATAAAAGCATTTTATTGTGGAACTAAAGTATGAATGCCATGCTATTGTGAACGCTTTCTTGCTCTCAGGACAATTCTTTAACTTTATACTCTACATTCATTGTAATAAGAATCTAGTTCCTAAATGGTTATAAATGCAAATAGTAGCAATCGCACATTGGCCTGGGCTGTTACTATAAGCCATACTTACGATCTTCAGCCTCCACGTCGTTTTCTGGTCCTTCCACCCCATTAGGCTTCCTTTCAAGAAATGTGCCCAAGTCAGACTGAAGAGTCTGGTGGACAGCGGCTCCAACTAAACCTGCAGCTAGCCAAGAAGGCCCATCCCTGCAAAAACACAAAATAAATCAGCTTAATTGGGGAGCGGAATAAAGAAAAGAAAAAATACCCGTGTATCGGAAAACTAGTTTTCACCATTCCCTTTTCATTTACGGCAGTTAAATTGTACTACTAGTACAAGAGAAAATGGGCCATACACAGTCTACTGTTGATCAAAATGGACGCTCTCAACTATAACCATCTTTATCAGGCAAGAATTAACATAAGACGATCATTTTGGCTGCCAGATGACATTAAAAGGTACCTTCTTCAGTAGGATCAATCAGGTCGCAGGAAGCTGAATCACATGATACCTGCATATATGTGATCTGATGGATTTTTGTGGAATAAGACACTTTTTTCTCTTTAATACATAAAATGAGCCTTTATAGTGTATGGCGCACCATGTGGGGATTACAGTAGGAGAATCATACTGTGATGGGGGGGGGGGTCACCATACTGTGTGTGGAGGGTATCTTACTGTGTTTGGGACACTTTTTGGCTTCATACTTTATTATTCAAGGTTTTTTTTTATCCTATTACATATTTAAATTAGGCCATATGTTTTTTTACTTCTCTTACAACATTATTACAAGATTAAAATATACTTTGTTCATGGGACAACCTTTTAGGTTTATTTCCATATTAAAAAGTTCATTGTTATATTTGATAAGGGAAAAACTTCAATTGTAGACATTTCTTTTTCCGTATCAAGCTTGGACAGCGACTTTGTCCAAGCTTTTAATTTTGGCCCTCGGTGTCAGGGATGTCAAACTCCAATACAAAAAGTATACATTTACTGTGGTTTATGAAAAATAATGTAATTGTGGAAACTGTTCCCAACTCTTACATAACCTTGGCCCCAATTCGGCCCATACCCATCAGCTTCTAAACAAAAATCTAATTGTTCCTTCATTTCTTGTTACCAGAATGTTTTAGTGTAAAGTCCATTACAGGAAATGCTGCAAGAAAACGGAAACTAAGCAGGAAATTGTGTCACACAAGGAAGTCTGCTGAGACAGTCAACTGTGATCCATTGGAAACCTGCCAACACCCAGACAAAGAGGATAAACACCACAGCAAAGAAAGGCCAGGAAATGACACAGCCTATTGATGGGACAGGAACACAGAAAAAAGTTTATAGACCAGGCAGCCACTTTCAGATTGACTGTAATGACGATTTATAGTATGCATGAAAATATACATGCCATTATGGTTTCTACAACAATGCCCTTTTGGTGCTCTGGTTGCTATACATTTGAAGAGTGACTGAACACCCCAACAACGTCTGCAAATTGAGAGTCTGATTTGGCTTCTGATCCTATGTCATATGGCAAGAATCTTTAAAGAGTCTATAGCGACTTTTAGGATTGTCATTTCCAATAGGTAATGCCAAAGCTCCTGACCTCTTCCATTTGCTTATTTGTACTAAATTATATGAACTCCTCTACATCAGCCACAATGTTACTTGTGAGTGGGCATCTACTACAGGTCAAGGAATTAGGAAAATTAGCAACACAACCATAATTGGATGGATTCACAGGACCCATTTGCACCTGCAGTCTTACTGGGCATCAAGTCTGCGGAGCTCTTTTCTCATCTGCTCTGTACAGTCATGGCCAAAAGTTTTGAGAATGACACAAATATTATATTTTCACATGATCTGCTGCCCTCTGGTTTTTATGTGTGTTTGACAGATGTTTTTATCACAGACAGAAATATAACTGCAAACATATGAGTAACAAAAGCTTATATTGACAGTTAGAATGAGTTAATGCAGCAAGTCAATATTTGCAGTGTTGACCCTTCTTCTTCAGGACCTCTGCAATTCTCCCTGGCATGCTCTCAATCAACTTCTGGACCAAATCCTGACTGATAGCAGTCCATTCTTGCACAATCAATGCTTTCATTTTGTCAGAATTTTTAGGTTTTTGTTTGTCCACCCGTCTCTTGATGATTGACCACAAGTTCTCAATGGGATTAAGATCTGGGGAGTTTCCAGGCCATGGACCCAAAATCTCTATGTTTTGTTCCCTGAGCCATTTAGTTATCACCTTTGCTTTATGGCAAGGTGCTCCATCATGCTGGAAAAGGCATTGTTGATCGCCAAACTGCTCTTGGAGGGTTGGGAGAAGTTGCTCTTGGAGGACATTCTGGTACCATTCTTTATTCATGGCTGTGTTTTAGGCAAGACTGTGAGAGCCGATTCCCTTGGCTGAGAAGCAACCCCACACATGAATGGTTTCAGGATGCTTAACAGTTGGCATGAGACAAGACTGGTGGTAGCGCTCACCTTGTCTTCTCCAAATGAGGCGTTTTCCTGATGTCCCAAACAATCGAAAAGGGGATTCATCAGAGAAAATAACTTTACCCCAGTCCTCAGCAGTCCACTGCCTGTACCTTTTGCAGAATATCAGTCTGTCCATGATGTTTTTTCTGGAGAGAAGTGGCTTCTTTGCTGCCCTCCTTGAGACCAGGCCTTGCTCCAAGAGTCTCCGCCTCACAGTGCGTGCAGATGCACTCACACCTGCCTGC
>JARQOD010000001.1:776762943-776786652 GCA_033576555.1 Oophaga sylvatica | reverse complement strand
TTTTGTAGAGTTTAATTCCGTACCTGGCACTCTTGCTGGGCAGGTACTGACAGAACCTGAGCCTTCCCTTAAAATTAATTAGGGACTCATCCACGCAAATGTCCCTTTGGGGCATGTACACTTCAGCAAAAATTTTTGTTGAAGTGTTCGATGACCGGCCGAACTTTGAACAGACGGTCAAAGTTGGGGTCAACTCCACATACGGCAGACTAGTACCCTGGATCAACGCCCTATCAAGGAATCTAGTATACATACACTAACATACTTTGCAAGAAAGGCATCAAGTCCGTTCTTAAATTTTAGTAGTGAATTACTCATAACATTATCACTGCTTTTACAGTAAAGAATCTGCATCTGTGTTTATGACTAAACATTCTTTCCTCCAGGCGTAGAAAATGCCCCCTTGTCTCCGTCACAGGTCTAAGAGTAAAAAGATCATTAGAAAGGTCTTTGTACTGTAACCTCTTATTTATACATTGTAATAAGATCACCCCTAAGCCTTCGTTTCTCCAAACTAAATAAGCCCTAGTGTAATAACCGGTCTTGGTATTGCAGACCCCCCAGTGCTCTAATAACCTTGGACGCTCTTCTCTGCACCCGCTAGAGTTCAGCTATGTCTTTCTTAGGCTAGTTTCACACTAGCGTTGCACTGACCTGCGTCGGTCAGCGCACGGCCGCCGCTAAGCTCCGCTCCCGCCGCGCCTCCTCCCGATCGCTCCGCCTATGGGCGCATGACGCTGCGTGCGATCTGCGCACTCTATCTTTAGCATTGGGTTTGCAGGTCGTACGCAGGTATACGTTTGCCAGCGCATGTGTCCTTTTGACGGTGCACCAAGCGCACCAAAATGCAACACGGTGCGTTGGGCGCAGGTCGGCGCACCGTCAAAAGGACGCATGCGCCGGCAAACGCATACCTGCGCACGACCTGCGAACCCAATGCTAAAGATAGGGTGCGCAGGTCGCATGCAGCGTCATGCGTTCATAGACTGAGCGATCGGGAGGAGGCGTGGCCGAGGGCAGAGCTTAGCGGCGGGCGCTGACCAACACAGGTCAGTGCAACGCTAATGTGAAACCAGCCTTATACACTGGAGACCAGAACTGTACACAGTATTCCAAGTGTGGTTGCACTAGTGACTTGTATAGGGGTAAAATTATGTTCTCCCCATGAGCATCCATGCCTCTTAATGTATCCCATTTTTTTATTTGCCTTTGCAGCAGCTGCCTGACAATGGCCACTAAATGTGAGTTTGTTGTCCTCCCATACACCAAGGTGTTTTCCAGTGACAGTTTTGCCCCGTTTTACAATTAAGCACATAATTATACATCTCATTTCTTCTGCCCAAGTGCATGACCTTACATTTATCCCCATTAAAGCTAATTTGCCATTTATCAGCCCAAGCTTCTAGTTTACATAAATCTTCCTGTAATATTAAATTGTTCTCCTCTGTATTGATTACCCTGCAGAGTTTAGCGTCATCTGCAAATATTGAAATGCTACTCTGTATGCCCCCTACAAGGTCATTAATATGTTATAAAGAAGCGGGCCCTACACCGACCCCCGCGGTACCCCACTGCTAACTGACTCAGTCCGAGCATGTTCCATTAATAACCACTCTTTGTTTCCTATCCCTGAGCCAGCTCCTAACCCACTTACACATTTTCCCTTATCCCCAGTGTTCTCATTTTATATAGCGCTGTTGGGACGAACGGTACGACATTTTATGTATATCGTGAATATGTTAGCACTTTATTTTTAACTGTGTGTGAGGGAGGGGGATAGTGATTGGTGCAAACTTTGAAAAGAAAAAGCTAAAAAAAAAAAAAAAAAAAAAAAAGCAAACGGAGAAAAATTTCTGTGAAAAGACGAGTGTAGAACAGCAGGCATGAGCTCTGAGGAGTGAACTGCGTCACTTATCAAAGCTCAGAGGTTGCTGGATGTGCGCACTGGGGGTGGCGCAAAGGGGGTAAAAAAGAAAAGTGGAAAACCAATCAACGCTCGGCGGCTGCTTAATGTGAGCATGGAGGCGGTGCAAAGGGTGGTGGAGGGGGTAAAAAGAGGAAGGGGGGAGAGGAGGGCAGAAGAGGGGATTAGGGTGGATGAAGAGAGACCGAGCTGGGATCACAAAACACTTACAGTTGTAGTCTTCTTTCTGCTCTGTTCTTCAGCAGGGATTGTGGCGTCACACGCTTCTGTGGCACCACAAGGCCCAGCACAGCAAGCACATCAGAAGATCCTCTGCAAGATCCTCAGCAAGTGTGAGGACCTGCAGTGCAGTCACAGACAGGTGACAGACAGTTCAGAGAGAGGTCATACCGCTGCTCTGCCCTGTCACTGGTATGATTTATGATGACATCGATCACACCAATCAGAGCTGGCCCTGGTGGCCCTGGCAACAGCCTAGGATCAGAGCTCACAGCTCCGATCCTAGGCTAGTCACAGGCAGGATACAGTGCGGTCAGAGCGCGGCTGTGCCCTGTGATTGGCGCGATCGATTACATCGATCGCGCCAATCAGCTGCTCCAGGCCATGCCTAGGATCAGAGCTCACAACTCCAAACCTAATCAGTTCACCGGCGATTGGCGCAATCTAGGTTATCAGCTATCGTGCCAATCCGGGACCTTTCTGGCCATGCCTGGCGTTGCAAGGTACCAGCCTAGGATCGGTGCGGGATCCTAGGCTGGGACATCAGTGTTTCAGCCACTCTGGTTGGCTGAAACAATGAGAAATGCTGCGATTGGCTGTTCAGAACTGAACAGCCAATCACAGCGATCGTGAGTACAGTAGGGTGGCGACACCCTCCAGGATGACGGTACTATCTACCCAGAGGTAAGATGGTGCTGGAATTTTAATTCAATCACTGCAACTTAAGTCACAGTGTCGCATTAAAGATATGACTTAATATTCCGTCCACGGTCAAACAGGCCAAGGTCACATGGACGGAATATTACGTCAGATGGCAGAAAGGGGTTAAGGGATATCCGGTACTTTAAAATAAAGGCATGTAGTTTCTAAAAGGCAATTACCTGTCTGCTGTACCCGGAGCCGGTGACTTGACTGCTCCTGCCAGAGATTCAGCTTCTCCCTGTCAGAGCAGCAGTTTCTCTTCCTGTTGACATGGTGGGACTATTGTGGTATCATGCTGATTGACAGCAGGCTTCCCACAATTAGGCAGCGGAATTGTTGCCAAAAAGTTCGACTTTGGTTTCATCTGACTAGAGCACCTTCTTCCACATGTTTGGTGTGTCTCCCAGGTGGCTTGTTGCAAACTTTAAAATGACGCTTTTTATGGATATCTTTGAGAAATGGCTTTCTTCTTGCCACTCTTCCACAAAGGCCAGATTTGTGCAGTGTACAACTGATTGTTGTCCTATCGACAGACTGTCCCATCTCAGCTGTAGATCTCTGCAGTTCATCCAGAGTGATCATAGGCCTCTTGGCTGCATCTCTGATCAGTCTTCTTGTTGTTTGAGATGAAAGTTTAGAGGGACGGCCAGGTCTTTGTAGACTTGCAGTGGTATGATACTCCTTCCATTTCAATATGATCGCTTGCACAGTGCTCCTTGGGATGTTTAAGGTTTTGGAAATCATTTTGTACCCAAATCCGGCTTTAAACTTCTCCACAACAGTATCACGGACCTGCCTGTTGTGTTCCTTGGCCTTCATGATGCTCTCGGTGCTTCAAACAGAACCCTGAGACTATTACAGAGCACGTGCATTTATACGGAGACTTGATTACACACAGGTGGATTATATTTATCATTAATCATTTAGGACAACATTGGATCCACAATGAACTTCTGGAATGAGTTTGCTGCACTGAAAGTAAAGGGGCCGAATAATATTGCACGCCCCACTTTTCAGTTTTTGTATTTCCACAAAAATTTGAAATAACCAATACATTTCGTTCAACTTCACAATTGTGTCCCACTTGTTGATTCTTCACAAAAAAAATTTACATTTGGTATCTTTAGGTTTGAAGCATGATATATGGGAAAAGGTTGAAAAGTTCCAGGGAGCAGAACACTTTCGCAAGGCACTGTATCTCTGTTACTACTTAGGCAGTCCCAGATATCCTCTTTAATTATATGCCCCATATTAAGTAGTATGTAATTTAAGGACAGGAAAAATATTGAAAAAAAATTAAACATTCTTTAAAGCAATTCCCCCCCCCCCCTTTGAATTGCTTATCTTTTCATAAAACCAGAAACAATTCAAGCAAGAATATTGACACATTTGTCTTAACTTGATAATTAGGGCTAATTACCAACCTGACAGGCCCTTAAAAGAAGAATAGTTTTGATGTACAATAACAGGTTCATATATCATCATAACTCAACATTTCCCACTTCTAGTGGAGTAGGCACTTTTTCATAATGGTATATGAAAAGTACTTGGGAGAAAACAGCCTCTAGGAGAAGTCTCTCATTTGCATCCAAACATGATAAACCATCTGGAGGGGAGTCAAACATATGAACTCTACCCAGGACAACCACCCTGAGGCGAGCAAGGTAGATCATAGAATAGGAATTATTCTTTTCACAGAGCCTTTTTATATCCTAGAACTTGGCCCTCTTCTGAACTTCTGTTGAAAAGTCAGGATAAAATATTTTTCTTCCATCAATAGTAAGTGAAGAGTGGTCCCCGGCTTTTCATAGGATAAGGTCTCCATGTTTAAAACTTAGTAATTTGACAAGTACAGGTCTCGGTGGAGCCCACGAGGAGCAAAGGAAGTGTAGGAACTTTGAGCTCTTTCAATTCCAAAAAATTAAGTGTCTTTGCCAAACATTGTAGTCTGCCTGGATAAATACGTAAAGAAAATAAAAACGATTCCTGAAAAACGGAGATTCTTAATTCAGTTCATTTTCCTGATTAAACATGTTATTTTGCCGAAGCCTATTCTCTAGGTCATCAGCCTTGTTGCGAAGGGCATTGATATTCTGAAGAACTCTTCTGAGATAATGTATAAAATGTATAGTAGGCATTTGGTCCTCAACAGAACTCACTCTTTCCTCCAACTTCTTGACTATGTTTATTTTCTGCATGTCTTGTCTGATGAGACTAATGTCTTCTCTAAGCCCTCCCATGTGTGAGAGTTTGAGAGGCTGCAGGATTTTACAGCAGAAACAAAAAACTTGTAGTGTAGGCTCTTACCCAAAATCATTGGCAAGATTAGCTTCTCCAAAGGTGTTAGTGCTGTGCATTTCCTGCACTTTTCTGTTTAACTGTTGGTGCGAGAGCAGTGCCATATTGCCACATTTCCTCCCCTGCACAAATTGTATCTCTTCCCCCTGAGAGCATACCTGATCAGGTTCTCAATCATCTGAAGGGTTGTCAGGGTCTAATGGCAGTTTGGCAAATCTCCCCAGCTTAGGTGCAGAAGCCTCAGCTGCTTTCATTCTGGCTTATGTGGGGGGAGGACGCGCCATGTTGAAAAGCATGCTCTCATCTTGACTCTGCTCCTTCTGATGCTTGCTTCTCGTCATGCCTGAGTGCACTTTAATGGTCCTCCATATATTCCATGGAATATATGGAATATATGAATGGAGGTTACCATATATTCCAGGAACTTTCCCCCCATCCTTCGGTGTGAAGTAATCAATATTCCACTGCCAATAGTGGTGGAAATGACAGGATGCAAATCAGAGTGAAGCTCAGTGCGTCCTCTCCACATGGCCTTCAGGACACCCCCCTCACGGCTATTCACTCTCAAACAATCTGAACAGCGAAAACTACAGTCAACCTCTGTGTTGGATTCTTTTCCAACACTGATAGATATACTTGGAAGTGTGTTAACAAGAAGCGTGCGTAATCGTTGCTATCCATCTTTGATAAGTCACACATCTCTCAAAAACTGGCTACACATTGTTTACCTCTGGTGTTTGTATGAATATTTTATTATAAAATAAAATGAAAATTTATTTTGTATTTTTTAGAGGAAGATGAAGAAAGCTTACCTCATCACTTGGGTCATAATACTGCTCCAAATAGGGATGTGCCAGAGCCGCCTCTACTTCAATTCGTTTGTGAGGGTTAAAAGTCAACATTTTGTCCAACAAATCAAGGGCTGCAATAAGAAAAAAAAATAATAAGCGTTTGTGCATTATGAGGTGTTAACCCCCCCACTCATCTTGGGGTGCCTTTGCACTGTATTTAGGCAGCCGTTGAGTGGCTCCGTAGGGACTTAAGTACGAAATCCCCAGCAAAACGAGATTCGGACGTATGCACTGATGGGGCCATAGACTAAAATGGTGCCGACAGAGCGAACATGCATAATTTTTGGGTGTGTACGCTTACCAGAAGTGTCAGACCACACATTCACTCTGTCAGCACCATTTTAGTCTATGGCCCCCATCAGCGCATACGTCCGAATACTGTTTTGAGGGGAGTTCTGACGCAAGTCCTGACGGGGCCACTGAATGGGTGGCAAAACGCAATGTGAAAGCACCCTTAGAATGTATATATCGTATTTTAGATTTAAGTTTACAAAACAAATGCAGCTAATGTTGTAACTTCATTTATTTGTACTTCAATCCTGGAGCATGAATTATGCAGTGTATAGGCAAGCCATATAAATACCATCATGCACACTTGGAAATATAAATCAAAATTTTCCATAATACCAGAAAAATGGAAAAAATTAACAGTCAGACGACAATGGAAAATAAATCCAGACGATTAGGAAAACGAAATCAGTGTGACCACAAAGAAGATCCCTGTTTATCGGAATCCACTGTGTCAAATTCTTTAACAAGTGCTAAGTACAATTCTAAATACAAAACGTAAGCTGTTTTGGTGTACCTCTGGTACTGAATTAATGTCAAAAGTTTTCATGACAGTGGATGCATTCACTGTCACTCACACCAGTAGAAATAAGGGCATAAGCGCTCGAGCTCCTGATGTCCAGACTCTTGACTGTTACACTTCATGTTAAATGCAGCTTAGTGTGTAGTTCATGATTAAATAATGATGATATAGGTGGTTTACCTTTGGGGTCTGCATTTGGGAAAAGTCTATTCCAGGGCACCTTATTCTTGTGTGGCAGAGAAAGCAGGTAGTTTCTAGCTTTCAAATTGATTATACAGTTCAGATCCTCTTGAGAAGGCGATCCGAGGATTCCTGCAAAAACAGATAAGTAAATAAAAGGCTAAACTCGGATACATTTGGCTTAATCTGCTTGCATAGGTTTTCCATCTGCCCTTACCGAGGATATGATTAAGTTGATCAAGGTAATGCTTTCCTGGAAATATGGGTCGATTAGAAAGCATTTCTGCAAGAATGCAGCCAACTGACCAGATATCAATTGACTTGGTGTAACCCTAAAGAAAAACAAAACAAAAAAAAAAAAAAACAGTCCATTACAATACATACCAAGTAGGATGTAAACAAAAGCTTTTTTTATTAAGTAATCAATTCCAAAAGAACAGTAAAGTAAACCTACATTGCCAATAATATCCTAAATGTCAATAAAGCCATGTCTGCAAAGGTCATCTCTAAAACTCAACATAAGACTTAAAAAAAAAAAAAAAAAAAAAATAGCTTAAAGTGAACCTGTCACCTCGTTTTTCAGCTATAAACTGCGGCCACTGCCTTTCGGGGCTTATCTACAGCATTCTGTAATGCTGAAGATAAGCCCCCCGATCTAACCTGAAAGATAAGAAAAACAAGATTTTGGTTGCTTACCGTAAAATCTGTTTCTCAGAGCGCTCATTGGGGGACACAGGAACCATGGGTGTATGCTGCTGCCACTAGGAGGCTGACACTATGCATATTAAAAAAGATTGGCTCCTCCTCTGCAGTATACACCCCACCAACTGGCATCAGCTAATCAGTTAGTGAGAAAGCAGTAGGAGAAGAACATGACAGAACCAAACAACAGAACAGACAACTCACTCAAACATAACAATATCAGAAGAAAGGACAAGAGTTGTAAACATATGGGAGGGTGCCGTGTCCCACAATGCGCGCTCCGAGAAACAGATTTTACGGTAAGCAACCAAAATCTTGTTTTCTCAATCGCTTCAATGGGGGACACAGGAACCATGGGATGTCCCAAAGCAGTCCCTGGGGTGGGAGAAAAAGGCAGGAAACTCTATTCAGGTCGGCAAAGTCCCCAATGCCGCCTGCAAGATCCTTCTGCTTAAGCTGGCGTCCGCCGAAGCGTAGGAGTGGACCTTGTAAAATTTGGCAAAAGTGCGGATGGAAGACCGAGTTGCCGCTTTGCAAAGTGGTAGGGCGGATGCCCCATGATGAATCGCCCAGGAGGCGCCTACTGCCCGGGTGGAGTGAGCCTTAATCCCAAGGGGGCACTCTGATCTTGACCCGGTAAGCCTCCAATATTGCAGACCTAATCCAAAGCGCAATCGTAGCCTTCCGCGCTCCGTCTGGAATGACGAATAGAAGATCTGACTTTCTGAAGGAATCAGTCCTATCCAGGTAGATTCTCACTGCCCGGACCAAGCCTAGCCTGTTCAAAGAGCGCTCCAGAGAATGAGTCGGAGTCTAACAGAAGGAAGGTCCCAGGGGTCCACAGGATTTCGGAACGGGGGAGCCGTATGCGCGACTCCCTGAAGGAAAGCCTTGACTTGAGAACGAGATGCCAAGGACTTCTGAAAGCTAGAAAAAAAATTGGCACCTGCCCTTTTAGAGTGGCAAGAGAGACCAGAATCCAGTCCCGCTTGGAGAAAAACCCAAGATAGCTGGGAGCGACAACCTCATTGGTGGGGTGACGTTAGTCTCACACCAGCGAAAATAGGCCTTCCAGGTTCGGTAGTAGAATCTAGAGGATGACTGTTTTCTGGCCTGGATTGTGGTGCGAATCACCTGATCGGAGAACCCGGATGCTCTCAACACCGCGGTCTCAACAGCCGCGTTGTCAAATTGAGCGACGAGAACTCGGGTGGCAGATCGTACGCTGTGATAGAAGATCTGGCCTGTCTGTGAGACTCCAGGGGGAGTCCGCCAGGAGATTGACAGTGTCTATGGAGCACAGAAATTCCTGCATCTCCATAGAATAAATAACTGAGCGAAGGGTCTCCATGCTGAAGTGACGCAGGCAGACTCTCCTATTCAGCAACTTGAGAGCCAGAATGGGCCGAACCGCGCCATCCTTATTCGCACAACAAACAGGTTTGAATAGAACCTGTGAAGCGATCTTGCTCTGGAACTGGGACGATAACTCCAGAACTGAGAAGAGTCGATGGGCGCAAAAAAACCCAAGACCAAGGAAGGGTCCCTTGGGGGGCGGGATACGAAGAACCGATCTCGGGGACAGGAAGTGAACTCTATTTTGTATCCAAAGGATACAACCTCCCTGACCCATGCGTCTTCCACCAGGTCGAGCCAAACGCCTCTGAACAGCAGGAGACGACCACCCAGCCTGGGAGAAACGCTGGGCTCTGGATCAGAGTCAAGCCGAGGAGGATCTGACAGGTCTTGGCCTGGAAGATCTACGATGTGAGTTATGGGAACGCCAGGAAGGAGTGGGCCAGCAGGAAGCCTTCTTCTTGGTCTGGCGATTCTGCGGTCTGTGCTGACCGGAAAAATCGTCCTACGCCGGAGAACTGCGAAAAGGCCGAAAGGAGCGGAACTACCGCCTTTGAACGGGACTGCGAGGCTTGGACTGAGGGAGGAGAGAACTCGTACATCCTTAATGATCTGATCCAACCTAGAGCCGAACAGACGATGTCCCTGGAAGGGGAGGCCGGTGTGCGACTTCTTTGAAGAAAGATCAGCTTGCCATGCTTTGAGCCAAATATTCCTTTTGATGGCTACAGAATTGCTAGACGCCTGAGCAGCGCAAGACGCGGCGTCCAGGGAGGCCGAAACCAAATATTGCCCCGCATGGGAAATTTGGTCTGCAAGCTCTGCCAGCTGTCGGAGGGGCTCCAGCCATGATGCCCTTGCTGAGCTGTTTGGCCCATCGGGCTAAGGCCTTTGAGACCCAAGTTGAGGCAAAGACCGGGCATAAAGAAGAAGCGGCTGCTTCAAAGGCTGATTTTGCCAGCGATTCTAAAATTCTATTGTTGGCATCCTTGAGGGAAGCTGCATTAGAGTTGAAGGACCGTATTGGTGGAGAGTCTGGAGACTGGTGGGTCCACCGTAGGAGAAATCGTCCAGTTATGGTAAGATCCGGGGAAAAGGGATATAGGATGCAGAGGCGCTTCCCTCTTTGAAAGCGCCTGGTTGGATTTTCCCTCTCCCTCGAGTATCTCCATGAACTCGGCATGCAAGGCAAAGACCTTGGAAGGTGGCTTGGACCGTCTGAAAGAAACCGCCTGATCTGCAGATTCCGTAGCGGTATCTTTGATGCCTAAGGTCTGGTTGACTGCCACCATCAGGCTCTGCACCATATCCGTCATGCTGGAGGAAGAGGAAGCTAGAGGGCGAGAAGGCTCTCCCTTGTGCTTAGGCATGGTGAAAATCCCACTAACTGATGTCAGAAGGTTGGGGGACAGAAAAAATGAGAGGAGAGTGTCAGCTCTGCAGGGCAAAGCAACTCACGGTTTCCTATGCGCAGCTCCTGAGGTGAGACAAGGTGGTAGTCAGAGGCTCCAGTAGCCGAAGATGGCGTCTAGCACAGGACCCAACAGCGTAAAAACGCACGCTGCTGAATAAAAAACCCCTTAGTGGACGAAGAGGGGGGGGGGGGCAGAGCTAGGCGCCGTTATCTGGACTCTCCCTTGTGGCATGTATAGCTGCAGCTCCAGCCCACAGTAACACTAGAGAGGTGGACGGAGCCTAAATCAGCGCTGGAAGGCAGGACGGGCGGGAGAAAAGCCTGCCCGGAAGCTAGAGGGAAGGGGGGCAGAGCCGGCAAAAAAATTAAGCCCGAGGTGAAGTCGGGGCCTCAATTAGACAACGCGGCCGCTGATGGAGGGGGGCGGCGCGGAGGTCACCCGATCGCTCCCACGGGACCACCAAAGGAAGCTACCATACAAGGGGCCCCCACAAAG
The DNA here is from genome assembly GCA_033576555.1 of Oophaga sylvatica. Lineage (NCBI taxonomy): Eukaryota > Metazoa > Chordata > Amphibia > Anura > Dendrobatidae > Oophaga > Oophaga sylvatica. Next base: position 776,775,699 of record JARQOD010000001.1, on the reverse strand, counting down.
GGCGCGCAGCGGCGCAACTAGGCGCCTGGAGCTGCAAGGTGGCCCCAAAGAAGGAAGAACTAGGCCCGAGGATACAAGGGACCTCTAACAGACTTGGGGCACATAAGGTGCTGCCACTGATCCCGCGGGAGAGCCCAAAGGAAGCGAGGAGGACTCTCCCTGAGCGCTACCTGTCCCATTACTCTTGTGCTAAAATCTTTTCTTTTTTTTTTTTTTAAACTTCCATTCTTTTCTTCTGTCTTCTTTTCTAGGGGGGAAAGAGCGAAAGTACCTCTGACGAGAGTCGAACATCCAGCATCCGGATGTAGGACATCCGCGTCTCCTCCACCGACAGGCTCTAGTGGGCGAGTAGATGGGAGACAGAGGCAGGCCCGGGTCTTCCTTCCTTTTCGAGATCACCTAAACACACGTCCGTGTTAGGGATCTCCTTTGGGGTCCTGCCGAGAGAGCAGACATATGAGGATACGGGGTGGCAGTACACGCCGTACGCATAGTCTCTGCGTGAGAGTACAGTAGTGACTGTTCACACTGTATCCCTCCGGAAAGTACCTGAAAAGGAACGACGCACATTAGGTAGATATGGGTCTCAATAGAGACCCGTGTCCACCTCCTACTGACACTAAGCTAAAACTGATTAGCTGATGCCAGTCGGTGGGGTGTATACTGCAGAGGAGGAGCCAACCTTTTTTAATATACATAATGTCAGCCTCCTAGTGGCAGCAGCATACAGCCATGGTTCCTGTGTCCCCCAATGAAGTGATCGAGAAAACAAGTTTTATTATACTCACCCGAGGGCGGTCCGGTGAGTGTTGCAGGTCCAGCGCCTCCATTCTTTATACGATGTCATCCTCCTTGCTTCGTGTCGTGGCTCCTACGAAGGCGTACTGATCTACCCTGTTGAGGGCAGAGCAAAGTACTGCAGTGCGCAGGCGCTGGGCCTCTCTGACCTTTCCCGGCGCACTGTAGTACTTTACTCTGACCTCAACAGGGCAGATCAGTACGCCTGCACAGGAGCGCGACACTATTTTTTCCAATTGGTAGAGGGTCATGTGACATCAAACTTATTGAGAATTTCATAAGAAAAACAATGTTCTATTTGGTTTTGATGTAATTTCATTCTTTCATGAGTTATATACAAGTTTATGACCACTTATAAAATGTGTTCAAAGTGCTGCCCATTATGTTGGATTGTCAATGTAACACTCTTCTCTTGATACACTGATAGCAACACCGAAGAAGAAATGCTAGCACAGGCTTCCAGTATCCGTTGTTTCAGATGCTGCACATCTCGTATCTGAAGGCAATTGTCTATGCTGTGAAGATACAAGATGTACAGCATCTGAAACATTAGGATCTCATGGATCATATTGTTCACCCACGTTGCAAGGGAAAGCTCTACAAAGCTAAAAGTGCAAAAAAGACTTCCTAAGGGTTACAGTGCAATGACATCCAATATAATAAAGTGCTAAAACTAAATTTGACCTACAAAGGAAATATCAACAATACCATATACAATATTATACAGTTAGTTTTATCATACAAGTTATATTTGTATGTATTTGATATTCTCAATTAAACAAATAGTGTTTTTAGAAAATCGAGCAGAGAAGGATGATGAAATAGCAGACAGACAATGTGGGATACTAGTTAGTAAGGAGGTGATATCGGGTCCAGAAAGGTAGACCTGTATGTCATCAGCATAGAGATGATACTGAAAGTCGTGGGACTCTATGAGCTATCTCAGACCTAAAGTGTAAATGGAGAAGGGCAGGGGACCTATAACTGATCATTGGGTGTGTGTGAGTGGGAGACACAATGTCTGGTCTGAGGAGATTCAAGATAGGGCCAAGTCTGTGATGCCAAGAGATGACAGAATCTGTAGTAACTTTAATAAAATCACTTTCAACATTTTAAAGCAGTGACCAAAAGAAAAGTGCAGCCGGCGTTTTCATACAGTAGCTTCACACCAGTAAAACTAGTCATTTATACAAGCAACTGAGTTTAAAATGTAATTCAAGGACTACCTTGGAATTTAACATTATTTCTGGAGCTCGATACCAACGAGTGGCCACATATTCTGTCAAAAATCCGGTGTGGTCATGATCTGGGTCTGCAACACGTGCCAATCCAAAATCACAGATCTGTTCAAGGAAAAAAATAAGTTAACTGTATGACAAAGTATTAAATGCCAAACTGTGGGAAAGAGGATAAGTATTTCTTATGTGTCATGATTGTCAAACATTATTTATACAAACAATGTTTGGAGGGGTGTGTAATATACACCACCACACACCAATAGTGTTTTAATGCATACTCAATTCAAATAAAATATATTTGGTATTGTGTTACACAAAAGTTCAAAGAAAATAATTAAACTGTTATTAAAGAAAAGAAAATCGTAACACTGGAACTACAATTTTTTTTTTTTTTTTTAAAAAAAACACATTTCTGCCCCCCACCACCCAAAAACTGCATCAGAGCAGTCAAAGCATTGCGTGCATTCCAAAAGTTTACACAAAGAACGCACAATCCCTCACATAGGTCAATTGACAGAAAAATAAAGTTACGTTGGTAAAAAAAAGGAGTATGAATCATATTCTGAATAAAATAGTGCAATTCAAAACTACAATCTGTCCTACAAAAAAAAAAAATCAAAAAACAAGCCCTCATTTGGCTATGTCAATGGAAAATATGAAATAGTTTCTTGGAAGGGGAGAAAAACTTAACGCAAAAAATGAAAAAAAAAAAAAACTGAAATTTTTCAACTTTTCAAAACCACCAATACATGTCCCAAAAAAAAAAAAAAAATACTGAAATTTTTCAACTTTTCAAAACCACCAATACATGTTCCACTATTAAAGGTGTTGTCCTGTCTTCTGATGGAAGTCTGCAGTCACTGTATATGACTCCAGAATCGTTAGTGGGAGCACTGCACATGACAAGCAATTTGCATTCTAAGGCCGGCGTCAGACACAACTACAAAAAAATTGGACCGTTTTAGTCGGTCGATTATCGGAACAAAAAGCAAACATCACACATCCGCCTGGCATCCGATTTTCCTTCAAAGATGCGATTTAGTCGCATGTGTGTGTACCTTGTAACATCCGATTTTCATCCGACTTGCGAGAATTTCTCGCAGGCTTGCAAAACTGACATATAATGGATCCAAAAGAATAGTATTTAAATCACAAAAGAAAGAATAGATATATACACATAGATTATATATATATATATACATACACACACACAACACGTCATTGTGACATATATATATATATATATATATATATATATATATATATATATACATACATATACATACACACATATATTTATAGTTCTTACACTTCTACATACTGTAATAGCCGCTAATTCAATTGCCGGCTTTTGTGAAATCACAGAAGCCGACATGAAATGATACATTGTTTAGACACAGTTAACCATGTCATTTCCTGTATTTTGATATATGGTTTGAACTTACAATTACATAAGTATATGTGTGCAAAATTTCAGACATGTAGGCGTTAATTAAAGGTGTAAATTCGTTGAAAAAAAAATGTGTGGGCTCCCGCTGTATTTTCTCCACCAGACAGACAAAGCAAGCGAGTGGGGGCAGATAATAATAGCCTAGGGAGGGTACATTTTTTTGTGCCCCCCTGGCTACTAACATCTGCCCCCAGACACCCCAGAAAGGGCAAATCTCTAATTAGATTTGCCCTTTCTGGCACTTTGCCCGTCTATTCCCATTGCCCTGTAGCGGTGGCGAATGGGTTAATAAGGGGTTAAAATGACCTTGCAATTGAAAGGTGACTGTAAGCCAGGTTAATAATTGAGAGCTGTTAATTAGACACTATCAATTATTAATCCTATTGTATGAAAGAAAAATTAAACACACACAGTTTAATAAAAAAGAAGTTTAATTAAATAATCACAGTTTTTGACCATATTTTATTTTCCTGCTAAAACCATTTCCTGTAATAAAAAGAAAATAAAAAAGCAAAATTATTCTTACCAATCCGATGTACAGTCAGGTCCCACGGTGTAATCCATCAGAAAGGGTTAACAGGTTAGAGCTCGCAGAGAGCTAATGCTGTCTGCTGAGCTCTTACCCCCCGAATGAATAACTTCCTCTCCCAGCGAAAGGAGAGGAAGAGATGAATGAATGAAGCTTAATTGATTTATTGCCACTTTCACTTCAGTGACCTGACCTAAAGTGAAAGTGGATACAATCAATTAAGCTTCATTCATTAATCACATCCTCTCCTGTCGGCAGGAGATAAGCTCATTCATTCAGGAGCTATCAGCTGAGCACGCAGCATTAGTTGCGCTGCCTAGCTGATTGCTAGTTAACCCTTTGTGAAGGATTACATCGTGGGACGTGACAGATCGCCAGATAGGTAAGAATAATGTTGTTTTATTATTTTATATTTATTTTAGGATATCAAGGGCGTCGCACGGATTAAGAGTAAAATAAAAGATGGTCAAAAAAATGTGTTTTTATTTCATTAAAATTATTTATTCTTAAAGTGTGTGTGTTTTTTTTATTTACTTCAATAGGATTAATAATTGATAGTTGTCTAATTGACAGCTCTCAATTATTAACCTGGCTTAAAGTGACCTTTCAATTGCAAGGTCATTTTAACCCCTTATTAACCTATTCGCCACCGCTACAGGCAATGGGAATAGACGGGCAAAGTGCCAGAAAGGGCAAATCTAATTAGAGATTTGACCTTTCTGGGGTGTCTGGGGGCAGATGTTAGTAGCCAGGGGGGGCACAAAAAAATGTACCCTCCCTAGGCTATTATTATCTGCCCCCACTCGCTTGCTTTGTCTGTCTGGTGGAGAAAATACAGCGGGAGCCCACGCATTTTTTTTCAACGAATTTACACCTTTAATTAACCCCTACATGTCTCAAATTTTGCACACATACTTATGTAATTGTAAGTTCAAACCATATATCAAAATACAGGAAATGACATGGTTAACTGTGTCTAAACAATGTATCATTTCATGTCGGCTTCTGTGATTTCACAAAAGCCGGCAATTGAATTAGCGCCTATTACAGTATGTTGAAGTCTAGGAACTATATATATATATATATATATATATATATATATATATATATATATAATATAATACATATATATACATATATAAACACACACACACATGTCACAATTACACACACACATATATATATATATATATATATATATACACACACACATACATATATATATATATATGTGTGTGTGTGTGTTCTATGTGTACATATCTATTCTTTCTATTCTTTATTAAAGCTGTCAGTGTGATTTTACAGTATAGCCGGGGATGAATTGCCGGCTTTTCTAAAGGACACCGATGCGATTTCATCGCAAGTCACATGTGCGGTCCGTTTGTAATCCGATTTTTCATCGCTCCCATAGACTTGCATTGGCGATAGTCGACCCACAATCGGTGACAATCGCAGCATGCTGCGATTGCACACGGACGTTTAAAACGGACCACAAAAAAATCTGATACTGGGAGCTGCTCCATAGATTAACATACTGCAGACTGCAATACGATATTTCATCGTATTGCAGTCGTCCGATTCTGTCGCCAGTGTGACGCCGGCCTTAGAGGCACATTGTGACTAGACGTGCTTCACTTTTATTGAGCAAGGTCGAGCTCATCTAAAATTGGCATGCATACTTGAGGTCAAGCGATCACCCACTTTCACCAATCCTGAAAGCATGCGGTGAACATTATGTATGAACACAGAAGACTTTAATCAGAATACAAAGCAACCCCTTTAACTATGGAGACTGCACACCTCCAAAAGCCCATGTGACCTCAAACTAGATAATTTTCCATTCACATCGGACAAGTGCTATCCAATTTTTTTTATAGGATAGTATTCGGGTTAATGTTATTCAGTAGGGTGGTGCTGATGCACAATTGTTTTTACTGACAATCTGTCAGCGGGAAAATAAAAAATTGCAGTATGTTGAGATTTACCTTTGAAATAGGATGTCCCTCACCTATTCAAATCTATGGGTGCATGGAAACCATCGGATTGCACTCGGATGACATCGGAGTGTAGTCCCATTTCCACACACTCACAGAATGGAGGGAAAATTCTATTCTCATCTCACAGTGTGCTCAGATTCTCTTTCTAGAGAATCGAATCACACTATGCCGACACTGAGCAAACTCAGATCAGAGTTTGAGGAGTTACATTTGCATAATTGGCCTTATTCTTTCAGATGAGAGAATCTATGGCTGTTTTAACCGTAGCCCAAAACTAGAGAAACACTGGTTGTGTTCCCTCCTACCTACCACCAAAAAACCCCCACAAAAGTTAAACTAACCTTATTTAACAAAGAAAAAAAAAAAAAGTAGAGCACAAACCTTGAGATCACAGGTAGTGTTTAGAAGCAAGTTTGATGGTTTAAGATCACGATGTAAAACATTGGCTGAGTGAATGTACTTCAGGCCTCTCAGAATTTGGTACAGAAAATAACAAATGTGGTCATTGCTAAGGTGCTGGGTCTTCAAAAGCTTGTACAGGTCAGTCTCCATAAGGTCCTGAACGATGTACCTGAAGATATTAATGTAAGGTAAATTGTGCCTTTTCTCCTGTGCAAGCCAAAAATGAAAGGACAAACATTTTGGAATATAGCGGGGGCTTCAGGTCTGAAACTGCTTTTTTTTAAAAAAAAAAAAGGGCTGTGTCATTACTGACAACCCTATACATAATGTGGTCCTTGGGAACATTGCTTCCACAGGAAAGAAAACGTAGCGTTACATGGTGGCAATTCAGATGATGGCCATTCTTGTACGGCTAGGTTCACATAGCGTTAATGCAGTCCACTCAACGCATAGCGTTGACGGACTGCAATAACGCTAGTGTCATTTTGTGATCGCGTTAAGCGATCACGCTAGCACGGCGTCTCTATCTCAGCTAGCAGTGACGAACCCCGAACGCTGCAGACTGCGTCCGAGGTCCATCACAGAATGACGGCACATCGCTAACGCATGCAGATTTCGTCATGCATAAGGATGCGCTATTGCGGGCAATGGCGGCGTGAACGCATCCGTTACAACGCAATGTGAACACGGCCTAATACAGAGAAACAAAGTCTGGAAGCCAAACATATACAGCCATTTTCAATTTTGTCTCATTTGAAGGCAAGTAGGAGAGGGGGCCCTAAATGCCATTAAAAGAGCTCTTCACGAGAATCCTAAGGCTGTGGTTCCACGGTCCTGAACCACAGCGCATTTGACGGAGAGGAAATTCCGCTTCGTTCTAAGCCCCGCCCCCTTTTTGACGCGCGCTCATTCCGGATGTGTTCCGGACACCTCCGGAACACATGCGGAATGATCGCAGGGCTACATAGCCCTGTGTTATTTCCGTTGCGGCGACGCAGTGTCGCCGCAACGGACTAGGACATGCTGCGGTCTGAAAAGACGCGCCACATGTCCGGAAACGCAGGTCTTCCGCCTGCGTGTTTTACAGCATAGTGGAAACGGGATTTCTTGGAATTCCCTCCACTATGCTGTAACATCTGGACGCTGCGTGTTTGATGCTGCGCCAACGCACAGCGTCAAACACGCAGTAATTCCGGACTGTTTCCTGAACGTGGAAACATACCCTAAAAGTAGTGTTTTAAGGCTTGCATTCCATTAACCTTGTCTGCTCCGTTTCATAACGTGTGCTAAGATTGGACTTTGCCTGTGCTATTCACTGGGCATCAAATCCAGAAAGTCTTTTATCACAAGTCTGAGGTTGACTTTTTTTTAAGATAAGAGCAGGCAGCCTCAGACTGGTGAATTTTCTAACCATCACCTGTTAACAAAATGGACTCAAGTATTCCTCGTATCCTTTCTACAGGGTCCAAACTTCCAGGTTGTGGGATTCTACAGCATACCGAACTGAAAATGAGATCAAGATCTTGCACTTTCACAGCAAGGAGGGCCAAGAAGTGTTTGCCTAGTTTTATTTATTTTTTTTATTAAAAAGAAAAGTGCAACTCCAAACTTTAAGGCCTCCATTCACATTAGATAACAAAAAGCTACATCTGCAGTTTTTGGCATTATCCGACAAATACACAGTTTGTATGGGGGTCTCCCAACTCTTCCCTGACAGATCCACCCTGATGAATTTCAACAGCCAAATGGAGCAGGGAGAGAGCTGTCAGATAAACAAGTGATCAGCAGATAACTAGATAATGAGAAGTTAACGGTAGTAGCAGACTGAAATTATATGTTCAGTGCATGCAAGTCTGAATTGAACATCTCACTAAGAAAGAAAGACTGCCTCAGTCATGTAGTGTTGCATACTAAAACTGCATTGTACATTAAGGCTATGTGCACACATTGCGGAATTGCCGCGGAAATTTCCGCGGCAATCCCGCACCTCCCTGCTGCGGGAAATACGCATTTTTATAGGTATGCGTATTCCCGCCAGAAACTAGCGTTTTGCAAGCGTAATTAGCTTGCATAATGCTAGCGTTTTTCAATGAATCTGTAGCATGGCTTGGAAAACTGATTGACAGGTTGGTCACACGAGTCAAACAATATTTAAAATAAAAAATCATGCTATTCTCACCTTCCGGCAGCCCCTGCAGCCTTCCCGCCTCTCAGCGACGATCCCGTTCCCAGGCGTCCTTTGCGACAATGACCCCAGATGGCGTAGCATCACGCGAGACCTTACGTCATCTGGGGTCATTGTCGCAAAGGACATGTGGGAACGGGATTGGCCGGGAGCGTCGATAAGAGGCGGGAAAGCTGCGGGGGCCGCCGGAAGGAGAGAATATCACGATTTTTTATTTAATTATTGTTTTTACAGGGATATGGTACCCAGGGCCTGGAGGAGAGTCTTTTAATCATTATAACGGCGCCAACCTGACACTGTCTGTAGGTTACTGTGCACAACCCTGACCACAGCTTCCCTTTAAAGGGATTGTCCTTAAAATAAATGTTCGGCCCCGATAAAATAATAAAATTCCCCTTGAGAAAGCTACACACGTATAGGAGGTTGTGCTGGTGGGCAAATACTGATCCCCCCTACTATGGGTAAGCAATATCGCATATAACCAATCTCTTCTGTCTCACCCTATATCTATGGCTATCTTTCTCGTTACTATATATGGTATATTGAGTGATTATATGGGTGCATTGCACATTTAGTGCTATTTGCTATGCTGGATCTACTTGTTGTTCAGTATTCCTCCTTATTCGACACGATTGTAAATTTATGGTAATCATTTTAAATGAATTGTTTCAATAAATGTTTTTTTATTGGTGGTTTATGGCTACAACATTTTTTCCCCGTTTTCGCTCATTATGTTTGTAGTACGGACCTTGCAGTATTGATTTATTTTGTTGAACGATGCTAAACGCTAGTTCTTTACCCCAGTAATGATTCTGTGCTACATGAATCTCTTCTCATTTGCCTTCACTTAAATAAGTATCCATTTAGAGTACATAAAAAGAACCTGGAAAAAAAATAGTCAGCATCACATGTAATAAAGGATACACATCTTTCATCTGCTCAATGGTTGGGGCTCGAATAATGTCATTTATCCCAATAATATTCTCATGTTTAAAGCGCAGCAGGATTTTAATCTCCCTCAATGTTCTCTGGCAATACGTTTGATGCTCAAAAGGGCTAATTTTCTTGATAGCAACTCGTACTTTGTTCACGTTGTCATATGCAGAACTAAGAAAAAAAAAGGAAAAAAACAGACAAGAATCATTGAAATGATCATAATTTTAAAACAAAAAGGAATTTGCAGCAAAAAACATGTTTCAAGCATCCATGAATGTTTCCTAGTGCATGCCCTCTAAATACTTATTTGTTAAAGTATCATTGTCGATTACAAAGTCATACTAATATGAAATTTATCACGACCTGTAAGCAGTTTACCATTAGACATATGAAGCTCACAAGTGCTATACAGATTTTGTTAGGCGAGGGTGACACTGGAATAATTGAATGTATAGAAATAATGGATATCTGCGCTCACACAATGAGCTGCTCTCTGGTATCAGGAGTGTAGCAGAATCCTAGATTTACTTCTTAGCCATCAGAGGTCAGTTTTTTAAATACTGTTTTACAGTTCAATGAGAACAAAAAGTGTAGAACGGCTGTGTTTGAATCTGCACAGGTAAATTCAGCGCTTTTCACCACAAATCAATGAGAAAGTGAAAGAGCTTTTTGCAGCGTTTTTGGTTAACAAAACTATTAAGAATGTACTGTAGACAAAGCACATTTATTCCACACCCAAAACAACTTAAGGCTATGTTCACACGTTGCATTTTTCCAGCGTTTTTCTTTCTCTGTGCAGGCAAAACCTGCTCTCTTGGAAGTAAAGTAGCAATGTAAAAAAAACCGGATTACATACCGGTAATGCTCTTTTATAGAGTCCATGACAGCACCCACAGAGATGGGCCCACCCCTAGGAACAGGAAACCTACAGAGAGATAAAAGGGGCTGTCCCCCTCGCTCCCGCAGTTGGATTACAGAGAATGAGAGGAACCGCTGACTAGTTTTAGTTAAACGCTTCGCAAGCTATCAAGGTATTTACATCTGTACAAATCTACAAGTTCAGTTAAATAAATGTACATTAAGGGCCTGTGCATTATTCCGCGCCAAATCTGCACCTCTTGGCAGAAAATGCATGTCCTTTTTTGACGTGGTTTTGGCACAGTTTTTCATGCTTTTTTCACATGCGTTTTTGACAGCTAAATAAAGATACAGTATTTTGTTTAACAAAAAAAAAAAAAGATTTGTCATGTAATTTCTTGTCCAACCTCCTCTTTTACATTTGTCCAACCCACACTCCATTACACACACAGATCGAGATAGATAGATAGATAGATAATAGATACCAGTAGTTAGATAGATAGAAAATACATAGATAGATGGATAATAGTTAGAAATATATATAGAAAGATAGATATATAGACAGAAAGATATATAGGTAGATAGATGATAGATAAAATGGTACATAAATAGTTAAAGACACACGCGCACACAAAATCTTAACGCAATATAGTAAAAAAAAAATAATAAAAAATAGGAAAAAAATGGCGTAGGCTCCCGTGCAATTTTCTGCGCCAGAGGGGGAAAGCCGACAGCCGGGGCCAATATTTCTAGCTTGGGAAGGGGTTAATACCAATGGATCTTCCCAGGCTATGAATATCAGCCCGCAGCTAGCCTTCACTGGCTATTAAAATAGGGGGACCCCCCCAAAAAAGAATGACGTGGGGTCCCCTATAATTTATAGCCAGAAAGGCTAGGCCGACAGCTGCGGGCTGATATTCATAGCCTAGGAAGGGCCATGGATACTGGCGCCCCCCCTGGCTAAAAATACCAGCACCCAGCCGCCCCAGAATTGGCGCATCTGTACGATGCGCCAATTCCGGCACTTAGCCCCTCTCTTCACACTCCCCTGTAGCGGTGGGATATGGGGTAGTAAGGGGTTAATATCACCTTGCTATTGTAAGGTGATATTAAGCCCGGTTAATAATAGAGAGGCGTCAATAAGACGCCTATCCATTATTAATCTTATATTAATAAAGGGTTAAAAAAAAACACGCATAAGAATAAATTATTTTAATGAAATAAAACACAACACGGTTTTCAAATCTTTATTATATGCTCAGATCCAAGCGACGCCCTCGATCTCCTGTAATAAAATGTAAAAAAAATAGAACAACCGTATACTCCCTGTCCGACGCAGTCCAATTAATAACGAATGTCCCACGAAGGTCTCCCCTATAGAACAGTGACATCAGGTGATGCCACTGCTGTGTAGGGCCTCCCAGTGATGCACTGACAGGAGACAATGGCTCCTGCAGTGCATCACTGAGGTTACCGGAGTTCATTCTCTCACTTTATGGCAATGCTGCGTGGGAATTTTCTCACCCAGCATTGCCGTGAGAGAATGAACTGTAGTGACGTCATTCTCTCCCGGCGGCAGAGCGGTACACAGATCGATGGTGTCGGGTAATAGGTGAGTATGTGCTCAATGTTATGTGTTGTATGTCATTGTATGTTATATGTTCTTTATCATTAGCCGGATGATGGGACTACTACTGTCCCATCATTGGCTAATGTGTCAGTCACTGTCACTGTAGCAGGCATAGCCGGATGGGACTTGTAGTTCCATCCGACGATTCCTGCATACGCGGAGACACACACACAGCCCCGCACACCGCCGCACATACACAGATCACGCACACAGGCCCGCACACCGCCGCACATACACCGATCACGCACACAGGCCCGCACACACATCGATCACGCACACAGCACCCGCACATACACCAATCACGCACAAAGGCCCGCACACCGCCGCACATACACCGATCACGCACACAGGCCCGCACACCGCCGCACATACAACGATCACGCACACAGCCCCGCACACCGTCGCATACACAGATCACGCACACAGCACCCACACACATACGATCACGCACACCGCCGCACATACACCGATCACGCACACAGCCCAGCACATACACAGATCACGCAGACAGCACCGCACACCGCCGCACATACACAATCACGCACACAGCCCCGCACACATATCGATCACGCACACAGGCCCGGCACACTGCCGCACATTCCACTGAACACATCCGGATTCACCGTGCGTTCAGAAGGGGCGGGACTTTGGGTGGAGCGGGTTTTCCGCTCCGTCCAAAACGCCTGCAATGTGGAACGTGGAACCATACCTTTAGATGTTATTTCCTTCCATT
>JARQOD010000001.1:776722327-776762843 GCA_033576555.1 Oophaga sylvatica | reverse complement strand
CTCCCCTTCCCATCCTGTATATATGGCTCCGCTCCACCCTCCCATCCTGTATATATGGCTCCGCTCCCACTCCCATCCTGTATATATGGCTCCGCTCCCCCTCCCATCCTGTATATATGGCTCCGCTCCACCCTCCCATCCTGTATATATGGCTCCGCTCCCACTCCCATCCTGTATATATGGCTCCGCTCCACCCTCCCATCCTATATACATGGCTCCGCTCCCCCTCCCATCCTGTATATATGGCTCCGCTCCACCTTCCCATCCTGTATATATGGCTCCACTCCCACTCCCATCCTGTATATATGGCTCCGCTCCCCCTCCCATCCTGTATATATGGCTCCGCTCCACCCCCCATCCTGTATATATGGCTCCGCTCCCACTCCCATACTGTATATATGGCTCCGCTCCACCCTCCCATCCTATATACATGGCTCCGCTCCCCCTCCCATCCTGTATAAATGGCTCCGCTCCCCCGTCCTCCCATCCTGTATACATGGCTCCACTCCCCGTCCTCCCCCCATCATACTTACCCTCCTCACTCCGTCGCTGAACTTCCCTGCGTCCCTGTCGGCCGCAGCAGCTTCCTCCTGTGCGCAGCGGTGACGTAATACCACTCATTAAGGCATGAATATGGACGCCACGCCTATGGGAGTGGCGTCACGTCCATATTCATTACCTTAATGAGCAGTATTACGTCACCGCTGCGCACAGGAGGATGCTGCCGCGGCCGACAGGGTGGCAGCGACGGAAGGTAAGTATCGATGTCTTGAAGTGGGAGGCTGCAGCTGTCACTACAGTGCTGCAGCCGCCGGCTCCAAGTGTGTACAGCGTTCTGTGCCGTGGCTCTGCGGCCCGGCAACAGAACTGCTACGGCCCGGTAATGGGCCGCGGACCGGCGGTTGGGGACCCCTGCTCTAGCTGAGCGTTATTCCCAGTCTTTGGAGAATTCATCCATTATGACCCGTAGCGGGGGTCATAGGTTCATTGACTAGCTCAGGACTAATCATACTTCATCCTGAACTTAGTTGTGCTGTTTGCTTCCTCATTTAAAGGCCAAGATTCCAGTTGGTCAAGGTTCTATTAATCTGGGACTCCGGATTTGGATAGTCAAAGTGTGTTTTTCTCCCCTTTTTTTGTTTGTTGAGCATTCCCCTGCTAGATTAAAGAGATACTACAGCCTCTGGAAGTTCTTACAACCCTCAGTCAAGGATTGAGTCTTACCCAGTAAGGACGCCGTCTTTGAGGGACTGTGTACCTGTCTCGTGGACAGGAATGGCACTTAAAAAGACTATGTCCCCATCTTACACACTGAGGACAAATGGTCTGTGCCTGCAGTGAAAAAGGCTACCCTTACAGGGATGGACTGTATGGTTGGCTTGAGAGCCCTTGTCAAAACGGAAAGAAACACAAACTAATGTGCAGGAGAGTGATTTGGAAACTTCGCTGGTAACTGGTCTAGGTAATGAACAGGAGAATGGTCCAACATCCACCACAAATATCTAGTGATAAGTTATGTGCAGGAGTGTGTTAATGTATTATAGGTTCTGGTTGGTTGAGGACGGCCATCATTAAAGAAGAGGAAAATGTAATGAGATGGACATGCTCCCCCTTGAAGAAACAAGTATAATGTGGGATATAATGTGAACTGTTATGCATTAAAGGCGTTAGTGATATTAATAATGTGTGTAGCTTGACAGTAGGGATAGTGAAAGCTAATGTTTGGGACTAGCCCAGAGTGGGAAGGACTAAGTTGAAGGGAAAGTGACAATTTCCTACTAGTGAGGCAGATAGGTTCTCTTTCTATGCACTCCAGGCCCTAAGGTCCAATGCGAGTAGTGCCATATTCTGGAGTGTTCCTGAGGTGAGAGGAGACCGAAAAGAAGCGGTAGCGAGATCTGGAGCAGAAGTGACTAAAAGATAAAGTGATCTACTGGAGATGGGTCTTGGGAGATGACACATTACAGAAAGGCCCACTCACAGTATGTCTTTAACAATGGTAAGGAGATACTGGGAGTTAACAGTCATCTTCAGACTGTGAACCATACAAGTACCACAGTGCTGATAAGGTGCAGGAAGGATCACAAATAAACAATTACATCCAGGTACCTTATATTTGACATATTCTCTAATTGAAGTCGTTCCCATCCAGTTGGTCTCCATGTAGCACAGACACCATTATGAGATTTTATGCCCAGAGCTAGTATCTACAGACTTCCCTCTTCGTCTTCAGAAGCTCCTCCCAACATGGTGCCCTTAAGAAAGTATCATTATACTGCCCTATAAATAAATACCATCCATGCTGTGCCCCTGAATAAACTGTTCCTCACTGTGCTGCCAGCACAAATAGCCCCTCTTCATCATATCCCCCCTGTCCATGTCCCCCACACAGCGCCTCTGCAAAATATCCCTCGCATATGGACCCCCTGTAAAATATCCCCCGCATACTGCCCCTCTCCAAAATATACAGTCATGGCCAAAAGTTTTGAGAATGACACAAATATTATATTTTCACATGATCTGCTGCCCTCTGGTTTTTATGTGTGTTTGACAGATGTTTTTATCACAGACAGAAATATAATTGCAAACATATGAGTAACAAAAGCTTATATTGACAGTTAGAATGAGTTAATGCAGCAAGTCAATATTTGCAGTGTTGACCCTTCTTCTTCAGGACCTCTGCAATTCTCCCTGGCATGCTCTCAATCAACTTCTGGACCAAATCCTGACTGATAGCAGTCCATTCTTGCACAATCAATGCTTTCATTTTGTCAGAATTTTTAGGTTTTTGTTTGTCCACCGGTCTCTTGATGATTGACCACAAGTTCTCAATGGGATTAAGATCTGGGGAGTTTCCAGGCCATGGACCCAAAATCTCTATGATTTGTTCCCTGAGCCATTTAGTTATCACCTTTGCTTTATGGCAAGGTGCTCCATCATGCTGGAAAAGGCATTGTTGATCGCCAAACTGCTCTTGGAGGATTAGGAGAAGTTGCTCTTGGAGGACATTCTGGTACCATTCTTTATTCATGGCTGTGTTTTTAGGCAAGACTGTGAGAGAGCCGAATCCCTTGGCTGAGAAGCAACCCCACACATGAATGGTTTCAGGATGCTTAACAGTTGGCATGAGACAAGACTGGTGGTAGCGCTCACCTTGTCTTCTCCGAATGAGGCGTTTTCCTGATGTCCCAAACAATCGAAAAGGGGATTCATCAGAGAAAATAACTTTACCCCAGTCCTCAGCAGTCCACTGCCTGTACATTTTGCAGAATATCAGTCTGTCCATGATGTTTTTTCTGGAGAGAAGTGGCTTCTTTGCTGCCCTCCTTGAGACCAGGCCTTGCTCCAAGAGTCTCCGCCTCACAGTGCGTGCAGATGCACTCACACTTGCCTGCTGCCATTCCTGAGCAAGCTCTGCAGTGCTGGTAGCCCGATCCCGCAGCTGAAACACTTTTAAGAGACGGTCCTGGCGCTTGCTGGTCTTTCTTGGGCGCCCTGGAGCCTTTTTGGCAACAATGGAACCTCTCTCCTTGAAGTTCTTGATGATGCGATAGATTGTTGACTGAGGTGCAATCTTTCTAGCTGCGATACTCTTCCCTGTTAGGCCATTTTTGTGCATTGCAATGATGACTGCACGTGTTTCTTTAGAGATAACCATGGTTAACAGAAGAGAAACAATGATGTCAAGCACCAGCCTCCTTTTAAAGTGTCCAGTGGTGTCATTCTTACTTAATCATGACAGATTGATCTCCAGCCATGTCCTCATCAACACCCACACCTGTGTTAATGGAGCAATCACTGAAAAGAGGTTAGCTGGTCCTTTTAAGGCAGAGCTGCAATGATGTTGAAATGTGTTTTGGGGGATAAAGTTCATTTTCTAGCCAAATATTGACTTTGCAAGTAATTGCTGTTAAGCTGATCACTCTTTATAACACTCTGGAGTATATGCAAATTGCCATTAGAAAAAGTGAAGCAGTAGACTTTGTAAAAATTAATATTTGTGTCATTCTCAAAACTTTTGTCCATGACTGTACTATCAACATGTCCCCCCCCCACACTGCCCCTCTCCAAAATATCCTTCCACCGCCTCTTTGCAAAATCCCCCACATACACACACTGCTCCTCTGCAAAATATCCCTCACACTGCCACTCTGAATAAAGTACCCCCTCAAAGCTTCTCAAAAAACACTGCCCTTTTCACAATTGTCCCCATTATGTGCCCTCACAGAAACATTAACCTTCTCCCCACTATCCACAATGATTTGCAGTGAGTCTTCAGCTCCTTGATGGAGCATTTACTGTTGCCCACACCATCTCTGTTCCTCTGTGGTGCTGGCAGAAAAGTGCTGACCTTATCACGCTGCTACACATCAGGGCCGAGGCTGACAGGCACCACACTAGTCACACATATTGCGTCTGAAAGTCGCAAATAAGTTTGAATACAAAAAGATGTTATGCAGGCCTGGCTTATAACATCCAAATTCTTTGTTTTTAACCCCTTTCCAACTTGTGACATATATATACGGAGCTGTGTTCCTGCAAATCACCATGTACATATACGCCGTGATGATCGCGCAGCTTCACACTGAGCGCTTCCGCAATAAAATACGGATGTCAACTCTATTTGAGAGCTGACACCCTGCACCAACGCCCATAATCGGTGCAAGCACCGATCACGGGAGTTTATCCTCTCTTGATGCCGCTGTCAATAGTGACAGTGACATTGCAGGGCTCCGCAGAGGGAGCTCCCTCTGTGCTCCCATTGGCACAATTGTGCCAATTGTCTCCATGGTGACCCCCGGGCCAAAAAATGGCCGCAGGGTCACGGAAGGACGGCATGCTCCTGCTCAGAGCAGGAGCTGACAACACCTCCTCCCTGCATGTGAGCCGCTGATCTAATGCCCTGCAACGCAGAAGCTTTGCAGAGTACTAAATCAATGATCAGTCACTGTAAAGTTGATGTCCCATCATGGGACAATGTAAAAAAAGTACAAAAATAAAAAAAAGTTAATAAAAATTGTGAAAACAAAAAAGAAAAAAAGCTGGATTACTCACCGGCAATGCTCTTTTATTGAGTCCACAACAGCACCTACATGAGGGATCTGCCCATAGGAACAGGAAACCTACAGAAATAAAAGGAAGCCGTCCGCCTCTCCTCCTCAGTTGGATTTCAGAGTACCAGGGAACCGCCCAAGTATTAGGCAATAACAATCTCTTACATACTAATTATATCCTACTATATACCTATCTATGTATTTTTATATACAACCACCATTAAGTGCTTTACTTATATCTAACTTAGGGAGGGTAGTAAGTGGGTGCTGTCGTGGACTCAATAAAAAAAAGAGTATTACTGGTGAGTAATCCGGCTTTTTACTCTTCGCCACGACAGCACCCACAAGATATTTTTAAAGATCCATCACCTGGGAGGGACCACCGTGTTAAGAACAGGTCTCCCTAAGGCTAGTTCAGAAGATGAAAGATCAATCCTGTAGTGATTGTAAAAGGTGGACGGAGCCGACCACGTTGCGGCCTTACATATAAGCTCAATTGGGATGTCTGCTCTCTCAGCCCAAGAGGATGCTACAGCTCGTGCTGAATGCGCCCTTATACCATCTGGGGAATTCTCACCCTTCATGGAGTATGCCAGGTAGATCGATCCCTGATCCAGCAAAACAAAGTGCCCCTCGTGACTCCATGCCCCTTCCTGTGGCCCTGGAAGGATACAAATAGAGCCCTATTCTGCCTCCAGGAGCTAGATCTATTTACTTCAGGACGGCCCTCTTCACATCTAGGGTGTGAAACTTTTCTTCCTCTGGAGTGAAAGGATAACTAAAGAAGGAGGGAAGAAAGATCTCTTGTGACCTGTGAAACTTTGAATGCCACCTTAGGAAGATATGACGGATCTGGTTTCAGCACTATTTTGTCCTGAGATACTAATAGAAAGGTGGATCTATAGAAAGAGCCTGAATGTCGCTAACCCTTCTAGCTGATGTCAATGCTACCAACAGGGCTGTCTTTAGTGATATGTATTTTAGGGAAACTGACTCTAAAGGTTGAAATGGGGGACCTGTCAGGGCATCCAGAACCAGATTTAGATCCCAGGGGGTACTCGAGAAATGTGAACCGGGTTACTACGTTCACATGCTGTGATGAACCGGAAGACCCATCTATCTCCTGCCACGTTATGACCATAAAGGGCCCCTAAGGCAGATACCTGGACCTTTAGCATACTAACGGACAGACCCACTTCTCTACCTCTATGCAGAAATACCGAAATAGCTGCGATTGGAATCTCCCTAGAAAGGGTGTCCCTATGGAATTCGAGGAATTTCCTCCAAACTTTAGTGTAAATCTTTGCTGTGGATTCTTCCTACTTTGCAGGAGTGTTAACTAGACCCTTCGAAAATCCCCTTGATTTCAATAACTGCCTCTCAAGTTCCATGCCGTCAAGTGAAGACCCTCCACTTGAGGATGAAGGTATGGACCTTGAGAGAGCAGGTCTGGGACTGATGGAAGGACCCATGGGTCGGTTATGGACATTGCCCGCAGTCAGGAGAAACCGGGTCTCTTGGGCCAGAATGGTGCGATGAGTATTATTCACGCTTTTTCCTCCCTGATCTTCCAGATGACTAGTGGCAACAGCTTTATCGGCAGAAAGGCATAAGCAAGATTGAACTGCCATTGAGCTTAAAGGGCATCCACAATGTCCGGATGATCTGCTGTATTCAAGGAGGCGAATCTCTGTACCTGTCTGTTCTCTTTCATGGCAAAAAGGTCTATTTGAGGAAGACCCCATAAATTCACGATCTTCCTGAATATCTGTCGATTTAGGCACCATTCCCCTTGTCTTAACATATGACGGCTCAGGAAGTCTGCTTTTAAATTTTCTTCTCCCTTGATATGAAGGGCAGAGAGAGAAGTAGAGGACTTTCGGACAAATTGAAGATCTTTACTGCTGAAGACATCAGTCTTTCTGATCTTGTTCCGCCTTGTCTGTTCACATATGCGACTGCCGTGGTGTTGTCTGACAGGACTCTTACATGCGAACCTCGGAGCTGCGGAAGAAAATGATGTAGTGCATGATAGACAACATTTAACTCCTTCAAATTTGATGAGTCCTTCATCTCCCGTATATTCCACTGACGCTGAGGCAGGCTATCTCCCATATGGGCACCCAATCCTTCATGGCTAGCATCAGTTGTGATTACTCTGGATGGTCTTATTACCCATGGAACGCCTCTAGAAAGATGGGTATCATCCAACCACCAGGTTAGGGAGGTTAACATTTCTGTTGATATGGTTATTACTCCCCGAGAGGACGCTGCAAGCATTTTTCCTCATGGAGGATCTCATGCTGTAACCGCCGGGTATGATATTGAGCCCATTGGACCGCCGGAATACAGGAGGTTAAGGGATCCTAGAAGGGACATAGCGTCCTTAAGAATATCCGAGGATTGTCAATTGCTGAGCTGACTTTCGCCTTTATGATTGATTTTTTTACCTCTGGAAATAAGGCATCTTTGACTTGTTGAATCTAAGGGCCCCGTCTCACATAGCGACACACCAGCGATCCCGACAATGATCAGGATCGCTGGTGTGTCGCTACATGATCGCTGCTGAGCTGCCAAACAGGCAGCTCAGGCAGCGATCAGGACAGCGACACTGCGGGTAACGTCGCCTAGTTACCCGCAGTGTACGTTGGATACCAGCCCGCTGATGCAGGGAGCTGGTAACCAAGGTACACTTCAGGTTTCCAGGCGCTGCGCGGTGCCTAGAAACCCGATGTGTACCTTGGTTACCAGCTCCCCTGCAGCAGCGCGCTGGTATCCAATGTACACATCGGGTTTCCAGGCACAGCCCCGCGCCTGGAAACCCGAAGTGTACCTTGGTTACCAGCTGATCGCTTGTCTCCTGCCTGCCACACGCAGCGATGCGTGCTGGCCAGCGGGAGACCATCGGTCAAAAAAAAGTCCAGGCATTTCTGACACGACCAGCGATTCACAGCAGGGGCCTGATCGCTGGTACGTGTCAGACATAGCGAGATCGCTGCTGAGATCGCTGTTTAGCAGCGATCTCGCTATGTGAGATGGGGCCTTAAGAGAAGACCCAGAAAAGATTGGAGGGTCTGTAGCACCAGTCTGGACTTCTCGACGTTGATGATCCGTCCTAACTCCTGCAAGGACGAAATTGTGTCAGCAAGGCGTTTTTTACATTGGGAGGCAGAGTTCCCTACTACTAGAAAGTCATCATGATACAGTATGATTAGTGTATCTCGCTGATGTAAAAAGGCCATCACTTCTAGCATCACCTTTGTAAACACCCGTGGTGCCATAGAGAGACCAAAGGGCATTGCTGTGAACTGGTAATGCTGGATCCTTCCTGCCAATATCACTACCACCCTGAGATATTGCTGGTATTCGGCGTGTATGGGTAGATAATACGCATCTTTTAGATCCAATCCGGCCATCATACATCTAGGAAATAAAAGTTTATTTAACCTCTTTAAATTTATAATTGCCCTAAATGATCCATCTGGTTTGGAGACCAGGAACAAAGGGAAATAAAATCCCCTTCCTTCCTGACCTACTGGTACTTCTACGAGGATATTTTTGGATAATAAATTCAAAATTTCTGATTCAAGAGCCATTTGCTGTACCGATTACTTCAGTGATGTTATGATAAATGAATCATGGGGAATATGGCGGAATTCTAATTTCAACCCAGACTTCACTATGTTCAAGATACAGGTGCTGTTGTTATTTCTTCCTATTTTTGGTGGAAAAATTTCAGTCTACCTCCTACAAGAGGGTCTGGGCTATTGGTATCTACTGCCCTTCTGAGAATATCCCTTAAACATGGCACCTTGTTTGCCTTCTTTTGTAAGCCAACACTCTCGGTTCCCTGACATCTTATTTTTGTTAAATGGACGTCCTTTAAATGTCCTCCTATCGAAAGGAAGAGATCTATTAGGGAACCCCTTCTTCCTCTCCTCTGCTTTGGTGAGTATTTCATCCAGAAAACTTCCAGAAAGGAACTCACCCTGGCACGGGATAGCGGTTTCGTTTTAGACTGCATATCCCCGTTCCAGCTCTTATGCCATAGAGCACGTCGGGCGGCATTAACTAGACCAGCCGATCTAGCTGCTAGGAGTAAGGAATCCGCTGATGCATCTGCCAAGAATGCTGCCGCTCCTCTAATTAACGGGATGGCAGATAGCAATTTCTCTCATGACACTTTCTGCGCAATCTGCTGCTCCAGCTGGTCTATCCATACCAGCATTGATCTAGCCGTGCACATGCTTGATATGGCTGGCTTAAAGGTCCCAGTAGCAGCTTACCACTCTCTTTTAAGCGAAGTCTCTGCTCTGCGATCTGCGGTCTGATAACATGCTTGCATCTTCTACTGGCAGTGCCGACTGTTTGGATGTGGAGGCTACTGCCGAGTCCACTTTAGGGACTTTGGACCAATTCAACAACTCTTCATCGCTAAACAGATATTTCCTTTTGGAGGCTGAAGGAAACCCCATTGGTTTTGTTTGTCCCACTCTTTCTTTACTAGTTCCTTTACCGCAGGAATAACAGGGAAGGCTCTCCTCTTGCTTTGTGTCAGTCCTGCAAAAGTTATATCCTGAGCTGTTCGGGCTTCTTTTGTGTCTGAGTGGCCCATAGTGTTCCTGACAAATTTGACTAAATTGTCTATACTATCAGTCGGGAAGCACGAACGCCCCTCTGTAGCCGATAAAGGGGAAGATGAAGACATCTGTGAGGAGTCAAAAGCCCCTCCTTGGTCACGGTCGTCCGGACTCCGAACTGGAGATGGGGGATACTGTTTTCCTTTTACTTATGTGGCCTTTAGGTGCGCTATTCTGACCTAATGACTGAAGCTCCTCTCATCATCGTATGGATGTCAGAAGATATTAACGCAGCCTCCCTTTGTATGGTTTCACTAATGCAACCCTTACATAGCCTCTTGGGGTAGGAGTCAGCAAGGGTTTTTTTGCATAATGCACACTCCTTGTTTTTTGACTTTTATTTTTTCTTGGTCTGAAAGAGGGAGGTATACAGAAAGAAGGGGAATCAGCTTAATAGGTAGAGCCCCGCACACTCACCCAGTGAAGCTTTTACGGTACCGGATCTGGAGGCAGAGATGCAGTTCGAGTCTTAGGAGGGTTTGCTGTTCCCTCTCTGACTCCTGTCAGTGGAACCTCCTTCTCTGCAGCACCCACTGCTTTTGCCTGTGACATGCGCCTTTGATTCCACCGCCTGTTGGTGCAACTCATGCTCACCTGGGATGACATGATTAACACACCGGCGGGCTGACAACCGCCAGCTTTTACAATTATGTGCAGGAAGTTTCCTTTTTTTTTCTCTTTTTTCTTGTGCATGTGCCATGTCGCTGCTTCCTCCAGACCCCCAGAAGTCATCCAGCTACTTCCGGTGCAGGTGCCCTTTTCGGTGCCCCACGCATGCGCGGTCCGGTATTTCCTGCATCATGGAGGAGTCGGGCAGCCAGAGCCCCAACCCCCGCTAATCCTATTATGCGCTCCATACACCGCGCTCCTGCGTGAGCCAGGGCGACCTCACCCAGACCCTGGCTCATGCTTCTCCGCAGCTTCCTGCCACACGATCCCTGCGAGACCGGGTGCCCCTCCCCGGACCTTTGCAAATATGACCCAGACGAGCAGGGAGACTGATGGACAGACCTCCCCCGACGCTGGCTCCGGAACTGCTGCCTCTGCTGTTCTCGATGGATACTGCTCAGGCGGCATGCCTTTGGCCCAGGTATGCTTCTGTGTAGGTCTTGTCCTTTGGTTCCTATAGGAACAGGAAACCAACTGAGGAGAGGCGGACCACCCCCTTTTATTTCTGTAGGTTTCCTGTTCAGAGTAAAATGTACACATTTGATGTCGCCGTGTCCATAACGACCCGCCCTATAAAACGGTCCCTCTAATTAACCCCTTCTGTGAACAGTTTAAAAAATAAAAAACGAGGCAAAAAACTAAGTTTTATCATATCGGAACAAAAAGTGGAATAAAACACGGTGAAAAAGATGACTGTAAATAAGGATGGTATCTCTGAAAACATAATCCTGTCTCGCAAAAAACAGTCATTATACAGCTCCGTCAGTGGAAAAATAAAGTTACATCTCTCAGACTAAAGTGATGCAAAAATAATTTTTTATATAAGTTTTTATTGCGTAAAAGCGACAAAACAAAAAAACTATATAAATATGGTATTGTTGTAATCGTACTGATCCAAAAGAACAAAGTTGCCTTAATTTATCAATTCTACTACATGCAGAACGGCATGAAAAAACCCCGAAAAACAATTCATGAATTGCGTTTTTTTTTAAATTTTGCCTCACAAAAATCAGAATAAAAAAAAGTGATCAAAAAATGTCAGGTTCCTGAAAATAGTACCAATAAAAACGTCAACTCATCCCGCAAAAAACAAGACCTCACATGACTGTCAGCCAAAATATGAAAAATTATAGCTATCTAAATATGGGGATGCAAAAAGTTGTTGCAATAAAGTGTCTTTTTAGCGTGAGACAACAGCCAAACATAAAAACCCAATATAAATCTGGCATCGCTGTAATAGCACCCACCCGAAGAATAAAGTCATCTAATCGCTTATACCACACGAGGAACGGCGTAAAAAATAAAACCAATTCTTAACCTCCTGTTGATTTTTTTCATTCTGCCTCCCAAAGATTGCAGTAAGGCTCAGCTCACAATTATCCTGCGCTTTACGCTGAATTCTCTGAAATACGTGATTCAGATGGAACCCTGGGCACTGCAAATGGAGGAATTGGAGAAGTCGGAGGAAGAGGAGGACAAAGCGAGCCATTTTGCTGGCAACCTATGTGTCATCAGGGGAAGGTGGGACAAAATCCTTTGAAACCCATGCATGGTTCATTTTAATGAAGGTGAGATCACCAACATTTTGGGTCGACAGCTGGGTCCTTCTTTCAGTCAGGATTGATCCAGCAGCACTGAAGACTCTTTCTGATAGCACACTACCAGCAGGGCAAGCGAGCTCCTGTAAGGCATATTGTGCCAATTCAGGCCAGGTGTCCAGTTTACAGGCCCAGTAGTCAAAGGGGAATGAACTGTGAGGGAGAACATCGATAGGGGAGGAGAGGTAATTTTGAACCATAGTTGACAACTGCTGTCTCCTGTCTGTTGCAATCGATTCAGTAATACCAGTTGTGTGAGCGTTACTCGAGAAATCTGTCCACAACATGGTCATGAAACCCCTGTCTCTAACACCACTTCGGCTGTGTGCACCACAAACACCTCTTCCATTTGGCCCAGAACGGCTCGTGGTAGAACCTGCACCGCTGCTGTGTGCTGGGAATGCCTCTAACAAACGGTTTACCAGAGTTGCTTGTTTGTTTGCCAATATTAGCTCTAGGTTCTCTTGTGGCATGATGTTCTGTAATTTGCCTTTATAGCGTGGATCGAGGATGCTGGCCAACCAGTAGTCGTCATCCTTCGTAATTTTGGCAATGCGGGGGTCCCTTTTTAGGATCAGCAAGACATAATCACACATGTGGGCCAATGCTCCAGGTGTCAATGATGCACTGACAGTGGTGGGTGGAGGAGCACTTTCTGCCAAATCCACATCCCTCCAGTTATGCACAAACCCTGTACCTGACCTTGGCAAGCCAACATTTTCTCTTGCTCCCTGAGAAGCATCCTCCTCCCAAATAATCATCCCCTCCCTCCTCCAGGACTGTTCCCTGAGCAGACAATGCCTGACTGTCATCAAGGCTTCCCTCCTCCTCCTCCACTGCAGACGCCTGATCCTTAATGTGCGTCAAAGTTTGCATGAGCATAAATGGGATGCTCATGCTTATGATGGCGTCGTCTGCGCTTACCAGCCGTGTCCATTCCTCAAAACACTGAAGGACTTTACAGAGGTCTTTCAGCTTTGACCACTGCACACCCGACAACTCCATGTCTGCCCTCAAACTGCCTGCCCGTATATCCTCCCACAAATGCATTACAGACTGCCTCTGTTCGCACAGCCTCTCAACCATGTGCATGGTGGAGTTCCACCTTGTTGCAACGTCTATGATTAGGCGGTGCTTGGGAGGTGGAGCAATCGCTGAAGACTCTGCCTACGACTGGAGTCTACGGGCGAGCGACGGATGTGGAGCAGAGT
Organism: Oophaga sylvatica; assembly: GCA_033576555.1. NCBI lineage: Eukaryota > Metazoa > Chordata > Amphibia > Anura > Dendrobatidae > Oophaga > Oophaga sylvatica. Next base: position 776,749,671 of record JARQOD010000001.1, on the reverse strand, counting down.
CTTCGCACCTTATGGAGCAGGGCTGTTAACTCCGGATATTTAGGAAGCACTGTACCACCAGGTTCAAGGTGTGAGCCAGGCAAGGTATGTGTCAGAATTTTGTTAGGGTTATGGCCGCCACAAAATTTCGGCCGTTATCACTGACTACCTTACCTGGCGAAAGACGTATACTGCCCAGCCATGACTCAGTTTCTCGCTGCAAGTAGTTGGCCAGTACCTCCGCGGTGTGTCTGTTGTCGCCCAAAGACATCATATTTAAAAACAGCCTGCTGACGCTTACCACTAGTTGTTCAATAGTGGGACACCTCCTGTGCAACACTGGCAGCTGCAGATGGAGTGCTCGTGTGACTGCTCTCTGTCGACGATCTTTCTGGAGGAGGACGAGGAGGGTCAAACGCCTACAGCCAACTGTTGCCTATACCGTGGGCTAGGCAGCACTGTCCCACCGCCGCTGTCCCCTGCATCCACCACATTAACCCAGTGCACAGTGATGGACACGTAACAGCCCTGGCCATGCCTACTGGCCCATGCATCTGTTGTGAGGTGCACCTTTCCACTCACTGATTGTTTGAGTGCATGGACAATACGGTCTTTCACATGCCGGTGGAGGGCAGGGATGGGTTTTCTAGAAAAGAAGTGCCGACTGGGTAGGTCATAGCGTGGGACAGCGTAGGCCATGAGCTCTCGGAACGCTGCGCTTTCAACCAAACGGAAGGGCATCATCTCTAATGAGATCAGTTTGGCAATGTAGGCGTTCAAAGCCAGTGTACGCGGATGAGTACTTTCTTGTCCTACTCAGAGTGTTTGCAAGGGTGAGCTGGACTTGAGAGCTGCATATGGGGGAACTAGTGGTGGACATGACGGACTGAGAGGGGGTTGGTGATGGCCTAGATTCAGTCTTTCGTTGCAAAAACATTGTTTTTCCCTTACTGCTTTGGCCTTGCGACGACACCTCAACATTTCTTCCTGGTGGTGTTCTAACCAGTGGGCTTACAGTGGGGGAAGTGATGGAGTGTTGCTGGCTACCTTCAGTCGGAGCCGATGCACATGTGCTACCTGAGGTTTTGTAGTCCGTCTAAATGTCTAAGCATGCAACTGGTATTCAAATTTCGGAGATTTTTCCCTCGGCTCAAGGTCCTTCCGCACTTCTTACAGATAACCTTTGCCTCATCAATAGGATTTTGGTCAAAAAAGTGCCACACTGCACTCTTCCTACTATGGGATAAATTTTCAGGGCTTGCACGCTGTGCTAACTTGACCGTCTGGCCAAGCTGTCCTGCAACTTTTTGTTTTTGTAACACGTTTTTGGACAGCTGCGGGCCTGCCAGATAACCGCTGCTGCGATGTCAATGCCTGCTGCGGATCCTTCTCCTCTTCGGAGCTATTGCCAGCGGCACCCTCTTCCCCCAATGGATGCCAATCCAGATCAACAACTGGGTCATCCATCACCTCGTCTTCAATTTCATCTGCACCTTCCTCTGTGTCACCGTGTAAGGTGGTACAGTATGCGGGAAGGGGCACCTGAGTTTCATCAGGGTCAGATTCTGGCTCAGTAGACTACGAAGGCAATGTAGTGCTCTGGATGAATGTACCAGCAGAATCATCTAGCAGTGGCTGTACATCAGTGCACTCCATGTCAGATTCATCTCGGACTGGGGAATTCAGGATTTGACTTGATAACCCGTATGTGAAAAGAGCTCCATGGAGTAATCTGAAGTGTGGCCTGCCGCATCCATCACTTTTGGTGGGGGTGAAGGACACAAGGAAAGGTATTGTTCCTGACCAGGAGCCTGCATTGAGAACTCAGTGCTTGCATTTTTAGAAACTTCAGAAGAGGAGGTGATAGAGCTAGAGGCTGTTTCAGCAATGTAAGCCAAAACCTGTTCCTGATGCTCCAACTTTAAAAGGGGTTTACCTACTCCCAGAAAAGGGAGCCTTCCAGGCCTTCTGGAGCCAGACGATGACGCAGGCTCAACACCTCCTGCCTTAGGTGCTATTGGCACTACCAGCAGATGCACCACCACCACCATCAGTACCAGCTGGCCCCCCACCATACTTCCTCATGTTTGTGAAAATGTACCCAAAAAAACAGCAGATATATGGTACTGTATCAGAAGCGTACAGCTGTATACGGTGAAGGGGAAAATTTTAAATCTCCTTATATATTTCCAGAGTCACACACAGACGCTCACAGGCTCAGTATGGATTAGACCAGAATATAAAAAGCAGAAAAAGGGTAATGTATCAGAAGATACCAGGTGTATATTGTGTTGGGATAATTTTAAATCTCCGTATATATTTCCGGAGTAACACACAGACGCTCACAGGCTCAGTATGGATTAGACCAGAATATAAAAAGCATAAAAAGGGTAATGTAACAGAAGCGTATAGCTGTATACAGTCTAGGGATAATTGTAAATCTCCGTATATATTTCCAGAGTCAGACACAGAGGCTCACAGGCCCAGTACGGATTAGACCAGAATATAAAAAGCATAAAAAGGGTACTGTATCAGAAGCATACAGCTGTATACAGTGTAGGGGTAATTGTAAATCTCCATATATATTTCGAGAATAACACACAGATGCTCACAGGCTCAGTATGGATTATACCAGAATATAAAAAGCATAAAAAGGGTACTGTATCAGAAGCATACAGCTGTATACAGTGTTGGGGTAATTTTAAATCTCCGTATATATTTCGAGAGTAACACATAGATGCTCACAGGCTCAGTATGGATTAGACCAGAATATAAAAAGCAGAAAAAGGGTAATGTATCAGGAGATACCAGGTGTATACATTGTAGGGGTAATTGTAAATCTCCGTATATATTTCCGGAGTCACACACAGATAGTCAGCATGCATTTGTCCGTGATACCAGCCAGTACACGGTATTGTGTGAGGAGCATATAGCTCTATACGGTGTGGGAAAAATGAATGCTCAGTAAATGTGCAGAAAAAAAGAATAAAAGTATTAGTGCTGTGTAAAAAGCAGTCTGCACCACAGTGTACACACAGCAATACAGCTAGCAGGCAGCCTATTAACCACCGCTGCTGCACACATGAAAATCATCCCCCGTCACTGGCAGGCAGCCTAATTATCAGCACTGCTGCACACAAGAAAATCCTCCCCTGTCACTGCACTCTAACTGTACAGCACAATTGCTATCAGCACAAGCACATAAGAACTTCTGTTTCCAGCCCTAACTCTCTCCCTACTGATAAATAGCGTCAGCAACATCTCCCTACTGTTAAGATCGGCAGAAGTAAAATGGCGGTCGGCGGTCAGGGCTTTTATAGACACTATGACTCCCCCCAAGCAAGCCAATCACTGCAGTGCCCTTCTCTAAGATGGTGGTGGCCGCTACCCATGTCATCTCGTTGCCCAGTTTACGTGCTTGGTCATTGGCTGAGAAAAGGCACCTGCAAGCATTATGGCAAAACCGACTTTGGCGCTCGGGTCAACGACCGCATGGCCGACTTCATGCTATGGTCGTGTTTCGCTCGGCGAAACCCGACTTTGGCTAAAGTCAGCGACTTTTGAATATGACCGACCTGCTTCGCTCAACTCTAGTTATTAGTGATGAGTGAGTATACTCATTGCTCGGGTTTTCCCGAGCACGCTCGGGTGATCGCCGAGTATTTGGAAGTGCTCGGAGATTTAGTTTGTTGCCGTAGCTGCATGATTTGCGGCTATTTGACAGCTTGAATACATGTGGGGATTCCTTAACAAACAGGCATTTATCACATGTATTCAAGCTGTCCAGCAGCCATAAATCATGCAGCTGCTGCAACAGAAACTATATCTCCCAGCACTTCAAATACTGTGAGATCACCCGAGCAGCGACTATACTCGCTCATCACTATGGGTTATGCAATAGTTTTCAATAGCACTTGTCTATTAGAGTGGAGAGCCCATCGAGAGTTTACAAAAAGGACCTGTAAGACCTACGGTATGCAAAAAACAAAACAAAAAAAAACTACACATAGACCCATAATAAAATATCAAAGGTCAAGACAATTATGGGATTGTTAGAAAAATAGTTGTCATTATTCATTGGGCTAATGTATGACAATATCTGGGGCTTGCCTTCCTGGAATAAACCCGAGCTGGTCCCTATGAATCTCCAAATATTTGGAGGAAAATGGGGGGTGCGTCTTATAGTCCGAATGTTACTGCGGCTGTGGATGGTGGGGGAGTAGCAGCGTCGGACGAGTGGGTCACAGGAGGCAGGAGACAGCTGCTGCGGCTAACACCTGTGCCCGCTGCTGAAGAGAATTGAATATTCACTGCTCCCCACGCTCATAATCCTTCCCACCTCAAAGCACTGAAGCTGGCGTTCAGAAGTAGGAGGGACTATGAGAGTTGGGAGCAGTGAATATTTCTCTTTAATAGCGGGCAGTGTTAGAAGCAGTCGCCAGCTCCTGCAGCTGCTGGGCGATCAGGTGTGCCTGCTACTAAAGAGAATGAATATTCATTGCTTCTCACGCCCATGGGAGTGGAGAGCAGTGAATGTTCATTCTCTTTAATAGAGGGCACACGTGATCGCCCGGCCGCAGCAGGAAGCCAGCTGCTGTACCTAACACTGTGCTTGCAATTAAAGATCAATGAACATTCACTGCTCTCTAAGCCCATAGTCCCGGGCGTTGGGAGCAGAGAGTATTCCGACAGCTGTCCTCTGCTTGTAAGCAGTGCATGACGTCACTGCCATGCGCTGCTTAGAAGCTGAAATCAGAACAGGATGCTGTGAGGGAGCGCAGGGAAGGTAAATAGAATGGTTTATGGGTATTTTTATTTTTTTTTTGTAGTTTTTTCAGGCGTTTTAATTATACCAGGTTCATTACCCCTCCACAGAGATGTAGATTTTAGTCTGAAGAGAGGATTCATATGTTCCCATGCAGACAGACTTTTCTAAGTGAGGATTGGCATAGTTAGGACCTGGAATACGAGAAGAGCCTTAACGTGGCTTCCAGTTACACATAAATTGGCCTTTTTATGCGCTAAGACTTCTCAATTTTTCATATTTCTAAGGCAGTGATGCAATTAATTTTTCATATTTTGTGTCCGTAAGCTATGGCGCTACAGTGTGCTACCTTTTTTTCTTGAATGCATACCAGGATGGGGATGAGGGGGCCATGCATACCTGGATTGGGGACATATATCAAGATGGGGGATATTTGTACAGAATTGACCAAATTTTTGCTTCACTTTTTTTCTATTTTCCTCCTCTAAAACCTTGGTGCCTCTTATGGTCTGGTGCGTCTTAAAGTTCGAAAAACACAGTATATAAAGGGGTCAGAATGGAAGAGAATTGCTTGTAATATAAGGCTGATGGTCCATATGGCCCAGGGTTCTCGCCAAGGTAATCCCTTAACGTATAATCACCTACATCGCAGGGACATAATGATCGCTGTCGCCGCTACGATCGGGCCGGAAGGTCCGGAGCTCAGCCACGGCAGCAGAAACTTCATCTGGATGAGTGTCGTCAGACGCACATCCAGTTGAAGAGAATTGCTGTGGGCAGACCAATTAGATCTGCCCGTGACAATACAGACTTCCGGACAGAGGTCAGCAGCTGATGGGACACAGGGCAGTGACATCATATGTTCCCATCACACACTGAAGTGAGCTGCCGGCTTCACAAGAGGACATACGCAGGGTGATAGCAAAGGGAAGGCGAGTAATTATATCTTTTTTAATAAATGGCCATACTAGTAACTACAACCTGGGTGCATTACACCACCATGTACGACTGTGTGGTGCATTATACTACCATGTATGACTGTGGGGGTGCATTATACTACCATGTATGACTATGGGGGTACATTATACTACTATGTATAACTGAGCTGTGCTTTATAATTTATGGATGACTATAGGCTGTGCATCATACTACATGGATGACTATGGGCTGTGCATCATACTACATGGATGACTATGGGCGTGTGCAGTATATTATATGGAGGACTATGGGATGCATTATACTTCTGCTATGGGGCTCCATGACTTACATGTACACCCCTAGTGAGTATAATGGATTATTTTTTTCTATACATCATTATAAGGGGCTATCTACCAAGATGGGGGGTGTATATATATATTATACACACATACATACACATACAGTACAGACCAAAAGTTTGGACACCTTCTCATTCAAAGATTTTTCTGTATTTTCATGACTATGAAAGTTGTACATTCACACTGAAGGCATCAAAACTATGAATTAACACATGTGGAATTATATACTTAACAAAAAAGTGTGAAACAACTGAAAATATGTGTTATATTCTAGGTTCTTCAAAGTAGCCACCTTTTGCTTTGATTACTGCTTTGCACACTCTTGGCATTCTCTTGATGAGCTTCAAGAGGTAGTCACCGGAAATGGTCTTCCAACAATCTTGAAGGAGTTCCTAGAGATGCTTAGCACTTGTTGGCCCTTTTCTCTTCACTCTGCGGTCCAGCTCACCCCAAACCATCTTGATTGGGTTCAGGTCATCTGTACTGTATATATGTGAGATGGGAGTACTGAAGGAGGTGTGTGTGTGTGTGTGTGTGTGAAGGGAGTGATGGAGAAGTGTGTGTGTGATGGGAGTGATGGAGAAGCCAATAATGAGAGTGATGGAAAAAGCAATGATGGGAGTGATGGAGAAGGGGATGATGGGAGTGATTGAGAAGGGGATCTTGGGAGTGATGAAGAAGGCAATGAAGGGAGTGATGGAGAAGGCAATGATGGGAGTGGAGAAGGAGATGATGGGAGTAATGGAGAAGGCGATGATTGGAGTGATGGAGAAGGCAATGATGGGAGTAATGGAGAAGGCAATGATGGGGATGATGGGAGTGATGGAGAAGGCAATAATGGGGATGATGGAGAAGGCAATGATGGGAGTGATGGAGAAAGCCATGATGGGGGTGACGAAAAGGGCAATTATGGGGGTTGGGGAGAAGGCAATAATGGGGGTCACAGAGGGCAGTGATGGTATTGATCGAAATGGCAATAATAGGGTGGTGAGGAGGAAATGATGGAGGTGGTGGAATGGGCAATGATAGGGTGGTGTGGGAAAAGGCAATGATGGTGGTAGTGGAAAGGACAATAATGGTGGAAAGGGTAATGATGGGGTGATAGGGGAGGAAATAATAGAGGTGGTGGAATGGGCAATTTCTACATGAAGGTGATCAGGATGGGGCACATTTCTACATTGAGGGGATCATTATGGGACATTACTACAAGAAGGGGACCATGATGGGGCACATTATTGAAAGAAGGGGACAATGATGGGGCATATGTCTAGGCCCTTGATCATTTAACCACCCCCTGGTGTGCTGGCCCCAGCTGCCAAATTATCCCAAACCAGTTCCCACAATCCCACTCTCCTAACCCTGTAGTGTGGGCTATATATTTAGGAGTAGTCTAAGGGGTGCACGCATGTGTGGGGTGCACGCATCACAGAAAGCGAAGCATCACAGAAGTCAAGCATCGTGTAAACGGCAGTTATCCATGGCAGTTAATCAGGGCTGGAATCAGGTAGTCCACACTTTGCTTTCTTTTTAATTATGTACTTTACCTCTATCCTCCTGTGTTCCCTTGCCATCCACATTTATCGCCCCATCCCCCCTCCATCACGACTCATACACATCAGCCCCTCAATACTTCCCTCTCCTATGTACAGCTCCCATACACTCCTCACCTTCCTGAGAAACCTCAGCCCATCTTGCCCAAACACATCACAGAAAAAACCGACTTACAACTGCAACAACTACCTGCTCTTTATCTTCCTACTCCTACTGATTTCAGGGGACATCTCCCCCAACCCTGGTCCACCATCCCCCAACCTCAATCCCTACCCTACCTCATATCGAAACCATAATAATCTTATTAATATTACTTGCACTCCCTCATCTCCTTCGTTTAATTGTGCCCTCTGGAATCCACGGTCTGCATGCAACAAGCTAACCTTCCTGCACAACTACTTTCTGAACAACTCTCTTCATCTGTTGGCCCTCACTGAAACCTGGATTCAGGATTCTGACACGGTCTCCCCTGCTGCCATTTCCTATGGTGGCTTACAGTTCTCCCATTCCCCGAGACCCACAAACAGACATGGTGGTGGAGTTGGCATACTCCTGTCCCCACAATGCACTTTCCAGGTCATCCCCCCAATTCCATCACTCTCATTCCCTTCTTTTGAGGTCCACACCATCAGGCTCTTTTGTCCCCTCTCCCTCAGAGTAGCGGTCATATATCGGCCCCCAGGCTCGCCCACCCAGTTCCTTGACCACTTCTCTGCCTGGCTGCCGCACTTCATGTCCTCAGAACTACCAACCCTTATCCTTGGAGACTTCAACATCCCCATTAACAGCCCTACTTCCACATCTGCATCTCAGCTTCTATCACTAACCACTTCTCTAGGCCTCTCACAGCTTTCAACCTCTGAGACACACAAGGATGGTAACACCCTTGACCTGGTCTTTGTCCGCCTCTGTTCAATCTCCCACCTAAATAACTCACCGCTTCCACTCTCTGACCACAACATTCTCTCCTTCATGCTCACAAATCCTCGACCACCCCAGCGCACTCCTACCTACCATACATTCAGAAATCTACAAGCCATTAACCCTCAGACACTTTCAGACTCCCTACACTCATCACTGTCCCCAATCTCCTCTTTTTCTTGTCCTAATCTGGCTGTTCATCACTACAATGACACTCTTAGAAGCACCCTTGACCAAGTAGTGCCGCTCACCCTCAGAACTTTCAAACACACAGTAAAACAGCCCTGGCTCACATTGCAAACTCAACTTCTTCAGCAATGCTCTAGGAGTGCTGAACGCCTTTGGAGAAAAACCCGCACACCAGAAGACTTCATCCACTTTAAATTCATGTTAAGAACATATAATGCAGCCCTTCACCTCGCCAAACAGACCTACTTCACCACCCTGATCTCCTCACTAGCCAACAACCCAAAGAAACTTTTTGACACTTTTCACTCCTTCCTCAGGCCAAAAGCACAAGCCCCTATCACAGACATTGTGCTGACGACCTGGCCTCCCATTTTACAGAAAAAATAGATACTATCTGTCAGGAAATCTGCTCTCAACCACCAAGGGCTGTGACTCCCATCCCACCCTGCTGTTCCCCTGGCTCACTTTCCACATTTGATCCCATCACAGAAGAAGAAGTCTCCAGACTCCTCTCTTCCTCTTGTCCGACTACATGCACTACTGACCCCATCCCCTCACATCTCCTCCAGTCTCTCTCTCCAGTTGTCAACTCACCTAACTAAAATCTTTAATCTCTCACTCTCCTCTGGCATTTTCCCATCCTTCTTCAAACACTCCATCATTACTCCACTACTAAAGAAACCCGCTCTCGACCCTTCCTGCAAACAACTACAGACCGGTCTCCAATCTCCCCTTCATCTCTAAACTTTTGGAGCGCCTAGTCTACTCCCGCCTTACCCGTTACCTCTCCAATCACTCCCTCCTAGACCCTTCACAGTCCGGCTTCCGCCCCCTACATTCGACCGAAACTGCACTCATTAAAGTGACCAATGACCTTCTTACAGCAAAACGTAATGGTGACCACTCTCTGCTCATTCTTCTCGACCTTTCTGCAGCTTTCGACACAGTTGACCACCGTCTCCTACTGTCTAGGCTCCAGTCACTAGGTATTAAGGACACTGTTCTCTCCTGGTTCTCCTCCTATCTTTCTGACCGCTCCTTCAGTGTTTGGTTCTCTGGCTCCACATCATCTCCTCTTCCTCTCACTGTCGGTGTACCCCAGGGCTCAGTCCTTGGCCCCCTTCTCTTCTCTCTCTACACGGCCCCAATTGGACAGACCATCAGCAGATTTGGCTTTCAGTACCATCTTTATGCTGATGACACACAACTATACACGTCATCCCCGACCTTACCCCCGCTGTACTACAGAACACCACCGACTGTCTGTCCGCAGTCTCCAACATCATGTCCGCTCTCTATCTGAAACTCAACCTCTCCAAAACTGAACTTCTTCTGCTCCCGCCGTCTACTAACCTCCCTAAATTTGACATATCCCTCTCCGTGGGCGGCACCATAATAACACCCCGGCAGCAGGCTCGCTGTCTGGGTGTTATGTTTGACACCAATCTCTCCTTCACCTCCCATATACAATCTCTTGCCCGCTCTTGCCGCCTACAACTAAAGAACATCTCTAGAATCCGCCCTTTTCTCACCTTTGGAAACAAAAAACCCTCACTGTAGCATTGATCCACTCCCGCCTGGACTACTGCAACGCTCTATTACTTGGCCTCCCCATTACTCGACTATCCCCTCTCCAGTCCATCCTTAATGCAGCAGCCAGGGTAATCCATCTGGCTAATCGGTACTCGGACGCGTCCGCTCTTCGCCAGTCCTTACACTGGCTGCCCATTCATTATAGGATCCAATTCAAAGTACTGGTTCTCACCCACAAAGCTCTCCACAGTGCAGCACCCCCCTACATCTCCTCCCTCATTTCTATCTATCGGCCTAACCGACTGCTGCGCTCTGCAAACGACTTTCGACTAACCTCTGCACTAATCCGTACCTCCCACTCCCGACTCCAAGACTTCTCCCGCGCTGCGCCAATCCTCTGGAATGCTCTACCCCAAGAAATTAGGACTATCCACAATTTGCATGGTTTCAGGCGCTCCCTCAAAACACATTTGTTCAGAGCGGCCTATCACATTCACTAATCAAAGTCATTCTATGTGTAAGTGTGTGTGTGTGTGTGTAGCTCATTCACTATCTCCATCCATCCCTCACTCCCTCAAGATGGCTGGACCATCATTGTAAATGCACCATTGTATATACACCTGTACTTTGTATCTCCCCCACCGCATTGTAGATTGTAAGCTCACGAGCAGGGGCGGCTTATTTTGCTTTAATTATTGTATTAACGTTGTTACTTATGACTTGTGTTCTGAAACTGTTAAACTGTAAAGCGCTGCGGAATATGATGGCGCTATATAAATAAAGATTATTATTATTATATTACTACAAGAAGGGGACAATGATGGGGCATATTTCAGGGTGGAATCTGCTTGCATTCCATGCTAAAATCTATCTATCTATCTAAAAAGAAGAAAAATAGAGCAGCACAAAGAAAGAGTCTGGGTGCAGAGCCCCCAAGCAAATGCCTAACCTCAATTATAGAAATCCAGAGAAACTGGAGGCAGCACACCGTTTGTAGTGTAGTGTAGGCTTGAGAAAGGTTCCTGTTGTTTGGACCGAAATGATGCCTTTTGGCTTTATTAAATAGCTTTTTTTTCACTACAAACGGTGTGCTGACTCCAGTTTCTCTGGATTTCTATCTATCTGTCTAATATTCTGTATTTTTTTCCCTAAAGATCACTCCAATTGCTGTGTCTGGAAAGGGCAGTGCGAGTGGCTCAGTGTCAGTGTGCAAAAAGCACACATGAGCTTGAAGCCCCCCTGCTGAACAGAAGAGAAGACTGCAAAGGTAAGTTTAAAATCAATGAATTGTTTACATAATAGAATTGATCATGGCGGTATTTCTCCTTGTATGTGGTATTATTGGTCTTGGTATTGGGGATTGTGTTGTGTATGGCAGTCATTAGTGATGAGCGAGTATACTCGTTGCTCGGGTTTTTCCGAGCATGCTCAGACGGTCTCCGAGTATTTGGAAGTGCTCGGAGATTTAGTTTCTGTTGCCGTTGCTTGCATGATTTGCGGCTATTTGACAGCCTGAATACATGAGGGGATTCCTTAACAAACAGGCAATCCCCACAAATAATCAAGCTGTCCAGCAGCCGTAAATCATGCAGCTGCGGCAACAGAAACTAAATCTCCAAGCACTTCCAAATACTCAGAGACCACCCGAGCAACGAGTATACTCGCTCATCACTATCGGTCATTTGTTCATTTTCGGTTCATTCACCTTTATTGTTCTAAAATTTTATAACCTGAACGACCATGTCTTGCCCCCCTAGTTTTGATCCTGGGCACGCCCATGAGCCGACATCTATAGCCAACAGCCAAGGTCAGAGTTGTTTATCACTTAAACACCAAATGTCTGAGATTGACAGCAGCGTTTAAAATGTGCACTGGCGATCGTAGGGAGCCGACTGATTACCATGGAAGCTTAAGGCCTCTGAAGACATCCATTACTCCGATATTTGTACTCAGTACTTGCACGGGGTGGCGCTGGTCTCTGAACACTAAGTACCCTGACATCGCGCTCTGATAGTGCACTCTCCTCTGTATTGCTGGCTCATTACTACTCATCTCAGCTGGCAACACAGTTTTAAACAGTAAAAAAAAAAAAAAAAAAAAACAAACATAACAAAAGACAGCACTCAGATGACACCCGAATGCTCTTTTTTTTCCACTGGCCACTTAAATGAGCGAATTTGATACACAAAATAGTTGATACATGGACATGTGAACATGTCCATATACTCTAATGGGCATGAAAATGAGGCCTAAGTGCTACCAAGTCTCTTTTGTAAAGAATTGCACATAAAAGGTTTAGAGGTTTTCATAGACAATGATCCTCGACTAAAGCCCCCGTCTCACATAGCGATATTGCTAGCGAGATCGCTGCTGAGTCACTAGTTTTGTGACGCAGCAGCGAGCTCCCCAGCGATATCGCTGTGTGTGACATTCAGCGACGATCAGCCCCCCTGCCGGGTATCGCTGATAGTCGCTGAAAGGCCAGGACATTTTTTTGATCGCTGGTCTCCCGCTGACAGGCACGCATCGCTGCGTGTGACAGGCGGGAAACCAGCGATCTGCTGGTAACCAAGGTACACAGCGGGTTTCCAGGCGTGGGGCTGTGCCTGGAAACCCGCTGTGTACCTTGGATACCAGCTCCCTGAAGCAGGGAGCTGGTAACCAAGGTACACAGCGGGTTTCCAGGCACCGCGCAGCGCCTGGAAACCCGATGTGTACCTTGGTTACCAGCTCCCTGCATCAGGGCGCTGGTATCCAAGGTACACTGCGGGTAACTAAGCGGTTACCCGCAGTGGTCCCTGTGCTGATCGCTGCCTGTTTGGCAGCTCAGAAGCGATAATTTAGCGATACACCAGCGATCCTGATCGTTGTCAGGATCGCTGGTGTATCGCTATGTGAGACCCAGCCTTAAGAATTGGAAAGCAGACTATGGAGTTAGCTATGATGTATGCTTTGTTTCTACACCAACAGATTTGCTTCTCACTCCATTTTTTTTAGTCAATCTGTTGCCTGCCACCTGTTTCATTTCTGTTCTATATAGTGAAGCTCCAATGCCACTTTATGGCTTCATTGCATTACTTACAGGCATTGTAAACACAAAACTAGTGGAGATCCACAGACTTGTTACATTGAAAGACAAATTAAATCTCCATCTTTCCATCCACTTTACACCTTGTTTTGTGCAAATAAAAAAGGGAGAGATGCAGAGAAGCACTTATGAATTTACACAATTCCCTGTAGCAGGCGGTATCCAAGGACATGATGCTGCCACAGCAACAAGTTCCGTGCTACAGCCTTTAGCAACAAAGGCCTTTAACTCAATGTGGTGCAGAAAAGCCACCAGCATATCATTGCTTTAAAGTAATGGATAAACTGATGGCGACAGCTAATCCATCCACAGAAGACGGGGGAGGCGGCTTTTCTTTTTCTCATGTGACAAGTTTTTTTCTGCAGCTTGTTGCCATGACAGCAAACCATTTGTTGAAAGTAGCAGCATTTGGTGCAATTCAGAAAACTGCGAAGCTATTGTGTTCCAGGACACCCCCTCCCTATTGCTCTTAAAAAACTACTCAAGCAGCTGCCTCTCAGCAGATTTCCCAATGAAATCTACATAAAACACATACACAATTCTATGCTACAAACCATACAGCCCACATGATACTGTCCATCTATTCTATTATACACAATTGTTACCCATCACACGGTGTTTAAACATGGTGTAAATATGGCTCAAGTATTGGATATTCAACACAGCACGTTTCCAAACAGCATAATGCTGAGCGTTATAACAGTAAGAGGATTGAGGAACAACTGCACCCAGAAGTTTTGGAAATCAGATCACAGTAGGACTTGGAACCTGTCAGGTGCTCTGAGGGCATCATGTGATAAAGGATTTAGTCTTAAAAGGGACAATCAGAAAATGACAATGTTTAAAGCAAATTTTTTTTTTTTTAGTGGAAGTATATATACAGTATATCTGTATTAAAGATAAAAAAGCCCCAGTGGCCAGTGTGAAAATCGCAAGATTTCTATTTAAGACTAACTTACTGTTTCAGGAAAAAAAAACCCATGCACATTAACCACAATTGTCAGACTTGGACCCCATCTTTTGTATAGATGCATCTAATGAGCATGTGCAAAAGTCACTGTGAAGAGTGGAGGAGGGTCGGCTGTGACATCACCTATTCTAATTGGTGTATCCTGTGTTAGCAGGGTATAGAGGCGTTACCTGCCAATATAATCCTAAGGCAAGGCCCCAGTCAGTTATTTTTTGTTTTAATAAAGATTATGTGGAATAAAAAGAAAAAATATCCAAGATTGTTAAAAATGTTGTAAGAAAACATAGAAAAGAAAAAAAAAATTAGACCTACCAGTAAGTGAATTTCCAGGTAGTCCCTCGGGACAGCACATCAGGAAGTAGTCCTTCCTTGACACATGATGGGATAGGATCACAGAAAGGTTAAATGGCTCCTCCCACCTCCACCCTGTCAAATTGCTATGGAAGGAAGGATGCAAATGGTCTGTACGAGCCACTAGAAACTCATGCTAGATAAACACTAGTGGCCTTCAGCTCAATCTCGAGCCATGTCGACTTGATGGATGAACAATCTGTATGAAGATCAATCTTGTGCAAGCCCAAAGATAAACATAAGGGAGGGAAAATAAGGGTGCTGTCCTGAGGGAGTACCTGGAAATCAAATTACTGGGAGGTCCAATTCCCTTTTTCCAGTATGTCCTTCCAGACAGCACACTAGGAGTGGTAATAGAGAAACAGCACCAGTGTGGATACAGAAGCCCTTCTGCACCAAAGTCCCAGGCAAGAACTAGGGCTAGATATAGTAACCGATCTGTAAGATCAGAAGAAAATAAACAATCATAGAAATCTACAAAGATAAATCACCATATTGAATGTCTGATGTCTAATGCCAAATCTTTAGTATAAATGTGGTAGACAAATTATGCAACAGAAACCGAGAGACAATCCCCTGTTGTACACAAATACAAATAATGAACTGTAGTGATGAATATTTATTAACACCGGAGCGATACAATAGACCTTAAACACCTCTTATTGCGCAGCAAAAGTATGGTGATATTGCGTTTGTGGCAGAGGCTGAGGATTGTTGAAGACCAATAAGAAACTTGCATATGCTTAGTAACAAACGACTGTTCTTTTCCCTGTTTTCATAGGCTGAACCTAAACCTTGGCTATAGACCAGCTGACCATGCCACAAAGAGTCCTGCAGGCAGAGGACCTGGATTGCTGAAAGATCAAACCATAACTTTTAATATATGGATAAATGGGCAGAGCCTTGGGTTGCTTATACACCTATGTGAAAAAGTGTTTGCTTCCTTTCCCGAATTTCTTTTCTTTTGCATGTTTGTCAAACTTAAATGTTTCAGATCACCAAACAAATTTAAAATTAGACAAAGATAACACAAGTAAACACAAAATGCAGTTTTTATTTGAAGGTCTTTAGTACCGTGTTTCCCCGATAGTAAGACAGTGTCTTACTTTCTTTTTATCCCAAAAGCCCCACTATGTCTTACTTTCGGGGTATGTCTTATATTGAAAAAAAATTACCTGTATCTAACCCAGTGTGATACAGTACCACCTGCTGTATTTAATCCAGTGTGACACCTGCTGATACCCACTGGGTTACATACAGCAGATGATACCCCAGTATGCCAGTGTATATGTTTTACTGATGTATGATTACTGTGTATACGTCGCCGCGTCTGCCATCTACCACCAGAAAAACTCACCGCCGCCTTCCGCCACGGGCTCCGGCTCCCTGCAGCCGCTGGTCCCGCCGTCCTCCGTCGCTCCGTTCGCCCGCAGTCCCGGGCTGAAGTTCTCGCGCGCTCTATTAAATTTCTTCTTCGGTCCCGAAACGTCATCACGTTGGTCACTCACGTGACCGGAGGCCGGAGAGAACTGTCTATCACTGCAGCCTCCGGTCACGTGAGTGACCAACGTGATGACGTTTCGGGACCGAAGAAGAAATTTAAATAGAGCGCGCGAGAACTTCAGCCCGGGACTGCGGGCGAACGGAGCGACGGAGGACGGCGGGACCAGCGGCTGCAGGGAGCCGGAGCCCGTGGCGGAAGGCGGCTGCAGAAAAACTCAGCTGAGTTTTTCTGGTGGTAGATGAGACGCGGCGACGTATGGAGAGGGGGACGGTGCTGACGTGGGCAGGAAGCAGCGCGCAGCTTGATGAGAGGGAGGCGGCAATACCCCCGTTTCCCCGAAAGTAAGACATATGTCTTACTTTCGGGGTACGGCTTATATTAGCCGACCCCTCTGAAACTCCCGATACGTCTTACAATCGGGGGTGTCTTACTATCGGGGAAACACGGTATTAAGGGGAAAAGAAATCCAAACCTACAGGGTCCTGTGTGAAAAAGTGATTGCCCCCTAAATCTAATAACTGGCTTGGCCACTCTTAGCAGCAACTGCTGCAATCAAGCATTTGCGAAAACTGGCAATGAGTCTTTTACAACGTTCTGGAGGAATTTTGGCCCACTCATCTTTGCAGAATTGTAGTAATTCAGCCACAATGGAGGGTCTCCAAGCATGAACCGCCTTTTTAAGGTCATGCCACAGCATCTCAAATCGGATTAAGGTCAGGACTTTGACTAGGCCACTCCAAAGTCTTAATTTTGTTTTTCTTAAGCCAGAGGTACACTTGCTGGTGTATTTTAGATCATTGTCCCGCTGCATAACCTAAGTGCGCTTCAGATTGAGGTCACCAACAGATGGGCGGACATTCTCCTCAGGATGCTTTGATAGAATGCAGAATTCATAAAGCAGCACAACAGCCCCAGGCCATCACACTACCACATTTTACTGTTGGGATGTTACTTTTCTGAAATGCTGTGTTTACTTCTACACCAGATGTAATGGGACAGACATTCCAAAAAGTTCAACTTTTGTTTCATCAGTCCACAGAGTACTCTCCCAAAAGCCTTGGGGGTCATCAAGATGTTTTCTGCCAAAACAGACGGTTTTTATTGTTCAGCAGTGGTTGTCTTCTTAGAACACTGCCATGCAGGCCATTTTTGCCCAGTCTCTTTGTTATGGTGGAGTCATGAACATGGAACTTAACTGAGGCAAGTGAGGCCTGCAGGTCTTGGGATGATGTTGTGACTGCTTTGATGGGTCATCGCTGCGTTCGTGGGATAATTTTGGTCAGCCGGCCACTTCTGGGAAGGTCACCACCATTTTTTTTCTGGTAACAAGGACAAGCTATTAAACCTGTATCAAAAAACTGACCGGCACATCCAAACATAGATCCAGTGTGAACAGGTGCTAAACCTAGAGTCACCAACTCATATACATACAAGAAAAAAAGGTAGCACACTGTAGCGCTATAGCTTCACGAAATATGAAAATATGAAAAATGAATTGCATCACTGCCTTAGAAATATGAAAAATTGAGAAGTCTTAGCGCATAAGATGGCCAAATTATGTGAGCCTGATAGCCACGTCAAGGCTCTTCTCGTATATCAGGTCCTAACTAATGCCAATCCTCACTTAGAAAAGTCTGTCTGCATGGGAACATATGAATCCTCTCTTCAGACTAAAATCTACATCTCTGTGGAGGGGTAGTGAACCTGGTGTAATTAAAAAGCCTGTGACCAACAGGTGGAGTGCTCAGGTAGAAGGTAAATGAATACATATCAAAAAACTGACCGGCACATCCAAACATAGATCCAGTGTGAACAGGTGCTAAACCTAGAGTCACCAACTCATATACAAGAAAAAAAGCTATAGCGCTACAGTGTGCTACCTTTTTTTCCTGTAAGCTATTAAACCTGGGCTCTCTTAGCCTGGAGAAAATAAAGGTCTAAAAGATGATCCCACTACCATGTGCAAATAAATAAGGGAATAGCACAAGATCTTTTCAGGGATACTTTTACACCCAGACTGTAACGGTCACAGGGACCATCCTCTATATCTAGAGGAAAGTTTTTTTCCAATCACAGAGGGCAATTAAAGTGATGGCAATGAGATTATGAATTCTTTACTGTAACAGCCCTGAGACTGTGGGTTCTCCACTGTAAGAGTAGTGAGTATGGGACTCATGATGCTGTACTGTTGATTCACAACAAAAGTGCAAGGAGGGCCTGGATGCCTTCCTTTGTGAATATATTATAGATTATTGTGCTAGAAACTGTTGACAGGATGTGTTAATCAAGGGAACTAGTCCGATTGCCTTATGTTTGGTCGGGAAGGATTTTTACACCCAATATGAGGAAATTGGCATCTATTGAATGGGATTTTTAAATTTCTTTATTTTGCTCCTAGATCTTTAGTATGTTGTGCTATAGGATGAAATAAATATAAACCATAACCATAAATATGAAAGAGCATTCCATCTAACAGTTAAAGGCAAAGTCTGAATAATTCTGACTAGACAAGATCAGCATGGACAGTAGCTGAATTGAGACGCCTGTTCTAAAACAGAAGAAACACTAGACCAATACAAGCATAGTTTCTCATTTGTCTAAGCCAAGATCCAAAGAATGGGGCAAAAGAAGCTGGAATGGAGTCCAGAGGCCAAGGAATCTCTAACCGTAGTCAAGGCTAGAGACAAGGTGTGAAGTGCAAGCCCGAAGAAGGGAAGTCAGATGCAAGAGGTGTGCAGCCAGAGTCACGAAGTCAGAGGCTCTAAGACACGAGGCACAAAGACGCTGAAGCCAGAAGCATGGAGGCATCATGAGCCCCGAAGGCACAGGCAAGGGCAGTGCTCGAAGGCGCAAGTCACAAAATCAGACCCCCGATTTACATTTAAGAGAATAATCCTTCTATGAATACAGGATAAACCTTCCCTTTGAGTGGTATAACTCAATTATCAGACTAGCCCCACCTAAAAGAGCCAATTAATGAGGCAGACCTGGAGGGAAGTCTTCACAGAAATAATGTGCTGGATTAACACCATGTGACCTGTTACGAATGTAGTAGTTAGACGGATACTGGTCTGGCGGACCAACAGTGGAAACATCTGTCCTTGGCATAAGTTAAACTCTGAAGCCCAATCATGAGGTCCTGTGCAGCCAAACTTTGAAACCGAACAGCAGCGGCCATGACATGAGGCAGTAAACTGAAGTCAAACCATGAGACACAGCTCAGGCATGCAGACTAATTTAGCCCAGCTTCCGTACCTCAAGCCACCTTCAGCACATGAGGCCCAGCTTCGGCATGAAGGCATGTGGCTAGTGTCAGCCCAGACATTTACACAGTGCACTTACCTGTGCTGCTTCCCCACCGTTTCATAACGCCAGATACCATTAGAAGAACAGGGGGAGTCGGTAATGCCGAGAGCACTCCATGGAGGGAAGCGGTGTCACAACCAGGAATACTGCAGATGGTACACTAGCTGGCTGTTGGACCTCTACCCCCCCTTAAGCAGGAATACTGCAGATGGTACACTAGCTGGCTGTTGGACCTCTACCCCCCTTAAGCTCTACAGGATTAGATATTTTCACTGAGAACATCTCATGCAACTATTCCCTGTAGGGACCAGGGCTGTGGAGTCTGTAAGCCAAACCTCCGACTACAAATCTTCAATTTCCATGACACTGACTCCACGACTCAGACTCCCTCATACATGGCTCATGTTTAAGTTTAAGTGATAAATTTACTGTATAAAATGGCAACATCAGGCTTTTAATCATGATTATGATACATCAATCAAGCCATTTAGATAGAACATAAAAATATTTTTTGGGAAAATAACTTTAGAACTAAAATTTTTTGCATATTACAATTTATTATACACTATGCAGTAAGTGGAAAAAAGATTTCAACAAAAATGTACTGAATAACATTTGTGCAGTCTATGAATTTGTTCTGAGAAATAGTACCGCCTCAATAAGATCCTCCTTCATAGATGACCTCAAATCTGACCTAATTATTTTAAGGCTAGATAACAATCCCTCTACAGTAACTTGGGTTGGTGGCAAAGTAGTAACCACATGTGCAACATCTCTAACAATTTCAGGGTATAAAGGAATTGCCTCGTGCACAATCAGTTTTGATGAACGATTGAACTCTTCTACTTCTATGAGAGCAAGTGAAAAATTTTGCTTAAATATGGTCAATCTGTTTTCTATGGGAGTGGAATCTTGTTCCCTGCAGCAACACTTGCCTGCTACATGTCGTCCAAATACTTGTCGAAATCAAACTCCTCATCTGATGAGGATGAAGAAACGGCAGCAGCAGCACTGACAGGACCCGAGTCCTCTTACTCTTAGCCATGCTGTAGCCCACTCATCCTAACTGCTACCTCAATCAGAGCTTCTTTCATTTGGTAAGCTGTTGATCATACAGCAATATACAATGACTCGGGTCCACATAAACAGCTGCCAGAAGAATTTTATTTCTAATAGCAGTGTCTCTCTCTGTTTCATTGAAGCAGCAATGCCATCTGCGATTAAACCTCCTCTTTGGGAAAGGCAAAACAAAAAGTTTAGACTCCTTTATAAAAATGACAGGAGTTAAATCCTCAGCTTGTAACTTTTTAGTCACTGTAAATGGGTGATGAAGCAATTCCTTCATTTCAGCCACCTGTATCCATTGATCTTCATGTAGTGTTACCTGAGGGTTGGCTAGGAAGGAAGGAAGGGTTTCAGCTCAAGCAATCGCTCAATCATTAAATAGGTGCTGCCCCACTGAGTGGCTTGATCCACAATTGCCCCTTTTCCAGCATGTCTCTTCAAGATGGAATAAATTTTAGGGGTTCTGGCAGCAATAGCCAATTTCCTTACTTTGCTAATCAGAGTTCCAGCATGTCCCCGTGCAGACTATCTCTTATTGCCAGCTGCAGTGTGTGCACAACACAACGCATGTGATGAATAGGAAAAGGGTCATTAGACCTACCGCTAATTAGGTTTCCAGGAGTCCATCCTGACAGCACCATGGGACGTCCTCCTCTTTGCTGGGACAGGAAACACCAAGAGATTAAAAGTCCCCTCCCCGCCCCCTTTCCCTCAGTGTTGTATCAAGAACCATGACATGTATAATGCACAAAACACTTTAATTATTGAAAATCATATTACAGCATATGACGTATTGAAGAGGAGGGAGCTACCAGTGCTGTCAGGATGGACTCCTGGAAACCTAATTAGCGGTAGGTCTAATGACCCTTTTCCAGGACGTCCCTCCTGACAGCACCATGGGGAGTACCAAAGAAAGCTCCTTAGGTGGGATCACAGCCTGCAGAACTTTCCTACCAAAAGGCCGTCTGCTGGTTAGAAAGTACATCTATTTTATAATGTTTGCAGAATGTATCAATTCTAGCCCATGTTGCCGGGCCTTACAAATTTGTTCCAGAGAGGCGCCTGCCCTCTCTGCCCAGGAGGCAGCCAATGCTCTGGTTGAGTGGGCTTTTAGGCCCGCCGGAGTCCTGACCCTTCAGCTAAATAGGCCTCTGAAATTAAAGAGGTAATCCATCTAGCGATGGAAGGTTTAGACGCCTTTTTCCCTTTACTGATTCCTCCGTAGAGGACAAATAGGTTCGAATCTAAACGCCATCTTTAGTGGCATCTATGTAGTCTAGTACCACCTTTCTGACATCCAACGAATGGAGCCTCAGCTCCTTTTCGTTGGAAGGGTTATCACAGAAGGAAGGTAAGATAATCTCCTGATTACGGTTACTATCTGAAGCAACCTTGGGTAAGAAAGCGGGAAATCCAACCTTAACAGAATGCTGTCGTCTCTAACCTGAAAATATGGGTCTCTAGTGGATAGAGCCTGAATTTCACCTATTCTTTTAGCTGTGGTAATTGCCACCAGGAAAGCTGCTTTCCTGGTAAGCAAGGAAATAGGCATTGTGCTGTTATTACGGAATGGATCGTACATAAAGCCCTGAGTACCAAGTAAGGTCCCATACTGGAGACACTGTCTAATCGTGGGCCGTAGTCTCTGAATAGCTTTAACAAATCTTATCACCCATGGGTGAGAAGCTAGTGAGTAGTCTAAGAAGGAGCTTAATGCAGCAATCTGAACTTTTAGGGTACTGGGTCTGAGTCCCATGTTGAAGCCTGACTGGAGGAAATCTAAAATCTTAGGAATGTTCGGAGTGCCTGTCACCAAGTCGGACCCGCCACTCACTGTACAGAAGCGTTTCCAGATTCTGAGATAGATAGCCGATGTGACTGGCTTTCTACTGGCCGGGATTGTGGTTATAACCTGGTCAGATAAGCCTTTGCCTTCAAGGTCACCCTCTCAGGATCCAGGCTGAGAGATGCAATCTCTTCGGGTCCGGATGATGGATGGGACCTTGATGGATTAAAGTCCGGGATCAGCGGCAGCTCTAAGGGGTTTTCGATTGACATGTCTGTTAGCAGAGAAACCAGCTCCTCTTTGGCCAATAAGGGGCGATCATTATTACTGTAGCCCGATCCTCCTTGATCTTCCGTAATACGGCCGGGATGAGCGCTAGAGGTGGGAATGCATATAACAGATGTTCTTCCCATGTCTGGCTTAGGGCATCCAATCCTCTGGATCGTCCAAGGGGTTCAGGGAGAAAAACCTGGGAATCTTCGCATTTCTTCTGTTTGCAAATAGTCTATTTGAGGTGTTCCCCACCTCCGACAGACCTCTGAAGATATCCTGGTTTAGTTCCCATTCCGTAGGACTCACTTTCTTTCTGCTCAGTTAGTCTGCTATTACATTCTGGGAACCTTCCAGGTGGATTGCCGTTAAGGAAAGGACGACCTGCTCTGCCCAGGTGAATATCATCTCTGCCAACTGTTGAAGGGTCAATGTCTGGGACCTCCTTGGTGATTCAAAAACGAAACTGTTGTGATGTTGTCCGAGTAAATCCTGATATGCTGATCTTTGAGTTCGGATTGGTTCCTTCTTAGGGCTTCCCATACAGCGTAAGAGCTCCCTGAAATTTGAGGATCGATACTGATTTCTTCTGGCCATCTGCCCTGTAGTATTCTGCCCTTTAGATGAGCTCCCCAACCCCAGGAACTGGCGTCCGTGGTAACCTTTACGTAAGGGGAAGTCGACCATCTTACTCCTAACTTTAGATTGTCTGGCTGCATCCACCAAAGGAGAGATTCTTTACGTCTTTGACAGATGTAATGTCCTGTCTAACGAGCTGTATTCCGATTCCATGACGAAAGAATCTCTTTTCTGAAGGGGTCTTGAGTGGAACTGTGCCCACTGACGCATGGAATGCAAGCCGTCATTTGACCTAGAACCTTCATGGCGAATCTTATAGAGGGCTGGTGCTTCATTAGAACCTCTGTTACGTCCTGTATGGACCTCGCTTTTCCGAGGTAAGAAAGATTCTTCGATTTGAATCTAGTATAACACCCAGGAAGACTTTCTTTTGTTCGGGAACTAGATCTGACTTTTCCCCAATTTATTACCAACCTAGATAATTGAGTATGGAAATGCAGCGATCTCTGTTTCGACCAGCGCCATTTCTGTTCGCGGCCACTATAAGAAAATCGTCCAAGTAAAGGAACGATAATAGTACCTCTGCTTCTTAGAAAGGCCACAATCTCCGAAATCAATTTTGAGAATATTCGGGGAGCTGAGGCCAGCCCGAAGGGTAGGCATTGAAACTGAAAGTGGCAGGTCCGGGTCAGCAACTGCACTGCAAACCTGAGAAGACTTTGTGATGTAGATGAAAATGGGACCTGGTAGTATGCACTCTTCAGATCGAGAGTGCACATGACCGCCCCTGTCTATAAGGTGGGTTGTAGACCTGATTGATTCCATCCGGAACCTCTTGTATGTGACCCAATAGTTTAGGGGTTTCAGATTTATTATAGTACAAGATTCTCCGGACGGCTTTAAGATAGGGGAAGAGGGAGGAATAGTGACCCTTGCCTAATCTGCTCGGGAACAGGAATTATGACAGAAAGCTTTAGTAGGTCCTGGAGATCTGTCCACATGACCGAGTCTGTGGAGATCACCGTAGGGGGAACATATCTTTCGGGTGGCGGAGCGTAACACTCTATCCGATAACCTTCCGCTATAGTTCTGCGAAACCCACTGATTCTGAGTTTACCAGATCCCAGTTTGTTTGCAAAACAACGGAGTCGTCCGCCAATAAAGTTGGCGTCATTGTCCCTTGTTTCTATTGAGGGCCAAAGAACATATTCTGTTCTTTCCTCCCTGGGAATGGTAACTCCTATATGATCCTCTGCTTGATCTTCCCTGACCTCTAGAATCGAACTGTCTTCTAGACAGGGAAACCCCGCCGAAAGATTGAGCTCGGCGGGGTTTATCCTCTGGGAAACCCTTTTTAGCATCTGAAACTGATTCTAAAGATAAGTATCCAGAGCCGGTCCGAAGACCCAAGCCCTCAAAAGGAAAATAGAACATAATTTCATCTTAGAGGCGTTATCTCCGGACCATGATTTTAGTCAGACAGCTCTCCAAGCTGCATTAGATAAGGAACTGTTTCTAGCGGAAAATCTGACCGATTCTGCAGACATATCAGCCAGAAAAGCTGTGGCTGAATTCATAACCAGCAGAGAGGCTAAAATCTCAGCTCTAGGAGTCTTATTGGATAACTATCCTCCAATTGACTCATCCAATAAACCATAGATCTGGCTACAGAGGTGGCAGCAATATTAGTTCTAATAAGAGCCGCAGAGGTTCCCACTCTTTCAGGAGAATATCGGCCTTTCTGTCCATAGGGTCACGTAGGCCAGAGGAGTCCTCAAAGGGATGGCAGTCTTTTTTGTGACTCTAGCTATTGGGGTATCGATTTTCGGAACTTCTTCCCATAATTTAACACTTCAGGTTCGAACGGTAGTCTTTCCCCTGAAGATCACGTGACAAAACTAGACGCCGTTCAGCGCTCTTCCATTCCTCCAGAATCATTTTTTAATGTGATTGGCTAACAGAAAAACAGTCTCCTTCTGAGCGAAGTCCCCCCGAACATCAAATCCTGTCTGGATTGTGTTCTGGAGTTTCCTCGCCCTCCATAGTGCTCCGTACAGATCAATTAGATTCTTAGATCCTCAGGTTGAAATAGAAATTTCTTTTTCCTTTCCTGAGTGTCGGGGGAAGTTCTTCTTCCTCTGAATAGCGTCCTCTAAATCCGATCTATTTTCAGAGCTTAAAATCTTGTTCTCTTGAATCCGTCTCCCATCTGGGCCGCTTACGACTAGAGCCAGGACTACATGGCCACTTGCTGAGTAAGTGTAGATATAGAGGCCTGAACTTCCTCAGAAATCATGCGCCTCATTTCAGAAAGTAATGAAGCTGTTCATCTCTCATAACCTTAGAGGTACAAGAAGAACAAAGGTTTCTGTCATAGCCATCTGGCGTTTGCTGTGACACACCGGACACCTGGCTGATTTTCGCTGAGGCCTTTGCCACCTTTTTTGTAGTTATGGAGCGGATGAAGTTCCTTTGTCCTATAGTAGGAGACAGGAACTAACAGGTCGGATTCCGGTGGCTGTCAGGTTATTGCTGGGATTTTTTTGCGCCAGGCGCACTTACCCACACCGCCTCTGCCGCTCTGTAATCCATGAGGAACAAGGTAGGCTGCTCGACCAAATTACTGCGTCTGCCGATAGGGGAAGCGGCGATATGTCACCTGTCAAAACGCGTCCTCCAGAACCGCACACATACTCACGATTAGGTGTTGTGACATCCCACCAGCGTTTGTCGTTCCAGAAACGCTGCTCACCATACGATAGAGCGTCTCCCGGATATGACGTCACCAGAAGTGCGACCGTCGAACCGGAAGTGAACCGCTCCCCCAGACCTGGTCACAGCCGAAGCATGGACAGGTTTCCACCGCTAAAACCCCGACAGGCTGCGGGATGCGTCCACCAGGAACCGCCTTGGCCCCCCTGCCTGAGGTCCGGGACGAGAGCCTCCCACCTGGAGGAACTCCGCTATCCAGGGCCTGCCGCACCGGTCTTTGGAGCAGAGGGACTCCCCCTGGAGAGTTTCAGCCCTGGGCGCTTCACAGGGGAAGGTCTGGCGTGGCCTTACGATCCCCCTGAACCCGGTAAATTCTCCTGTGTGTCCCTCCATGCAGGACAGGAAACACACTGAGGAAAGGGGGCGGGGAGGGACTTTTAATCTCTTGTGTGTTTCCTGTCCCAGCAAAGAGGAGACGTCCCATGGTGCTGTCAGGAGGGACGTCCTGGAAAGAGGTATAAAAGCACTCAACAAGATCTAATTGTAAAAAATCATTTTGCTATTCTTATGTAGTAATATCTGTTTGTATCCTCCGTATGGGAACAGGACTGTGGCTTTCCAGCTCCAATATACGAATGTGAAATTCTTCTAGTGCTGTTAACCTTCATTATTCTCATTCACAGTTTAATTTTACTTATGTTTGAAGCATTAATCATTAAATAGCAAGAACCTGTTCTTTTTTGAGTTCATAATCTTACAGAAATTTTCCACTAAGGTCTGGAGAAACTAGCTGCTGTTATGACTTTAGTATCTTTACTGCCAACGTCTTAGTAACAATTTGTTGTCACAAACAATGAAATTGACAGCAAAGTATTCACTCTGATGTGTGCATGCATCCATTTTAAGAAACAAAGCGTCCTCTTGAGAGTCCTTTAAAATCTTTTTGGTTAAGGGCTTCTTCAATCACAATTTTCTAATACTTTCTCTTTCAGAGAAACAACAAGTTTGCGGGCCATTAAGAGCTGTAAAAGCTGGTTGTGCAAATAATGATAATGGTACACTGTCCTTCACAACAAGCTCGATGAGTGTCATTTAAACACACTGCTGTCATTGTTACACTAACTGTCACTTACAAAATACTGTAACTGAAGTTGCGACGCCTCTTCCTTCTTTGCCTGCGGGAAGTGTTGGTCTTTGGTTTCTTGGTGCTTAAGTGATCTTTTCAATCACAACTTTGTAAACTTCGGATGGCAGTGTTGAAAGTTTTTAATTGGAAGCTCTTGAAGGGGGCATTTTTACTACGCCTGAGTATCACGATTTTGACCACAGCATTTGTTTTCATCGGGCACTTAAACACTGACACACAAAATTTTTTTTTTATCTTAAGTAACGTGAAATGCCAAATGCCTGACTTCATAAATCTTCTAGACATTTTGTAAATAAAAAAACGGTCCAAAATAATTTTGACGTAAAAAAATAGGCAAATTGAAACTTGCAA
>JARQOD010000001.1:776682539-776722227 GCA_033576555.1 Oophaga sylvatica | reverse complement strand
GCCACATATCACCATCACCCAAAAGGAAGAAAAAAACTTTACCTCCTGGAACCACCATAGATAGGTTTGTGATAAGAACTAGCAGATTAGAAAAAGTTGATTGATGAAAAAATTGCCCAGTTTATTTATGCAACGAACTCTTCTTTCCGTCTGACTGAGAACCCACATTTCATTAATATGGTTCAGTCACTGAGACCAGGATACAGTCCACCCAGCAGAGCTGATGTTGCAGGGAAACTGCTGGATCAAGTGTATGACAGAGAAATGGAGCAATGTGCAACAGCTCTGGAGGGTAAAATTGTTAACCTAAGTATTGATGGGTGGAGTAATGTCCACAATGATCCTATTGTATGTGCTTGTATAACAACAGAAGAAGGTAAAGTCTTCCTTGCACAAACAACTGATACGTCAGGAAATGCACACACAGCAGAATACTTACAAGAAGTGGCAGTAAAAGCTATAACATGTGAACAAAAATTCAAATGTCTAGTACGCAGTTTGGTCACTGACAATGCTGCAAACGTATCCAAGATGAGAAGAAATTTAGAAGAGCAGGGAGGGAATACAAAGCTAATAACATATGGTTGCAGTGCTCATTTGCTGCACCTCTTAGCCAGACTTAAAGGCTAATGTTGTTGAAATTGCTAAATACTTCCGTAATAATCATTTTGCTGCAGCAGCTCTGAAAAGGATGGGTGGAACCAAGCTAACGCTCCCACAAGATGTTAGATGGAACTCTGTGGTGGACTGTTTTGAGCAGTATATCAAAAACTGGCCTATTCTGATGACACTTTGTGAAGAAAATGGAGATAAAATAGATGGCACTGTCACGGCCAAAATCCTCAACATTGGGCTTAAGAGAAATGTTGAACATATGCTGAGCTTCCTGAAACCCATCTCTCAAGCTTTAAACAAAATACAGAAAAATAGCTGTTTTATTGCGGATGCTGTTGAAATTTAGAAGGAACTGAGTGAACACTTAAAAACAGAACTACACATGGACAGAATTAAATTACAAGCAGTAAACAAACGAATGGGACAAGCACTGACTCCAGCTCATTTTTTGGCAAATATTGTCAATATCCAATATCAGGGTCAAAACCTAAGTGCTGAGGAAGAGGAGTTAGCTATGACATGGGTATCCAGCAATCATCCATCTTTAATGCCAACTATAATAAACTTCAGAGCTAAGGGGGAACCATTCAAGAAATATGTTTGCTGAAGATTTTTAAGGAAGGTCACACCAGTAAACTGGTGGAAGTCACTTAAGCGCTTGGATTTAGAGACTGTTCAAGTAATGATTTCACTTTTAACAGCAGTAGCTTCTTCTGCAGGCATTGAAAGAATATTCTCTTCCTTTGGACTCATTCATTCTAAATTGAGAAATCGGTTGGGACCCAATAAAGCAGGAAAGCTTGTTTTTCTTTTCCAGATTATGAATAAGAACAAAGAAGAAGAAGAGATGATGACGATGACGACGAGTGAGCTACAGAGGACAGCAGGGACAGTAGTATTTAAGTTTTTCATGTGTCGGCTGGGCTGACAGTCTAAGTTTCTTAAAATATATATATATTTTGTTTAGCCAAATTAGTTAACAAACATGGATGTTTGTTTAAGCAAATAACTTATGCTGTAATGTTGTTATTGTTTCAGTTGAATAAATCTATTTAAATTGTTATTAAGGTCAGAATTATTTTTCTCCTTCCTAAGTACAACAGAACAGTGGTGTCCAAATATGAATGATTAACCCATTAAACTGGGGAGAAAAAAGTAATATAAAAAGTGATTCTAAAAATCTTCATCTACTTGCATGTTAAAGTAGCAAGAACTAGTTTAGGTAGAAACTTTGATTTAAATCACTGATTTAAATCAAGCCTTACTGACTAGTGATTTAAATCAGTTTGATTTAAATCAAATCCACCCTGGCACATGCTGCGGAAAAATCCGTGCAGATTCGCAGCGTTTTAATTTTCACATGTCAATTCTTTTTGCGGATCTGCAGCGTTTCTGCACCCATTGACTATACATTGAGTCAGGCAAATCCGCATGAACAAAAAACGCATGAAAAGCCGCAAAAAATCAGCGTGGATTTTTACCTGATTTTCTGCCAAAAGAGGAAGAATCTGCGCGGAAAATTCGCAACGTGTGCACATACCCTAAAGGTATGTGCACACGTTGTGGATTGGGCTCTGGAATTTCCTGAGCGGATTCTGCATCTCTTGGCAGATTCCGCAGGTAAAAATCTGCGCTTTTTTATGCGGATTTTCAGCGGATTGTCATGCGTTTATTGTCCTGTGGTTTTCTATAATGAAATGGGTGTAGAAACGATGCGGAATCCAAACAAAGAATTGACATGCTGCAGAAAATAAACCTCCACGGATTCTGTGCAAAATTTTCCGCATGTGTACAACAATTTTTTTTCCCATTGCTTAACATTGTATGGTCAAACACTTGCGGATCTGCGTAGGATCCGCAACGTGTGCACACAGCCTAAGACTTCATATAGACATCTGTTTTAACGCATGCATTTTCGAAAGCAGAAAACATGGACCCATTATAGTCTATGGAGCTCGTCACACGAGTTTTCCACAGAAAAAAAGTAAAATCAGGATGACATGTCCGATTTTGAGCAGAGTCATGTAACAAAATTAAATCATACAAGTGTAGGGATTACTAAAAATCATGAGCAGTGTCAGTGGGCTGTCCATGATTAACACTGTAATATGTAAGAGGAGGCTCACAATTTATATAATTCACTGATGGTTGTTCGGTCATATTGACCAAAACACTGATTAAACTCAAATGCAAAAATACTATGAACAGGCCATGTTTTTACATGTAAGGCGGCGTCACACTGGCGACAGAATCGGATGACTGCAATGCGATGAAAAATCGTATTGCAGTCTGCCCTATGTTAATCTATGGAGCAGCTCCCAGTATCAGATTTTTTGTGGTCCGTTTTAAACGTCCGTGTGCAATCGCAGCATGCTGCGATTGTCACCGATTGTGGGTCGACTATCGCCAATGCAAGTCTATGGGAGCGATGAAAAATCGGATTACAAACGGACCGCATGTGTGACTTGCGATGAAATCGCATCGGTGTCCTTTCGAAAAGCCGGCAATTCATCCCCGGCTATACTGTAAAATCACACTGACAGCTTTAATAAAGAATAGAAAGAATAGATATATACACATAGAATACATATATATATATATATATATTATATAATTGTGACATGTATATATATATTTATATTTCCTAGACTTCTACATACTGTAATAGCCGCAAATTCAATTGCCGGCTTCTGTGAAATCACAGAAGCCGACATGAAATGATACATTGTTTCCACACAGTTAACCATGTTATTTCCTGTATTTTGATATTTGTTTAGAACTTACAATTACATGAGTGTATTTGTGCTAAATTTCAGACATGTAGGGGTTAATTAAAGGTGTAAATTCGTTGACAAAAAAATGCGTGGGCTCCCGCTGTATTTTCTCCACCAGACAGACAAAGCAAGCGAGTGGGGGCAGATAATAGCCTAGGGAGGGTACTTTTTTTTTGTGCCCCCCCTGGCTACTAACATTTGCCCCCAGACACCCCAGAAAGGGCAAATCTATAATTAGATTCGCCCTTTCTGGCACTTTGCCCGTCTATTCCCATTGCCCTGTAGCGGTGGCGAATGGGTTAATAATCTCACCTTAATGTCACCTTAGTATTGAAAGGTGACCTTAAGGCAGGTTAATAATTGAGAGCTGTCAATTAGACAACTATCAATTATTAATCCTATTGAAGTAAATAAAAAAACACACGCAGTTTAAGAATAAATAATTTTAATGAAATAAAACACATTTTTGACCATCTTTTATTTAAGTCTTAATCCGTTCGAAGCCCTTGTTCTTTTAAAATAAATATAAAATAATAAAACAACATTATTCTTACCTATCTGGCAATCTGTCACGTCCCACGATGTAATCCTTCACAAAGGGTTAACTACTAGCAATCAGATAAGCAGCGCAAGTAATCCTGCGTGCTCATCTGATAGCTCCTGAATGAATGAGCTTATCTCCTGCCGACAGGAGAGGATGTGATTCATGAATGAAGCTTAATTGATTGTATCCACTTTCACCTTAGGTCAGGTCACTCAAGTGAAAGTTGTAATAAATCAATTAAGCTCCATTCATGAATCTATTCCTCTCCTTTCGCTGGGAGAGTAACTGATTCATTCAGGGGAATACAGGTCTGAGACAGCATTATTAGCTCTCTGCGACCTGTAACCTGTTAACCCTTTCTGATGGATTACACCGTGGGACCTGACTGTACTTCGGATTGGTAAGAATCATTTTGCTTTTTTATTTTATTTTTATTACAGGAAATGGTTTTAGCAGGAAAATAAAATATTGTCAAAACTGTGTGATTATTTCATTAAACTTCTTTTTTATTAAACTGTGTGTTTGATTTTTCTATCATACAATAGGATTAATAATTGATAGTTGTCTAATTGACAGCTCTCAATTATTAACCTGCCTTAAGGTCACCTTTCAATACTAAGGTGACATTAAGGTGACATTATTAACCCATTCGCCACCACTACAGGGCAATGGGAATAGACGGGCAAAGTGCCAGAAAGAGCGAATCTAATTATAAATTTGCCATTTCTGGGGTGTCTGGGGGCAGATGTTAGTAGCCAGGGGGGCACAAAAAATGTACCCTCCCTAGGCTGTTATTATCTGCCCCCACTCGCTTGCTTTGTCTGTCTGGTGGAGAAAATACAGCGGGAGCCCACGCATTTTTTTTTCAACGAAATTACACCTTTAATTAACCCCTACATGTCTGAAATTTTGCACAAATACACTCACGTAATTGTAAGTTCTAAACAAATATCAAAATACAGGAAATGACATGGTTAACTGTGTGGAAACAATGTATCATTTCATGTCGGCTTCTGTGATTTCACAAAAGCCGGCAATTGAATTAGCGGCTATAACAGTATGTAGAAGTCTAGGAACTATAAATATATGTATATATACATGTCACAATGACATGTGTATATATATATATATATATATATATATAATTTTAATATTATGTTATATGTATATATATGTATATGTATTTTTTTGTGATTATAATCTATTCTTTTGGATGAATTATATGTCGTTTTGGTCATAGCTGCGAGATTTCGCAAGCGGAGAATGCAAGTCGGATGAATTCAAGTGTACATAGGCTACACTGAAGGACAAATCGATCTTGAAGAAATCGATGCCAGAAGGATGTGTGATGTTTGCATTTTGATCCGACAATCGACCGTCTAAAACGGACCGATTTTTTGTCGTTGTGTGTGACGCCGGCCTAAGGAAAATCACAAGTGTCTCAATGAGGCATAAAAGACTGATTTCAGTAGTGGCATTCACTCGTCCAAGGGCTCATGTAGACAATAGTATCAGCACAAGTACAAATTGACAAAACATTGGATTGCACCAGGACCGGGCCGTGCACATGTTGTCTGAGGATTAAATGAATGACTGCATTTATGAGTTTGGTTCGATATTCTGAGCAGATTCACTCAGATGAGAGAATTTACGACCATCTGTAGGAGCCCTAAAACAAAGAACAGTATCAGATAACTTCCCATCCTTGTGAGACCCTTTCTCAGCCCTTCTTTTAAATGCACCTCTCTCTATGACATAAGGTCACTTAAATTCATCCGAAATCAATGCCCAAACACACATGCATCTCGTTAGCAAAATTGTCTGAAGAATAACTAAAAGTTATCATTTTAGTCAACATTTGCATTCTAGAAAGAAAAAAGAAGCAAAGGCAACTTGATGTAGGCCTGCTATGAAACTAGTGTGGACATGACAGTGCATTCCACAGATTTGAAATGTTTGGCAAATGTACTATTTTACATTGAGTTATGAAAACAGCAATCTGAACATACCAAATACACCCACAACCAAATCAGCACGCCTGAGAGATAAATACCCTCTCTGCCAAAAACTGGCTGAGGAGTGTCACCACCAGAGCAGCTATTCCTGGTGTGTGGAAGATTGGATAAGGAAGCACGGAGCAGCGGAGACTGGCAACTGCAGAACTAGGAGCTTAGTATTGCAGCTCAAATGATTTCATGTAATTTGTTATTGAGTTTTCCAATGAAGAGATAAATGTGAGTAAGCAGGCCCTTGGCCAATGCTTCATACGATAGCCATACAAATGTAGTGGAGCAATGAATATAATTTTTACTTTTTTATGCCGAGCTAAACTCCACTCAAAGTAAGCCATTCCAATTGATAGTACAGAACATGGATAATAAACTATATAGAAAACGGCACATGAGGCTGTGCCTGGACGGCCCTGGAGTACAGAGTAGGATTGCCATAGCTACCATTAAGTCTCAGTTTCTCCACTCTTCTCCCACCTGATATTATATGCCCTCCTGTGACAGCATACTACTATTTGGCATTATCAAAATAGAAATATAGTAATATTGTCAAAAGAAAAGCCACAAATATTAGACCAAAGTAGTAGTTATGACAACCATAGCAAGGACTACAGAAACCTTCAATGATTCTGCAATGAATTCTGTAGTGATGTAAAACGGATTTGTTTGATGTTTGCAGAAGGTTCTTTGAATGTTCCACAAATCCTAAGGATTACATGGGTAGTTCCATGATTCTGCGTAGCTAAACATTTCACATGGCTTCTACCAGTCACATGCATGGAATCTGCATCAAATGCTGAAGGTATGAATGGGGCTCACAAGGTTTAAAAATTGATAAAGAAAATAAAGGCAAAAAAAGTGATAAAATTATAAATAGAATGGTTCTAATAATTTGTATGGCAAAATGACCTGCAGTTCATCTGGTTGGGTTTTTAAACACTTAAACACCAAGCAGTTAGAAGACGTAAGGTATATTCTTCCAGCGAAGAAGACATAATGCTTTACAATAGAAGTCAATTGAAAAGGTAAAACGACACCAAGGCATCTTGCAGCATTTTATATACTGTTTAATGGCTTTTAAAAGGTCATCCCTCCTTAAGAAGTTTAAGCACCCAGAAAACGCCCCCCTCAAAAAAACTATGCTTTTACAAAACTTTAAAAGAAAAAAAATAAGGGATTTTTGAAGCGTCTTCTGCTTAAAAACTGTACATTTCTGACCCAGGGGTAAAATAAGTAGTGTAACCATACCCTCAGGTTCTTTTCAAAACAAGTGAGAATTTGATATTACAAATCTGTACACTCCTTTCAATGGTATCTGTCGTGGTTTTTGTATTTTTTGCTATATGGACTCCATTGCGCACCTGAGCTACTGTATAAAATGACATCCAGTAAGGGGAAGGAAAAAAAAAAACATCAAGCAGAACAAGTTCTGTTTTACAATGGATTCTTATAGGTGACTGCGGCAACAGTATGGCACCCGCCACAGCCTTTTACTGTATGTGGGGGAGATTTCCCAGTATACTGTATGCATTTACCTGAATGTAAAAAAAAATGTGCAAAGACGCCAAGAGGAAACCATTTTTATTACAAGACATTCCTATCCTTGAAACACATTTTACTATGAATTGAAAGCCATAACCCTGTTATTTCCCATATTAATTACCGCTGCAATAGCTCTATCTTCAGTCTTTTGACAACATTTCTCCTAAGTAGAACAGAAGTGGGTGCACATCCATTAACCTGGAGTACACACACTACTGGAAATTCAGATATACTGCAGGTTGACAGACTGGTACTAAATTAAGGCCGGCCTGTGACCTCAAGCCGACCATGGCTCGAGTCTCTAACATCCAATGGGCCTGCTGTGTCTATCTATATTCTGAGATCCAATGGGTAACGTTTCTCCTTGCGGAGAGTGACATGTCAAGCCTGACATGCCAAGGTGAAGAGACTTAAAACACTGCTCCTCCTTTCACAGAACAGCATTGCGGCTTAAAAGTCTCCTCACCTTGGCATGTCAAGCTTCACATGTCACTCTCAGCAAGGAGAAACGTTACCCCTTAGTTCCCGGCCAGATGTCTCTCACCCAGCCAAACCAGATCTCACACTTCGCACTGACGAGGGGCAGTACCCCGAAGCACAGTATTTGCAAATTGAGAGTTCGGTTTTTATCCTAAGTCATGTGACAAGGAGCGTCAATATTGACTTTTAGGATTGCTACTTCCTTTAGGTGGCACTAAAGTTCTAAACCTCTTCCTCTCTGAATAGACAATTTGGATCTTTATTCTGACACATGTTCTGTCAGCTGTACATCCACACCATTAGGTTTCAGATAGTATTTTTGCTAAATAGGAAACTGTGTGGACGACAAGAAGATATTCCCCATGTAGGAAGCAAACAAGGCAACATTATCACCAATATAGATTTTTTTTTCCAGCTCTGCCCAGTTCTTTTATTAGATAATTCAGAAGTTTTATGAGATGCCTGGTTAAGCACCAATCCCCCCAATAAATCACCAGAATGACAGTCTGCAGTGTTAAAAGAGAAAGTGATAGCAGGCAATTTCAGAATTATGTTCCATTAATTATTGATCACAAAATCCTACATGAAAGACAATCTACTCAACCTCACCCCACAAGAAAAAGCCCTTTATACCATTATATTGGGCAAGAGTTCAGTCAGACTACAGTTTATCACGTATGCGTTCTATATTTATCACCTATGGGGCTGTTCACACATCCATGTATTTTTGTGGACCGAGTGGTTTGCACAAAGTCATGGACATATATCCAATTTTGAATCGAGTCAGGTATTTGTCTGAAAAAAAAAAAAAACAACAGTATACTATCCATGTGCTGTCCTTTTTTGGATTGATAGGATTGAGACAGCTCCATGTTTATTTTATTAGAAAAAAAATTATGCTAAATGCTGTTCAATGATGTCTGAATGAGCCCAAATTGTGATTTAGAGACGCTGTACCAAATCCCCCTCCATTAATACATACTTCAGCCCGATGCGGCAGCTTTCAGTCTGCCATCAGCCCTATGGAGATGACACGGCTCAATCTCCACCTCAACATGAAGAAAAGAATGGTAGATCGGGTCTCACCGACAAGCTCCGGCCTCAATCGTAGTTTTAAAAAAAGCCACTGAATTTACTAGTTGCACAGAGCATCTGAATGAGCCTGTACCCCCCTGCCATCCACACTGCATGTACTCATGGCTGGAGGGGATACTCCCATTTGTTCCATTTTTCCTTTACACCATCCCCCTATGGCGTGGCTGGTATTAAAGTCCACGGCCCCCCACAAGCTCTAACCTGCCACGAGTGTCACCATCACCCTGGCACTGTAGGAAGGTGTGAGGTGATGTGCAGGGGGCCAGCTGTGTACAGGGGGCCAGCTGTGTACAGGGGGCCAGCTGTGTACAGGGGGCCAGCTGTGTACAGGGGGCCAGCTGTGTACAGGGGGCCAGCTGTGTACAGGGGGCCAGCTGTGTACAGGGGGCCAGCTGTGTACAGGGGGCCAGCTGTGTACAGGGGGCCAGCTGTGTACAGTGAGCGGCCATCATGCAGCACAGCCATATAGGGGGGCTGCAGGCGACCCTCTGAGCGCAGGCATCAATCTCCGGCGGTGACAGGCTGTGCACTGCTCGCCGCCACTCCGGTCACTGTGTACTCAGGGAGGGGTAGCGACATCGGGAGAGGAGGGCGCAGGCCCGGGACAGGCGCCGGGGGACAGACACACCCGACACCCCGTACTCACCACACCATGCCATAGGCGCCCTCCCCGATGTACGACAGGTTCGTGTATCGTGGGCCCACGTCAAAAGCCTGTCCCCGCACCATTTCTGGTCCCCCTCCGGGGTTTGACGAGGCCCCAGCCGCAGCCGCCATATTTGCTGTCAAGTGAGAGCTTATCTCCCGGCGCTGTGTGTTGCAGGGCTGGCCTCGGCTCCGTCCGCCACTGCGGGTGCAGTCCTGCTGGGTGCTGAGGGCGCGGTGATAGCCGGGACTGTGTTGCTCACTAGCTCGGTCGGTGCTTGTGTGAGGCGCTGCCTGGCTGACGCCTTCCCGCCCGCTGGGTGTGTGTGGGGAGGGGCATGTGGGCGGGGCCATAGAGGCGGGACCTCCCTCACGCTTTGCTGCAGTGGGCGGGGCCTTGTCGTTTTTTTTCCCCTTCAAGCTTTATTCATATACATTTGGTGGACATTTACCACACTACCAATGATAAGCCAAATCATGCCTGTGCGATTGTGAGTGCTGAGCGTCAGGCCTAGCACCTGCGGATGGCATGCTAACCGCTGCAGGTGGACTTCCATAATCACCTAGTGTGAACAGTGCTCTACTCTCACCACTACAACCTTATGCCACAGCCATGGTGTCCAGAGGACTGGCTGAAGGATAGGCCCAGGGCACTGGGAGTCTAATAGGGGCGTCACCATGGCAACCTGGACTACAGTACAAGCCTGAACTGGTGGGGAGACAAACCCTTCACTACCGGGCAATAATTCATTTTTGCTCCTCAGGTTTATTTGCTTTATATCTAACATTGATATAGCCGTACACTGTGTTCCAAATTATTATGCAAATCGGTTTAAAGTGTCATAGCGGTTTTTGTTTGTTTTGTTTTTTTTGTAAATACCATTGATGTTATTGTGTCTCAGGGTTCTTTGGATCACTGCAATCAATCTCAGATACCTATGATAATTAGTTTGCCATGTGAGCCCAATAAAAGGAAAACTGGATGTTCCACACTATTAGGCCGGAGTCACACTACCGTATAATACGGACGAGTGCTAGGCGATAAAAAATCGCCTAGCACTCGTCCCAATGTTATTCTATGGGCCAGGTCCCATCAGCCGATTTTTTCTCGCGCGTTTTATACGCGCGAGTGAAATCGCATGATTGTACACGTATCTCGGCTCAGAATCGCCAATGCAAGTCTATGGGTGCGACAAAAAAATGGACATCACACGGACCATCAGTGTGACTTGCGAGAAATCCACACATATTTTACTCATTACAGCCCATTGAGCCATTAAATTCAAAGGGGAAAAGCAGTGAGAAATGAAATCGCATCATCGCATTGAAAATGGATTACATACGGATCAACATACGGAGAACTGTTGTGTGATTATCGCATTTACAAAATCGGACCGTTTTTTTAATCGTTCTGTGTGACTCCAGCCTTAAGGTCTCTTTCACACATCCGTTTTTTGCAATCAGGCACAATCCGATGGAATTGTTTAAAAGACGGATCCGGCGTAGATTGTAAAAAACTGATGTGAAAAGTCATAGTAGTCCTTGATTTCCAGAATCCGGATCAGTCTTTTGCCGGATTGCACAAAAGACTGATCCGGTCCCATAGAATTATATTGTTTCCGGCCGCCTGATGCGCCGCTTCAGCCGCTGTCAGGCGTTTCCGGCACAAAAAA
Source organism: Oophaga sylvatica (assembly GCA_033576555.1). Taxonomy (NCBI): domain Eukaryota; kingdom Metazoa; phylum Chordata; class Amphibia; order Anura; family Dendrobatidae; genus Oophaga; species Oophaga sylvatica. The sequence goes on along the minus strand of JARQOD010000001.1, from coordinate 776,710,850 downwards.
AAAACGTTACATGATGCGTTCGGAATTAAAATCTATGACGGATCCAGCAGGAAACGGACTAAAAGCAATGACATGCGGTACGATCCGGCGCTAATGATAGTCAATGACAAAAAAACGCATCCGGCGGTTTAAAAAAACGTTTCCGTTTTTTTTAAAAAGCGCCGGATCGCGCCTGACGGCAAAAAACAGATGTGTGAAAGAGGCCTAAGCAGGCCACAGTTTTCACGTAAATGGGAAAGAAAAGGATCTCTCTGCAGATGAAAAGCATCAAATAGAGTAATGCCTTGGTCAAGGGATAAAAACATTAGATATTTCCCGAAAACTTAAGCGTGATCATCGTACTGTTAAGAGATTTGTGGCTGATTCTGAGCACAGACGTGTTTGTGCTGATAAAGACAGAATGAGGAAGGTTTCTGCCAGGAAAGTTCATCTGATTAAGAGAGCAGCTGCTACAAAGCCATTACAAACTAGCAAACAGATATTTGAAGCTGCTGGTGCCTCTGGAGTCCCTCGAACCTCAAGGTGTAGAATCCTTCTAAGGCCGGTGTCACACTGACGAGTTTGATGCGAGTAAGTCGCACGATTTTCTCGCATCAACACCCGGCACGGCCGCCCACTCTCGGACCCGAGTGTGCGGCTGCATAGAAATACATGCAGCCGCACACTCGGGTCCGAGAGTGGGCGGCCGTGCCGGGTGTTGATGCGAGAAAATCGTGCGACTTACTCGCATCAAACTCGCCAGTGTGACACCGGCCTAAGGCTTGCTGTGGTGCATAAACCTACTATTCGGCCACCCCTAAACAGTGCTCACAAGCAGAAACGGTTGCAGTGGGCCCAGACATACATGAAGACTAATTTTCAAACAGTCTTGTTTACTGATGAGTGTTGAGCAACCCTGTATGGTCCAGATGGATGGAGTAGTGGATGGTTGGTGGATGGCCACCATGTCCCAACAAGGCTGCGACGTCAGCAAGGAGGTGGAGGAGTCATGTTTTGGGCCGGAATCATGGGGAAACAGCTGGTAGGGCCATTTAAGGTTCCTGAAGGTGTGAAAATGACCTCTGCAAAGTATATAGAGTTTCTGACTGACAACTTTCTTCCATGGTATAAAAAGCAGAAACGTGCCTTCAGGAGCAAAATCATCTTCATGCATGACAATGCACCATCTCATGCTGCAAAGAATACCTCTGAGTCATTGGCTGCTATGAGCATAAAAGGAGATAAACTCATGGTGTGGCCACCATCTTCCCCTGACCTCAAACCTATAGAGAACCTTTGGAGTATCATCAAGCAAAAGATCTATGAGGGTGGGAGGCAGTTCACATCAAAACAGCAGCTCTGGGAGGCTATTCTGACTTCATGCAAAGAAATACAAGCAGAAACTCTCCAAAAACTCACAAGTTCAATGGATGCAACAATTGTGAAGGTGATATCAAAGAAGGGTTCCTATGTTAATATGTAACTTGGCTTGTTAGGATGTTTTGGAGTTAAATAGCTTTTTTGTTCAGTGAATGTGACCTCCTAATGCTGCAAATTCCACAAATGAGCATTTTCAGTTCTTTAAAACAGATCAAATATTCAGAAATTCTACTGTGCCTAATAATTTGGAACAGTGCATTTTGATTTTTTTCCATTTTGGAGATTATACTGTTATCATTGGGAGGTTTCTTCAATAAAATTCAATGTATACTCTAAGGCCGGCGTCACACTGGCGACAGAATCGGACGACTGCAATGCGATGAAAAATCGCATTGCAGTCGGACCTATGTTGATCTATGGAGCAGCTCCTAGTATCAGATTTTTTGTGGTCCGTTTTAAACGTCCGTGTACAATCGCAGCATGCTGCGATTGTCACCGATTGTCGGTCGACAATCGCCAATGCAAGTCTATGGGAGCGATGAAAAATCGGATTACAAATGGACCACACTGTGTGACTTGCGATGAAATCGCATCGGTGTCCTTTAGAAAAGCCGGCAATTCATCCCCGGCTATACTGTAAAATCACACTGACAGCTTTAATAAAGAATAGAAAGAATAGATATACACACATAGAATACATATAATATATATATATATATTATGTAATTGTGACATGTATATATATATATATTTATATTTCCTAGACTTCTACATACTGTAATAGCCGCAAATTCAATTGCCGGCTTCTGTGAAATCACAGAAGCCGACATGAAATGATACATTGTTTCCACACAGTTAACCATGTCATTTCCTGTATTTTGATATTTGTTTAGAACTTACAATTACATGAGTGTATTTGTGCAAAATTTCAGACATGTAGGGGTTAATTAAAGGTGTAATTTCGTTGAAAAAAAATGCGTGGGCTCCCGCTGTATTTTCTCCACCAGACAGACAAAGCAAAGCGAGTGGGGGCAGATAATAACAGCCTAGGGAGGGTACATTTTTTGTGCCCCCCCTGGCTACTAACATCTGCCCCCAGACACCCCAGAAAGGGCAAATCTATAATTAGATTCGCCCTTTCTGGCACTTTGCCCGTCTATTCCCATTGCCCTGTAGCGGTGGCGAATGGGTTAATAATCTCACCTTACTGTCACCTTAGTATTGAAAGGTGACCTTAAGGCAGGTTAATAATTGAGTGCTGTCAATTAGACAACTATCAATTATTAATCCTATTGTATGAAAGAAAAATCAAACACACACAGTTTAATAAAAAATAAGTTTAATTAAATAATCACACACTTTTTTAACAAATTTTATTTTCATGCTAAAACCATTTCCTGTAATAAAAATAAAATAAAAAAGCAAAATTATACTTACCAATCCGATGTACAGTCAGGTCCCACGCTGTAATCCATCAGAAAGGGTTAACAGGTTACAGTTAGCAGGGAGATAATTCTGTCTACTAGCTCTAACCCCATGAATGAATAAGTTCCTCTCCCAGCGAAAGTAGAGGAATAGATTCATGAATGGAGCTTAATTGATTTATTGGCAATTTAACTTTAGTGACCTGACCTAAAGGGAAAGTGGACACAATCAATTAAGCTTCATTCATGAAACACATCCTCTCCTGTCGCCAGGAGAGGAACTTATTCATTCAGGAGCTTTGAGCTGAGCATGCAGGATTACTTGCACTGCTTGGCTCAAAGCTAGTTAACCCTTTGTGAAGGATTACAGCGTGGGACGTGACAGATCAGCGGAATAGGTAAGAATAATGTTTTTTTATTTTTTTATCTTTATTTTAGGAGATCAATGGCTTCGCACGGATTAAGTGTAAAATAAAATATGGTCAAAAAAATGTGTTTTTATTTCATTAAAATTAATTTTTATTAATGTGTCTGTTTTTTTTAATTTACTTCAATAGGATTAATAATTGATAGTTGTCTAATTGACAGCTCTCAATTATTAACCTGCCTTAAGGTCACCTTTCAATACTAAGGTGACAGTAAGGTGAGATTATTAACCCATTCGCCACCGCTACAGGGCAATGGGAATAGACGGGCAAAGTGCCAGAAAGGGCGAATCTAATTATAGATTTGCCCTTTCTGGGGTGTCTGGGGGCAGATGTTAGTAGCCAGGGGGGGCACAAAAAATGTACCCTCCCTAGGCTGTTATTATCTGCCCCCACTCGCTTTGCTTTGTCTGTCTGGTGGAGAAAATACAGCGGGAGCCCACGCATTTTTTTTTCAACGAAATTACACCTTTAATTAACCCCTACATGTCTGAAATTTTGCACAAATACACTCATGTAATTGTAAGTTCTAAACAAATATCAAAATACAGGAAATGACATGGTTAACTGTGTGGAAACAATGTATCATTTCATGTCGGCTTCTGTGATTTCACAGAAGCCGGCAATTGAATTAGCGGCTATAACAGTATGTAGAAGTCTAGGAACTATAAATATATGTATATATACATGTCACAATGACATGTATATATATATATATATGTGTTCTATGTGTATATATCTATTCTTTTTTGGTGATTGAAATACTATTCTTTTGGATCCATTATATGTCAGTTTTGCAAGCCTGCGAGAAATTCTCGCAAGTCGGATGAAAATCGGATGTTACAAGGTACACACACATGCGACTAAATCGCATCTTTGAAGGAAAATCGGATGACAGAAGCATGTGTGATGTTTGCATTTTGATCCGACAATCGACCGTCTAAAACGGACCGATTTTTTGTCGTTGTGTGTGACCCCAGCCTAACGGGTGATGACTTTTATTAGACTGACTGTCATTTGCACCGACCACTTAGGAAAATCAGAGAAAAATATAATTTGCATAATAATTTGGAACATAGTGTATAAAGCCCTTTTCATGGCACAAGTTAGAATATGTGCACACGTTGCAGATTTTCCTGTGGTATTTTCAGCGCAGAGTTTTCCTCTCTTGGCAGAAAACGCACAAAAAAAATCCACGTGGATTTGATGCAGATTTTCATGCGTTTTTTTCATGCGGATTTGTAAGCTAAATAAAGATATATTATTTAACAAAAAAAATAATTGTGATGTCCTTTCTTTGTCCAGCCTCTTCTTTTACATACAACATTTAAGACCATAATAACATTACATACCATGTTCAAATATAATGTTTACACATACAAAACAAATAAAAGTGAATATCGATAGATAGATCAATAGATTGATAGATCTATAGATAGAAATATCTATAGATAATACCAAGCCCAATGTTTAGTAATGAACATAATAAAATGGTAAAGAGTTACTCACAAAATCTGCGTTAGGCCGGGGTCACACTTGCGAGAAACTCGCACCTCAATACCCGACACTGCCGCCGGCACTCGGACCGGAGCGTTCAGCTGCATAGAAATACATGCAGCCACACACTCCAGTCCCGAGTGCCGGCGGCAGGGCCGGGTATTGAGGTGCGAGACTTCTGCTAGTTTCTCGCCAGTGTGACCCCGGCCATAAACGCAATATCTTTTTAATTAAAAAAAAATGGCGTGGGCTCCTGAGCAGTTTTCAAAACCAGAACAGGGAAAGCCAGCGACTGGGGGCAGATGTTTATAGCCTGGGAAGGGGGTAATACCCATGGATCTTCCCAAGGCTATTAATATCAGTTCACAGCTGTATATTTAGACTTTACTGGCTATTAAAATAGGGGGGCCCCAAAAAATAATGACATGGGGTTCCCCTATAATTAATAGGCAGAAAAGGCTATGCAGACAGCTGCGGGCTGATATTAATAGCCTTGGAAGGGGCAATGGATATTGGCCCCTTCCTGGCTAAAAAAAAAACAGCTCTCAGCTGCCGCAGAAATGGCGCATCTCTAAGATGCACCAATTCCAGCGCTTAGCCTCTCTCTTCCCACTTGCCTTGTTAACCCCCTGACTGCTGCGATCGAGCGCGATCGCAGCGTTCGGGGGGGAGGCAGAGGGTCGGGAGCTCCCTCTGCCTCAGATCGGCAATGTAATTGCAGGGCCCGATCTCTGCCTTGATGACCCGGGGGTTGTCATGACAACCTCCGGGTCATCTAGCTACGGAAAACCACTGTGACCATGGTCACAGCAGCTTTCTCCATTGATATGTGTTGCAATGCTGGAGCATTGCAATATATTACACCTGCAACAAAAGTGAAAGTCCCATTAAGCAGGGGTTCCCAACCGTCGGTCCGCGGCCCATGACAGGGCCGTTGCAGTTCTGTTGCCGGGCTGCGGAGCCACGGCACAGAACGCTGGACACACATGGAGCCGGCGGCTGTAGCACTGTAGTGATAGCTACAGCAAGCGGCTTCAAGAAGACTCGATACTCGCCTTCCGTCGCTGCATCCCTGTCGGCCGCGTCAGCTTCATCCAGTGCTGAGCGGTGACGTAGTACCGCTCATTAAGGTTATGAATATGGACGCGACGCCACTCCCATAGGCGTGGCGTCCATATTCATGACCTTAATGAGCGGTACTACGTCACCGCTGCGCACAGGAGTAAGCTGCCGCGGCCGACAGGGACGCAGCGAAGTTCAGCGACGAAGCGAGGAGGGTAAGTATGGGGGAGGACGGGGCAGCGGAGCCATGTATACCAGTGTGGGAGCGAAGCCATGTATACAACCCTGTCCATAGCCACGCCCCCTTATGACCAAAGCCCCACCCCTGCCACACCTCCATCCCCGCCCTGCCGGGCCATGGAAGAATGGACTTGCTTGAAGCCGGTCCCTGGTGCAAAAAAGGTTGGGGACCACTGCCATAAAGGGACTAGGTAAAAAAAAAACATTTTTTTTAAAAATTTGTAAAAAAAAATAATAAAAAAATTCCCCTAAAAAATACACATTTTTATGTAAAAAAAAAAAATACACATTTGGTATCGCCGCGTCCGTAAAAATCGCATCTATAAAAGCGTAACCCTAGTTAACCCCTTCAGTGAAAGCCGTAAAAAAAAGTAGTAAATTATACTTTTTCCAAGCGGTATCATCATACCGCTTGGAAAAAGTGCAATAACACGCGATCAAAAAGACAGATATAAATAAACATGGTATAGTTGAAAACATCGTCTTTGTCCCGCAAAAACAAGCCGCCAAACAGCATCATCAGTGAAAAAATAAAAACGTTATAGCTCGCAGAATAAAGTGATGCAAAAATAATTATTTTTTCTATAAAAGTTTTTATTGTGTAAAAAACGCCAAAACATAAAAAAAGATATAAATGAGGTATCGCTGTAATCGTAGTGACCTGAAGAATAAAGCTGCTTTATCAATTTTACCACACGCGTAACGGAGGGGAAAAAAAAAAAAAAAACAACTCCTGAATTGCTGGTTTTTGTTCATTCTTCCTCCACAAAAATCGGAATAGGAAGCGATCAAAAAAAACGTTATGTGCCCGAATATGGTACCAGTAAAAACGTCCACTCGTCCCGCAAAAAATAAGCCCTCACATGACTCTGTCGGCCGAAATATGGAAAAATTATAGTTCTCAAAATACGACGATGCAAAAATTTCTTCAAAAAAAGCGTCTTTTAGTGTGTGACAGAAGCTAAACATGAATACCACACGAGGAACGGCGTAAAAAATAAAACCAATTCTTCACCTTTTGTGGATTTGTTCATTCTGCCTCCCAAAAAATCGCAGTAAGGCGATCACAGTGGTCCCCCCACATATGGGGTATCAGCTTACTCAGCACAAATTGCACATCAACTTTTGGGGTCCAATTTCTCCTATTACCCTTATAAAAATTTGGGGGCAAAAAGATAATTTTTTGTGGAAAAAAATATGATTTTTTTATTTTCACGGCTCTACGTTATAAACTTCTGTAAAGCACTTGGGGGTTCAAAGTGCTTACCACACATCTAGATAAGTTCCTTGGGGGGGTCTAGTTTCCAAAATGGGGTCACTTGTGGGTGGTTTCTACTGTTTAGGCACATCAGGGGCTCTCCAAACGCAACATGACGCCAGCAGAACATTCCATCAAAGTCTGCATTCGAAAACGGATCTCCTTCCCTTCCGAGCTCTGCCATGCCCCCAAATTGTGGTTTACCCCCACATATTGGGTATCAGCGTACTCAGAACAAATTGCACAAAAACTTTTGGGGTCCTGTTACCCTTTGGAAAATAAAAATTGGGGTTGAAAAGATCATTTTTGTGGAAAAGATATGATTTTTTAATTTTACGGCTCTACGTTATAACCTTCTGTGAAGCCCTTGGGGGTTCAAAGTGCTCAACACACATCTATATAAGTTCCTAGGGGGGTCTAGTTTCCAAAATGGGGTCACTTGGGGGTTTCCACTGTTTAGGCACATCAGAGACACTCCAAATGCGACATGGCGTCCAATCTCAATTCCAGCCAAAAAAGTCAAATGGCACTGCTTCCCTTCCGAGCTCTGCCATGCGCCCAAATAGTGGTTTACCCCCACATATGGGGTATCAGCGTACTCAGGACAAATTGCACAATAACTTTTGGGGTCCTTTTATCCTTTGGAAAATAAAAATTGGGAATAAAAAGATAATTTTTGTGGAAAATATGATTTTTTAATTTTACAACTCTACGTTATAACCTTCTGTGAAGCCCTTGGGGGTTCAAAGTGCTCACCACACATTTAGATAAGTTCCTTGGGGGGTCTAGTTTCCAAAATGGGGTCACTTATGGGGGGTTTCCACTGTTTAGGTACATCAGGGGCTCTCCAAACGCGACATGGTGTCCGCTCTGGATTCCAGCCAATTTGACATTCAAAATCTCAAATGATGCTCCTTCCCTTCTGAGCACTGCCGTACGCCTAAAGATTGGTCTTCCTCCACACATGGGGTATCGGTGTACTCAGGAGAAATTGTACAACAAATATTGTGGTTCATTTTCTCCTGATACCCTTTGTGAAGGACAGCCCCCGTCCTTCCACGTCACCAATGTGACGTAGCTCCACAGGCACAGCTCTCCGGCGCCCCCTTTGTCTCTCAGGTCAGTAAGGGAACTGCACTTAGAGCAAATGGCCGCCGGGGAGGGTGTCCGGTTACCCACTGGGTATTCTAAGATTCGTGATCAGAATAAAAGCATCAGCCCAAGATTAATTTTATGGTTTAATTGCCTTAAGGGCACACTAGATAATTACAGAAATATACAGTAAGCTATACAACGGAATTATAATGGATTTGCAGTCAGAGTAAAATATAACAATAATGGTACAAGGCTTAGAGGTATTAGCTAGAGGTCAATATTACCAGGTTGTAGGGGCATGTGGAGGCAGGGAGCTCTGCGATCCACAGGTGAAAGTCTTAGTTGCTGGACTGTCGCCCAAAACGTGTACCGCTGCTCCCTTGGCAGATCTGTCCCTTGGTCCTTAGTTCTTCATTGTCTTGCTGCTGTGAGAATGGATCTGGTCTGCCCATAGCTCACAGTTCTTAAACCTGCTAGGTCCCTCCCCTCGGTGTCCAAGGGTTTGGATGATAATCTCCACCCTTAGCCCCCTGCAGAATTTATTCCCAATACCTAATAAAGGGGTTAACTTTCTCCAGGACGATCGGATCAGGACACGAGAGGTACCAGCAGATGCAGTATGTTTTGCCTGTCGCGTGGAGATCAAACCTGGCCCGATTGGGTCTCTTTGGAGTGCCAATCTCTATATCTCAGACCCACGAGCCATCACCGACTCGAGAGTTGCACCATCAGATGCCCGAGGTCCGCAGGATCACGCAGATATTTTTTATGAGTTTGTACCTAGAAAGATGTGCTCATAATTCATAATCCTAGAATGGAGCCGTCATGGCTGGGAGACACAATAGATGTGCTTTCTATGTCTAGCTGGCAGGTATAATCTAATTGAAGCCCCCAGCTTTGAAGTACTGTTTGGGCCTGGCCTACTTAGCATATTAACAGGCCTGGCTATTCATATTGAGCAGTAAATCCTGTCTTGAGTCGAATCTACTCAGCATACTAATAGATCTTTTCAAAGACCAAACCCTATTGTATCGAATATGCCCAGAGGCCATAGGGAATGAAGGGTATGCCACACTAAACAACATCGCTAACGGGATCGCTAAAAAAACGTCACTATTTAGCGATCCCGTTAGCGATGTTGTTGTGTGCGGCAGCTGCCAGCGACGAGCTTCCTGCTGTGATCTCGCTCGTCGCTGGAATCGTTCCGGACCCTATTTTATCGCCGGCGCTCCCGCTGGGTAAGTATAATCGCTAAGTGTAGCACCTTTTCTTAGCGATTTAGCGGTACTTTTGTACCGCTAAAGTCGTTAAGGAGATCGCTAACCGCGATAGCGTCCTTAACGACATCGCTAAGTTAGGTAGCTACTAGCGATATAGAAACAATCCCGCTAGCGATCTCATTAGTATGCGACGCTAACGAGATCGCTAGCGGGATTGTGTAGTGTGGCAGTACCTTTACAGCAGTTAGCTGCTGTGAATCTGTGAATTCAGACAACATGGCGGCTGGAGAAGGCCATATCCAAGATGGTGGCTGTTCCTTCCTCACACCCTTGACAAAATAAAAAAATTGTGTCGAAAGAAAAATTTGGGGGAAAAAAGTTAAATGTTCATTTTTTCCTTCCACATTGCTTCAATTCTTGTGAAGTACCTAAAGGGTTAATAAACTTCTTGAATGTGGTTTTGAACACCTTAAGGGCTGCAGTTTTTAGAATGGTGTCACTTTTGGGTATTTTCTCTCATATTGACCCCTCAAAGTCACTTCAAATGTGAGGTGGTCCCTAAAAAAATGGTTTTGTAAATTTTGTTGTAAAAATGAGAAATCGTTGATCAACTTTTAACACTTTTAACTTCCTAACAAAAAAAAATTTTGGTTCAAAAATTGTGCTGATGTAAAGTAGACATGTGGGAAATGTTATTTATTAACTATTTTTTGTGACATATCTCTCTGATTTAAGGGCATAAAAATTAAAAATTTGAAAATTGTAAAATTTTCAACATTTTTGCCATATTTCCATTTTTTTCATAAATAAACGCAAGCTATATCAAAGAAATTTTACCTCTAACATGAAGTACAATATGTCACGAGAAAACAATCTCAGAATCGCCAAGATCCCCTGAAGCGTTCCAAAGTTATAAGCACATAAAGTGACAGTGGTCAGAATTGTAAAAATTGGCCTGGTCATTAACCTACAAAATGGCTTGGTCCTTAACGGGTTAAAGCAATGAGGAAACAGCCTGAGAACAAATAGGAATGCTGAGGAGACAGCCTGAGAACAGATAGGAACACTGAGTGGAAAGCCTGAGAGCAGATTGGAGAGCTGAGGAGACAGCATATGGGAAGAGAGGAGTGTCAAGGAAACAGCCTGAGGGCAAGAGGAACACAAAGGAGATGGCCTTAAAGCAAAGAGGAATGCCGAGGAGACAACTGAGGGCAGAGAGGAGTGCAAACGAGATGGCCTGTGGGCAGAGAGGAACGCTGAAGAGACCTGAGAGCAGATAAAACAGTTCGGGAGACAGCCTGAGGGCACAAAGAAATGCTCAGTAGACAGCCTGAGAGAAGATAGAAACTGTGAAGAGACAGCCTGAGAGCTGATAGGAATGCTAAGGAAAAATCCTGAGAACAGACAGAAGGGCTGAGGAGACTATGTGGGTAGAGAGTAGTGCCAAGGAAACAGCCTGAGGGCAGAGAGGATGGTTGGGGAGACAGCCTAAAAGCACATAGGAATGCTGAGGAGATAAGCTGTGGGCAAAGAGGAATACTGAAGAGACCTTCTGAGAGCAGATAGAAATGTTTGAGACATCGCCTGAGGGCAGAGAGAAACGCTGAGGAGACAGCCTGAGAACAGATAGGAATGCTGAGGAAACAGCCTGAAAACAGATAGGAATGCTGAGGAGACAGCCTGAGAACAGATAGGAATGCTGAGGAGATAGCCTGAGAATAGATAGAAATGCTGAGGAGACAGCCTGAGAACAGATAGGAAGGCTGAGGTGACAGCCTAAGAATAGATAGGAATGCTTAGGAGACAGCCTGAGAACAGACAGGAATGCTGAGGAAACAGCCTGAGAACAGATAGGAATGCTGAGGAGACAGCCTGAGAACAGATATGAATGCTGAGGAAACAGCCTGAGAACAGATAGGAATGCTGAGGAGACAGCCTGAGAACAGATATGAATGCTGAGGAAACAGCCTGAGAACAGATAGGAATGCTGAGGAGACAGCCTGAGAACAGATAGGAAGGCTGAGGTGACAGCCTGAGAATAGATAGGAATGCTGAGGAGACAGCCTGAGAACAGATAGGAAGGCTGAGGTGACAGCCTAAGAATAGATAGGAATGCTTAGGAGCCAGCCTGAGAACAGACAGGAATGCTGAGGAAACAGCCTGAGAACAGATAGGAATGCTGAGGAGACAGCCTGAGAACAGATAGGAAGGCTGAGGTGACAGCCTAAGAATAGATAGGAATGCTTAGGAGACAGCCTGAGAACAGACAGGAATGCTGAGGAAACAGCCTGAGAACAGATAGGAATGCTGAGGAGACAGCCTGAGAACAGATAGGAAGGCTGAGGAGACAGCCTGAGAACAGACAGGAAGGCTGACGAAACAGCCTGAGAACAGATAGGAAGGCTGAGGACACAGCATGCCGGCAGAGAGGAACACAGAGGAGATGACCTTAAAGCAATGAGGAATACTGGGGAGACAGCCTGAGAGCACATAGGAATGCTGAGGAGACAACCTGAGGATAGGAAGGCTGAGGAAACAGCCGGAGAACAGATAGGAATGCTGAGGAGACAACCTGAGAACAGATAGGAATGCTGAGGAGACAACCTGAGAATAGATAGGAATGCTGAGGAAACAGCTTGAGAACAGATAGGAAGGCTGAGGACACAGCATGCGGGCAGAGAGGAACACAGAGGAGATGACCTTAAAGCAATGAGGAATGCTGGGAAGACAGCCTGAGAGCACATAGGAATACTGAGGAGACAAACTGAGGAGCACAAAGGAGATGACCTGTGGACAGAGAGGAACACTGAAGAGACCATAGAGCGGGTAAAAAAAGTTTGGGAGACAGCCTGAGGGCAGAGAGGAATGCTCAGTAGACAGCCTGAGAGAAGATAGAAACGCTGAGGAGACAGCCTGAGATCAGATAGGAATGCTGAGGAAAGAACCTTAAAACAGATAGAAATGTTGAGACAGCCTGAGAATAGATAGGAACGCTGATGGGAAATCATGAGAGCAGATAGGAGGGCTGAGGAGACAGCATGCGGGCAGAGAGAAATGCCAAGAAAACAGCCTGAGGGCAGAGAGGAGCGCCAGGGAAGCAGCCTGAGGGCAGAGAGGAGCGCTAGAGAAACAGCCTGAGGGCAGAGAGGATCGCCAAGGAAGTATCCTGAGGGTAGAGAGGAGCAGCAAGGAAACAGCCTGAAGGCAGAGAAGAGTGCTGAGGGGACTCCATGAGAGCAGATAGTAACGCTGAGGAGACAGCTTGAGGGCAGACAGGAGCGCCGAGGCAGCATGAGAGCAGAGAGGAATGTTAGGAGACAAATTGAGAGCAAGGAGGAGCGCTCAGTAGACAGCCTGAGAGCTTATAGAAACGCTGATGAAACGGTCTAAGAGCAGATAATATAGCTGACGAGATAGCCTGAGGTCAGTGAGAAGCGCCAAACAGCCTGAGGGCAGCACGGTGAACGCTGAGGAGACGGCACGTGGGAAGAGAGGAGTGCTGAGGAGACTGTTATAATATGGTAGCCGAGGAGGACAGCAGCAAAAATAGCCTAGGCAACCAGACACCCAGAGAGTTTGGTAACTAGCGGATTGCAGACCCCTAAACTGACAGCACAACTAGAAGTTGCCGTGGGACGTGCCTACGGTGCCCTAGACGCCTCGACACAGCCGGAGAGTTAACCAAGCCTAAAGAGAGAAAGGGGAAAGCTAACTGCCCCAGAGTAGAGCCCCCAAAGGAAAAGGTAGCCCCCAAACATATATTGGTGGTGAGACAAGATGAAATGCAAACACAGGCAAAAAACAGAGCAAGCAAAAGCTGGGGCCCAAACTGTCTAGATAGAACAGGACAGGACAGAATACTGTCTGCAATCCAGCAAAAACTCTAAGAAAAACTCCAACACGTCTGATATACAAAAATACTGAGACCACATGATCTCTCCCCAGGTAGATCAGCACTCTGGTGGGAACTGGTAGCAAATTAGCAGATACTGAAAAAAACAGGGAACTGAAAATCCATAAACAGTGGCAAAAGAGACAGAGTCCAGCGCAGGCCCCCGCAGGGGAACCTGGCTACTACTTCCACTAGAATGGCAGAAACTGATATGGACAAAAACAAATGCCACAGAAATAAACAGCAAATAACTTATTTGAAAGTTGCAGGACAGAGCAGGAACCAAGCTGACTTCCAAAAGAGACCAGGAAGCAACAATCACCGGCGAGGATCATGGGAAGGTAGCTCACTTATATCTCCCCAGTCAGTCCCACCTGATTGCCACTCATCGCCCCCAGGTGATAGACTTCTGTTAGCCAAGGCAGCTTCATTACTATCAGCAGCCACCAGAGGGAGCCCAAACTCAGAAGTCAGATCCAGAGTGTTCACAACAGGAGACAGCCCAAAGGTAGACTGGAGTGCTGAGGAGATGGCCCGAGGTCAGAGAAGAGCACTGAGGGGATGAACTCGGGGCAGAGAGGAACGATGCAGAGACAGCCTGAGGACAGAGAGGAACATTAAGTAGACAGCATGAGAGCATATAGGAATGCTGAGGAGACAATTTAAGAGCAGATAATATAGCTGAGTAGACAGCCTGAGGTCAGTGAGGAGCACCAAAGAAACAGCCTGAGGGCAGAGAGGTGAACGCTGAAGAGACAGCCCGGGGGCAGAGAGGAGTGCTGAGGAGACAGCCCAAACGTAGACAGGAGAGCTGAGGAGATGGCCCGAGGTCAGAGACGAGCACTGAGGGGATGGCCTCTGGGAAGAGAGAAACAATTCAGAGACAGCCTGAAGGCAGAGAGGAACACTGATGAGACAGCTTGAGAGCAGATAGGAATGCTGAGGAGACAGCCTGATAACAGAAAGGAACGCCAAGGAGACAGCCTAAGAGCAGGTAGAACCGCTAAGGAGACGGCCCGAGAAGAATACTAAGAAGGTCGCCCAAGCGCAGAGAGAAAGGCAGAGGAGACGGCTTAAGGTCAGAGAGCAATACAGAGGAGAAGGCCTTAGTGCAGAGAGCAATACTGAGGCGATGGTTTGATGGCCGAGAGGGGCAGCCTGAGGGCAAAGAGGAGCGCTGATGAGACAGCCCGAGGGCAGAGAGAAGTGCAGGGGAGACAGCTTGAGGTCATAGAGTAATACTGAGGAGACAGCCCAAAGTCAGAGAGCAATACTGAAGAGACGGCCTGAAGTCAGACAGCAATACCGAGGAGACGGCCTGAGTGTGGACTGATAAGAATAAGAACTTAGATTTAAAATGTGATGGATACCTGGACAGAAAATTGCCGAAGCTCATTATAGTTAGTGGGGACAGTCAGGCTCTACTGTAAGTTTGATGACAAATCCGTACCCAGCTGCTTAGGCCTCTTTCACACTTCAGTCGTGTGACGTCCGCTAAAGTGTGAAAATGGCGGATCCGTCAGAAAAGTGTAAAAACGGATGTAAACGGATCAGTTTTCTGACGGATCCGCCCAGAAGTGTTCACCCGGAAATGATGAAATTTTCGTTCCGGAAAATGTAAGTTTGCAAGTCCAGACCGAGGAGAGAGAGAGAGAGACCCCGGACAGTTTTGTCAGCATTTTCAATGGTTTTCTATGAGAGTGACGGATCCGCTGGTGGATTCCATCAAAGACGGATGCCAGCGGATCCGCCGCCCATAGGCGGCAATTATACAAAATGGCGGATGCGGCGGATCCGCCATGGTCCGCCATTTTGGCAGACCAAAAAAACGTTGCATTGGACGTTTTACTGAAACGACGGACGCCAAATTTTTGGCGGATCCGTCAAAAAACGGACCTAATGGACAACCATCCGTCAAAATCTGTCACTAATGCAAGTCAATGGGAAAAAAAACGTATCCGCCCAAAAAAAATGGCGGATCCGTTTATTTTGACGGATTTTGACTGACGTCGCACGACTGAAGTGTGAAAGAGGCCTTACCGACATTCTGCTTCTATATAGACCACATACAGCTCAGGCAAAAATTAAGAGACCACTGCAAAATTTTCAGTTTGTCTGATTTTTCTCTTTATAGGTATATATTTTATAGAGTAAAATGTAAATTGCTCTTTTATTCTATAAACTACTGACAACATGTCTCCGAATTTTCAAGCAATAAATTTTGTATTTCTTTTCAGAAAATGAGAAATGGTCAAAATAACAAAAAATGCAGTGCTTGTAGACCTCAAATAATGCTAAGAAAACAAGTTCATAATCATTTAGAAACAACAATACTAATGTTTTAACTCGGGAACTGTTCAGAAATCAATATTTTGTGGAATAACCATGATTTTTAATCACAGCTTTCATGTGTCTTGGCATGCTTTCCACCAGTCTTTCACACTGCTTTTGGGTGACCTTAAGCCACTCCTGGACCTTATGCCACTCCTGGTACAAAAATTTAAGCAGTTCTTCTTTGTTTGATAGCTTGTGACTATCCATCTTCCTCTTGATTACATTCCAGAGGTTTTCACTGGGGTTCAGGTCTGGAGATTGGGCTGGCCATGAAAGGGATTTGATGTGGTAGTCATCCACACATTGATTGGCCTAGCTGTGTGGTCCTCAGAGTTGGGGAACATTGCCTGAGCAGAAGGAATCAACTGTTTTTCCAAGATAACCTTGTATGCGGCTTGATTCATACATCCTTCGCAGAGATTAACCTGCCCAATTCCAGCCTTGCTGAATCATCCCCAGATCATCACTGATCCTCCACCATATTTCACAGTGGGTGCAAGACACTGTGGATTGTACGCCTCTCCAGGTCTCCGTCTAACCATTAGACGACCAGGTGTTGGGCAAAGCTGAAAATTAGACTCATCAGAGAAGATTACCTTACTCCAGTCCTCTATGGTCCAATCCTTATGGTATTTGACAAGCTTCAGCCTGGCTCTCCTTTAATTCTCATTGATGAAAGGCTTTTTTCTAGCTGTACATGACTTGAGCCCTGCCTCTAGGAGCCTGTTACGAACTGTTCTTGCCGTGCACTTCACCCCAGCTGCCATTTGCCATTCCTTTTGTAGGTCACTTGATGTCATCCTGTGGTTGCTGAGTGACATTCAAATAAGATGATGGTCATCCCAGTCAGTGGAGAGTCGTTTTCGCCCAATGCCGGTCTGTAGCTTTGTTGTCCCCAATGTCTGCTGCTTGACCTTGTTGTAATGGACTGCCGTCTTAGAAATTCATGACGCTCACTGTATCCCTCTGCTAGTAAAGCCAGAATTGAGCCCTTCTTTTCCTCACTCAAGACTTTTCAACTCGTTTGACATGGTTAAAAGTTATTTTTTCATTCCTATTACTTTTGGGATATTACTAGCACTTGTTTTGCCATCCTGCTTGTCCTATTGCAAGAGGATTGTGAACACCACAGCAGTGTTTTTTTTATACTTTCCTTCGTTAAATAAGATTTGGTTCAGGTGATCACCTAATCAGAAGCACATTAAGTAGAATGAGGTGTACTCAACTGACACTGGAATGGAATGGCTGTCAGACATGTAGAGAAGCTGATTTTCATAAAACTGTGCAGTGGTCTCTTAATTTTTGCCAGAGCTGTATTCTGTCCCTCTTTTTTTCTTCAAACGTTGTTAAGAATATGCTTATGGCTATACCAAATTTGTATGTTTTTTAATATATTTTAGTTGTTTTTTTTTTATTTATGAATGGAAAAAGGGGGTGATTTAAAATTTTATGTTTTAATTTTGTTACAATACTGTTTTAATTTATTATTTAGTTGTTTTTTTTAATGTGAAATCGGCCTAAAGCCAGGGTTACACAAGCTTATAACACAGCAAAGTGCTATGCAGTAAAACATCAAATAGCACTCGGACTAGTGTTATTCTATGGGGCAGCTCACATCTACGATTATTTTCTCATGCTGATTCGACATGAGAGAACAATCGCATCGTGCTGCTATTGGCAGCAAGACTCAGCTCACTCGCACCCATACAAGTCTACGAGTGCATGGGAAACATTGGACTGCACTCGGATGTCATCCCAGTGCAGTTCGATATACAGCGAGACAGGTAATGTAGGAGATGGAGAAATTACTTTCTTTGTCTCTTCCGCACCTGTGCTGCGATTCTCTCATGCGAGAGGATCGGAACACAGAGCACTGATGTGGCGCCCCTGAGGGTCCAGTCGCCATAGAGGTACTGCACCTCATCCAGAAGTGTGGTATCCCACTCTCAGGTAAGGAGGGAGCACTCTCCAGGACTCTAACACTCGCACCCAACACACACTAGTTCAGTCAGGGCACCTGGGCGTACCGCAAGGGAGGAGGGCCTCATCTCAGTCTGGGTAGGAAAGGGTGTTGGGGTGTGGGTGGAGAAGGTAGATATAGGGGGAGGAGCTTAGAGAGAGTGGGAAGAATAGAGAGGGAGTGAGAAGGAGTCAGCTGTGGGGACTGAAAGAGCCAGGAGCTCGTCCCCAGACTACAGAGAAGGAAGAGAGAGAGAGAATTGAGAGGGAAGGCTGAAGGAAGCTCCCGGGAGGACAGAAGGGTCCTAGGGGCACGGAAAGTGCGGAAGCCACCCGTGGGGCCTGATCTAGCAGGAGGAACAGGTCGCAGTAGGGGAACCGGCCCCCAAGACTAGTGGAGGACTTCAAGACTTAGCTCGCAAGCCGGAGGCTGAGGTATCTGTACGTGCCTCAGCCACATCCACAATTATTCGCTGAAAATGCAGCCATATAGGAGCAAGAGGACTCAGAGGACATAGCCTGACAACGTCCGCGGCTGCTGGCTTGGGACACTGATTGTGTAGGTGCTGGGCTGAAGGGAGGAAGCCAGCGCTTTGAGACGGCCAGGAAAGGAACATACTGAAGGGAGTCCTGGAAAGGTGTATCCTGATCTACCTGGGAGTTTGCTGGACCCCTCACAAGGAGAACATAGTACCAAGCGGGCATCTGCACACCAGTGAACTGTGAGTAAAAATGTTGGAAACTGCAACCTGCTGTGTCCTCTGAATCTTTCCCGCGCTACCTGCCCCGCACCACACTCACCACCAACATCACCTTTAATAGCCTAACTGCCCTAGGACTCAGCTCTACCCGTGGAGAGCTTAACCATCTTTGCTGCCCTATCATCATCCCAGAGGATCTGCATTGCGGCGTCGGTCCCCTGACCGAATACCACGGTGGCGTCACGAACATTTTACTACAAACTTTATTTCCCCTTTTCCATCATCAGCTCCCCTTTTATTGGACGCCCAGAGCCACAGACCAGGTCACTGCTGACATGAAACTGCCCCCAGGGGTGAACCTAGCCTCTCTGCTGCCTGAGGTGAACTGCAAAACAGCGCCCCCCATTGTAAAATCAGTACAAATAAATCTGGTTTACTCTTACTAGCCTAACGTGACGCACATGTGAAATACATACACTTTTAAATAGGAAAATGTTTGAAACATCGATTTTTATATTTGTTAAAGTTCTGTATAAGTGGTAGAAAATAAAGGATATTAAGAATACTACTCACTGTATGGTTAAGTTTCAGAAATCAACAGCTGGGCCTTAATCAAAATCGTTCAACAAACCCTCTTGCCACATAGAACTTCAAGGTCTTGGACAATAGAAAAAATATACAAAAGACATAAATGAATACACCAATAAAAACCAGTGCTGCGCATATTATAAGAGCAACTGTACATAATCCCAAGTCTTAGAGACTCTAACGTCCACTCTTACAGCCTCCCCATTGTAGACAATCCATACTTGTGTTAGAAGTAAAATTAAGCGTCCTCCTTTCTTAATGAGTAAAAGTCGTATTAAATGGGCAGATTTATCCACTGAATCACATCAGTGGATAAATATGCCTGTGCTGCCCTTACCACTATCTGCCTCTGAGCCACAGATTTATCAGCTGGATAAATCTTTGGTCATGAGGCCCTATAGTGCACAGTGATGATACATGAGGCCCTATAGTGCACAGTGATGATACATGAGGCCCTATAATGCACAGTGATGATACATGAGGCCCTATATTGCACAGTGATGATACATGAGGCCCTATAATGCACAGTGATGATACATGAGGCCCTATAGTGCACAGTGATGATACATGAGGCCCTATAATGCACAGTGATGATACATGAGGCCCTATAGTGCACAGTGATAATACATGAGGCCCTATAGTGCACAGTGATGATACATGAGGCCCTATAGTGCACAGTGATGATTCATGAGGCCCTATAATGCACAGTGATGATACATGAGGCCCTATAATGCAGTGATGATACATGAGGCCCTATAGTGCACAGTGATAATACATGAGGCCCTATAGTGCACACTGATGATATATGAGGCCCTGTAGTGCACAGTGATGATACATGAGGCCCTATAATGCACAGTGATGATACATGAGGCCCTATAATGCACAGTGATGATAAATGAGGCCCTATAGTGCACAGTGATGATACACGAGGCCCTATAGTGCACAGTGACGATACATGAGGCCCTATAGTGCACAGTGATGATACATGAGGCCCTATAGTGCACAGTGACGATACATGAGGCCCTATAGTGCACAGTGATGATACATGAGTCCCTATAGTGCAGTGATGATACATGAGGCCCTATAGTGCAGTGATGATACATGAGGCCCTATAATGCACAGTGACGATACATGAGGCCCTATAGTGCATTTGATTTGAATAGGGGGGAAAATGTGCAGTAGATGGCGATAGGAGACAGAGCAGCTCTGTAAGGCAGCAATTCCAGCTGGCACCAAGAACAGCTGACTGGCAGGGGTGCTAGGTGTCGCACTACACTGATCAGACATTGCTGACCTATTCTAAGGTTAGCCAGTGTTAGTGATGCAAACGCATGGAACTGCATCCTGATCAGGATTTGGTGGGAAATTTGAAATTCTGACTTCTGCAGCAGAGAGGAGAGGAGAGGGGATAGACTGGTAAAAGTGAAAGAAAAAAAAATGTTGGTCCGAGCCTGCGCAGTATGAAATCCGATTCGGGTGCGCCTATATTGACAATCATATGTTTTAGGACGCGCTGCCATGTATCAGGATGTCCGCAGATTTTTTTAACACCCAAAATTCGCAACAAGCTGCGTTTGGGGAGCACATGAAAAATCCTGATGGAGATGCAGGTCCATGCGTCCCTATGTTAAGGATAGGGATGCAATCTGGATCAGGATTGCTATGCATCACAACGCATCGTACCAAAACGCTAGTGTGAAAGCAGACAAACTCGTGCAGCCCCTCACCAGGTGCCCCCATGTCATATACATGCTTCCAATACATGTTATTAACATTAACACACTATAACATGGGGCACAAGCTCTTTTAGTGAGGCGGAGAGATCCCTGTATGGCAGCACAGCAGAGTCTACGTTATGTCTGCATACTGGTCCCATACAGGTTCATCACTTCCCATACAGCACATCCCTCGCTTCTGAGCATGCTCAGCCCGCAAAACGGATCCCTGCACACGGAAGCACCCGGATCCATGTTGTCCTGGATCCATGCTCCATAGAGCTCTATTTTAATTCCAGACGTGTAGCCGTGGATCCGTGCGTCTCCCGATGCCTGCGTGTTTTTCTTTTTTTTTAAATCAGCTAAATTTTTATTTAACCAAATTCAAGGTACAAAACAATAGAACAAAAATCGCAATGAAAACAATTAACAATGGTCATTAGTTTCAGAAATTCCTCCCCTCCCTTCCCCTCCCCTCCCCCCATTGCATACAAGAGCAGCAAATAATGCATGGTGTAACATAAGTTCAGGATCATCTTCTCTCCACCCAGGGTGTCCACAGTGTATCAAATGTTCTTATGCTTTTTCTCTTAACATAAATGTCTTTTTCCATATTCACAATATAGTCAGACTGTCTGAAAAATTCCCTCAATGTCGGCGGGTCTTCATTTATCCAGTATCTTGCGATCAGTTTTCGCGCAATATATAATAATCTAGCTATAGCCACCTTATATTTATTATGTACCTGACCTCCTCCACATACCCCAATATACACACCACAGGATCCCTTTCAATCCTACAAGCATACGCTCGTCCTATCGCATTAAGCACCGCCGTCCAATATGGGTTCAGATTTGGACACTGCCATAACATATGGAGAATTCCAGCCCCCTCCAATCGGCACCGAGGACACTCAGAAGTCTGTCTCAGACCCGCTCTATACAGCCGTTCAGGAGTCCTATATACTCTATGGAGTACATATATCTGCGAGAGTCTGCCCGGTTCACTCAGCGATAATTGGGGTATATATTCCATAATCACTTCCCATTTATCTTCCTCTATCCTACCCAACTCCTCCTCCCATTTCCCCTGTGCTCTAATAGGATAATTATTTAAAAAGGTATACATTAGATCCTTATAAATGCCCGACACTACCCCTTTTGTTCCCCCTCTGCACAGACATAATCAATCAATATATCTTTGTGAATCTCCATATTCATTGTCCTACTCTGCGTAACATAGGCATGCCTAAACTGCCCATATTGAAATCTGCAGACCTCCGGTAGCCCATAATCTGCTTGCAACTTTCCAAAGGGCACCAGTCCCTGCGCGTCCTGCACCTGAACCATGTACTGTATTCCCAGTTTCATCCAATTTTTAAATTCTCCCATTTTAACAAATTCCGGTAGAGTCTCGTTTTGCCATATCGGGAAAAATTTGTCAAGTGTTCCAAACCCCTAATCTTTTTAATTGCCTCCCAGACTTTATGTATCAGCGCTAAAGTAGGATACATCAAACCCAACTTCCTAAACCTTCCTGCCTCCAACCCCTGAACCAAGGGATCCCTCCCCATCACCTGAACCAAGACCCTTTGTATTGAACCAGCCCCAGACACATCCCTCCACCCTCTCATCTGTTGGCCCTGAGCAGCTAAGTAGTAAATCCAAGGGTTCGGAAGCGCAAGTCCCCCTCCATCCTTGGGCCTCTGCAATATCTCAAGTCTGATCCTTGGCTGCTTTTTACCCCACATAAGATCCCTAAATATAGAGTCAATAGTACGAAACCACCGCCTAGGGAACCAAATAGGGGCATTGTGCAAGACGTATAGCAGTTGGGGCATTAAAATCATCTTAATCAGATTGATTCTTCCCACTACTGAAAGATACAGTTTACACCACGCCCCTACTTTACTCCTAAACTTACTCAGCAGTGGGGTCAGATTCAAATCTGCATAGCTGGAAATCGGAAGTGCCACCTGAATACCCAGATATTTAAACTGTCGCACCACTGCCAACCTACTACCCTCCCCCGACACTGGCAAATCAACAACACAATCATCTACAGCCATGACAGTGGATTTTCCCCAGTTAATTTCTAAACCCGATATAGACCCAAATGTTTTAATAATTTCCATTGCTCTCAACAACGACTCTCCGGAATCCTCCAAAAAAAGCAACACATCATCCGCATACAATGACACTTTTTCCTCTACCAAGCCATATTTGAACCCTTTTACTGCCACTCAACACTATCAAACACTTTACGCGCATCCAATGAAACCACGACCATACTGCCCCTATTGTCCGACGGCAGCTGCAAATTCAGAAAAAGTCTACGCAAATTTATCGCCGTAAACTTATTTGGCATAAATCCGGATTGGTCCGGATGGACAAGATCCTGAACCACACTCGCCAAACGGCTAGCCAAAATTTTGGCCCAAATCTTTACATCCACCGTCAGCAATGAGATGGGCCTATAAGATTCTGCCAACCTCGGATCTCTTCCCTCTTTCGGAATGACTACCACCACCGCCTCCCTCATGGACGCCGGTAATTCACCCTCCCGAAGAGCCTCTTCAAAAACTTTTTGCAGTCTGGGTGTTACCATCTCAATTAATTGTTTGTAAATTTCACTAGGGATACCATCTGCCCCCGGGGCCTTATTATTAGCCATAGATGTAATAGCCATTTCAATCTCTTCTTTTGTTATGGGCACCTCCAGTCTCCCCCTATCACTGTCTTTAATCCTCGGGAGCCCTGCTTCCTGAAGAAAACCCTCTATATCCCCAAATGAATCCCCCGATCCCGAAGAATATAACTGATTATAGAATCGTCTAAGCTCCTCCAAAATACACTCTGTGTCCCCCACCTCCCTTCCCTCATCAGTCTTCAATTTATATACATAAGACGATTCCTTCTGCGCCGCTACCACCACTGACAACAGATGCCTCACTTTTTCACCTTCATCATAAAATTGCGTTTTTTGGAAGGCCCTCCTCCTCTCCGCTTTCCTCAAATACACCTTATTAACCTCTTCCTGTGCACCCCTTAGCCTACTCTGATTTTCTGCTGACGGGTCCAGTACCACATCCCTCTCCACCCTCTCCAAGGTTTCTACCATTTTCCTTTCTTCTAGTTGAGACTTCGACTTACACCTGGAAATCTCTCGAAACAAAAGACCCCTTAGGACCGCTTTCATAGCGTCCCACACAACCCAACTATCAGCACTCCCTTCATTAATCCGCCAATACTCCTCCAATTCTTCCTTTATAATATTCATATCAATATATTCCAGTCACACTGGGTTCAAATTCCATCCAACTCCCTTCCCAATCTTCCCCCCATCCGTCTAATGGGCAATTCTATAGGCTTATGGTCCGAAATCACCCTTGGGAGGTATTCCACTCCACAGACCAGTTGTGTCATTAGTTCATTTCCCAGTGCCATATCTATTCGTGAGAGAGACCCATGCGTCGCAGAATAACAAGAGTAGCACACCACATTCTCATTTCTCACTCTCCACAGGTCCATCATTCCAATCTCTTTAATATAATTCCCAAACGCTGTAAATTTCTTAGTGCTTTTACCTGCACTCCGTTTATGTCTATCCCACCCCTCATCCATAACATTATTGAAATCCCCAATAATAAGTAATGGTAATTTTTCCCGCTATATGGCGGTGGTATGTACATAGCTACTATACATAGTGATTGCCCATAGATTTTACAGACAACAAAAACATACTGTCCTTCACTATCAACATGGCTTTCAATTTCTTCAAATGGTGTAGACGCTCCTATTAATAAAGAGACCCCCCTAGCATATGAAGAGTATGTGGAATGATATGCTCTCCCAATCCACCTCCTCTTCAACACCTCCACCTTTTCCCGTAGTAAATGAGTCTCCTGGAGGCATAGAATATCCGGTCTCCTCTTCCTAACATATTCCATGATCGACGTTCTTCGTGTTCCCTCAGACAGTCCTCTTACATTCCAACTAAGGATTTTAATTCTGTCACCCATCATACAATTCTATACATACAAGTTCCCGACCCTTGAAAATATCGTGCAGCTCTCCGTATGCAATAAAACTCTTCCCTAAACAATTAACCCCTCTCCTCCCCCCATTATACAGTAACCCAACTAACCATAACAATTCTCCCGTTGTATTTTTCTCGCTTACCAGAGAGTGGGTACTCCAACGTCTAGCTACCCTATAAACGTTACCTCTGAACCACTATCTATCTAAAACTCTCCCACACCTCCTCCGCATATGCATATAGATATTATTATTACAATCAGTCCCTCCATAGTTCAAATCAGTTAATATGCAGGAACCAGAAACCTCCATATAACAGCACCGTCTTATAGTTTCTTCTTATCAGAAAACGACACGACACAGTGCGGCATTTCACTCCGCTCACTTCCCTCCGTCCTTATCCACCTGAAGCCGCTTGTTGTTTACGTCAAGCCATTTCACGGCCTCCTCCGGTGTTTGGAAAAAATGCACTGTTCCCAGGGCCACAACCCTGAGCTTTGCAGGATATAAGGTAGAGTAAGCCAAAGCCAAGTCTCTCAGTCTTTTCTTCACTGCACCATATTGCATCCTCTGCTTTTGCACCTCGGCTGAGTAATCAGGATAAATGGAAATCTTTTGGCCATTAAAGCACAGATCCTTGGCCGTTCTTGCTTTCCTTAGTATAATATCTCTGTCTCTATAATTAAGGATCCTAGCAAGGATAGTACGGGGGGGGATCCCGGCGGGAGGGATCTCATGGGGACGCGGTGCGCTCTCTCCACCGCATAAAGTTTGGTCAAGTTATCGGCGCCAATTTTAGTGCGGAGCCAGTCCTCAATAAATACTGTAGGATCAGTTCCTTCTGCCTTCTCGGGGATGCCCACTAATCTGACATTATTCCGCCTTGAGCGGTTTTCCAAGTCATAATTTTTATCAGCCAGGGCAGCACATTTCTGCAAACATTGAGTGTGAGACTTCTGCATTTTAGCAAGTTGATCTTCCAGTACACTCACTCTCTCCTCCACTGCACCCACCCTGGCATCAGCTTTATTTATGGCTGCCTTCATGCTGGACATTTCTTCTTTAACCCCATCAACTCTCTGTGTAAGGGTTGTTAATGCAGTCTTACAGAATCTAACCAAGTCATAAACATCCTTCAATGTAGGCTCTCCTATTACAGTCTCCTCCATGTCTTCCTGCTCCACACTCTCCTTTTCCCGCCTTTCATCCTCACTTATTAACCCTCCTGTACTGAATCAGGTCCTGAGTCTTCCTTCTCTTTCTCCTCGGTCTCCCCCTCTCCCACTTCAGACATCACCTTTGCTGTTCCTTCCAGCCTCGCAAACTTCTCCAATTTGGCTGCTATCTCGAGTTTCCGTGCATAGGAGGCATTTGCTTCATCTGCCCTTCCAGCAGCCTCCACGCTGTCAGCTCCAGCTTCTGCTGCTCGGCTTCCAGCCTTAGCATCTTGCTGCCATCTTTTTACCATGACCTCGGGTCACCACAACACAGCGTGTGTCAGGGTCTGCCTTCACACTCCCCTCCACCAGCTGGGATCCTTATCAGCACTCCAGAGGGACTTTGAACAGGATAAATGAAGATATACAGCGGAGAGGTCACAGGAGCCGTCTGCTCACATCGAGTGCTAGGCCACGCCCCCGTGCCTGCGTGTTTTTCAGACGACACAAAACTGCAACAAGTTACGTTTTTGTGCGTCTGATAAAATATATGCAGACACAGGGATCCGTGGGAAAACGGTGACAACTGAATGCACACGCAAGTCTCATCCGTCACCACTGAAAGTCAATGGAGACGAAAACGGATCCTTGTGTCTGCATAGTTTATCAGACGCACAAAAACGCAACTTGTTGCAGTTTTGTGGTGCCTGAAAAACAACACAGGACATGGATGAAGCCAACATATCTTTATTTGGGACTCAATAACTCACATGCATTTATTCCCAGCACACATATACTGCTCTCCTGCCTGCTCCTCCAGATGAGTCACAGTCAGTCACACTGTCTGCAATAAGCTGCCAGCCTGGCACAGGAAAAAAAAAAAAAACTGGGCTCACTGATTCTCACTGCAGAGCCTGCTCCTGTCATTCACAGCAGGGAGCAGGCTCTTTGTATCAGGAAGACACATCACTGAGGGAGCTGTACAGATGCAGCGGGGGACCCGGGGAGATCATGTTTTTTTAACCCTTTGCGGTGTCTGAGAGACTTGTCCCTGGCCAGCAGTATGTGTCCCAGCCCAGGGAGGGACGGGAGAGGGGCACCGGGGCACCGCCGCTGCACCTCTGCCCACACACGGCTCCGCTCCATACACCTCGTACACTCACAGCTCCGTTCCGTACACCTCGCACGCACACGGCTCCGCTCTGTACACCTCATACACACACAGCTCTGCTACATCCACACTGTAAACCCCTCCTGATCCCAAACATAAACTTACCTTCATCCAGCACCATGACAACAAGCACAGCAGAGACCTGCACTCAGGGTTGCCGGTGATCAATTGTTCTGGTCTCATCTTTGATTCCTGTTCACTTTGTAGCCTGCTGTTTCGTGCCTGCATCTTCTGCTAACAGATAAGACATTTTCTTCTTTTTGTTTTTTGTGCTTGCTTTTTGCATTTTGTCCTGCACTTCTGTGGGGGTCTGCTGGGTCCCCTCTGGGGGCTTGTGCTCCTCTCAGTTTAGTTCAGCCACTGTTGTTTGTTCATTTTCCTTTTCCAGTTTTTTCAGTGACTGCTGTTTAGTTTTTGTTACACCAGAGAACTAATTTAGGTGGTAGAGGTCGTGTGATCTCAGGTGTTTTTGTAATTAGTAGAGTTGGTACTTTTCAGGGTTTTTTGGGGTTGCAGTAAGTTTCCTTCCTATCCTTTTTCTATTTAGGAAGTTTGGGCCCCAGCGTTTGCTCATACTATTTTCTATCTGTGTCTGTATTTCTTCTTGTCTAACCGCCATTACATGTTTGGGGGCTTTCTATGTTCTTTGGGGATCTGCTCCGGGGCAGATAGTTTTTCTCTTTCTGTCTTTAGGTGTAGTTAGCTCCTCAGGCTGTGACGAGGCGTCTAGGACCAACGTAGGTACGCTCCACGGCTGCCTTTAGTTGTGGTGGTTAGTCAGGGTACTGCAATCCCATAGATTCCAACCTCTCTGGTGTATTTCCTTTTTTGCTTACTCTCCTCAGCTACCAAATCATAACACACAGACACATACACACACGCCTCACCTGTCCGGCGTCAGCACGCTCTCTGCCACAGCCGGCCGCTGAATGATGACGTCATTCAGCGGCGCTGCTGTGAGAGGAAGCGCCGGCATCCCCTGGAGCCCGGAGCTGCGGCAGCGGAGGCACGGGAGAGGTAAGTATTGTGCCAGCTGCTGCCGGGGCCCTGAGCAAGTGGGGGGGGGCCCAGTGGCGGCGCTGACACCGCTCTCCTCCGCTAACGGGCGCCGGGGTGCCCGACGGTGAGTGGGCCCCCCCGCCTGCTCAGGGCCCCGGCACTTGCCCGGGGTGCTGAC
>JARQOD010000001.1:776634155-776682439 GCA_033576555.1 Oophaga sylvatica | reverse complement strand
AAAACCTTGAAGTGAATTGCACCCCTCGATCCGAAATGACCTCATCCGGTACTCCATGTAAGCGAAACACATTCTTAATCATCAAGTCTGATGTCTGTTTTGCAGTGGGTAAGCCGACACAAGGGATAAAATGAGCTGCCTTTGTTAGACGGTCAACCACCACTAGAATGGTGTTCTTCCCTTGAGAGGTTGGTAACTCCACAATGAAGTCCATAGAAATGGATCCCCACGGGCGGGACGGGGTGGGAAGAGGTTGCAACAGACCAGTTGGTGAGGAGCGAGGTGTTTTGCATCTTGCACAGACTTCACATGAAGTGACATAGTTTAAAACATCTTTCCTGTAAGTGGGCCACCAAAAGAAACGAGAAAGAAATTCTTGTGTCTTTAGAATTCCCCTATGCCCGGCTATCTTGGGAATCGTGGATGAGTTGCAATACTCTCAATCTGACTGTTTCAGGTATATACAGACATTGTCCCTGAATCCACACACCATTCTTAAAGACAAGACTTACGTCCCTTGGGGGTTGAGCCAACAAAGAATCCGCATGGTATGCTTCCTTGATGTCCTTAAGTAGGTCTTGATTATGAATCACTCCCAGGAATCTAGAGTCAGGAAGAATAGTCTTAGGAGGAGTAAGTGGACGTGTCTCTGCTGAATGAATCCTAGAGAGTGCATCAGCCTTTCCATTGCGCGATCCTGGCCTATAAGAAATGACAAAATTAAATTGGTTTAGGAAAAGATTCCAGCGAGCCTGGCGAGGAGTCAGGCACTTAGCCGACCTGATAAATTCAAGGTTACGATGGTCTGTCAGGACGACTATTTGCAGTGCAGTTCCCTGAAGAAGGTGTCTCCATTCCTTGAAGGCGGCAATAATGGCCAACAATTCTCTATTGCCCACATCGTAGTTCCTCTCAGCCGAAGACAACTGCTGGGAAAAGAAGGCACAGGGATGCAAGACATTCTTCTCACCTGTTCTCTGAGAGAGTATAGCTCCAACGGCACAGTCTGAAGCATCCACCTCTATTATGAAGGCAAGCTCGGGGTTGGGATGTACTAAGATAGGTGCGGTGGTAAATTTATCCTTTAAACAGGAAAATGCTTCCTGAGCTTGGGGGTCCAGGAGAACCTAGACTGTTTCCGGGTAAGTTGGGTGATAGGTGACACTACCTCAGAAAATTTTTTAATGAAACGTCTATAGAAGTTGGCAAACCCGATGAAGCGCTGCACCTCCTTCACATTTCTAGGAATTGGCCAATCCTTGATGGCTTGGGTCTTGCTTCCATCCATACTAATCCCTTGCGTAGATAGTACATACCCCAGAAATTGAATTTCGGTCCTATGGAATTCACACTTTTCAAGTTTGATGTAGAGATGGTTTTGTCTTAGGCGTTCTAAGACCATTCTCACATGTCCATGATGTTCCTCTGTGGAGTTAGAAAAAATTAGAATATCATCCAGATAAATCACCACAAATGTATCTAGGAGATCCCTGAAGATATCATTCACGAAGTGTTGGAAAGTGGCTGGGGCGGTACTCAGACCAAAAGGCATAACTAGATATTCAAAGTGTCCATAGCGTGACCTGAAAGCAGTCTTCCATTCATCCCCAGGTCTAATACGGACCAAGTTATAGGCCCCACGGAGATCCAGTTTAGAGAAAATTTTGGCATGCCGCACTCTCTCCAACAACTCAGGGATTAAAGGCAATGGATAACGGTTTCTAATAGTAACCTTATTGAGTTCCCTATAGTCTATGCAGGGTCTCAGAGATCCATCTTTCTTCTTCACAAAGAAGATGGGTGCACCTGCGGGAGATGAAGAGGGGCGTATGAAGCCCTTGGCTAAATTTTCGTCTATATAATCCTTCAAAGCTTTTAGCTCGGGCCCCGCTAGGGGTAGATCTTACCAAAAGGTATCTCGGCTCCAGGCAATAATTCAATTGGACAATCATATGGACGGTGAGGAGGAAGCTGATCAGCGTTCTTCTTGTCACATAAATCCACATAGTCCTGGTATACAGCTGGTAGTTCAGGGACTGACATGGTTCCTTTAGGAACAGAGCAAGCTGAAACTCCTTGACTCATCTGTTTCTCCGGAAAGTGTAATTCCTTGGTCTCCCAGTTAATCGTAGGATTCTGCGCCTGCAGCCATGGTAGCCCTAGAATAATGGGAAAGTGGGAAGAAGAGATAAGCATAAAAGACATTTTCTCCTGATGATCTTTACCCATAAGGACCCTCAAAGGCTCTGTTTCTTGATCCACTGGTCCAGAAGTCAGTAGAGAGCCATCCACAGTCTCCATCTGTACTGGAGTAGCCTTCTTCACTGAACGTATCCCCTGTTTCAGAGCAAAGGAGATATCCATAAAATTTCCACTTGCTCCTGAGTCGATCATAGCAGAGCTAGACACCCAGACTGAGTCAACCCAGAGTTTGATGGAAAGGAAGCAATGTGAATTGTTTCTTTTACAACTCAGCTGGGACATCGCTGAGGAAACTTGAAAAATTGCAGCGTTTATACCGTCATCGTCCCCAGAACTAACAGAGTTTAAGTCCGAGAAATCAAGATCTCTTGCAGCAGATCTCTCTGGAGCCTGAGGCTCGGACATGACAGAGCTCCTCTCGCAACACTCACAGTGAATGACTGCTGCAGTAGTCTTACGAGAACGGCTGGGGCAGTTTATAATGAAGTGCCCTGACTTACCACAGTAGAAACATAGATTTTCCTTTATACGATGTTCTTTGCGTGCATCACTAACCCGTCTTTGTAAAGAGTCCACCTGCATGGGTTCAGGTTCTGGTTCCCTTGTGATCCTACTCAAAGGTTCCTTAGCTGAGGAGGGAGGTAGTAAAAGGTTAGTGCGATTATTTTCGAACCATCTCTCTTGTCTGCGTTCAGTCAGACGAGCATCAATACGAATACAATAGTTAATAAAGTCACCTAACGCAGTGGGAGGGTCGGCACGAGCAAGTTCATCCTTAATCAGTGGAGACAACCCTTTCCGAAAAATAGATTTCTTAGCGGAAGTGTCCCAAGTGGTATCAAGAGCCCATCTCCTGAAATCCAGGGCATATTCGGCTACTGAACGCTTACCTTGGCGCAAAGTTAACATGGCTGCTTCAGCTGTTGCACCTCGATTGGGGTCATCAAACACCTGCCCCATGGCTGAAATAAAAGCATCAAGGTGATTCAAACAATCATCCTCAGTCTCAATCAGAGGGTTTGCCCACATCAAAGCCTTATTGGTAAGCAACATGATTATAGTAAGCACTTTGGATCGTTCAGTGGGAAATTGTGAAGCATGTGCAGAGAAAAATAAATTGCATTGATTAATAAATCCCCTGAATTTCTCACGTTCACCGCCAAAACGAAAAGGAGGTAATTTGGGGATCCCAGAACTCGGGGTTATGGCAGGAGCCCGGGCTCGTTCCTCTAGAGCCTCAATCCTGGCTCGCAATTCCTGGGTAGTCTGTCCAAACACTTGCAAATTATGATTAGTGAGGTCCTGTAGGCTTGCAAAACGGGTTTTTAAAGTCTGTACATCTGAAAGGATTGTATCAGTCACTCCGCAAAGTTCCTTTATGCGGGCCTCCATCTTCCAGATCTTTTAAGGCAGAAGTGCTGGAAGGAGAAGAGGAAAGGAAAAAAAAAAAACAATAGTGTTTACCTGTGGTAACACTGCAGAGTAAAATTTTAAGGGAATGCGCTCACCTGGAATGGTTGTGAGAAGTCACAACCACTGTCATCACATAAGGTATTTAAACGGACATCTGATATCCACAGTCACAGCAGACACGGCTTTCCCAGACCCAGCAGACACTAAACATTGGCTCCTGAATCTTGTCATGTATAGTGTACAGTTCCTATAGCGTCTTGTGCTTGGGTGCGAGGAAAACACAGGAGACATAGGTTGAAATGAAATGACTTGTATTACTTCATACAAGCATGCTGAAAAGTTCACACAGTTTGCAGGAACAGAGTCAGGAGACACAGCAGGCCAGAGTAACTTCAAGCACTACAATAAATCTCCAAAGCAGGTTCAGGATCTCTTCTCTGTACCGTAATTCCTCTGCAAACATGGATTCACCAAACAGCAGGTTTCCAGAGTCCAAAAGTGTTCCAAGGTTCCTCAGTAGGGAATAGCTGGAGTACAAGTTCAAGGTTTCCAGGAGTCAGGTCACAGACTGACTGAGGCTTGATTCAGGAGCACTGATTGTTCAGCTGAGGCTGCTTAAGAAGCAAGAGGGAAGAATCAGGGCGGGAACATGAAAACTGGAACTCCATATTAACTGAGGGCAAGAGCTGCAGAATGACAGAAAGCAAAATGGCCGACGGAAAACTGAGTTTCAAGGAACATGTCAACAGAGACAAAGAACCTTACAGCCCCGTTACGGCGGACACCTTATCGGATCTCTGAGGAGGTGCAGCAGATTATGCGCCAGGAGATCCATGAGATGTTGCAGCTGGGGGTGATCCGGCCGTCCAAAAGCGCGTGGGCCTCACCTGTAGTTCTCGTGCCCAAAATGGATCGGACCACCCGGTTCTGCGTGGACTACAGGGGGCTCAACGCCATCACTACCTCTGATGCGCACCCAATGCCACGCATCGAGGATCTGCTGGAGCGGTTGGCGAATGCCAAGTACATATCCATCATGGATTTAAGCCGGGGATACTGGCAGATTCCCCTGAGCCCTGCGGCGCAGGAGAAATCCGCCTTTATCACCCCTTTTGGACTGTACGAGTCCACGGTCATGCCTTTCGGCATGAAGAATGCCCCTGCCACTTTTCAGCGGATGGTCAACCACCTGCTTCAGGGACTGGAGGAGTACGCTGTGGCGTACCTGGACGACATTGCCGTCTTCAGTTCCACCTGGGAGGAACACCTTCAGCATCTCCAGGAGGTGCTCAAGCGTATTCACCAGGCAGGTCTGACCATAAAGCCGGGAAAATGCCAGATGGGCATGAGGGAGGTCCACTACCTGGGGCACCGGGTAGGTGGGGGTTCCATGAGTCCAGAGCCCGAGAAAGTGGACGCGATCGTGTCCTGGCCCACCCCCAGGACCAAAAAGCAGGTGAAGTCCTTCCTGGGCACTGCAGGGTACTATAGGCATTTCGTACCGAACTATAGCGCCATTGCAAAACCCTTGACGGACCTCACCAAGGGCGGTCTACCCCAAACAGTCAGCTGGACAGATGGCTGTGAGGCGGCATTCCGTGCTTTGAAAACAGCCTTGTGCAGCTCTCCAGTGTTGAGAGCCGTCGACAGCAGTCGGCCCTTCCTGGTACAGACTGACGCCAGCGAATTTGGCCTCGGTGCTGTACTCAGCCAGGTTGATTCAGGGAACCAGGAGCACCCCGTGTTGTACCTGAGCCGGAAACTTCTGCCAAGGGAAGTGGCATACTCCACCATCGAGAAGGAGTGCCTGGCCATGGTCTGGGCACTGCAACGTTTGCAGCCCTACCTGTACGGGCGCACCTTCAAGGTGGTCACCGACCACAACCCTCTGAGCTGGCTGCACACAGTGTCCGGAACCAATGGTAGGTTGCTACGCTGGAGCCTTGCCCTGCAGCAGTATGATTTTGCCGTACAACACAAGAAAGGCAGCGATCATGGGAATGCTGATGGGTTATCACGACGTGGCGAACCCACTGAGGTGCGCATGTCGGATTACCGACAGGTCATGCCTCCGTAGCGCCCTCCAAGGGGGGGAGGTGTGATGAGTGCTGTGCTGGAATTGCTGTCCTCATCTTTTTTTTGTACTGCTGAAAGCCCACCAAGCAAAGCCCCCCTCCTTCTCTCTGCAGCTCTCATACTTCTCACCAACCCCCAGCCTGCACTCAGGCAGTGTAATGTGAGCTGCCAGTGCTGGAAGTTTTCCCGCTTCACCGCAGGGGTCCCCCCATTGTCAGCACATGTGCTGCTCCTACACTAGCAGCCATTTTGGAGACTGCATTCTGTTTTGGTTAATAACACGGTGGGAGCGTCCGCTAGAAACACGAAAGTACTGTTGTGAAACATGCGCCTGACAGGCAACGGTCCCGTGGTACTGGTAAACCCGTAACTCCAACAGAACCCGAAAAATGGAATTCTCGGATGCCCTATAAACTAGCCCACCCGCGTGTGGGCTCATTTGAACCGTCATTTCAAAGTAAGATCATTGATAGGTCTGCCATTCTTCTGCGAGGTTCTCAGGATGAGTTATGCTCCTGATAATCTTTCAGAACTCCAACCATACCTTTCAGCAAGAGGAGGACCCTGGTAACTCCACCCCGTTTATGATGTCACGGCCACAGGTCTATAAGGTAGGGGCCAGGTATTCTGCCGGAGTTCTGCCCTGGACACCAGACTTATAGCAGCTCTGTGAGGCATTGTGATGTCTCCCCTCCCCCGACCGCATGGCTTGCCTACTATGATCTAAGAACTGTAAGTTGATCTTCCTTATGTTAACCCCTTTTATTTTCTAATTGTCTTGTACATAACTATATTGCCTCAGCTTGTTACATCTTTTTATATTGTATAAGCACTGCCTGTCTTTTTAGGAATAAACCTATAAATTTATTAGTTTGTTTCTCCTGCTCTATAAACGAATTTGCACATGCCTGAAGCACTACGCTACTGTTTTGGGGTTGCTACGGACCCTCTTGATAAATTGTTCATCAAAAGCCGTAGCTGGTGGCAGCTAAAAGGAAGGGGTGTAAAGTGTTAATCTATTGGGTGACGCTGGCAGTGACGGAGCGGGGTTTATAAGGGTACTGCCTGGCTGCAGCCAAGAGTAATTATAATTCCCTCACTGCAGCATGCCCAATAGCCAGCACACATCCAAGTGACCCGTCTGGCGACCAATTATCCTAGGTGCAGTTCCCTGACTGACCTAAGGGTAAGGGTGGCGCCAGAGAGCTGCAAGTTCCTAAGTGGAAGTGGGATAATTAAAAGTCCCTGCAGTTTACCGGGTCGGACGGCAGCAGCCGTCGTGTGTGTGCGCGTTTTCGTCATATTGGTGACAGCGGTGGGATCACAAGCCGTGATACCCCGGGCTACCGTGTGGCGGACCGTGTGCCAGTTCATCACAATGTACATAAAGCAGCATGACAAATCTACACCTGCACATGAACAGACAGATATGCCATAAATTTATTAAGAGGTGTCCCTTAATTAAATCGGAGCATTTTACTGCAGCATAAAGTGGTTTTATCAGTGTTATACAACTTTCAAGATATTTGTTTTCTGTCAGTGATTATGAAAAGTTAGTTTATAGTCAGAGGAATGAAATCCATAAATAATCCTGCTGATAATTGAATATAGTTATTTCCAGTCTGGGCAATGCTCTGTGAGCTCAGCAGCCTCGATTTCAGACTGATACATTGTATCAAACTGTAAGCTATATTATCTGCTGATTAATTTACCTTGATGGCAACCACAGCGCTCCAAAACCAATGATCTCCAGGGTGACAATAGTGACACCAGCATTAATTTCCACCTCTAGTTTGCGTCAAAAGAAAAATGTCCTAATGTTGAGTGTCGTAGATTATATTAAAATCTCTAAGCCTCGAGTGAACGGGCACTCACCCCACTCCCTCCTTCAATCTCACACAGATTTCCAGTGAGGAAGCAACTATCTGACAGTCTGAAGGTACTGCCACACTAAGCTATCCCGCTAGCGATCTCGTTAGCGTCGCATACTAATGAGATCGCTAGCGGGATTGTTTCTATATCGCTAAATGCGGCCACATTTAGCGATATAGTTAACGACGCTATCGCCGCTAGCGATCTTCTTAACGACTTTAGCGGTACAAAAGTACCGCTAAATCGCTAAGAAAAGGTGCCACACTAGCGATATATACTTACCCAGCGGGAGCGCCGACGAGAAAATAGGGTCCGGAACGATTCCAGCGACGAGCGAGATCACAGCAGGAAGCTCGTCGCTGGAAGCTGCCGCACACAACAACATCGCTAACGGGATCGCTAAATAGTGACGTTTTTTAGCGATCCCGTTAGCGATATTGTTTAGTGTGGCATACCCTTGAGTCTTGAGTAGACTGTACAATGGACATAAGGAAGTAGGGAATTACATATAGTTGTGAGGTGAACCATCCTAATTAACCCCTTTACGACCTTGGACATATAGGTACGTCCAAGGTCTCCTCCCCTTGTTCCCCTAACAGCCGCGGAGGGAATCGCGATCCACCCGTGGCTGGTAACATGTTAAATTCCGCTGTTTTTATTGATACCATTTTGGTGGTACAATCTTTTGATCGCCCGTTATTGCATTTTATTGCAATGTAGCAGCGACTAAAAAAAACGTAATTCTGGAGTTTTTAATTTTTTTCTCGTTACGGTTACGCCATTTAGTCATTGGGTTAATTCTTTTTAATATTAATAGATCGGGCCAATCCTGAACACGGCGATATCAAATATGTGTATATTTGTTTTTTTTTGTTTTATTTTGAATGGGTGAAAGGGGGGTGATTTGAACTTTTACATTTTTTTATATTTTTCAAAACATTTTTTTTTTTTAACTTTTTGCATGCTTCAGTAGTCTCCATGGGACTGCGGACTGTTGAGAGCGATGATCTTTTCTGTAAACCGAAAGATCATTTCACCCAACAAATAAGTGTTTTTTAAGGGGGGCGCACGCATCACAGAAAGCAAAGCATCACGAAAGACAAGCATCGAGTAAAAGGCAGTTATCCATGGCGAGGAATTAATATTCATCTCTCTCTCTTCACACAGGTATGAACTGCATTCAGTGGAAGCAAACAGCTGAATAGAATCCCCACCTCTGCTATCTGTGTTGAATGCTGCACTATATATTAATGGTATGAACTGCATTTCTTACCCCCGCTGTTCTACAGAACGCCACCGACTGTCTGTCCGCAGTCTCCAACATCATGTCCGCTCTCTATCTGAAACTTAACCTCTCCAAGACTGAACTCCTTCTGCTCCCGCCGTCTACTAACCTCCCTAAATCTGACATTTCCCTCTCAGTGGGCGGCACCATAATAACACCCCGGCAGCAGGCTCGCTGTCTGGGTGTTATGTTTGATACCAATCTCTCCTTCACCTCCCATATACAATCTCTTGCCCGCTCTTGCCGCCTACACCTAAAGAACATCTCTAGAATCCGCCCTTTTCTCACCATGGAAACAACAAAAACCCTCACTGTAGCATTGATCCACTCCCGCCTGGACTACTGTAACGCTCTATTACTTGGCCTCCCCATTACTCGACTATCCCCTCTCCAGTCCATCCTTAATGCAGCAGCCAGGGTTATCCATCTGGCTAATCGGTACTCGGACGCATCCGCTCTTCGCCAGTCCTTACACTGGCTGCCCATTCATTATAGGATCCAATTCAAAGTACTTGTTCTCACCCACAAAGCTCTCCACACTGCAGCACCCCCCTACATCTCCTCCCTCATTTCTATCTATCGGCCTAACCGACTGCTGCGCTCTGCAAACGACTTTCGACTAACCTCTGCACTAATCCGTACCTCCCACTCCCGACTCCAAGACTTCTCCCGCGCTGCGCCAATCCTCTGGAATGCTCTACCCCAAGAAATTAGGACTATCCACAATTTGCATGGTTTCAGGCGCTCCCTCAAAACACATCTGTTCAGAGCGGCCTATCACATTCACTAATCAAAGTCATTCTATGTGTAAGTGTGTGTGTGTGTGTAGCCCATTCACTATCTCCATCCATCCCTCACTCCCTTAAGATGGCTGGACCATCATTGTAAATGCACCATTGTATATACACACCTGTATTTTGTATCTCCCCCACCTCATTGTAGATTGTAAGCTCTCACGAGCAGGGCCGTCTTATTTTGCTTTAATTACTGTATTGTTAACGTTGTTACTTATGACTTGTGTTTTGAAACTGTTAAACTGTAAAGCGCTGCGGAATATGATGGCGCTATATAAATAAAGATTATTATTATTATTATTATTATAATTGGCAACCTGCTCCGACTGCATGAATATCATAAAACAAGCATTTCTAGTAATGCCTGTCAATGATAATCGTGCAGCGTGAATGCACCGTAACATGCTGCTTATTGGATTCTTTTATTCCATTGTGCTGACAAAAAATCTATGCAGGAAATTTTTTCATAGCATGTGAATAGTGTTTCTGAATTTCCTTTTCACTTGCATGGATTATTAGTTAGTGCATTTCAGTGTGGAATCGTTGAGTATTTGCAGGAGATTACGGTAGTTTGCTCCAAAAACCAGTGTTTACAGGAAAATGCTGTCTAAAATACACAGTGTGTGACTCCTTTTTTTGATGCTCATTTTTCGTGCATTTTTATCTGCGTTTTTTTCCCCATTCATTTAAATGGGTGAAAAATGCTGCAAAAAGGCTAAAAGAATAAACGTGCTGCAAATTTGATGAAAAAAAATCTTTTATGTTTCATGTCTACAAGGAAAAAGTAAACAGCATGTGCATAACATTTCAGAATTCCCATTCACTTTAC
The DNA here is from genome assembly GCA_033576555.1 of Oophaga sylvatica. Taxonomy (NCBI): domain Eukaryota; kingdom Metazoa; phylum Chordata; class Amphibia; order Anura; family Dendrobatidae; genus Oophaga; species Oophaga sylvatica. The sequence continues at coordinate 776,671,968 of JARQOD010000001.1, read as the reverse complement.
TGGTACTGTAAAGTGCAGTGTTTTTTACCTTTAAAAATATGCAAAAAAAACACCGCTATAATGCAGCATTTGAACAAGCCCTAAATATATGTGAAAATCTTAATGAGGCGTTAGTGTGCTCAATTATCTTGCTACATTGATTCATTTATCTAATATCTAGTCCCTTTCATTGACATGTTCATTATGTGTCAGTTCATTTTCTTAAATTTGGTATCAACCTCATTTGTGTATTCATTTGTTGCTGTATCTTTTGCCTTTTTTCATTTTTTACTGAATTATCATGTAACTTTTTCTCTCCAGTCTTGAAGGTATGCTGAGAGTAAATTTACCGTCATGATCCAGTTCAGTACAACATTGAAAGTTACTCAATGTTCTTTTATGGTTGTAAATGTCCTATAAGTATGTCTCCATAATCTTAAATGCTTTGCTCTAGCATGTACCATAGAGAGAATGATATATTAAAGTATGTTATCACATTAAATAGGATCATTATTTAACATAGGAGAGCAAATGTAAACAGGAAAAGCAGATACGATGAAAAAGACCCAAGCATCAAAAGATAAATCAAACCCATTTTCAACAGGAGGACATTCACCATTATACTTATGCAAATAAGCCTCTGTAGTTCCGGAGATATGTGGTAATGCTCCCCTCCTGTGACAAATAAGGATATTAGGAGACTCAGGCCAAGGGCTTTTATACAGATCTCTAAGGTGGCGTCTATCAGCCTTACATTTCACAGTAGGGATGCATTATTCCCTATAGTGCATGTATACTCACTGATTTTATGACAAACAAAACCATTTTAGTACTTTGATTTTAAAACTTATTTTTTTAAATACCATTTTTTATGTCATGGCATGATATTCTACTGTTACACAACATATATACATTTTATTTCAAAACTGTTTATTGTGTTATTAAGAAAAATTTAAAAAAAAACAATATAGAAGGACTAATAAAGGAGAAAGATACAAATCCTTTAACAGACAGTACAAATCTGCAACATACAATGTATTTTCCTGCTTAGTTGTGAGAGGGGCTTCCAAAACAAAAATCGAAATTAATGCGGGCAGGGTCCTCTCTCCTTCTGTACTTGTGTGTCCCTTGTCTTACACATGTCTATTGTACTTGTCTATATTCCCCTTTTCACATGTAAAGCGCCATGGAATAAATGGCGCTATATAAATGAATAATAATAATAATAATAAATAATAATAATGTAATGCCCTCTGATGAGATTGGACAACACAAATGAAATGTAATGTCCCCATAAATGCTCAATATGGTCTCATGTGTCTGACTTGGTTGCCTCATTTTATTCATACAAGATAACAAGATCAATCCTGTTTTTTAACATTTTGGAAAGAGGAGGACCTAAACCATGCCACAATATGGATTCTGTCAAAAATAAGTGATCTGTTTAAAAAAAATGGAGGAAACACTTCATAGACAATGCTAAGAAGTACGGTATATAAATAATATCAAGAGATTGCAAGTGTGAACATATAACCTTTAAAAAGTACATTTATTAGAAAAAAAATTAAAATCAGCACCACAAAAGAAAACCTTAAGTGCACAAAAACGTGATATAATCACTGATAATACAAACAATATGTTTCATATGTGACTATTTTGATGCACCGTATTATTTAAACAGTCAAACATAAGTTCCAAGTGAGAGTCACTATGTTGTCTCCTCTTCCTTGCACCCAGACCCGATTGGGGGATTTTACAGCAATGCAAGAGGGACAAACGGACCAAATAGACTCTATTGGAACAAGTCCTAGGTACAACCACATAATGGCCTAGGAAACCCTATGTGTCCACTAACATCCCTACCTACCAGCAGAGGTTGACACCATAAAAGGAGGATATTTGGCTTCCCACCTCCACGGTGGCTATCCCTCACTGACCCTGTAGGGCCCTGTACTGATAAGCAGGGAGCCTAGACCAGACAGTAAGCCACTAGGCTAGACATGAGGGGGATGTTGTATGGCACGTGGTAGATACAGATAAAAGGTTCTTATCATTCTGATGTAGATGAATAAAAGATGCTGCTATGCCTCTGCCTCGATGTGTTTCTTCTTAGATGGTTCGTCAGGAGGCTTGGTTTGTTCAAAAGAGGTATAGTTTCTGTTGCTGATTAATAGAGGCCCAAGCACTTCATTGTGAATCCTCACATTGCACTCACTGTGAGGATTCTGCGATGTTGGCGTCAGGAGTGACTGCAAGTATGTGATTTGCATACATGCAGTCGCGTGCCGACTGGATGGGCGCAGCCTCGCTCAATGCAGGTTTATTGAGTCAGTCTGGACACAGTCTAGTCGATATGTGGCCGGAAGTATGCAAATCACATACTAGCAGTCACATGACCGCTTGCTCTCAGCGCTGGAGAATCCTTTCAGTGTGTAGTGTGCGCGGTGTAAGGATTCACAATTCTACAGTCCCATAGGTTGACTGCAGACTTGTAACTTAAGTCTGGACAACCCCTTTAATTTTGATGATAGTGGAAATGGTTAGTGGTCAAGTGTCTACGAGTTTCAGGGTCACACCAACCTATTCCTCAGGACAATCTAAAACTAATATTGATTTTGCTCAACATAGTAAATACTAGATCAATTTATACATACAGTTAGGTCCATATATATTTGGACAGAGACAACATTTATCTAATTTTGGTTCTAAACATTACCACAATGAATTTTAAACAAAACAATTCAGATGCAGTTGAAGTTCAGACTTTCAGCTTTCATTTGAGGGTATCCACATTAAAATTGGATGAAGGGTTTAGGAGTTTCAGCTCCTTAACATGTGCCACCCTGTTTTTAAAGGGACCAAAAGTAATTGGACAATTGACTCCAAGGCTATTTCATGGACAGGTGTGGGCAATCCCTTCGTTATGTCATTCTCAATTAAGCAGATAAAAGGGCTGGAGTTGATTTGAGGAGTGGTGTTTGCATTTGGAAGGTTTTGCTGTGAAGGAAACATGCGTTCAAAGGAGCTCTCCATGCAGGTGAAACAAGCCATCCTTAAGCTGCAAAAACAGAAAAAACCCATCCGAGAAATTGCTACAACATTAGGAGTGGCAAAATCTACAGTTTGGTACATCCTGAGAAAGAAAGAAAGCACTGGTGAACTCATCAATGCAAAAAGACCTGGGCGCCCACGGAAGACAACAGTGGTGGATGATCGCAGAATACTCTCCATGGTGAAGAGAAACCCCTTCGCAACAGCCAACCAAGTAAACAACACTCTCCAGGAGGTAGGCGTATCAATATCCAAATCTACCATAAAGAGAAGACTGCATGAAAGTAAATACAGAGGGTACACTGCACGGTGCAAGCCACTCATAAGCATCAAGAAAAAAAGGCTAGGCTGGACTTTGCTAAAAAACATCTAAAAAAGCCAACACAGTTCTGGAAGAACATTCTTTGGACAGATGAAACCAAGATCAACCTCTACCAGAATGATGGAAAGAGAAAAGTAAGCTGAAGGCGTGGTACAGCTCATCATGAGCCAAAGCATACCACATCATCTGTAAAACACGACGGAGGCAGTGTGATGGCTTGGGCATGCATGACTGCCAGTGGCACTGGGTCACTAGTGTTTATTGATGATGTGACACAGGACAGAAGCAGCCAAATGAATTCTGAGGTATTCAGAGTCATACTGTGTGCTCAGATCCAGCCAAATGCAGCCAAACTGATTGGTCGTCGTTTCATTCTACAGATGGACAATGACCCAAAACATAAAGCCAAAGCAACCCAGGAGTTTATTAAAGCAAAGAAGTGGAATATTCTTGAATGGCCAAGTCAGTCACCTGATCTCAACCCAATTGAGCATGCATTTCACTTGTTAAAGACTAAACTTCAGACAGAAAGACCCACAAACAAACAGCAACTGAAAACCACCGCAGTGAAGGCCTGGCAGAGCATCAAAAAGGAGGAAACACAGCGTCTGGTGATGTCCTGGCCTCCACAGTCACCAGACCTGAACCCAATCGAGATGGTTTGGGGTGAGTTGGACCGCAGAGTGAAGGCAAAAGGGCCAACAAGTGCTAAGCATCTCTGGGAGCTTCTTCAAGATTGTTGGAAGACCATTTCCGGTGACTACCTCTTTGAAGCTCATCAAGAGAATGCCAAGAGTGTGCAAAGCAGTAATCAAAGCAAAAGGTGGCTACTTTGAAGAACCTAGAATATAAGACATATTTTCAGTTGTTTCACACTTTTTTGTTAAGTATATAATTCCACATGTGTTAATTCATAGTTTTGATGCCTTCAGTGTGAATGTACAATTTTCATAGTCATGAAAATACAGAAAAATCTTTGAATGAGAAGTTGTGTCCAAACTTTTGGTCTGTACTGTATGTATGCCCCCGGTGAGTATAATGGTTTATTATCTTCTATACATTAAAGAACGGCAGCAGAACGGAGGACATTTACCAAGATGGCCAATATATATATCAGGAAGGGGCCAGAAAGAGGGACATATACAGTATACCAGGTTGGAGGATGTGTGTGTATATATATATATATATATATATATATATATATATAGTGAGGCAGTGACTGGTGTCATATGTGAGGGTCGCTTTGTGTCCCCAGGATGTCCGCTGGAGTGCTTTGTGGTCACAGCAGGCTGCTTGTGCGTCACAAGGCAGAATAAAAGGAGTGTGAACTTGGTCAAGTTATTTCACCAAGGAACTGTTCAGGAAAACCAGGTATGGGCTTTTATTTTTGAAACAGACTGCAGGACGGTAGTGGGGCTGGTTTGTTTCCTCCAGCCCAGATCTCATAAGTGGCACAGAGTCTGGTGCAAAGAAAAAAAAACCCTGCAAGAGGGTTTTGGGTGTGTCAGTTTTGGTCTTGCAAGCAGACCAAGCAGTCGGTTTGCAGAGCACTCCCTGTGTGAGGTAACACAGGCCAGCGGAGCCAAAAATGTCTGGCACCCCTTGCGTACATGCAGGTGCAGTTGCTCACGACAACCAGTCCCGGACTGTCTTTGATTTCCCGGCTGCGATCCGGAGGATACAGCGTGCTGTGCACTGTGTGAGTTTTTTGGACATTAAACATGTTTTGTTTTGAACTTGCTTGGGTCACTGCCTCTTTCCTACACCGCTTCATCACAATATATATATATATATATATACATATATACTAGTGATGAACCCGTTCTACGCCCGGGTGGCAAGCATTTTTATAGGTACATGGTCTCCCATTCTGGTATGTGCTTCCCCCCTCCTATTCTGGTATGCATGGCACCCCTCATCCCTATCCTGGTATGTATGGTCCCCTTACCCCCACCCAAATCTACTATGCATGGCACCCCATTCCTCATCCTGGTATGCAAGGTCACCTCCTGCCCAATCCTGGAATGCATGGTCCCCTCACCCCCCAATTCTGGTATGAATGGTCCCGTCACCCCCAATTCTGGTATGAATGGTCCCCTCACCCCCCAATCCTGGTATGAATGGTCCCCTCACCCCCCAATCCTGGTATGAATGGTCCCCTCATCGCCCAATCCTGATGTGTATGGTCCGCTCACCCTCCAATCCTGATGTGCATGGTCCCCTCACCCCCCAATCCTGATGTGCATGGTCCCCTCACCCCCAATCCTGATGTGCATGGTCCCCTCACCCCCCAATCCTGATGTGCATGGTCCCCTCACCCCCCAATCCTGATGTGCATGGTCCCCTCATCCCCCAACCCTGATGTGCATGGTCCTCTCACCCCCCAACCCTGATGTGCATGGTCCGCTCACCCCCAATCCTGATGTGCATGGTCCCCTCATCCCCAATCCTGATGTGCATGGTCCCCTCATCCCCAATCCTGATGTGCATGGCCCCCTCACCCCCCAATCCTGATATGCATGGTCCCCTCACACCCCAATCCCGTATGCACGGTCCCTCACCCACCAATCCTGGTATGCATGGTCACCTCCCGCCCAATCCTGAAATGCATGGTCCTCTCACCCCCAATTCTGGTATGAATGGTCCCCTCACCCCCCCAATCCTGGTATGAATGGTCCCCTCATCGCCCAATCCTGATGTGCATGGTCCGCTCACCCCCCAATCCTGATGTGCATGGTCCGCTCACCCCCCAATCCTGATGTGCATGGTCCCCTTACCCCCCAATCCTGATGTGCATGGTCCCCTCACCCCCCAATCCTGATGTGCATGGTCCCCTCACCCCCCAATCCTGATGTGCATGGTCCCCATATCCCCCAATCCTGATGTGCATGGTCCCACTAACCCCCCAATCCTGATGTGCATGGTCCCCTCAACCCCCAACCCTGATGTGCATGGTCCCCTCACCCCCCAATCCTGATGTGCATGGTCCCCTCACCCCCCAATCCTGATGTGCATGGTCCCCTCACCCCCCAATCCTGATGTGCATGGTCCCCTCCCTCCCCAATCCTGATGTGCGTGGCCCCCTCACCTCCCCAATCCTGATGTGCGTGGTCCTCTCACCCCCCAACCCTGATGTGCGTGGTCATCTCACCCCCCAATCCTGATGTGCATGGTCCCCTCACCCCCCAATCCTGATGTGCATGGTCCCCTCACCCCCCAATCCTGATGTGCATGGTCCCCTAACCCCCAATCCTGATGTGCATGGTCCCCTAACCCCCCAATCCTGATGTGCATGGTCCCCTCACCCCCCAATCCTGATGTGCATGGTCCCCTCACCCCCCACCCTGATGTGCATGGTCCCCTCACCCCCCCAATCCTGATGTGCATGGTCCCCTCACCCCCCCAACCCTGATGTGCATGGTCCGCTCACCCCCCAATCCTGATGTGCATGGTCCCCTCACACCCCCCAATCCTGATGTGCATGGTCCCCTCACCCCCAATCCTGATGTGCATGGTCCCCTCACCCCCCAATCCTGATGTGCATGGTCCCCTCACCCCCAATCCTGATGTGCATGGTCCCCTCACCCCCAACCCTGATGTGCATGGTCTCACCCCCAATCTGATGCATGGTCCCCTACCCCAATCCTGATGTGCATGGTCCTCACCCCAATCCTGATGTGCAGGTCCCCTCACCCCCAATCCTGATATGCATGGTCCCTCACCCCCCCAATCCTGATGTGCATGGTCCCCTCACCCCCAATCCTGATGTGCATGGTCCCTCACCCCCCAATCCTGATGTGCATGGTCCCCTCACCCCCCATCCTGATGTGCATGGTCCCCTCACCCCCCCCAATCCTGATGTGCATGGTCCCCTCACCCCCAACCCTGATGTGCATGGTCCCTCACCCCCCAAATCCTGATGTGCATGGTCCCCTCACCCCCCAATCCTGATGTGCATGGTCCCCTCACCCCCCCCAATCCTGATGTGCATGGTCCCCTCACCCCCAACCTGATGTGCATGGTCCCTCACCCCCAAATCCTGATGTGCATGGTCCCCTCACCCCCATCCTGATGTGCATGGTCCCCTCACCCCCCAATCCTGATGTGCATGGTCCCCTCACCCCCAATCCTGATGTGCATGGTCCCTCACCCCCAATCCTGATGTGCATGGTCCCCTCACCCCCCAATCCTGATGTGCATGGTCCCCTCACCCCCCAATCCTGATGTGCATGGTCCCCTCACCCCCCAATCCTGATGTGCATGGTCCCCTCACCCCCCCAATCCTGATGTGCATGGTCCCTCTCACCCCCCAATCCTGATGTGCATGGTCCCCTCACCCCCCAATCCTGATGTGCATGGTCCCCTCACCCCCCAATCCTGATGTGCATGGTCCCCTCACCCCCCAACCCTGATGTGCATGGTCCCCTCACCCCCCAATCCTGATGTGCATGGTCCCCTCACCCCCCATACCTGATGTGCATGGTCCCCTCACCCCCCAATCCTGATGTGCATGGTCCCCTCACCCCCCAATCCTGATGTGCATGGTCCCCTCACCCCCCCTATCCTGATGTGCATGGTCCCCTCACCCCCAATCCTGATGTGCATGGTCCCCTCACCCCCCATCCTGATGTGCATGGTCCCCTCAACCCCACAATCCTGATGTGCATGGTCCCCTCACCCCCAATCCTGATGTGCATGGTCCCCTCACGCCCCCCCTATCCTGATGTGCATGGTCCCCTCACGCCCCCCCTATCCTGATATGCATGGCCCCCTCACTGCTATTAAACTGCACAGATACCCCCAAAAAAAACAAACATTTATACTCACCTTTCATCCCTGTGTTCCAGCGCTGTTCCGTTCAGCTGGACGCCAGGGGAGGAGAGCGGCGCCGGAGTACGCGCATGCCCATACCGCGCGTCCGGCGCCATATTGCTGAAGACACACTGTAGATGTGTCTTCAGCAAAATGGCGCCGGATAGCGCTATTGCGCATGCGCGATCCGACGCGCACTCCTGGTCTCCTGTCCCGGGAGAAGAGAAGCGCCGTGGCAACGCTCCTCCCGGTCAGGTAAGTATGTGAGTATGGCGCCGGAGATCGCGGTATGCATCCAGTACGCATACCGGATCTCCGGCGCCATACAGAGTACTCACCGCTCTGGATGCCTCACTCTGTCTGGAGCCAGACTGCGCAGGCGTGTCGCGCTTGCGCAGTCTATAAAGGCTTCAGACAGAGTGACGCTCCCACCGTTATATTATAGATATATAATTTATTCAGGAGTGGAGGCTCTGGTTCCCATCAGACTCTAGTTACACTAATTATGCTTTCGTATATAGCACTATCTTATTCCGCAGCGCTTTTCATGCATTATCATTGCTGTCCCCAATGGGACACACAGTCTAAATCCCATACCAGTATGTCTTTGGAGTGTGGGAGGAAACCAGAGAACCCAAGCAAACATGGGGAGAACATACAAACTCCATGCAGTTGTCCTTGGTGGGATATGAACTCCTGACCCCAGCGCTGCAAGACTGCAGTGCTAACCACTGAGCCACTGTGCTACTTAGGCCGGGGTCACACTTAACGTATGAAAAATCAGTCCGAGTTTCACTGCCGAGAGTCGCACAAGTGTTCTCCATATGGTCATCCGTGTGTAATGCATTTGCAGTGCGATTATGTGATTTTCTCTCATCTATGTAAACATTTGACATCCGTATGGCTTTACAGTTCTCACTGATTTTCTCCATTGAATTAAATTGCTCAAGTGGGCTGAAATGAGGTAAATGCTTGCGTATTTCTCGCAAGATACACTGATTGATGGTCCGTGCGGTGTCCGATTTTTTTTTTCTCGCACCCATAGACTTGCATTGGTGAGACTTGGCCGATATACGCGTACAATTGCAGCATGCTGCGATTTCTCTCACACGCAGAATAAGCCCGAGAAAATAAACTGTGATGTGAGCTTCCCCATAGATTAACAATGGTCCAAGTGCTATGCAATGTTTTCTTGCATAGCACTCGTTCATATTCAACGCAAGTGTGACCCCGGCCTTATAGGAACACTCGTTTGTGCAATCTTCGCCCAAGTGAAAGGCTCTAAATGCTCTATTAACATTGCATTTTATACTCCATTTAACAACTTCTCTTTATTTTTTTCTGAAAAGAAAAAAAGAATATATATGTATTTTCCTAAAACGGACACAAGTAATGATCTTCTGTTTCAGCCTGTCTACAGTTGACTACTTTTAAAGGACAAAGTACTGTAGCATTGACTATTCTATCTCTTTTTTTCATTATTGCAAATTAACTTCTATCAGGACCCAAAAGAGAGTATACAGACATTACAGCAGGGGATCACAGCTGATTCTTTCAGTGAAATAAAACATTTCCTTGCCTGTTTTTAAGCAGTGTTTTACCTTAAAGAAAGAATCATTTGCGATCCCGTGCTGTAATGTCTGTATACTCTCTTTTGCATTCTTCCCTGCCCAGGAGCTGTGGTATGATCAGACCATGCTTCTGCACAGTCAGACACAGCCATTACACAGTACACAGCAGGGGCACTTTTATAAGATTATCTCGGCACAGGAACATTTTATTTATAACTATCCAATTGTGGAACTTAACGTATTTTTCGGATCATAAGATGGTCCAGATTATAAGATACACCCCAAATTTTGAGGAGAAAAATAGGAAAAAAAAACTTTTTTTAATAAAATGATGGTGCTTCTTATAATCCATGCGTCTTATTGCTTACCGGGGGGTGGTGGCTGCGGTAAAGCGGGGTCCCAGGGTCGCAGCTTGCGGAGGCAGGAGTGGGGCGATGCTGCAGACCCCAGACTGAGATGAGGGGGTGTTCAGATGTACGACGCAGCGGATGTTCGGTGGTGCGAGGGCTCCGCCGACATTTTGTGAAAGAACGGAGCCCCTGCACTTCCATGGTTTAATATGCGGTGGACTCCAGGAAAGTGGCTTCTGGGAGCAGTGCCTGCAGAGATGTAGATCTTAGCCCTGAGATCTCATCTCCCGAGATCTTGGTGCCGAGATCTCCATCTGCGCATGCGCCTTTCTCCCGGCAGCCAGTTTCCCGGAGTCCACCGTATAGTAAATCTTGGAAGTGCGGGGGCTCCGGGCTTTCACAAAATGTCGGTGGAGCCCCCGCACCACCGAACACCCAAACACCCCCTCATCCCAGCCTGCGGCCTGCAGCAACGCTCCACTCCTGCCTCATACAGCAACAACCCTGGGACCCTGCTACACCGCGGCCAGTAATGTATATTCACATTATTAGACGCACCCCCATTTTCCCCCCAAATTCGGGGGAAAAAAGTGCGTATTATAATCCGAAAAATACAGTAGTTTTATTCCAAGATCTATTGATTAATATGTACTTTGTTTGTGGGACAACCCATCTAAGAAAAACTGTGTTGTAACTAATTTTATCCACAGCAGGTAGAAAAAGGGAAAAAGAGGAAACAGTTTTCATGCATTCGGCCAAAGGGTATTAGAAAGTTGAATAACTTTTCAATATAATATTATTAATTCGCCTTTATTGACGTTAGGCTCCACAAGGTGTTTATGGTTGTCGGGTTATTCAGCAAGCACTAATCATGATCATTGTAACATTTCATGTTAGTAAATACCAGATATCAAAATAGAATATTGTTTATCACTATGAATCCCTACTGAAGCTATGAATCTAGCGTGTGAGCCCACTCTTGGCTTCCGATGTCCCCTTTTTATCTTCCTCCTGACAGTCCTCCCTGTTGTTACTTAATGAGGGCAGCAATGCGTTTTGTTTTTAGTGCTTACGATTCTATTATTATCTGATTGGGGTAGTGTTGGCTTTCCTTGTTGTGTCCTCAAAAGTTGATGTCAGGTCTGAAGAACAGCTGTTCTACAAGGAATAAGAAAGAATCCGAAAAAGATTACAATTTATGAAAGTGCACTGTTTATACAGACCCTAAAGTAGTATAATAAAAGCTCATGTGACCGGCTCTGAGATGGATTCCTGGCAGCACATTTCTGGCATTCTGTGAGGCAGTCTCCAGGGGACTAAGCTCCCCTGCATGCTGCCCTCATGGTATTCCCTGTAACAGATTGCAGTGTGTGGTTTGACATCTGATCCCAGCTTTGTGAATAAAAAAGGATGCCTGTATCCTGCAGGCTTCCTGCTCCCATCCTTTATAGCTTTCTGTGAGACTAGCTCAATAAAATCTACACCAATGCTTCCTCTTCCTCAACCACCTGGAAATAAGATCTGGCTTCTTGTGTACTACATGCTAATTGGTTTGTGTTCAAACAACAGCGCTCAGAGCAGAGGTGCGTCTTCCACGCATTTCACGTGAACCCGGTTCCACCAGCAACATTTAACCAGAATTAACAGCAGATGGAGATCCGGTTGTCTGGTTTCCTCCATCTGCAGGATCCTATTTGATCTATACCATTTGTTTATATCTAATGTCCTGCAGTTTTCACCTTCTGCACATTGGCTGGAAGTAAAGTAAATCACTCAGCTCCTTTTATAGTGGTTTTCCAGACATGTTTTTATCTTGTTATTGTTTCGGGAGTTTTAGGTTGGCTTTATAATCTATATGATAATTCCAGTCAGTAGGTGACTATTTCTAAGTACCTGTTCTTATTTGTTTTAGTTCAGAAATATATAAATATAAAAGAAAATTAAGTAATAGCATCCTGTTCCATTTTTATTTTTAGAGCATCATTGATCCCATAGTGCTGTACATGAGAGGGGGTTACATACAAGATACAAATATAAAATATGGGGAACAAACTCATAATGACAGAGGGAGAGGGTTCTGCCCTTTTGGACTTGCTCTCTACACACACATACAGTATATATATATGTGTGTATGCGTATATGTATATATGTGTGTGTATATTTATATATATATATATATATATATATATATATATATGCGTGTGTGTATATACGCATACACACACATATATATGCACATATAAATATTTATATATTCACATACACACATATACATATATATATATGCACGCATATATATATATATATATATATATATATATATATATATATACATACACAGATATTTTTTCAGACGCATCTATACGTACACACACATATATATAAATACACACACACATATATATATATATATATATATACACACACATGCATACATATGTATAAAATACTGTGTGTGTAACTTGTTTCCAGGGAAGTACCCCAATGTACTTGACATTGTGAGATTAAACATGGCATCCTGTCTGTGTTGTCCCAATAAATCACGCTATGAGTTTAAACTTATTTTCTCCTCTTATAAATCTGCAGTCTCCCCTCCATACATAGCAGAGTTGAAGGTCACCCAGGGCACACACGGAAATGGGATGTGTGGTTATTTCCTGCCGAAAATGTTTAAAATAAATACAATTTAAGTAGCCCTTCACCTCTAAGAGATATTTCCCTGCCCCAGGCTAGGAGCCCTGAAATAGGTGGGTCAAATCTATAGGATGGTGTCCCTCATTGCCTTTCAATGGGGTCATGGGTCATGCTGGCCAGAAGGCCCCCTTCCATTACCATGGCAACTGGGAGTTAATCAAACAAGCCAGAGATTGCAAGTTTGTGGGAACGTAATTAATTCATCAGGGAGCTGATATCCCTGGGTATCCCTCCAGATCTATCGCTCCAGCCTTAAACACACACCCAGAAACAAAGGCCTCTTTCACTCTGCAGATATCTTGCTGCATATTCCTCTTGGGCCTCAAATTCTCTTACATCTTTCTTCTCCATGAGCTACAGCTCCACCAGAGTCCTTAGCTTAAACTACACCACAAGATGTCACCCGTTTCGCAACTTGACCCTGCTTTCCCTCTTACATAACATTGTTATGTATCTTGAATATGCCCTGAGTCTTTCCTGTTTAAAGGGGAGTGGTCACCGTATTGTAAATTATTGTAACCCGCTCACTGCGTGACAAATTTAACCCCTTAGGGACCGATCTTCTACTGGCATGAAGGACTGCAGGAATTTTTTCTTCGCCACATTCAAAGAGAAATAACTTTTTTAGATTTTTCTGGTTTTTTTTGCAATTGTACGGCTGCTTTTTTTAATAGGTATATTTTTAATGGCACTATTTTGCAAACATATAACTTTTATTAAATCTTTGTAATGGGTAACAGAAAGAAAAACACCTTTTTTTGCATTTTAATTTTTGCATTGCTCAATTAGTGACATATATAATTATCTGTAGTCTTTAGTTGCTACAATCACAGAATTATCAAAAATATATAACTTTTTACAACCTTTTCCCTGAGTAAGTCATTTTTTTATTGAACCCTCTTCGGATATGCAGTACAGGCCAAAAGTTTGGACACACCTTCTCATTCAAAGATTTTTCTGTATTTTCATGACTATGAAAATTGTAGAATCACACTGAAGGCATCAAAACTATGAATTAACACATGTGGAATTATACATTACACTTCACAAAAAAGTGTAAAACAACTGAAAATATGTCTTATATTTTAGGTTCTTCAAAGTAGCCACCTTTTGCTTTGATTACTGCTTTGCACGCAGAAAAGGTGAACGGATGGACTCTACATGCCTGATTCCCACCGTGAAGCATGGAGGAGGTGGTGTGATGGTGTGGGGGTGCTTTGCTGGTGACACTGTTGGGGATTTATTCAAAATTGAAGCAGTGAGAGGTCCAGCTCACCCCAAACCATCTCGATTGGGTTCAGGTCTGGTGACTGTGGAGGCCAGGTCATCTGGCGTATCACCCCAACACTCTCCTTCTTGGTCAAATAGCACTTACACAGCCTGGAGGTGTGTTTGGGGTCATTATCCTGTTGAAAAATAAATGATGGTCCAACTAAACGCAAACCGGATGGAATAGCATGCTGCTGCAAGATGCTGTGGTAGCCATGCTGGTTCACTATGCCTTCAATTTTGAATAAATCCCCAACAGTGTCACCAGCAAAGCACCCCCACACCATCACACCTCCTCCTCCATGCTTCACGGTGGGAACCAGGCATGTAGAGTCCATCCATTCACCTTTTCTACGTGCAAAGCAGTAATAAAAGTAAAAGGTGGCTACTTTGAAGAACCTAGAATATAAGACATATTTTCAGTTGTTTCACACTTTTTTGTAAAGGGTAATGTATAATTCCACATGTGTTAATTCATAGTTTTGATGCCTTCAGTGTGATTCTACAATTTTCATAGTCATGAAAATACAGAAAAATCGTTGAATGAGAAGGTGTGTCCAAACTTTTGGTCTGTACTGTATATGAATGATTACACTTTTTTTTTTTGAGGGGGGGCATTTTAATGGCAGCTTTAATTTTGTGATCTCTATTATGCATATAGTCATGACTGCAACAATACCACAAATGTTACATTTTTTTAAAAATTCTATAAAAACACTTCTTGTGCAAGTTTCTTTTAATGTGAAGTTTTATTTTCAATAATCTTTGTAAGACTTTTTTTTTATTTCCACCAAGGGAATTTACTTTGCAATTTTGTTAATCACTTTTATAATGCTTTGGTATGCTTAGCATGCCACAGTAATATTGCCTGTCTTCAGGGGCGTAACTAGGAACAGCAGGGTTCCACAGCAAACTTCACAATGGCCCCCCCCGGCCGCCATTTTAAAAAAAATATATATTTTTTAAAAATCACTAATCGCAAACGGCGAATGGATTGAATAATCCAGTCGCCATTTGCAAATTTTTAGCCGCTTTGGCGACCATTTTGGTCGCCATCTGCAGCACTGTAATGAGGCCTGCTGTTTTCGGGGCCCCAGTCCTGCCCCATCTCCATTCTGCCCAAAGTCCTGCCCCGTCTCCATTCTGCCCCCAGTCCTGCCCCATCTCCATTCTGCCCCCAGTCGTGCCCCATCTCCATTCTGCCCCCAGTCCTGCCCCATCTCCATTCTGCCCCCAGTCCTGCCCACTCTCCATTCTGCCCCCAGTCCTGCCCCATCTCCATTCTGCCCCCAGTCCTGCCCACTCTCCATTCTGCCCCCAGTCCTGCCCCATCTCCATTCTGCTCCCAGTCCTGCCCCATCTCCATTCTGCCCCAGTCCTGCCCCATCTCCATTCTCCCCCCAGTCATGCCCCCTTCTCCATTCTGCCCCCAGTCTTGCCCACTCTCCATTCTGCCCCCAGTCCTGCCCCATCTCCATTCTGCCCCCAGTCCTGCCCACTCTCCATTCTGCCCCCAGTCCTGCCCCGTCTCCATTCTTCCCCACAGTCGTGCCCCGTCTCCATTCTGCCCCCAGTCCTGCACCGTCTCCATTCTGCCCCCAGTCCTGCCCACTCTCCATTCTGCCGCGGCTCCGGCTTGCAATATTAAAAAAAAAAAAAAATCTTTCTCCTTTCCTTGCCGCGTTCCAGCGGCGAGAGATCCACACGCCACAGAAAGCGCGCACACTCGCCAGCAACTGACAATGACGTCAGGCGCCGGCGACGTGCGCGCTGACGTCAGCTGCCAGCCTCCGATTGGCTGGCAGTGTTAACTATTACCGTGCGGGCCTGCACGGTAATAGAGTAACTGAACCTGCGTCCCGGACGCAGGTTCAGTTACTTGAGCGGCAGAATCCTGCCTCTGGGGGCGGGGCAGTGGGGCCCGATCGGTAGTTGATGGGGCCCGGTGCGGGCCCCCTCTGCTGATCGGGCCCCATACACCAGTCAGGGCTGTAATGCCCTGATGGCGGCCCTGGTGGTAGGTGAAGCAGCTGCAGCAGGGACGGGCCCCCTTCTAGCCCGGGCCCTGTGGCAGCTGCTTCCCCTGCTTCCATGATAGTTCCGCCCCTGCCTGTCTTTAAAGAAGTGACTGCAGAGTGACGAATCAGGACATCAGGAGGTGTGCGATGCCAATAGACTTTCCCTTGCTTTCCAATATTCTAGTGAAGAATAGTCTAGTCGTCACTATACTGCAAGTATGCTGCAGAACATCCTCTTTCATAATCTGACAGGCAAACTATATAACCACAACAGTTCTGGAGGTCTTTTTTAGGCCCTGGTTGTCATATAAACTCAATGCTCTGTTATTGCATTGCAGGACACTGATAGGGTAGATACAGGGAATTTTTTCCCAATTACCGGAATATAACCACTTAGATTCTGCAGTAGCTATTGATTGTGACATCTAACTTATTAATATTGCCATAATGGACATACTAGTTTTTTTTTATTACCGCTGGCACCTGCTGCTGATAGTGCGGCGCAACTATAATAATTTTTATTTCTGTAGCGCCAACATATTCCATAACACTTCACATTTTAGAACTCCTGTGCCACTGCCGTCCACGGCACTTATTTGTGAATCCATTTGCAGGAACTCGCCATTAAAATCGATGTGCAGTCACGCCTGTTTGCAGTAGACGTTTAAAGTTACCTGCCTCTGAAATACTGCAAGGCTCATCATTTTTTCATTGTGTTATTTGTTGTAACAACACAAAAATGCATAATGAAAAAAACATTGAAAATGAAATGCAGCGCTCTCTAAAAGTTAACATGCCTATGGTAGGTTGGAAAATTCAGTTGTCTTTGAATAGGTTGCTTTGTTCTATGGTGCGTATTCATTAATAAAAGGCACTTTTTCTATACAGAACAATGAAAATCCACATTATGTGTTGCTTGTCTTCAGGTCAAGATGTTTTAGTCAATGCATTTAAGTTTGGAAGGGGTAACTTTCATTAAGATGTTCTTTAAAGTGGTGAGAGAAGCTTTACCATTACATCAGACTCTCAAGTCTGCACTAGCTATGCACTCCCCTTTAAAATGCCCAAAGATTGGAAACAGAATTTCAAGGAATGTTTCTCCTGCTCCAAACCAGGCTGACAATTATAGTGATTGAAAGCCAAACTAATTTGGGGATCCTTTGATCAGACAGGGCTCAGTTTGAAAGGAGTATGCAACTCCAACATTCTGTTTAACCTCTGACCTCAGTTGACCAGCAGTGGCTACAAGAGTTGACAGCACATTCCTCTGCGATACATGACCTGAAGTATGAAGGGTTTAGGGTGCAATGCCACTCAACTACTGGGAAAGGAGAACTCTGATATGCTATCTTAGCTAATCACTTAATGCTATAGTCCATTTTTGAAAAGCTCATAAATGTATCCATATACATGTTGTAATAATTCTGGATATTGCCCTGTAATGAAAATACTTTCCCTTTGATATTATTTTGAGTGGAGATCATTTCCCCCCTGTCACATGCTGTACTGTGTATTGACCTCAGTTTGAGTGACATACCTTATAAAAGTGAGGACAAGTCAGATTTTCCTGTAGAAAAAAAAATATACTTTTCTTCTGATTATTTTTTTCATTCCCCTGCAATGATAACGATGACTAAGCTACGGGGACATAAGGTCACGAGACCCTGCAAGGAAATTTCTGACAATAGCTATTTCTTTTTTTCTATTTTCTACAATTTCCGAGAGTTATAACCTATAATCCTGAAAACGTATTTTATTTGTATAGAGTGATAGCTGCGGATACTTTTTTACATCAATGTGTAATTGTCATAAACCACCATCCCACCCCTGCAATAATGTTTTAATGTATGGGAAAGAGGATTACGGACCACCCCAGGCACCAGAGCCCGTGTGCTTTTCACCCCCCCAAAACTACACAATTACTTCTTTTTAAGACTGTAGCTGACGTGACGATCCTGCATAAAGTGATCATATGGCGACAGGACAGTGTTAAGCGTGTAGATGACGTCTTAGAAATGATTAGCGCGCAGTTGTTTTGTGAACCGTCCCTTCCTCCACGTAGCCCTTCCCTCCATCTCATACAGCATGTTTGTCTCGATGAACAGAGCCACGCTTGGTTCTGTAGTCAGTCCGATCAATAGAGAAGCTGCTTCCGCATATAGTTTAGGTATTGTATTACTCACTTGTTGCCTTAATCTCTTTGGACTTAGTGAAATGCTTACAGTAACAATATTAACAGCGATTTATTATGTCATAAACCTAATAAATAACAGTTAAACAAGAAGGAAGCCATGTTGCCCTTTGATAACTATAAAAATGTTGTTTTGAACACAGTTTTAAGATTTTTTTTTACAGTCTTTTCCACTTACCTAGAAGTTATTTGCGAAAATTGACTAAAATTATTATTTGGATGCAAGAAAAAAAAAACATTTAATGAAGTATTTTGTTATTTAAGTATTGGTCTAAAATTTGTAAATTTGTTTTGTAAATAATACATTCCATATACCATTCACATAACATTAGATATTAAAGTTCAGACTGTACATTTTTAGGATTGTTTGGAAGAGGTGAAGTTTTTCAGTAGCCGTGGAATGTGTCATGAGAAACAAGCAAAATGTAAATGAAAAGAAAAATAATATTCAGAATAAAAAAAAATATTTGTGGTTGAAGTGATAGTTTTTATTGCAGCTCATTCATTTTCCAGGAAACTAGAGGTGAGTCTATGCAGTGGGTCCCGCGGTGGGATGGGCACATACATGTCAGACAGGAATGTAGAACATGTGTGGTGAGCAGAACATCCGAGTATGGGGGGTGGAGAAGGTGTACATGTTAGATCCATCCACACACTGGCGCCTCTCTGCCTGGGAATTCGAAGCTTTTCAGTCCTTACTTATGAACCATGACATCTGTGCATTCCATGGGCTCTGACCCTAAGGATCAGAGGTTGCACAGAGGTCAAGCAGTTTCCTCTTTCAGCACCAATAGAGACCTTGACTAGAGGTAAATTATGCCATAGTTTAAGGAAATAATTTGAAACACTCTTGTAATTATAATAGATTTTGGTGTTTACATTTTAATCTTCAAACCTTTGGCCCTGTTCTTCCCCAGCCTAGAACTAAACAGGAGAAACCAGGTAGATGTGAATTTTTACCATATAGGTCATGCTGCCCTTCGCCCTTCAGATGTCCATTTGTTTGCCCAGGCAAATAGGAAGCAGGGGAAGCCATTTACTCTTGAGACATAGTTGAAGTTTCTCTCATGAAAGCGTGACTATCACTTCAGTAAAAGGAGCAATTAATAATTAAGAACGCGCAACATAATTTGTGAGGAAATACATTTACCATCATATATGAAGCTGTTAACATTAGCTACATTTATTCGTCACTACTCAGTTTATGGAAATTATTTAAAAAATCCTGCCACTTTAACCCATATACATTTATTCCTGATTTTCATTTTTAGGACTGCTAAGGGTTATTTGAGCGATGTCAAGAGTTGTCAAAAACAACAGTTATGTTTAACACATTCTAAAGTTTTTTCACTTTGTCCTTTTGTCAAATTGAATCTATAGGCTGCAAAGGATTAACTTGTCTGTAGGTCTGCAGCGTCCACATGGCCATATACATAACAATTTTTCATGCAATTAAAATTGAATGAAGATTGGATTCTATAGACTGCTCTGATGCACCAACACTTGTATAATATTTTCTTCATATCACTTTGTTTTCAAAATTTCATAAATTACTTGAACATATTTTTTATTGAAGATAATTAAAATTGAACACCTGAAATCATGAGTTGCAAATATTTGATGCTTTATTGAAAATGCTTGTTTGTAGGGCCAATTTGCATGTCTCAATTTCAGTTGTGTTTAATGTGTTTAAAAATAAGAGACATTCAATAAGAAAACTATTAAATCAAAATAATAGAAACATAAAAATGATCATTCCTGAAGCTGCATAATGTAATTATTTGTCTTCCTAGTTTTCCTTTTTCTTATGATCCAGCTAGAATTTGTAAAAGAGGTCAATGTAAAAGGTATCAACCACTGAGGACTCTCAACTCTAAATATTTTTCTAAAAGAGGTCAAATGTGCCAAATTGTAAGGCTAAAAATGTCCATCCAGTTCTTGTGACAGGTTTTCACACTCATTTGTATAAGTAAGCCTGTCAGTCAAATGGCCATGTTGCTGTAGATTTGACCAAAAGCACTATATATAAATTCAGTAGCCCATGATTAGAAACCACCAAATGTAGCAGAAGTTAAGAAAACATATCACTATTACAATATCTAAGCAGCTGCTAATTAGATAATTCTGTCATAAACTTGATTACAACTAACAAATTAAATTTAAACAAAGATCAGAATTAGTTTCGGTTGACAAATTTTACATGCTTATGGCTAGCTATCACTGATTCCTCTCATTAATCGGAATGTATCATCTATATTATTTTGTAATAATTTAAAACAATTTTTCAAACAGATTTTGTTTCTAATCTATTGATTTTCATTGTAATTTTTTTATTTTATTTTTCTGTGTATAATTATGGGGTGACCATTTTGCCTGGAGCTTCTGCTAATTTTACTTTAACATTCAGAGATATGCATTAGAGCAATTACATGCACTATCAAAAGCAATAGACTGGAGA
The DNA here is from genome assembly GCA_033576555.1 of Oophaga sylvatica. Taxonomy (NCBI): domain Eukaryota; kingdom Metazoa; phylum Chordata; class Amphibia; order Anura; family Dendrobatidae; genus Oophaga; species Oophaga sylvatica. The sequence goes on along the minus strand of JARQOD010000001.1, from coordinate 776,651,253 downwards.
TGTTCAATTACTTCTGTGGGAGAGATTCAGCCTGGGATCTCTGCAAAGCTCATTGTGCAGGGAAGAGGTGAGTCTTGACGATCACCTATTAAGAATGATGTGTCTTATTTATATAAGGAAGATGAAAGACACCAGACCCAACAATGCAAACGAGCTGAAGGCTGCAATCAAAGCAACCTGGGCTTCCATAACATCTCAGCAGTGCCACAGGCTGATCACCTCCATGCCATGCCGCATTGATGCAGTAATTGATGCAAAAGTAGCCCCAACCAAGTATTGAGTGCAGTTACTGAACATACATTTCAGTAGGCCAACATTTCAGATTTTAAAATCATTTTTCAAGCTGGTGGTATAAAGTATTCTAATTTACTGAGATAATGACTTTTGGGTTTTCATTGGCTGTAAGCCATAATCATCAACATTAACAGAAATAAACACGTGAAATAGATCACTCTGTTTGTAATGACGCTATATAATATATGTGTTTCACTTTTTGTATTGAACTGAAATAAATTAACTTTTTGATGATATTCTAATTTAGTGAGAAGCACGTGTTATCTTTCATTGTGATCCTACCTGTGATCACAGTGGGATGACTACTTTGTATACAGATAAGTGATATGCAAAATTAATAGAAAACACTACAAGGATTCTTAAAACTATGTTTAACATATTAATGTAGAAAATAAGAATGTTTAACTTTCTGATTAAAGGGAACCTCTCAGGTCTCCCATGCTCTCCAACCCTGCAGCATTCACCTATGTATTAGTAAATTCCCTGCCTAACCAGCCCTATATAACATTATTCAGTGAAAACAAGGTATAAAAAAAGCATTTATAATGTCCCCTTTTCCTATGCTAATGAGGGCTTTGATTAGTCAATGCGGCGTTAATTTTACCAGATTAGTCAGCCCTCTTTCCATGTGTGGAGACACAAGGGTCAGTGGCACTGCTGTGTTTAGAAAGACCGCATGGACTAGGGCTCATCCCACTGAACTCCTGCTCTCCTTTCCCATGGGCATAATACCACTCAGACAACACAGGATAAGGGTAAAACAGTGTGGCAATACTTTATTGAACCACCAACGGACAGTAACATATAGAACAGTTCCAGCAAATAACCATTGTGGTGCAAAATTACAGAGTCTCCCACGTCCATTTGCTCACCGGGATTAGAGCAGCTGCTACTTCGGGGCTTCCAGGACCGACTACACCCACCAGTGGCACCCTGTTTTTAGTGGGCACCCACAGAGATGAGGTAATGACCAGCTTAAGAAGTTGACAGTTCATTCAGGTACGAGACCAGTTGGCCTGGCTTCTCTGAATGACTCCATGGGGCCAGGTGAACAAAGGGTCACAACCTGGCTTTTCCGACCATCACCATGGGACAAGGTGACCGGAGGATCCCAACCTGGCTTCTTCGAATTTCTTTGAACGTCTCCATGGGTTCAGTGATGGTCAATGGAGCATATCTGTGTTCCTCCACCTAGGGCCGTGGTCCCTTAAGCTGGCATCCTGTAGAATGTCAAATCTGTATTCCTCTTGATGGCACCATGGTGCTTTGGCTATTGTCTTTAGAGACTCTTTGCAGAAGTATGAAAATCCCTTTTTATACCCACAGCTGTCCTTCTGGCCATCAACCACAGGTCAGGGGGAAGATGAGATCAGGTTAACTCTCATTGTTTGAATATTTACTCAATCTGTATAGTTTGTCTTGAGTGTTTTGCAGGTCAACAAGCTGCATCAACTTATACAATGGGTAATCAACATATTAGTTAACATTGATTGTTCAATGTCCCTGCTTCCCTGTCTTCCAAAGACAGTAACATAATAACTGTAGGAGCTGATATAATAGGTAAACAGCAGTCATTCAACAATTCACAAACATCCATTCATGGGTCACCGTTCAGACTCATACGAACAACAGTCCATGTCTCCTAGCCCACTGAAAATATATTCGCCTGGCATAATTAAGATTAAATGCTGTGTCATCACACCATTTTATCATGCGTCTGTGGGCGTAATAACATAATTTGCACGAGCCGACGACATTGCCAGCTGATGCAAATCTCTTGCATCGTGCCTCTCATTTCAGTAGCAACACTGCATTTCTGCTTCCTGGCTTCAGTGGCGCACTGCTCATAACTGGAAGCCATCTTCTGAACTTTTGGTCATGCGTAATGCACCTCAGAAGCCTGGAAGTGTACACCTAGTGTCACGCTGGGAGAAGGACAAGTAAGTACACAACAACGGGAGGGAGAAGGGGAGCCCAAACACCAGGGGAGTGGAGACCCCTAGGCAGATATAAGATCACCTTTACTTCCCTAACCAGCCCTATATAGGTTCTGTACCTGTCGCCGAGCAGGAACCTAATCCCTGCCTGACCATAGTGATAGGCCCTGGTTAGGGAGGGGATGGGTGTTGCACTAGTCAGTCCCCACTATAACTAAAGACAGAGAGGGTAGACGAACGAGGGAAACACTTAGCTTGAGCAGACAACCAAGATGTCACACCAGCAATCCTCCAAGAGTCCTCTGAGAAGGAACTAACCAACTGTTAGTACTTCCAACTAGACAGAGACAAGTAAGAGCTAAAACCAGCACGATGCTGCAGCAATTGAATGTATTTAAACCTGCCGCACAGGTGTGTAAGTAGCTTCAAAAGGTGGAGGTAACTGTTGGGTCCTAGAAGGAAAAGGATATCGCCCCATACAGAGATGCAAAAGTCAAGAAGGTGCTTAAGCTAATCGCAAAGACCTTCTACAGCCAGATCTAGGATGACTGTCTGTCACACCTGACACACCCGTGACACCTAGTTTCAGATACATAGTGACACTGCTGAAATGAGTGGCGTGCATGCGTGAGATTTGCATCAGCTGGCGATAATGTCAGAAGCCACTCAGTTCCAGTCATCAGCGCGGTGCAGGGGCTGCTACAGTCACCACTCACCGTGTATTGAGAATGCTGTAGTCGCTCCCTGGTGCATTGAAAGGCATCTCTACACACACATGCTGCAGATAAGGCTGTCAATAAGTGTACCTTGGGATTGATTTCAGTAAACTCACTGTAAAATGGTAACTTAAAGCTTCCTGCTCCACGCCGATTACTGAAAGTAAGCAGCTGCAGGGAGAATATAACTTAATTTTTACCCTGCAGTTGCTGAACCAGTAGGCCAGCAATGTATCCTTTATACTCTACTTGCAGATTACTACTAATAATAATAAGGGTATTTGGTAAACATAATTTTGATCAAAAGAATGTACAAGCCATCCCGCCACGTCAAGGCAACCCTTTGTGGGACAGTCCTACTTGAATATTAAAAACCTTTCCACTTGTCAAGTGACGTAAATGTGAACAAGGCAGAGGGACTGAACCCATCAGTTGAAGCATAGGCCAGACAGGATGGATTTTTCAGCTCAAAAGCAGGGCGGTCACACCCTTATATGCACAAGATGCACTAAGAACTAAATGAAAAACTGGGTCTGAACTAAAAAGTAAGTTAATGTGTATGCAAAATGTAAATGCACATCAAACACATGACCATTAAACAGAGAAAACAAAAAACAAGAAACAAATATCCTAAAATAAAACAAAATAAAAAATATATTGCAAAACATGCATGAAGTTGTTAATAATAATAAGGGTATTTGGTAAACATAATTTTGATCAAAAGAATGTACAAGCCATCCCGCCACGTCAAGGCAACCCTTTGTGGGACAGTCCTACTCGAATATTAAAAACCTTTCCACTTGTCAAGTGACGTAAATGTGAACAAGGCAGAGGGACTGAACCCACCAGTTGAAGCATAGGCCAGACAGGATGGATTTTTCAGCTCAAAAGCAGGGCGGTCACACCTTTATGCACAAGATGCACTAAGAACTAAATGAAAAACTGGGTCTGAACTGAAAAAGTAAGTTAATGTGTATGCAAAATGTAAATGCATATCAAACACATGACCATTAAACAGAGAAAACAAAAAACAAGAAACAAATATCCTAAAATAAAACAAAATAAAAAATATATTGCAAAACATGCATGAAGTTGTAATAATAATAATAAGGGTATTTGGTAAACATAATTTTGATCAAAAGAATGTACAAGCCATCCCGCCACGTCAAGGCAACCCTTTGTGGGACAGTCCTACTCGAATATTAAAAATCCCTTTTCCACTTGTCAAGTGACGTAAATGTGAACAAGGCAGAGGGACTGAACCCACCAGTTGAAGCATAGGCCAGACAGGATGGATTTTTCAGCTCAAAAGCAGGGCGGTCACACCCTTTATGCACAAGATGCACTAAGAACTAAATGAAAAACTGGGTCTGAACTGAAAAAGTAAGTTAATGTGTATGCAAAATGTAAATGCATATCAAACACATGACCATTAAACAGAGAAAACAAAAAACAAGAAACAAATATCCTAAAATAAAACAAAATAAAAAATATATTGCAAAACATGCATGAAGTTGTAATAATATAATAAGGGTATTTGGTAAACATAATTTTGATCAAAAGAATGTACAAGCCATCCCGCCACGTCAAGGCAACCCTTTGTGGGACAGTCCTACTCGAATATTAAAAACCTTTCCACTTGTCAAGTGACGTAAATGTGAACAAGGCAGAGGGACTGAACCCACCAGTTGAAGCATAGGCCAGACAGGATGGATTTTTCAGCTCAAAAGCAGGGCGGTCACACCCTTATATGCACAAGATGCACTAAGAACTAAATGAAAAACTGGGTCTGAACTGAAAAAGTAAGTTGAATGTGTATGCAAAATGTAAATGCATATCAAACACATGACCATTAAACAGAGAAAACAAAAAACAAGAAACAAATATCCTAAAATAAAACAAATAAAAAATATATTGCAAAACATGCATGAAGTTGTAATAATATTAATAAGGGTATTTGGTAAACATAATTTTGATCAAAAGAATGTACAAGCCATCCCGCCACGTCAAGGCAACCTTTGGGACAGTCCTACTCAATATTAAAAACCTTTCCACTTGTCAAGTGACGTAAATGTGAACAAGCAGAGGACTGAACCCACCAGTTGAAGCATAGGCCAGACAGGATGATTTCAGCTCAAAAGCGGGCGTCACACCTTATATGCACAAGATGACTAAGATAAATGAATAACTGTCTGAATGAAAGTTATGGTCATGTTGATATGCATTTACATTTTGCATCATAACTACTTTGTCAACCAGTTTTCATTAGTTCTTAGGCATTAATAGGTGTGCCCCCTATAAAAATCATCTGTCTGCTATGCTTCAATGTGGTCAGTCCTCTGCCTGTTCACATTAGTCACTTGACAATGAAAGTTTTAATATTCAGTAGGATGTCCACAAAGGGTTGCCTTGACGTGGCGGGATGCTTGTACATTCTTTTGATCAAATTATGTTTACCAAATACCTTATTATTATTATTACAACTTCTGCATGTTTTGCAATATATTTTATTTTGTTTTATTTTAGGATATTTGTTTCTTGTTTTTTTTTTTCTCTGTTTAGTGGTCATGTGTTTGATATGCATTTACATTTTGCATACACATTAACTTACTTTTTCAGTTCAGACCCAGTTTTTCATTTAGTTCTTAGTGCATCTTCTACATATAAGGGTGTGACCGCCCTGCTTTTGAGCTGAAAAATCCATCCTGTCTGGCCTATGCTTCAACTGGTGGGTTCAGTCCCTCTGCCTTGTTCACATTTACGTCACTTGACAAGTGGAAAGGTTTTTAATATTCGAGTAGGACTGTCCCACAAAGGGTTGCCTTGACGTGGCGGGATGGCTTGTACATTCTTTTGATCAAAATTATGTTTACCAAATACCCTTATTATTATTATTACAACTTCATGCATGTTTTGCAATATATTTTTTATTTTGTTTTATTTTAGGATATTTGTTTCTTGTTTTTTGTTTTCTCTGTTTATGGTCATGTGTTTGATATGCATTTACATTTTGCATACACATTAACTTACTTTTTCAGTTCAGACCCAGTTTTTCATTTAGTTCTTAGTGCATCTTCTGCATATAAGGGTGTGACCGCCCTGCTTTTGAGCTGAAAAATCCATCCTGTCTGGCCTATGCTTCAACTGGTGGGTTCAGTCCCTCTGCCTTGTTCACATTTACGTCACTTGACAAGTGGAAAGGTTTTTAATATTCGAGTAGGACTGTCCCACAAAGGGTTGCCTTGACGTGGCGGGATGGCTTGTACATTCTTTTGATCAAAATTATGTTTACCAAATACCCTTATTATTATTATTACAACTTCATGCATGTTTTGCAATATATTTTTTATTTTGTTTTATTTTAGGATATTTGTTTCTTGTTTTTTGTTTTCTCTGTTTAATGGTCATGTGTTTGATATGCATTTACATTTTGCATACACATTAACTTACTTTTTCAGTTCAGACCCAGTTTTTCATTTAGTTCTTAGTGCATCTTGTGCATATAAGGGTGTGACCGCCCTGCTTTTGAGCTGAAAAATCCATCCTGTCTGGCCTATGCTTCAACTGGTGGGTTCAGTCCCTCTGCCTTGTTCACATTTACGTCACTTGACAAGTGGAAAGGTTTTTAATATTCGAGTAGGACTGTCCCACAAGGGTTGCCTTGACGTGGCGGGATGGCTTGTACATTCTTTTGATCAAAATTATGTTTACCAAATACCCTTATTATTATTATTACAACTTCATGCATGTTTTGCAATATATTTTTTATTTTGTTTTATTTTAGGATATTTGTTTCTTGTTTTTTGTTTTCTCTGTTTAATGGTCATGTGTTTGATATGCATTTACATTTTGCATACACATTAACTTACTTTTTCAGTTCAGACCCAGTTTTTCATTTAGTTCTTAGTGCATCTTGTGCATATAAGGGTGTGACCGCCCTGCTTTTGAGCTGAAAAATCCATCCTGTCTGGCCTATGCTTCAACTGGTGGGTTCAGTCCCTCTGCTTGTTCACATTTACGTCACTTGACAAGTGGAAAGGTTTTTAATATTCGAGTAGGACTGTCCCACAAAGGGTTGCCTTGACGTGGCGGGATGGCTTGTACATTCTTTTGATCAAAATTATGTTTACCAAATACCCTTATTATTATTATTACAACTTCATGCATGTTTTGCAATATATTTTTTATTTTGTTTTATTTTAGGATATTTGTTTCTTGTTTTTTTGTTTTCTCTGTTTAATGGTCATGTGTTTGATATGCATTTACATTTTGCATACACATTAACTTACTTTTTCAGTTCAGACCCAGTTTTTCATTTAGTTCTTAGTGCATCTTGTGCATATAAGGGTGTGACCGCCCTGCTTTTGAGCTGAAAAATCCATCCTGTCTGGCCTATGCTTCAACTGGTGGGTTCAGTCCCTCTGCCTTGTTCACATTTACGTCACTTGACAAGTGGAAAGGTTTTTAATATTCGAGTAGGACTGTCCCACAAAGGGTTGCCTTGACGTGGCGGGATGGCTTGTACATTCTTTTGATCAAAATTATGTTTACCAAATACCCTTATTATTATTATTACAACTTCATGCATGTTTTGCAATATATTTTTTATTTTGTTTTATTTTAGGATATTTGTTTCTTGTTTTTTGTTTTCTCTGTTTAATGGTCATGTGTTTGATATGCATTTACATTTTGCATACACATTAACTTACTTTTTCAGTTCAGACCCAGTTTTTCATTTAGTTCTTAGTGCATCTTGTGCATATAAGGGTGTGACCGCCCTGCTTTTGAGCTGAAAAATCCATCCTGTCTGGCCTATGCTTCAACTGGTGGGTTCAGTCCCTCTGCCTTGTTCACATTTACGTCACTTGACAAGTGGAAAGGTTTTTAATATTCGAGTAGGACTGTCCCACAAAGGGTTGCCTTGACGTGGCGGGATGGCTTGTACATTCTTTTGATCAAAATTATGTTTACCAAATACCCTTATTATTATTATTACAACTTCATGCATGTTTTGCAATATATTTTTTATTTTGTTTTATTTTAGGATATTTGTTTCTTGTTTTTTGTTTTCTCTGTTTAATGGTCATGTGTTTGATATGCATTTACATTTTGCATACACATTAACTTACTTTTTAAGTTCAGACCCAGTTTTTAATTTAGTTCTTAGTGCATCTTGTGCATATAAGGGTGTGACCGCCCTGCTTTTGAGCTGAAAAATCCATCCTGTCTGGCCTATGCTTCAACTGGTGGGTTCAGTCCCTCTGCCTTGTTCACATTTACGTCACTTGACAAGTGGAAAGGTTTTTAATATTCGAGTAGGACTGTCCCACAAAGGGTTGCCTTGACGTGGCGGGATGGCTTGTACATTCTTTTGATCAAAATTATGTTTACCAAATACCCTTATTATTATTATTACAACTTCATGCATGTTTTGCAATATATTTTTTATTTTGTTTTATTTTAGGATATTTGTTTCTTGTTTTTTGTTTTCTCTGTTTAATGGTCATGTGTTTGATATGCATTTACATTTTGCATACACATTAACTTACTTTTTCAGTTCAGACCCAGTTTTTCATTTAGTTCTTAGTGCATCTTGTGCATATAAGGGTGTGACCGCCCTGCTTTTGAGCTGAAAAATCCATCCTGTCTGGCCTATGCTTCAACTGGTGGGTTCAGTCCCTCTGCCTTGTTCACATTTACGTCACTTGACAAGTGGAAAGGTTTTTAATATTCGAGTAGGACTGTCCCACAAAGGGTTGCCTTGACGTGGCGGGATGGCTTGTACATTCTTTTGATCAAAATTATGTTTACCAAATACCCTTATTATTATTATTACAACTTCATGCATGTTTTGCAATATATTTTTTATTTTGTTTTATTTTAGGATATTTGTTTCTTGTTTTTTGTTTTGCAGATTACTACTGTACGGTGTAGTGTGGCTAATGGTCGCGTAGTCGATGAGAGGTATGTGTCACAGAGATGGCTTGTCTCTGTGTTGTAACCCGAAGTATTTTTCCTCTAGTGCCTGAAAGCACTAAGAGGTTCGTTTGTTGCACCTGTGTCCGGGTTGCGGGTAGCTATGAGAGATGAGCGGGTCTGGCTACCCACATACCTCACTTCTGGGTCTGTTTACAGCCTATTTAATGGAGGCTGGTGTTTGTCACATGGTCTGTGACTAGAGGTATGGAGGCTTCCAGTGTGTGTTTTGCTAAGACACTGGCCTGACCTGAGCGGGCGGACCCGCTGTGCTATATGAACTGTTTGTTTTCTGTTTGTTTCCATTTTTGTGCCACAGAAGGCCATCTTTTGTTTGCTTAAACTTAAGCAGGTTTATGGAGCAAATAAACCTGACTGACTTTTTTTTATGAAAACCGCTTCCTGTGCTTACCTCAACCTGCAGCCGAGTGAGTAAAACCTTACAACGGGTAAATAGCATTTCTCTTAATGAGATAGGTTTCCTTTAAACTTGCTAATATAGTTTGTTTGAATCGATGATGCTTTAGCACCCATAAATAGTCTACTATGCATTTGTCAGACGTCTCTTCATGTCCATGCAACTTCATGCCCTGAGGCTCTCGTGACATATCCCATGACCCACACATGGGTGAATGCTCATTCCCATCATTTCCTTTTTAGTATAGTACACATATTTATAGTTCTCTATCCAGTGCACGTGCACAAGAAACTGTGACCGTAAATTATATTTGGATATTTGTTTCTTAGGCTGAAGTCACAATTAGCGTATAAAAAATCGGTCCGATTTTGACGGCCGAGAATCGCACCAATGTTCTCCGTACGCTAATCCATGTGTAATCTGTTTGCAATGCAAGGCAGAGATTTCCTTGCATCTAAATATCCGTGTGAAATCCGTATGGCATGCGTATGCCATTATTTTCTCACAGACTTGCAAAATGGACATTTAAAAGATCACTGGCCTGAAATTAATTAAAATCATAATGATCAACCCTATTTATTGCCTCAACAACAGGTGACACCCTTCAATCTTTGCATTAGAGTCCGTGCCTGTGTTGTGGTATTGCTGCTTTGTGTCAAACATGTCAGACAGGCTTACCTTCAACACTATTGAGCGTGTGCTTTTCCACTGGGTTTTGTCCAAACGTTTTGGGTAGCTATACCCAGTGATTGTGAATCCGAGGAGGCGGAGAAGAATGTGGGTACATCTGCTTGTGATGCGACGGCTGACTAAAGGGCATTTCCACCATCTGTATGCTTCTCTACCCAGCCATCCTGACAAGTTCTTCCAGTATTGTCAGATGAGCGTGCCAATATTTGATATTCTGATGGAGATTGTGCACCCTGGGATCACCTTCAAGGACACCAAGATGCGCAAGTGTATTTCTGCAGAGGAGCTCCTTTTACTTACTTTACGGTATGTATTCATCCTCTATGTTGATGATGTACTTTACTTGTGTGTTTTAGTGAAATACACTCATCCATTCCTTTTTTTTAATTTTTTTTCCCTTTTATTTTTACTCTCACATTTAGCCTTTGACAATATATGTTGCTCTGAATAGGAGCAAAGCCATTGTTTTTTTTGTATTTTATTAAGGCAGGTCTTATTTTTTATTGGCCATCACTTTTAGGAAGGCCTAAACTGTTTTGTTGAGACATGGATATTTATTTTTTTTTGTTTCTTCCCTTACAGATTTCTTTCCACTGTGCTCTAATATGCGGCTCTTCATCTGGAATTTTTAATTGGAAAATCCAGCATCTCAGGCATTGTCCGGTCTGTGTGCTCTGAAATATTGTCCTGACTGCATCAATCGGTCATGTCTGAGCCCAAACAACAAGACTGGGTGTGGATAGCCCGTGGCTTTGAGGAAATATGCCAGTTTCCAAACTATATTGGAGCCCTGGATGGGAAGCACATTCGTGTGCGTAAGCAGTCAAACTCAAGCTCACAATATTATAATTATAAACAGTATTTTTCTGTAGTTCTGTTGGCCCTGGTCGACAGTGCATACAGATTTATAATTGTAGATATTGGGGCCTTTGGAAGAACTGGAGACTCCAGAGTCTTCAATTCTTCCATTATGGGTCAGCGGCTGCGCAATAATGAGTTGGACCTCCCACCCCCCACGTCAGCTACCAGTGTCTACTATGGAAGCGGTGCCTTATGTGATGGTTGCAGATGAGGCTGTTCAATTAACTTGCAACGTCATGATGCCCTATCCAGAGGCCTGGACCACCGGAGCAGAATCTCTAATTTCCGCCTATCTCGAGCACAACGACTGGTGGAGTGTGCCTTTGGCATTCTCTGTGCAAAATGGCGGGTCCTGCAGTCAGCCCTTCAACTTAGTGAAGTAAATGTGTGTGAGGTTATTAAAGCGTGTGTAATAACTTCACCAAAATCCATGACTGTACATCAAATGATGGTTATGAAGTGGTGGATGGAATTAATGGCAGGCCTACTACACATGTACTTCATGCACGTCATCAGCCCTCTGGACTTAAAGTGCGGGATGTGTTTATGAATTATTTTGTTTCACCAGAGGGATCTATTCTACTCCATGGCAAGACAATGCATTTTCTATGTTGTGATTTTTTTTATGGGGTAAAAAATAAATTAATGTTAATGTTTTAAGTGTGTGTTGTGATTGTGTAATAATGTATCAAATACCGTATTTTTCGGACTATAAGATGCACCGGACCATAAGACGCACCCCAAATTTTCAGAAGGAAAATTGGGAAAAAAAATAATGTGTCAAATGGGGGTCTGTCTTACAGTCCGAATTTAGCTTACCAGCGAACGGATCAGCACAGGTAGAGGAGTGGTCACTGGGGTCGTTTGGTGCGGTAGTGGTGCTCTGTGGGGTGGCTGTGTTATGTGGGGTGGCTGTGTTATGTGGGGTGGCTGTGTTATGTGGGGTGGTTGGGCACTGTGGGGTGGCCATATACTCACAAATCCGGTGGCGGCGGCGGTCCCAATTCATCCTCCCTGTGCGGTGGTGGTGTCAGTGCAGCAGCGGGGCTCTGTGCAGCGTGGGGGGCTCCGCCGGCGTTCCGTCCCAGCCGGAAAGCCCCCCGCAGCTGCGACGCGGTGGCCCCTCCTGTAGCGGTCCCAATTCATCCTCCCTGTGCGGTGGTGGTGTCGGGGCAGCAAGCGGGCCTCTGTGCAGCGTGGGGGGCTCCGCCGACGTTTAGTTCCTGCCGGAAAGCCCCCCGCAGCTGCGACGCGGTGCCGTCCGGAAAGAAGTCCTCCAGAAAGATGGCCGCCGCTTGCTGAAGTTCAAATCTCGCCAACGAGATCTCGGGAGACGAGATCTCGGGAAGAGATCTCGTTGGCGAGATTTGAACTTCAGCAAGCGGCGGCCATCTTTCCGGAGGACTTCTTTCCGGATGGCACCGCGTCGCAGCTGCGGGGGGCTTTCCGGCAGGAACTAAATGCCGGTGGAGCCCCCCACGCTGCACAGAGGCCCGCTTGCTGCCCCGACACCACCACCGCACAGGGAGAATGACTTGGGACCGCCACCGGAGGGGCCACCGCGTCGCAGCTGCGGGGGGCTTTCCGGCTGGGACGGAACGCCAGCGGAGCCCCCCACGCTGCACAGAGGCTCGCTGCTGCCCCGACACCACCACCGCACAGGGAGGATGAATTGGGACCGCCGCCGCCACCGGATTTTTATGTATGTTGCGACTATAAGACGCACCTCCATTTTCCCCCAAAATTTTGGGGAAAAAAGTGCGTCTTATAGTCCGCAAAATACGGTATGTAAAGCAACACATCATCCATCTCATCACAACATCACAAAACACTCATATTGATATAACTTGTTTTAATCCAAAAATCTTTTGAATTTAACCAAAAAAACATATTGGCATATGCAGCCTATAAAACTGGGCCTATATTCAAATAAAAAAACATTGAAACATATATGGCACATTACCATTTTTGCCTATAAGTTATAAGTTGGTGGTGGTAACGGCAGAAGGCCAGCATGTGAGGCAACTTTGTTGGGCAACCTGACTTTCACCCTGTGGTACGGATGATGCTGAGCCAGGATTGAGGAGCAATGAAGGATCCTGTTGTGTAGCATAGTAGGGAGGTGGATGCAGGGGCGGACATATCGCCGGTTCAGCCGGTGCAACTGCACCGGGGCCCAGAGGTGGAAGGGGGCCCCTGCAGGCAGTGGCGTACTGCCCATAGCGGCAGAGTATGCAGCCGCAATGGAGCCACAGAGTCTAGATTGCGGGCGGGAGTGTAAGGGGCCCGCACCAGTATTATGCAACATCGGGCCCCTCTCACTTCCTGCTGTAATCACACCCAGAGCCGGGCAGAGAGCGGCGAGCGGAGTGAGGAGTTCAAAAAGGGGGCGTGTCATGCAGGCAGAGACGCTGACCAATGAGCACTTTCCTCACCAGACTGAGCAGAGCGCTCACTGGCTGCCGTCTCTGTCCTCCTCCATGGCGGGTCCCAATGGTGGTGAGTGCTCACCGGTTGTCAGGGGCCTGGGCCGCACTGCACACTGGGGACAGTAGTGGAGGAAGAGCAGGACTTACAGTGTGTACTGTTCTGCTTCCTCCATTGTGCCATTCCTGGCAGGCTGCAGCATTTCTGAGAACAGGTCAGGGGAAGAGGCTCACTGCAGGGGACATCTCCCAGAGAGGAGGTCAGGGGAGGGGAGCTCACTGCACTGGAGAGCAGGGCTGCAGCAGGGAGCTGAAATCCTCTGTGCTCTGAGTCCCCATCCCCCACAGTGGGCCCAGCACTATGCGGCCGACATCCATGGCTCATCTGAACAAAACACCTCAGGTCGTAGATTAGTGTGTTTGTATATATCCATATGTGTGTGAACAGTAGAGTTGAGCGATACTTTCCGATATCCAAAAATATCGGATCGAAATGGTATCACCGATATCACTAAAATATCGGCGATACCCGATACCGATACCGGAAGTCCAATGTAAGTCTATGGGAACAAAATATCACAACTAAAAAAACCCTTTCTTTCGTTGTAAACACAAAATATACACACATAGAATACATATATATATATATATATATATATATATATATATATATATATATATATACATGTCATTGTGACATATATATATACATATATGTATAGTTTATACACTTCTACATAGTAAAATAGCCTCTGATTCAATTGCCGGGTAAAGCCGGCTTCTGTGAAAAGACAGAAGCACCCGACATGAAATGACACTTGGTGTACATAGGGTTAACCATGTATTTTCATGTCTTTTGCTATCTGATTTGCACAAACAATTACATCAGTCTATGTGTACAAAATTTCACACCTGTAGGGGTTAATTAAAGTTGTAAATTCGTTGTAAAAAAAACGGACTTTTTTGCTACGAATTTACACCTTTAATTAACCCCTACAGGTGTGAAATTTTGCACACATAGACTGATGTAATTGTTTGTGCAAATCAGATAGCAAAGGACATGGTTAACCCTATTGTCACGCTGTCTAATGATATGTATACAATGTCAGTAAACTATTAATACAGGAACAACACTCTATACAACAACTAGTATAGCAACATCAGCATGTAAGTATAGAATAGATTTACCTGACACGATATCTGCTGAACTCAGGGTTAATCTTGAGGACTTGATGAGCTGAAACAGGAAAGAGGTGGACCGGGATCTAACCTGACCCTAAACTGGGGTCCTAACTAATCCCTCACCTTGGAGGTACTGATAATGGTTCAGAGGTCCAAGTCTCCAACCTAACCCTGTCTCCTATCAGACCCTGAACCCTGTAATCAGTCCTAAGAAGGATCCTGACTACCACCAAAGGGATATGGGCTGATCTCAGCTAAATACTCAGATTAGACATATAAGACAGACAGGATAACACTCGCTTGCATACACACTCAAAACACAAAGGAACATAAATGGTCTGGGAAATAAACTCTAACCAAGTTGAGCTTAAAACAACTAAGGAGCTCACAACTAAAGTCTATACAGATTCATTCCTATCTGTGGTCTGCATGAAGGTTTCACTGGCAACTCCCCAAGCAGACAACCAGGAATTTAAAGGAAACCAATCAACAAATAATCAATTGCAGCCGGGAGAAACTGCACCCAGTCCCAGCACCGAGCACAGACAGAATTAACTCCCTAGCTGCCAAACACAAAGAAACAGCAGCTCAGCTGTGAGAAGTCAAAATGTGCAACCGCGACGATCTTCGTGGCAATGCACACATGACAGTACCCCCCTTCTACGAGGGGCCTCCGGACCCTCAGGGCCAGGCCTGCCCGGGTGAGTTCTGTGGAAGGTCCGAACCAAACGATCTGCGTTAACATCAGACGCAGGACCCACGTCCTCTCCTCTGGACCATACCCCTTCCAATGCACCAAGTACTGAAGGGACCGGCGATTCAGACGTGAGTCAATGATCTTTGATACTTGAAATTCCAAGTTACCATTGACCAACACAGGAGGAGGAGGTAGAGGTGACGGTATGACTGGTGCCACATACCTTTTAAGTAATGACTTGTGAAACACATTATGAATTTTAAACGTAGGAGGGAGGTCCAGACGAAATGCCACAGGATTAATTATGGAACTGATCCTGTACGGCCGATGAATCTGGGACCCAGTTTCCAGGAGGGCACCTTAAGTTTTATATTCCTGGTAGACAACCATACCAGATCGTTCACATTCAGATCTGGACCAGAAACTCTCCTCCTATCAGCCATACGTTTGTAACGGTTCCCCATCGCACTCAGATTATTCAACACACCTCTCCACACAGAAGCAAGTGACGACGAGAAACGCTCCTCCTCAGGAACCCCAGAAGGGCCCCCCCCATTGAAAGTACAAAACTGGGGATGGAAACCATATGCCCCAAAAAACGGGGACTTACCAGTGGACTCGCTCCGCCTGTTGTTAAGAGCGAACTCTGCCAGAGGCAAGAAAGAAGACCAGTCCTCTTGGTTCTCTGAGACAAAACACCGGAGATATGTCTCTAAGCTCTGATTCAGACGCTCTGTCTGACCATTGGTCTGCGGATGAAAAGCCGAGGAAAATGACAATTGCATCCCCCGACGTAAACAAAATGCCCTCCAAAATTTGGACACAAACTGAGACCCCCTATCTGACACCACATCAGAAGGCAACCCATGAAGTCTAACGATCTCCCTAATGAACACCTGCGCCAGAGTTTTAGCATTAGGGAGTGCAGGAAGAGCAACGAAATGTGCCATCTTACTGAACCTGTCAACAACCACCAGTATGACAGTATTCCCTGACGACGGAGGAAGGTCCGTAATGAAGTCCATAGATAAATGAGTCCATGGACGCTCCGGAAGTTTCAAGGGTAAAAGGGTCCCAGATGGACGGGTATGAGGGTTTTAGAGCGAGCACACACCCCACATGACGCGACAAAAGTTATAACATCTTTATTAGCATTAGGCCACCAAAACCGGCGAGAAAGGAGATCTAAAGTAGCCTTACTCCCTGGATGTCCTGCTAGAGCAGAATTATGATGTGCCTCAATAACCTTTTGTCTCAACAGATTTGGGACAAACAGTCTCCCTGGAGGTCCTGCAGGGGCGTCCCCCTGAGCCTCTAACACCTCCTCCTCAAGCTCAGAAAATACAGCCGACACTACCACCCCCTCCTGAAGGATAGGACTCGGGTCATCCGTTTTCCCGGCCCCTGGGAAACTGCGAGACAAGGCATCAGCCTTTACATTCTTAGACCCCGGGCGATAAGTGACGACAAAATTAAACCTGGTAAAAAACAACGACCATCGAGCTTGTCTGGAATTCAGACGCTTAGCGGATTCCAAATACAACAGGTTCTTGTGATCAGTAATAACGGTAACCGGGTGGACTGCCCCCTCCAAAAAGTGACGCCATTCTTCAAAAGCTAACTTAATGGCCAAAAGTTCCCTATTGCCGATATCATAATTCCTTTCGGCGGACGACAATTTCTTAGAAAAGAAAGCGCATGGATGCCATTTACCAGGGGACGGACCCTGGGACAATATAGCACCCACCCCTACGTCAGACGCATCCACCTCCACAATGAACGGCTGAGATGCATCTGGTTGGATGAGAACGGGTGCCGAAGCAAAACATTTCTTCAAAGAGGAAAAGGCTTGGCAAGCTTTGTCCGACCATTTAGAAAAATCCGTCCCTTTTCTTGTCATG
>JARQOD010000001.1:776594253-776634055 GCA_033576555.1 Oophaga sylvatica | reverse complement strand
GAGGTCCGGGGTCTATGCTGACCCTAAGCTGGGGTCCTGACTAATCCCTCTACCTGGAGGTACTGTTGATGGTACAGAGGTCCAGGCCGCCAGCATAATCCCTACCTCCTGAGGATCCCTGAACCTCAGTGATCTAGTCCTGAGAAGGACCCTGATCACAACACAGGGGACTGGAAGGTATATGCCTAGACACAGTAATAGATGAACGAGACAGTACAAGGGGTAAACTAAAATCCACCTTGCATACAAAACTCACACAACAAAAAACAGGGGGAACACCAACGGATACGGAGATAAATGATAAAGCGAGGAGGGGAAAAAGACCACACCAGGTACTCTTCACTTCTGACTTCACAATACCACGATCCGCTCTGCTGGTCTGCATGAATGCTTTCACCGACACATTCCTAGCAGACTGGCAGGTATTTGAAGGAATCCCATTAATTGCAGGTGGGTGTGGCTGGCCTTGTCTAGCACAGAGAGAGAAAGAATTAACTCCCTCACTGCCGAATAAAACCCAAGCACCAAAAACTCAGCTGCGCGAAGTCAGATTGTGTAATCGCGACGATCTTTGTGGCGACACACCCGTGACACGTTTGCGTGAGCGCAGAGGTATGCGTGGGATAGTGTTGCCTTGTGAGCCAGCTTCTGAGCCCATGCAGTGTGATAGAGTGACTTCGGGGCTCAGCGTCATGAGTTTCGAAAGCGCAATGGGTTATGTTTCTACTGTGGTGATGCTTCTCATGCTATTTCAGTCTGCTCTAAGCGGGGAAGACGTTTTGCACGCTCAGTTGTCTTGCGTAGTGTTCAGACTAAATTTCTGTTGACTGTTACCCTGATTTGCTCCCTGTCCACATTTTCTGCTCAGGCTTTTGTTGTTTTAGGAGCAGCTATTAACCTGATGGATTTTGACTTTGCCAAACGTTGTGGGTTTCCCATGATACCCCTGCGGAAGTCTATTCCCTACTGGGCATTGATTCTACCCCTTTGGCGGAGAATAAACCCCAGTTTTCTACTCAGGCGATAATGAGGGTTGAACCAGATCATCAGGAGAGTTGTAAATTTCTAGTGCTGCATAATCTGCATGACATTATTGTACTAGGTTTCCCTTGGTTACAGTCTCATAATCCTGTTTTGGATTGGAAATCTGTGTCTGTGACCAGTTGGGGCTGCCAATGTGTTAATGCTGACACTCCTGTTTTTTCTGCCTCTCCCAAGTCTCAGGATGTTCCTGACTTTTTGACTGATTTTTCGGATGTGTTTCGTGAAAGTAAATCCGCATCCTTGCCCCCTCACAGGAGCTATGATTGCGCTATTGAATTAGTGCCTGGTGGTAAATTTCCTAAAGGTCGCCTTTTTAACTTGTCTGTACCTGAACATGATGCTATGTGATCTTATATCAAGGAGTCATTGGAGAAGGGTCATATCAGACCATCCTCTTCACCCTTGGGCGCCAGTTTTTTCTTTGTGGCCAAAAAGGATGGTTCATTGAGGCCATGTATTGATTATCGTCTCTTGAATAAGATCACTGTGAAGTATCAATATCTGTTACCCTTGATTTCTGACCTGTTTTCCAGAGTGAAAGTGCTAGTTGTTTACCAAGCTTGACCTCAGGGGGTCGTATAACCTTATTCGCATTAAGCACGGGATGAATGGAAGACGGCGTTTAATACCCCAGAGGGGCATTTTGAGTACCTAGTGATGCCCTTTGGGCTCACTAATGCTCCTTCCGTTTTCCAATCCTTCATGAATGATATTTTCAGGGATTTTGTGGATAAATTTCTGATTGTTTATTTGTATGATATCTTGATTTTTTTCCAATGACTGGGACTCTCATGTGAAACATGTTCGGACTGTGTTCCAGATTTTGAGAGAGAATGCACTGTATGTGAAGGGATCAAAGTGTCTTTTTGGCGTACAGAAGGTCTCATTTCTGGGATTCATTTTGTCTCCGTCTGTTATTGAAATGGACCCGGTCACGGTTCAGGCCATCTGTGATTGGGTCCAACCTACTTCATTAAAGGCTCTTCAGAGATTTTTGGGTTTTGCCAATTTTTATCGTAAATTTATTGGTAACTTCTCCGGTATTGTTAAACCGTTGACTGATTTGACCAAAAAGGGTTCTGATGTGGTGAATTGGCCTCCTGAGGCAGTTTCTGCGTTTCAGGAATTTAAGCAGAGATTCACTTCTGCTCCTGTTCTACGGCAGCCTGATGTTTCTCTACCGTTTCAGGTGGAGGTTGATGCCTCTGAAATTGGGGCAGGTGCCGTTTTGTCCCAAAGAGATCCAGAAACCTCTAAGAGTAACCCTTGTGCCTTTTCTCTCGAAAATTTTCTGCAACTGAACGTAATTATGACGTGGGTAATCGGGAGTTATTGGCCATGAAGTGAGCCTTTGAAGAGTGGAGACATTGGCTGGAAGGAGCCAAACATCAGGTAGTGGTCCTCACGGACCATAAGAACCTGGTTTATCTCGAATCAGCCAAGCGACTTAATCCTAGACAGGCCAGGTGGGCCTTGTTTTTCACACGTTTTAATTTTGTGGTTTCTTTTCTTCCTGCACTAAGAATGTTAAGGTGGATGCCCTCTCGAGGATTTTCTTTGCGGACTCTCCTGAGTTATCTGATCCTACTGTTATTTTGAAAGAGGATGTAGTTCTTTCCGCCATCTCGCCCAATTTGAGACTGGCTCTGGAAGGGTGTCAGGAGGATAAACCTGAGCCTGACCTATTGGGAAACTGTTTGTCCCAGACCAGTGGAAGAAGAGTGTGATGTCTGAGATTCATTGTTCCACGTTGGCTGGTCATCCCGGGATTTTTGGTACCAGAGAGTTGGTGAGTCGGTCCTTTTGGTGGCCTAATTTGTCTCGTGACGTCAGGAATTTGTGCAGTCCTGTGGGACTTGCTCTCGCTCCAAGCCTTGCTCTCGCTCTAGTGGTTTGTTAATGCCATTACCTGTGCCCAAGAGGCCATGGACCCATATCTCTATGGATTTTATTTCTGACCTCCCTGTTTCTCAGAGAATGACAGTTATCTGAGTAATCTGTGATAGGTTTTCCAAGATGATACATCTTGTGCCATTACCTAAGTTACCTTCCTCCTCCGAATTGGTGCCTTTGTTCCTTCAGCACATGGTTCGGTTACATGGCATTCCGGAGAACATTGTGTCTGACAGAGGAGTCCAGTTTGTTTCCAGATTTTGGAGGACATTTTGTTCTAAACTTGGTGTTCAATTATCTTTCTCCTCTGTTTTTCATCCTCAGACCAATGGACAAACCGAGAGAACAAACCAGACCTTGGAGACTTAATTGAGATGTTTTGTGTCTGCTGATCAAGATGACTGGGTCTCTTTTTGCCTTTGGCTGAGTTTGCTCTTAATAATAGGGCTAGCTCTGCCACCTTGATGTTTCCATTTTTCTGCAATTTTGGGTTTCACCCTCGATTTTCTTCGGGACAGGCGGAGGCTTCTGTCTGTCCGGGTGTTGACTCTGTTGTGGAGCGAATGCAGCAGATTTGGGACCAGGTAGTGGAGAGGTTGTCTCTCTCTCAGGAGAAGGCCCAACGGCTTGCCAACCGGCATAGGACTGATGGTCCTCGGTTTAAAGTGGGGGACTTGGTTTGGTTGTCCTCAAGAAATATCCCTATGAGGGTTGCATCTCCAAAGTTTAAGCCTAGGTTCATTGGACCTTATAAGATCATGGAGATTCTTAATCCTGTTTCCTTCCGTTTGCTTCTTCCAGGGACATTTAAGATCCATAACGTGTTCCACAAGTCCTTAATGAAGAGGTTTGTCGAGCCAGTGGTTTCCATGGCTGCGCCTCCTGACCCTGTTTTGGTTGAGGGCAATCTGGAGTATGTGGTTAAGAAAATATTGGATTCTCGTTTTTCTAGACAGAAACTCCAGTATTTGGTTAAGTGGAGAGGTTATGGTCAGGAGGACAATTCTTGGGTGTTTGCTTCGGACATCCATGCTAGGAGACTGATTCGTGCCTATCACCAAGCTCATCCTGATCTGTTATGATTTGGTAGCTGAGGAGAGCAGGCAAAAACGGCAATACACCAGAGAGGTTGGAATCTACTGGATTGCAGTACCCTGACTAACCACCACAACTAAAGGCAGCCGTGGAGCGTTCCTACGTTGGTCCTAGACGCCTCGTCACAGCCTGAGAGGTTAACTACACCTAAAGATAGAAAGAGGAAAGCTATCTGCCCCGGAGCAGATCCCCAAAGAACATAGGAAGCCCCCAAACATGTAATGGCGGTTAGACAAGAGGAAATACAGTCACAGACAGAAAATAGTATGAGCAAATGTTGGGGCCCAAACTACCTGGACAGAAAAGGACAGGAAGGACACTTACTGCAATCCAAAAAACCCTAAAAAACACCAACTCTACTAATTGCAAAAACACCTGAGATCACACGACCTCTACCACCTAAATTAGCTCTCTGGTGTCACAAAACTAAGCTGCAGCCACTGAAAAAACTGGAAAAGGCAAATGAACAAACAACAGTGGCTCAGATAAACTGAGAGGAGCACAAGCCCCCGGAGGGGACCTGGCTGACCTCCACAGAAGTGCAGGGAACAATGCAAAAAGCAAGCACAAAAATAAAAGCAGAAAATATCTTACCTGATAGCAGAAGATGCAGGCAAGACTCAGCAAGCTTCCAAGCGAACCAGGAACCACAGTTGAGACAAGAACAATCGATCACCGGCAACCATGATGGGAGGGAACCTCCCTTATATTAGACCAGTCTGTAACTCCTGATTGCCAATCTTCATTGAATGGTTCAGTACTGTTTGTAACCACCAGAGGGAGCTTCTGCTCAGAATTCATTTCTAACACATTCACAACAGTACCCCCCCCTTGAGGAGGGGTCACCGAACCCTCATTTGGGCAACCAGGTTGGTCAGGATGAGCTCTGTGATACGTACGGATCAGTCTCCTAGCATGGATGTCCGAAGCAAACACCCAAGAATTGTCCTCCTGACCATAACCTCTCCACTTAACCAAATACTGGAGTTTCCGTCTAGAAAAACGAGAATCCAATATTTTCTCAACCACATACTCCAGATTGCCCTCAACCAAAACAGGGTCAGGAGGCGCAGCCATAGGAACCACTGGCTCGACAAACCTCTTCAATAAGGACTTGTGGAACACGTTATGGATCTTAAATGTCCCCGGAAGAAGCAAACGAAAGGAAACAGGATTAAGAATCTCCAAGATCTTATAAGGTCCAATGAACCTAGGCTTAAACTTAGGAGATGCAACTCTCATAGGGATATTTCTTGAGGACAACCAGACCAAGTCCCCCACTTCAAACCGAGGACCATCAGTCCTATGCCGGTTGGCAAACCGCTGGGCCCTCTCCTGAGAGAGGGACAACCTCTCCACTACCTGGTCCCAAATCTGCTGCATACGCTCCACAACAGAGTCAACACCTGGAAAGACAGAAGCCTCCGTCTGTCCCGAAGAAAATCGAGGGTGAAACCCAAAATTGCAGAAAAATGGAGACATCAAAGTGGCAGAGCTAGCCCTATTATTAAGAGCAAACTCAGCCAAAGGCAAAAAAGAGACCCAGTCATCTTGATCAGCAGACACAAAGCATCTCAGATAAGTCTCCAATGTCTGGTTTGTTTTCTCAGTTTGTCCATTGGTCTGAGGATGAAAAGCCGAGGAGAAAGACAATTGAACACCAAGTCTAGAAAAAAAAGTCCTCCAAAATCTGGAAACAAACTGGACTCCTCTGTCAGACACAATGTTCTCAGGAATGCCGTGTAACCGAACCACGTGCTGAAGGAACAAAGGCACCAATTCGGAGGAGGAAGGCAACTTAGGTAATGGCACAAGATGTATCATTTTGGAAAACCTATCACAAATCACCCAGATAATGGTCATTCTCTGAGAAACAGGGAGGTCGGAAATGAAATCCATAGAGATATGGGTCCATGGTCTCTTGGGCACAGGTAATGGCATCAATAAACCACTAGAGCGAGAGCAAGGCTTGGAGCGAGAGCAAGTCCCGCAGGACTGCACAAATTCCCTGACGTCACGAGACAAAGTAGGCCACCAAAAGGACCGACTAACCAAGTCTCTGGTACCAAAAATTCCGGAATGACCGGGCCAACGCGGAACAATGAATCTCAGACATCACACTCTTTTTCCACCGGTCTGGGACAAACAATTTCCCAATAGGGCAGCGCTCGGGTTTATCCTCCTGACACCCTTCCAGAGCCAGTCTCAAATTGGGCGAGATGGCGGAAAGAACTACACCCTCTTTCAAAATAACAGCAGGATCAGATAATTCAGGAGAGTCCGCAAGGAAACTCCTCGAGAGGGCATCCGCCTTAACATTCTTAGTGCCCGGAAGAAAAGAAACCACAAAATTAAAACTTGTGAAAAACAAGGCCCACCTGGCCTGTCTAGGATTAAGTCGCTTGGCTGATTCCAGATAAACCAGATTCTTATGGTCCGTGAGGACCACCACCTGATGTTTGGCTCCCTCCAGCCAATGTCTCCACTCTTCAAAAGCCCACTTCATGGCCAATAACTCCCGATTACCCAAGTCATAATTACGTTCAGTTGGAGAAAATTTTCGAGAGAAAAAGGCACAAGGGTTACTTTTAGAGGTCTCTGGATCTCTTTGGGACAAAACGGCACCTGCCCCAATTTCAGAGGCATCAACCTCCACCTGAAATGGCAGAGAAACATCAGGATGCCGTAGAACAGGAGCAGAAGTGAATCTCTGCTTAAGTTCCTGAAACGCAGAGACTGCCTCAGGAGGCCAATTCACCACATCAGAACCCTTTTTGGTCAAATCAGTCAATGGTTTAACAATAACAGAGAAATGACCAATAAATTTACGATAAAATTGGCAAAACCCAAGAATCTCTGAAGAGCCTTCAATGAAGTAGGTTGGACCCAATCACAGATGGCCTGAACCTTAACCGGGTCCATTTCAATAACAGACGGAGACAAAATGAATCCCAGAAATGAAATCCTCTGTACGCCAAAAAGACACTTTGATCCCTTCACATACAGAGCATTCTCTCTCAAAATCTGGAACACAGTCCGAACATGTTTCACATGAGAGTCCCAGTCATTGGAAAAAATCAAGATATCATCCAAATAAACAATCAGAAATTTATCCACAAAATCCCTGAAAATGTCATTCATGAAGGACTGGAAGACGGAAGGAGCATTAGTGAGCCCAAAGGGCATCACTAGGTCCTCAAAATGCCCCTCTGGAGTATTAAACGCCGTCTTCCATTCATCCCCGTGCTTAATGCGAATAAGGTTATACGCCCCCCTGAAGTCAAGCTTGGTAAACCAAGTAGCACTTTTCACCCTGGAAAACAGGTCAGAAATCAAGGGTAACGGATATTGATATTTCACAGTGATATTGTTCAAGAGACGATAATCAATACACGCCCTTAATGAACCATCCTTTTTGGCCACAAAGAAAAAACCGGCACCCAAGGGTGAAGAGGATGGTCTGATATGACCCTTCTCCAATGACTCCTTGATATAAGACCGCATAGCGTCATGTTCAGGTACAGACAAGTTAAAAAGGCGACCTTTAGGGAATTTACTACCTGGCACTAATTCAATAGCGCAGTCATAGCTCCTATGGGGGGGCAAGGATGCAGATTTACTTTCACTAAACACATCAGAAAAATCAGTCAAAAAGTCAGGAACATCCTGAGCCTGGGGAGAGGCAGAAAAAACAGGAGTGTTGGCATTAACACATTGGCAGCCCCAACTGTTCACAGACACAGATTTCCAATCAAAAACAGGATTATGAGATTGTAACCAAGGAAAACCCAGTACAATAATGTCATCCAGATTATACAGCACCAAAAATTTGCAACTCTCCTGATGATCAGGTTCAACCCTCATTATCACCTGAGTAGAGAACTGGGGTTTATTCTCAGCCAAAGGGTAGAATCAATCCCCAGTAGGGGAATAGACTTCCGTAGGGGTATCATGGGAAACCCACAACGTTTAGCAAAATCAAAATCCATCAGTTAATAGCTGCTCCCGAATCAACAAAAGCCTGAGCAGAAAATGTGGACAGGGAGCAAATCAGGGTAACAGTCAACAGAAATTTAGTCTGAACACTACCCAAGACAACTGAGCGTGCAAAACATCTTCCCCGCTTAGGGCAGACTGAAATAGCATGAGAGGCGTCACCACAGTAGAAACATAACCCATTACATTTTCGAAACTCATGACGCTGTGCCCCAGAAGCCACTCTATCACACTGCATGGACTCAGAAGCTGGTTCACAAGGCAACACTATTCCACGCATACCTCTACGCTCACGCAAACGTCTGTCAATTTGAATCGCTAATGACATAGAATCATTGAGACCAGAGGGAGCAGGGAAACCCACCATAACATCTTTTACATTCTCTGACAGACCCTTCCGAAAAAGGGCTGCCAAAGCATCATCATTCCATTTGGTCAGGACTGCCCACTTTCGGAATTTCTGACAGTATAACTCAGCGTCCTCAAGCCCCTGATTTAATGCCAACAAGGTTTTTTCAGCTTGATCAGTGACATTAGGTTCATCGTACAATAACCCCAGAGCCAGAAAAAATGCATCAACATTACTCAAAACAGGGTCCCCAGGTGTCAGGGAGAAAGCCCAATCCTGAGGATCGCCGCGCAGGAGAGAGATGACAATTTGAACCTGCTGTGCTGCGTTCCCTGAGGACTTAGGTTTTAAGGCAAAAAACAACTTACAGTTATTTTTGAAATTCAGAAATTTAGCTCTATCCCCCAAAAATAAATCTGGCATGGGTATCCTAGGTTCCACAACCGGCAACCTAGCAAGATAGGTAGCAATACTCCGAACTTCAGTGGCAAGCTGATCCACACGGCCAGACAACTGTGCAAACTCCATTGAGAGAAAAAAAAAATCCTCCTCAGCACCCAGAGAAAAAGAGGGAAAAAAAATGCAACAAACAGGAAAAAAAAAAAAAATCTCTGACAACTCTGACAACTTTCTTCTTTCCACACTTTTTTTTTTTCCCTTCTGTGAGTACCATATAATTTTCAGTTTGGCTGGTGATACTGTTATGATTTGGTAGCTGAGGAGAGCAGGCAAAAACGGAAATACACCAGAGAGGTTGGAATCTATTGGATTGCAGTACCCTGACTAACCACCACAACTAAAGGCAGCCGTGGAGCGTTCCTACGTTGGTCCTAGACGCATCGTCACAGCCTGAGAGGTTAACTACACCTAAAGATAGAAAGAGGAAAGCTATCTGCCCCGGAGCAGATCCCCAAAGAACATAGGAAGCCCCCAAACATGTAATGGCGGTTAGACAAGAGGAAATACAGACACAGACAGAAAATAGTATGAGCAAACGTTGGGGCCCAAACTACCTGGACAGAAAAGGACAGGAAGGACACTTACTGCAATCCAAAAAACCCTAAAAAACACCAACCCTACTAATTGCAAAAACACCTGAGATCACACGACCTCTACCACCTAAATTAGCTCTCTGGTGTCACAAAACTAAGCCGCAGCCACTGAAAAAACTGGAAAAGGCAAATGAACAAACAGTGGCTCAGATAAACTGAGAGGAGCACAAGCCCCCAGAGGGGACCTGGCTGACCTCCACAGAAGTGCAGGGAACAATGCAAAAAGCAAGCACAAAAATAAAAGCAGAAAATATCTTATCTGATAATAGAAGATGCAGGCAAGACTCAGCAAGCTTCCAAGCGAACCAGGAACCACAGTTGAGACAAGAACAATCGATCACCGGCAACCATGATGGGAGAGAACCTCCCTTATATAAGACCAGTCTGTAACTCCTGATTGCCAATCTTCATTGAATGGTTCAGTACTGTTTGTAACCACCAGAGGGAGCTTCTGCTCAGAATTCATTTCTAACACATTCACAACACTGATCGGCCTGGTTGCACAAGTGAGTGTTCGGTGACCCCCTCCTCAAGGGGGGGTACTGTTATGAATGTGCTAGAGATGGTTTCTGAGCAGAGGCTCCCTCTGGTGGTTACAGACAGTACTGAACCTTTCAGCGAGGAATGGCAATCTGGGATCGCTGACTGGTCTGATATAAGGGAGGTTCCCTCCCATGATGGTTGCCGGTGATCAATTGTTCTTGTCTCAGTTGTGGTTCCGGGTTCATTTGGAAGTTTGCTGAGTCCTGCCTGCATCTTCTGCTTTCAGATAAGATATTTTCTGCTTTTATTTTTGTGCTTGCTTTTTGCATAGTTCTCGGCACTTTTGTGGAGGTCAGCCAGGTCCTCTTCTGGGGCCTGTGCTCCTCTCAGTTTATCTGTAGCCACTGTTATTTGTTCATTTGCTTTTTCTGTTTTTTCAGTGGCTGCGGCTTAGTTTTGTTACACCAGAGTTCTGATTTAGGTGGTGGAGATCGTGTGATCTCAGGTGTTTTTGCAATCAGAAGAGTTGGTATGTTCTAGGGGTTTTTTTTGGATTGCAGTAAGAATCCTTTCCTGTACTTTTCTGCCTAGACAGATTGGGCCCCAGCGTTTGCGCATTCTATTTTCTGTCTGTGTCCCTGCTTCTTCTTGTCTAACCGCCATTACATGTTTGGGGCTTCCTATTTTCTTTGGGGATCTGCTCCGGGGCAGATAGCTTTCCTCTTTCTGCCTTTAGGTGTAGTTATCTCTCAGGCTGTGACGAGGCGTCTAGGCAGGGCCGCCATCAGGGCATGAGAACCCTCACTGATGTATGGGGCCCGGTGATTAGGGGGGGCCCGCCGCCCGAGCACGCAGGTCCGCGCTCGGGCCCGGGGGCCCCCAACATTTTGAGGCTCCCCCTGCTCCCCAAGGGGCCCCCAGCTAGCGGCACATCACGCAGCCGCTATGGGGCCCCTGTGTGGCAGGGGGCCCGACTGCCCCCAGCGCCGACTCCCCCCGCCGCTGCATTGAACTATACCGGCGTCTGCCGGCACAGTTCAAAGCGATGATGGAGGAGAGAGCGTCAGCTGACGCTCCCTCTCCCATCATTCCCCGCTCTGTCTCTGACACAGCGCGCTCACTGTGTGCCGGGCAGAGCAGGAGACAGGAGCTGGGAGCAGCGCTGGCACGAGGATGAGGTGAGGACTGTTTTTTTTTTTTTTTCTAAAGCTGTCAGTGCTTTACTGAACTGTGGGTGGGTGGAGGAGAGGTGAAGGCTGGACAATGTGGGCCCTGCCGTATACTATGTGGGCCCTGCTGTACAATGTGGGCCCTGCCGTATACTATGTGGGCCCTGCCGTATACTATGTGGGCCCTGCCGTATACTATGTGGGCCCTGCTGGACAATGTGGGCCCTGCTGTATACTATGTGGGCCCTGCTGGACAATGTGGGCCCTGACCGTATACTATGTGGGCCCTGCTGGACAATGTAGGCCCTGCTGTATACTATGTGGGCCCTGCTGGACAATGTGGGCCATGCTGTATACTATGTGGGCCCTGCTGGACAATGTGGGCCCTGCCGTATACTATGTGGGCCCTGCTGGACAATTTGGGCCCTGCCGTATACTATGTGGGCCCTGCTGTACAATGTGGGCCCTGCCGTATACTATGTGGGCCCTGCTGTACAATGTGGGCCCTGCTGTACAATGTGGGCCCTGCCGTATACTATGTGGGCCCTGCCGTATACTATGTGGGCCCTGCCGTATACTATGTGGGCCCTGCTGTACAATGTGGGCCCTTCTACTATATACTATGTGGGCCCTGCCGTATACCATGGGCTCTGCTGTACAATGTGGGCCCTGCTACTATATACTATGTGGCCCCTGCCGTATACCATGTGGGCTCTGCTGTACAATGTGTGCCCTGCTACTATATACTATGTGGGCACTGCCGTATACTATGTGGGCCCTGCTGTACAATGTGGGCCCTGCTACTATATACTATGTGGGCCCTGCCGTATACCATGTGGGCTCTGCTGTACAATGTGGGCCCTGCTACTATATACTATGTGGGCCCTGCCGTATACCATGTGGGCTCTGCTGTACAATGTGGCCCTGCTACTATATCTATGTGGGCACTGCCGTATACTATGTGGGCCCTGCTGTACAATGTGGGCCCTGCTGGACCATGTGGGCCCTGCCGTATACTATGTGGGCCCTGCTGTACAATGTGGGCCCTGCTGGACAATGTGGGCCCTGCTGTATACTATGTGGACCCTGCTGGACAATGTGGGCCCTGCTGTATACTATGTGGGCCCTGCTGGACAATGTTGGGCCCTGCCGTATACTATGTGGGCCCTGCGTACAATGTGGGCCCTGCCGTATACTATGTGGGCCCTGCCGTACAATGTGGGCCCTGCCGTATACTATGTGGGCCCTGCCGTACAATGTGGGCCCTGCTACTATATACTATGTGGGCCACGCTGTACACTATGTGGGCCCTGCTATATACTATGTGGGCCGTGCTGTATACTATGTGGGTCCTGTTGTATACTATGTGGGCCACGCTATATACTATGTGGGCCGTGCTATATACTATGTTGGCTGTGTTATATACTATTGGGAGATATATTATATTTTATAGGGTGACTCTGTTATATACTTTGTGGCTGTGTTATATACTATGGGGGGCTACGTTATATTCCTTTGGGGAGGCGGGCTGTATGATATTGTATTCGGGGATACATTATATTCTATGAGGGGCTGTATTATATTCTATGAGGGGTGATTGCATCATACACTTATGAGGGGGCTACATTATACTGTATGAGGTGGATACATTGTATTCTATGGGGGGCTAGATTATATTGTATGGGGGCTTCATTATACTTTTATGAGGGAACTACATTATATTCTATGGGGCTGCATTATACTATATGAGGGCTACATTGTATTTTATGGAGGAGCTACATTATACTATATAAGGGGGCTCAATTATATTCTATGGGGGTTTACATTATACTCTGTGGGGTGGTTGCATTATACTCTGGGTGGTTGCATTATACTCTGGGGTGGTTGCATTATGCTCTGTGGGGTGGCTGCATTATGCTCTGTGGGGTGGCTGCATTATGCTCTATAGGGTGACTGCATTATACTATATGTGGGCTGCATTATACTGTATCGAGGACTATGGGGAATACATTATACCATATGAAGAGCTATGGGGTGCATTATACTATGGGAAGTGAATTGTACTACATGGATGACTATGGCGGTGCATTATACTATATGGAGAGCACTATGAGGAGTGTATTATACTATATGAATGACTGAGTGTATTTTAATATATTGAGGGCTATTAGGAGTGTATTATACTATATGGAGGACTATGGATACATTATATTATATGGAGGACTATGGGGTGTGCACTTTACAATATGGAGGACTGTGGTGCACATTATAATATATGGAGGACTATGTGGTGTATTATACTAAACAAGCAAAATGCTGCATATTCATCGAGTGATTGGTGTTAATGTGTCATTGGTGAGGGCAAGGTGCAGAGGTGAAGTTTTTCCATGAAAGGGCGGAGGGATTTTGGAAGGTTTATGTGGTGGAGGAGGAGCTAGGGTGGATGCGGAACTGGGGGGTGGAGCCTGGGCGGAGTCTCAAGGGGGCCCCATAAATTTTGCCAGTATGGGGCCCCGAAATTCCTAGTGGCAGCCCTGCGTCTAGGATCAACGTAGGAACGCTCCACGGCTACCTCTAGTTGTGTGGTTAGTTCAGGTTACTGCAATCCAATAGGTTCCAGCCTCTCTGGTGTATTGCCGTTTTTGTTTTTTCTCCTCAGCTACCTAAACATAACAGTGAGCTTCGCGAGCAGGGTCCTCTATCCTTCAGTACTTATGTGTGCCTTGTTTTGCTCATGTTTAGTGTACTTGTCTATATTTGCCCCTTTTTCACCTGTACAGTGCGATGCAATAAATGGTGCTATAAAAATGTATAATAATAATAATAGTGAAAGCTGTTTTTAAAAATCTTGGTTATTCCACAAAATTTTGATTTCAGAACTCTTCCTGAGTTAATACATTAGTGTTGTTGTTTCTAAATGATTATGAACTTATTTTCTTTGCATTATTTGATGTCTGAAAGCACTGTTTTTTTTAATTTTGACCATTTTTCTTTGTCAGAAAAAAAAATTTTTATTGCTTGGACATTCGGTGACATGTTGTCAGAAGTTTATAGAGTAAAAGAACAATTGACATTTTACTCAAAAATATACCTATAAAGAGAAAAATCAGACAAACTGAACATTTGAAAGTGGTCTCTTAATTTTTGTCAGAGCTGTATGATCACTGCACCCCTAGCTGAATTCATTGAGTGGTGTAGTTTGTAAAATGAGGTCAATTATGGGGGGTTTCTGTTGTTCTGGCACCACAGGGTCTCTGCAAATGTGACATGACTCCTCAAATCATTCCAGCAAAATCTGAACTCCAATATGGTGCTTGTTAGAACCCTCTTGTTAGGTTTTTTCAGTTTGCTGGTCACATGACCTTTTTTCCCTATTTAGTCTGGCTCCGCCCTTCTGGCTTTGCTGGACTTCATTGTATTATCTACTCTTAAGCTAGCCGGGTGCTTAGGTGCCTTACTCAGTCAGTTTTGCTTGATCTTAGGATTTCTAAGTAATTTGTTTTCTGTTTTATTTTCCCTGCTACAATTTCTGTTAGGAGGTGTCCACCTTTTCTCCCAGTCCCTAGATCTTTTAGGGATTCCTCCCTCGCAACTATAGGTCTTCGTTCAGACTAGCTGAGGACTTTAACGGGTCTGGTCGCAGGATCAGGTTCCCCGTTACATCGTAGGGATCCAGCTTAGTTCTATTGTAGGGACAGAATTCCCATCTTTCCTTAGTGCTTGTAGCAGATCATAACAGTAAGTCCAGCCCAAAAAAAAAAAAAAATCTTTAAGGAAATATTTTCTGTTTCCATCATGGTGACGGTTCAGGATTTGGCTCAACGCCTGCAGGGACTTTTCTCTGGAGGTGGCTGAGATCCAGCAACACGTGAGTAGTTGTTCTGGAGCACATTTCGTGGAGCCAAAGGTACGTTTGCCTGATTTACTTTTTGGTGAACAACAAGATTTTTTTTCTTTTAAAAATGCTTGCTTGTTGTATTTCCGTTTGAGACCCAGATCCTCTGGTGATGAATCGCAGCGCATAGGGTTCATAATGTCACTTTTGCGCAAAGAACCTCAGGACTGGGCCTTTTCTCTGCAGCCTAGAGATCCATGCTTTAGATCAGTGGATAGTTTTTTTTCTGCTTTGGGGTTATTGTATGACGATCCTGATCGTGTTTCATCAGCTGAGACAGAGTTGAGATGTTTGAGACAGGGATTAGGTAATGTGGAAAAATATTGTACTCACTTCCGAAGGTGGTCCACTCAGGTGGGGTGGAACGATTCAGCTTTGAAAAGTTTATTTCTTGCAGGGTTAAGTTAAAGGGTTAAAGATTTGCTGATTGCTTATCCTATACCTGGTAACTTGCAAGAGGCTATGCAATTAGCCATACGGGTGCATAGGAGACTGCGTGCAAGGGTTAATGAGAGTAAATCTGCCTTGTCAGCTCCAAGTCTGGAGAGGGACTGTACTGACATTGGAGAGCCGATGGAAATTGGAGCAATGACACCTCACTCTCGGGAAAAAGACCGTAGATTTGCTGAAGGTTTGTGTTTCTATTGTGGCAAATCTGAGCATTTCATTAAGAACTGTGTGCTTCGTATGAATAAAGAGAAAAAAAAAATGAAGTCAGTTTCGCCCGTATAGCTTGTTTAAACAATAAAGGTGTCTTTCTTTCTGCTACCACTGCTGTTGAGGAGGAATTAATGGAGTTTCGGGTATTTGTGGATTGTGGTTCAACTCTCAATGTGATTGATGGGAAATTTTTGGAAAAACTAAAATTAAAACCCAAACTTCTGTCTTCCCCTATTAATGTGGTTGCTGTGGATGGTTCTCCCTTGAAAAATGTTACTCACCATATCTGTGAATTTCCTTTTACTATTAATGGTGTTCATCAAGAGAATTTGGATTTGGTAGTTTTAAATAATTTGCCCTCACCGGTGATTTTGGGGTTACCTTGGTTAAAATTGCACAATCCGATACTGGATTGGTCTACCAATGAAATTAAGTCCTGGAGTCCTAATTGTTATGACAAGTGTTGTAACGGGCGTATTGCTGCTGTAGTTAAGGGGGAGTTACCTGTACCTATTCAGGATTTTTGGAAAGTTTTTTCTGATAAGGAATCTCAGGTATTGCCTCCTCATAGAGATTATGATTGTGAAATTGAATTTGTCCCTGGAGCAACTCTTCCTAAAAGTCGTTTATTTAATTTGACTATTCCTGAGAGAAAGGCTCTGGAGGAATACATACAGACAAGCTTGGCCGCCGGTCACATTAGGCCTTCCAAGTCTCCTGTGGCGGTTGGATTTTTTTTTGTTAAAAAAAAGGACGGCGGTTTACGGCCTTGTCTAGACTTTCGTGAGATTAATAAAATCACTGTATGCAATCCTTACCCACTGCCATTGATTCCTGATTTGTTTAACCAGTTAGTGGGGGCCAAGTGGTTCTTGAAAATTGATCTTCGAGGGGCATACAATTTGTTGCGCATGAGGAGGGGGATGAATGGAAGACTGCGTTTAACACTCCACTGGGTCATTTTGAGAATCTGGTTATCCCTTTTGGGCTTTCCAGTGCTCCGGCATTTTTTCAGAATCTTATTAATGACATCCTTAGACCTTTGATCGGCAGAAGTGTGGTTGTGTATTTGGATGACATTTTGATTTATTCACCGGATTTGGAGTCTCATTGGAGGAGTGTGCGTGAAGTATTACAGTTACTGAGTGATAATTCACTTTTTGCCAAGCTAGAAAAATGTGAGTTTGCTGTACAGAGACTTAATTTTTTGGGCTACATTGTCTCCAGTGAAGGTTTTGAGATGGACCCGGTGAAAGTGCAAGCTGTGCAGGATTGGCCTAGACCTATTGGTGTGAAATCAATACAGAGGTTTTTGGGGTTTGCCAATTATTATAGAAAATTCATTAAAAAAATTTCTGTGATTGCCAAACCTCTGACCGATCTAACCAGGAAAGGTGCTGATGCGGTTCAGTGGACTACTGAGGCCATTGAGGCTTTTGTGTTGCTAAAGGAGAAGTTCAGCTCTGCTCCCATCCTTACGCAGCCTGATGTGACTAAACCATTTTTGGTTGAGGTTGATGCTTCTTCTGTGGGGGTCGGCGCGGTGTTGTCTCAGGAAAAGACGGATGGAGTACATCCCTGTGCTTTTTTTTCAAAGAAATTTTCTGAGTCTGAACTAAATTATGATATCGGTAATCGGGAATTGTTGGCAATTAAACTCGCATTTGAACACTGGCGTCATTTTTTGGAGGGAGCGGAATTTCCCGTTCAAGTCTTCACCGATCATAAAAATCTGGTCTACCTTGATGCTGCCAAACGCTTGAATGCCCGTCAGGCTAGGTGGGCACTGTTTTTCTCGCGGTTTAATTTTACCGTTACTTACATCCCAGGTACTAAAAATGTTAAAGCTGATGCTTTGTCTCGCAGTGTCATGTATAGTATACAGTTCCTATAGCGTCTTGTGCTTGGGTGCGAGGAAAACACAGGAGACATAGGTTGAAATGAAATGACTTGTATTACTTCATACAAGCATGCTGAAAAGTTCACACAGTTTGCAGGAACAGCAACAGGAGACACAGCAGGCCAGAGTAACTTCAAGCTCTACAATAACTCTCCAAAGCAGGTTCAGGATCTCTTCTCTGTACCGTAATTCCTCTGCAAACATGGATTCACCAAACAGCAGGTTTCCAGAGTCCAAAAGTGTTCCAAGGTTCCTCAGTAGGGAATAGCTGGAGTACAAGTCCAAGGCTTCCAGGAGTCAGGTCACAGACTGACTGAGGCTTGATTCAGGAGCACAGATTGTTCAGCTGAGGCTGCTTAAGAAGCAAGAGGGAAGAATCAGGGCGGGAACATGAAAACTGGAAACTCCATATTAACTGAGGGCAAGAGCTGCAGAAAGACAGAAAGCAAAATGGCCGACGGAAAACTGAGTTTCAAGGAACATGTCAACAGAGACAAAGAACCTTACATTACTCCCCTCTTAGGGACAACCTCCGGATGACCTCAGACCAGGCTTGTCAGGGTACCTCTGATGAAACTGGTGGAGCAGGCGAGGAGCATTTACATTATTGACTGGTTCCCATGAGTTGTCCTCCACTGGGTAGCCCTGCCATTTAATCAAATATTGCAACTGATTTCTGTACAACCTGGAATCTAGAATCCTTTCCACCATAAATTCTTCCTGACCATCGACCAGCACTGGGTCAGGGCAAGGAGAAGAACGTCCAGGAAACGTATTGGGTGTTGCAGCCTTTAGTAGGGATACATGAAAGACAGGGTGGATTCTCATAGTTCTGGGTAGTTGAAGACGACAAGCAACAGCACTTATAATCTTATTGATCTTATAAGGTCCAATGTACTTATGTCCCAATTTAGACGATGGAATCTTTAATTTAAGATTTCTGGTTGACAGCCAGACCAAATCTCCTACCTTGAAAGCTGGTGCAGGTTTGCGAAATTTATCTGCTGCTTTCTTGTACCTTTCCTGAGCCAATTCTAGATTTTCCTTTAGAAGATCCATATTCTTTTGTAAAGAAGTGATTCTTTCAGCCACTGCCGGCAAGGGCGTATCTATGGGAAATCGAGGAAGAATGTTAGGATGATAACCTAGATTGGAGTAAAAAGGAGACTGCTTAGTGGAGGCGCTCTGAGAGTTGTTATAAGAGAACTCAGCCAGTGGAAGTAGATCCACCCAATCATCCTGTAGGTGGCAGATAAAACAGCGGACATACTGCTCCAGGGTCTGATTGGTTCGTTCTGTCTGTCCATTAGTCTGGGGATGAAAAGCAGAAGAAAGGTTTACTTTAATGTCCAATGCTGCACAGAAATTTTGCCAAAACCTTGAAGTGAATTGCACCCCTCGATCCAAAATGACCTCATCCGGTACTCCATGTAAGCGAAACACATTCTTAATCATCAAGTCTGATGTCTGTTTTGCAGTGGGTAAGCCGACACAAGGGATAAAATGAGCTGCCTTTGTTAGACGGTCAACCACCACTAGAATGGTGTTCTTCCCTTGAGAGGTTGGTAACTCCACAATGAAGTCCATAGAAATGGATCCCCACGGGCGGGACGGGGTGGGAAGAGGTTGCAACAGACCAGTTGGTAAGGAGCGAGGTGTTTTGCATCTTGCACAGACTTCACATGAAGTGACATAGTTTAAGACATCTTTCCTGTAAGTGGGCCACCAAAAGAAACGAGAAAGAAATTCTTGTGTCTTTAGAATTCCCCTATGCCCGGCTATCTTGGAATCGTGGATGAGTTGCAATACTCTCAATCTGACTGTTTCAGGTATATACAGACGTTGTCCCTGAATCCACACACCATTCTTAAAGACAAGACTTACGTCCCTTGGGGGTTGAGCCAACAAAGAATCCGCATGGTATGCTTCCTTGATGTCCTTAAGTAGGTCTTGATTATGAATCACTCCCAGGAATCTAGAGTCAGGAAGAATAGTCTTAGGAGGAGTAAGTGGACATGTCTCTGCTGAATGAATCCTAGAGAGTGCATCAGCCTTTCCATTGCGCGATCCTGGTCTATAAGAAATGACAAAATTAAATTGGTTTAGGAAAAGATTCCAGCGAGCCGGGCGAGGAGTCAGGCACTTAGCCGACCTGATAAATTCAAGGTTACGATGGTCTGTCAGGACGACTATTTGCTGGGCAGCTCCCTGAAGAAGGTGTCTCCATTCCTTGAAGGCGGCAATAATGGCCAACAATTCTCTATTGCCCACATCGTAGTTCCTCTCAGCCGAAGACAACTGCTGGGAAAAGAAGGCACAGGGATGCAAGACATTCTTCTCACCTGTTCTCTGAGAGAGTATAGCTCCAACGGCACAGTCTGAAGCATCCACCTCAATTATGAAGGCAAGCTCGGGGTTGGGATGTACTAAGATAGGTGCGGTGGTAAATTTATCCTTTAAACAGGAAAATGCTTCCTGAGCTTGCGGGGTCCAGGAGAACCTAGACTGTTTCCGGGTAAGTTGGGTGATAGGTGACACTACCTCAGAAAAATTCTTAATGAAACGTCTATAGAAGTTGGCAAACCCGATGAAACGCTGCACCTCCTTCACATTTCTAGGAATTGGCCAATCCTTGATGGCTTGGGTCTTGCTTCCATCCATACTAATCCCTTGCGTAGATAGTACATACCCCAGAAATTGAATTTCGGTTCTATGGAATTCACATTTTTCAAGTTTGATGTAGAGATGGTTTTGTCTTAGGCGTTCTAAGACCATTCTCACATGTCCATGATGTTCCTCTGTGAAGTTAGAAAAAATTAGAATATCATCCAGATAAATCACCACAAATGTATCTAGGAGATCCCTGAAGATATCATTCACGAAGTGTTGGAAAGTGGCTGGGGCGGTACTCAGACCAAAAGGCATAACTAGATATTCAAAGTGTCCATAGCATGACCTGAAAGCAGTCTTCCATTCATCCCAGGTCTGATACGGACCAAGTTATAGGCCCCACGGAGATCCAGTTTAGAGAAAATTTTGGCATGCCGCACTCTCTCCAACAACTCAGGGATTAAAGGCAATGGATAACGGTTTCTAATAGTAACCTTATTGAGTTCCCTATAGTCTATGCAGGGTCTCAGAGATCCATCTTTCTTCTTCACAAAGAAGATGGGTGCACCTGCGAGAGATGAAGAGGGGCGTATGAAGCCCTTGGCTAAATTTTCGTCTATATAATCCTTCAAAGCTTTTAGCTCGGGCCCCGCTAGGGGGTAGATCTTACCAAAAGGTATCTCGGCTCCGGGTAATAATTCAATTGGACAATCATATGGACGGTGAGGAGGAAGCTGATCAGCGTTCTTCTTGTCACATAAATCGTCATAGTCCTGGTATACAGCTGGTAGTTCAGGGACTGACATGGTTCCTTTAGGAACAGAGCAAGCTGAAACTTCTTGACTCATCTGTTTCTCCGGAAAGTGTAATTCCTTGGTCTCCCAGTTAATCGTAGGATTCTGCGCCTGCAGCCATGGTAGCCCTAGAATGATGGGAAAGTGGGGAGAAGAGATAAGCAAAAAAGACATTTTCTCCTGATGATCTTTACCCATAAGGACCCTCAAAGGCTCTGTTTCTTGATCCACTGGTCCAGAAGTCAGTAGAGAGCCATCCACAGTCTCCATCTGTACTGGAGTAGCCTTCTTCACTGAACGTATCCCCTGTTTCAGAGCAAAGGAGATATCCATAAAAGTTCCACT
Organism: Oophaga sylvatica; assembly: GCA_033576555.1. Classification (NCBI taxonomy): domain Eukaryota; kingdom Metazoa; phylum Chordata; class Amphibia; order Anura; family Dendrobatidae; genus Oophaga; species Oophaga sylvatica. The sequence continues at coordinate 776,612,770 of JARQOD010000001.1, read as the reverse complement.
TGCTCCTGAGTCGATCATAGCAGAGCTAGACACCCAGACTGAGTCAACCCAGAGTTTGATGGAAAGGAAGCAATGAGAATTGTTTCTTTTACAACTCAGCTGGGACACCGCTGAGGAAACTTGAAAAATTGCAGCGTTTATACCGTCATCGTCCCCAGAACTAACAGAGTTTAAGTCCGAGAAATCAAGATCTCTTGCAGCAGATCTCTCTGGAGCCTGAGGCTCGGACATGACAGAGCTCCTCTCGCAACACTCACAGTGAATGACTGCTGCAGTAGTCTTACGAGAATGGCTGGGGCAGTTTATAATGAAGTGCCCTGACTTACCACAGTAGAAACATAGATTTTCCTTTATACGATGTTCTTTGCGTGCATCACTAACCCGTCTTTGTAAAGAGTCCACCTGCATGGGTTCAGGTTCTGGTTCCCTTGTGATCCTACTCAAAGGTTCCTTAGCTGAGGAGGGAGGTAGTAAAAGGTTAGTGCGATTATTTTCGAACCATCTCTCTTGTCTGCGTTCAGTCAGACGAGCATCAATACGGATACAATAGTTAATAAAGTCACCTAACGCAGTGGGAGGGTCGGCATGAGCAAGTTCATCCTTAATCAGTGGAGACAACCCTTTCCGAAAAATAGATTTTTTAGCGGAAGTGTCCCAAGTGGTATCAAGAGCCCATCTCCTGAAATCCAGGGCATATTCGGCTACTGAACGCTTACCTTGGCGCAAAGTTAACATGGCTGCTTCAGCTGTTGCACCTCGATTGGGGTCATCAAACACCTGCCCCATGGCTGAAATAAAAGCATCAAGGTGATTCAAACAATCATCCTCAGTCTCAATCAGAGGGTTTGCCCACATCAAAGCCTTATTGGTAAGCAACATGATTATAGTAAGCACTTTGGATCGTTCAGTGGGAAATTGTGAAGCATGTGCAGAGAAAAATAAATTGCATTGATTAATAAATCCCCTGAATTTCTCACGTTCACCGCCAAAACGAAAAGGAGGTAATTTGGGGATCCCAGAACTTGGGGTTATGGCAGGAGCCTGGGCTCGTTCCTCTAGAGCCTCAATCCTGGCTCGCAATTCCTGGGTAGTCTGTCCAAACACTTGCAAATTATGATTAGTGAGGTCCTGTAGGCTTGCAAAACGGGTTTTTAAAGTCTGTACATCTGAAAGGATTGTATCAGTCACTCCGCAAAGTTCCTTTATGCGGGCCTCCATCTTCCAGATCTTTTAAGGCAGAGGTGCTGGAAGGAGAAGAGGAAAGGAAAAAAAAAAAACAATAGTGTTTACCTGTGGTAACACTCCAGAGTAAAATTTTAAGGGAATGCGCTCACCTGGAATGGTTGTGAGAAGTCACAACCACTGTCATCACATAAGGTATTAAACGGACATCTGATATCCACAGTCACAGCAGACACGGCTTTCCCAGACCCAGCAGACACTAAACATTGGCTCCTGAATCTTGTCATGTATAGTGTACAGTAACTATAGCGTCTTGTGCTTGGGTGCGAGGAAAACACAGGAGACATAGGTTGAAATAAAATGACTTGTATTACTTCATACAAGCATGCTGAAAAGTTCACACAGTTTGCAGGAACAGCAACAGGAGACACAGCAGGCCAGAGTAACTTCAAGCTCTACAATAACTCTCCAAAGCAGGTTCAGGATCTCTTCTCTGTACCGTAATTCCTCTGCAAACATGGATTCACCAAACAGCAGGTTTCCAGAGTCCAAAAGTGTTCCAAGGTTCCTCAGTAGGGAATAGCTGGAGTACAAGTCCAAGGCTTCCAGGAGTCAGGTCACAGACTGACTGAGGCTTGATTCAGGAGCACTGATTGTTCAGCTGAGGCTGCTTAAGAAGCAAGAGGGAAGAATCAGGGCGGGAACATGAAAACTGGAAACTCCATATTAACTGAGGGCAAGAGCTGCAGAAAGACAGAAAGCAAAATGGCCGACGGAAAACTGAGTTTCAAGGAACATGTCAACAGAGACAAAGAACCTTACACGCAGCTTTTCTCCTATGGTGGGTACTGAGGAGAAGGAAAACATTTTGCAAGAGGGGGTTGTTATTGCTGTTTTGGACTCTGTGTTGGAAGATGAGATTCTTAAAGCACAGGAGAATGCCCCATCTAACACGCCGCATGGGAGGTTGTTTGTGCCTGGTACCCTGAGGAGAGATTTGTTTGTTGAATGTCATGACTCTCGGTTGGCAGGTCATCCTGGAATCTCTGAGACCAAGAGACTTGTGGGTCGCAGCTTTTGGTGGCCTGGATGGCAGAAGGAAGTCATTAAGTGGGTGCGTCAATGCACGGTGTGTGCTAGATCTAAGTCTTCTCATACTCCTGCTGCGGGGTTGCTTTGCCCTCTGGAGGTCCCTAGTGCACCTTGGACACATTTGGCTATGGACTTTATTACTGACCTTCCCCCCTCTGAGGGTTTCACTGTCATCTGGGTGGTCGTGGACCGTTTTAGCAAGATGTGTCACTTGGTTCCTTTCATCAAACTGCCTTGCGCTAAGACTCTCGCTAAGGCCTTTGTCAAGGAAATTGTCAGACTACATGGCGTTCCTACTGACATTGTTTCCGATAGGGGACCTCAGTTTGTGGCTCGTTTTTGGCGCGCCTTTTGTGACAGGTTGGGAGTTCATTTGTCGTTTTCATCCGGATATCATCCTGAGTCTAATGGCCAGACAGAAAGGAAAAACCAGGATGTTGAGCAGTTCTTGCGTTGTTTTGTGACTGATAATCAAGAGGGGTGGTCTGAGTTTCTGCCACTTGCTGAGTTTGCTCTTAACAACCATACATCCGCTTCTGCTGGTTGTTCGCCTTTTTTTTGTTGTACTGGGAGACATCCGTCGTTTGGGTCATTTTCCAAGTTGGGATCGGCTGTACCTGAAGAGGAGAATTTTTCTGGTGTTTTGGAGAGAGTTTGGACTGATGTGCGTGGTAATCTTCAGGAGGCTAACAAAAGATCCAAAGTGTATTTGATAGAAAACGACAAGAGGTTTTGTTTGCTATTGGTGACATAGTTTGGTTGTCCTCTAAGAATCTGCGCTTGAGGATTCCGTCTAAGAAATTGGGTCCCAAGTTTGTAGGGCCCTTTAAGGTGCTTCAGGTTATTAACCAATCTGCTGTTAAGTTGGAGCTTCCTACCTCCTGGAAGATTAATCCGGTGTTTCATGTTTCTCTCTTGAAAAAAGCTGAGGTCTCAGATGGAGACGTCTCGGCCACTGTTCCCCTGGTGGTGGAGGACGGGCAATATGAGATTTCTCGCATCCTAAATTCTAGACGGTATAGAGGGAGTTTGCAGTACCTCGTCACTTGGAAGGGTTATGGTCCCGAGGATAACTCATGGGTGAGGGCGGATGATGTTTCTGCGTCTAGACTTGTCAGAGCATTTCACAAGAGGTTTCCGGATAAGCCTAAGTCCTAGGGGATCGGAGGATCCTCTTAGAAAGGAGGGTACTGTTAGAACCCTCTTGTTAGGTTTTTTCAGTTTGCTGGTCACATGACCTTTTTTCCCTATTTAGTCTGGCTCCGCCCTTCTGGCTTTGCTGGACTTCATTGTATTATCTACTCTTAAGCTAGCCGGGTGCTTAGGTGCCTTACTCAGTCAGTTTTGCTTGATCTTAGGATTTCTAAGTAATTTGTTTTCTGTTTTATTTTCCCTGCTACAATTTCTGTTAGGAGGTGTCCACCTTTTCTCCCAGTCCCTAGATCTTGTAGGGATTCCTCCCTCGCAACTATAGGTCTTCGTTCAGACTAGCTGAGGACTTTAGCAGGTCTGGTCGCAAAATCAGGTTCCCCGTTACATCGTAGGGATCCAGCTTAGTTCTATTGTAGGGACAGAATTCCCATCTTTCCTTAGTGCTTGTAGCAGATCATAACAGTGCTTCTTCCCTTCTGAGCTTTGCACTGTAGTTTTCCCCCACATATGTAGTAGTAAGTAGTTTCCCCCCACATATGGAATATCAATGTACTCATCAAAAATTGCACAACAAATTTTGGGGTCCATTTTCTCCTTGTGAAAATAAAAAAATTGGAGCTATAAGAAACTTTTTGTGGGAATTTTGCAGCTCTACATTATAAACTTCTGAGAAGCACTTGGGGGTCAAAGTGCTCACCACATATATACATTCCTTGAGGGATGTAGTTTTCAAAATAGTGTAACTTGTGTGGAGTTTCCACTGTTTAGGCACATCAGGGGCTCTCCAAACGCGACATGGTATCCACTAATGATTCCAGCAAATTGTGCATTCAAAAAGTCAAATTGCGCTCCTTCCCTTCCGAGCCTTGCCATGTGCCCAAACAGTAGTTTTCCTCCACATATTGGGTATCGTCGTACTCAGTCTAAATTGCACAATACTTTTTTGGGTCCCTTTTCTCCTGTTACCCCTGTGAAAATTACAAAATTGGGGCTAAAAGAACATTTTTGTGGAAAAATTAGATTTTTTTATTTTGACAGCTCAATGTTATAAATTTCTGTGAAGCACCTGGGGGTTCAAGGTGCGCATCACACATCTAGATAAGTTCCTTGAGAGAGGTCTAGTTACCAAAATGGGGTCAATTGTGTGGGGTTTCCACTGTTTAGGCACATCAGGGGCTCTCCAAACGCGACATGACATCGACCAATGATTACAGCAAATTTTACATTCAAAAAGTCAAATGGCGCTCCTTCCATTACGAGCCCTGCCGTGCACACAAACAGTAGTTTTTCTCCACATATGAGGTATCGCCATACTCCGGAGAAATTGCATAACAAATTGTATGATTTAATTTCTCCTTTTATTTTTATATTTTTTAAAAAAGGCTCTAAAGTAAAATTTTTGTTGTTCTGATGTAAAGTAGAAATGTGATGTAAAGTGGGCATATGGGAAATCTTATTCTTTAACTATTCTGTGTGACATAACTTTCTGGTTTAAGGGCATAAAAATGATAGTTTGAAAATTGCAAAATTTTCTCAAAATTTCTGATTTTTTTTTCACAAATAAATGTCATATCGAACAAATTCTACCACTAACATAAAGTAAAATATGTCATGAGAAAATAGTCTCAGAATCAGTAGGATCTGTTGAAGCACTGGTCAGAATTGTAAAATTTGGCCTGGTCATGGAGGTGAAAACAGGCTTTGGGATGGGGGTAAAGGGGTTAAATAAGTAAGAATGTGTTTTGACTACCATTATGGCAGATATAATGGATTTCTACTCAAAAAGATCCTGACAGTCCCCAATACATACAAGTAGAAAAGGTCAGATCTTGTGAGATTTGCATTTGACAGCTTCAACAAATTTTTCAAAAAATTTCAGCTTGGAGCAAATTGATTTGTCGCAAATCTCAAGTGTGAGTAAGTCTCTAATTGCCCAGAAAATATGTGCAACACTCTGAAGTCTTCTAGGGCTATGTTGAACCCCTATATACAGGTGTTTCTCACAAAATTAGAATATCATCGAAAAGTTAATTTATTTCAGTTCTTAAGTACAAATAGTGAAACTCATATATTATATAGAGTCATTACAAACAGAGTGATCTATTTCAAGTGTTTATTTCTTTTAATGTTGATGATTATGGCTTAAAGCCAATGAAAACCCAAAAGTCATTATCTCAGTAAATTAGAATACTTTACAACATCAGCTTGATAAATATTTTAAAATCCGAAATTTGGCCTACTGAAATGTATGTTCAGTAAATGCACTCAATACTTGGTCGGGGCTCCTTTTGCATCAATTACTGCATCAATGCAGCATGGCATGAAGGCGATCAGCCTGTGGCACTGCTGAGGTGTTATGGAAACCCAGGTTGCTTTCATAGTAGCCTTCAGCTCATCTGCACTGTTGGGTCTGGTGTCTCTCATCTTCCTCTTGACAAGGTCAAAATACATAAACTCGTAACGTGCGCCAAAGGTTAGTTTAGTGTAGGTACTCGTAAGCGTGAGGACATTTGGTGCAGGTTACGAGCTTATGTATTTTGGCCAAAATATCAACTAATACCTCACAAAAAAATTTTTTTGTGTTTTTTGCACTGTTTTTTCAGGGTGCAGCCAAGCCCAAACACGTCTGGTCTCGCATGAGGGGTGTTCACACTGTTATGCATTGAGAGTGTGCTGGCCAGCCCGCCTAGTCGAATAGTAAGGGCGTGACTAATAGGCTGTGAACCAGACACTATGCATTAACCTTGTGTTAACGGTACCCTATGTGGACCTTCATAGTGCAATTGTATACTGGGCAGTCACCCCCTCCCTGAATGGGTATGTGGTGAGTGGTTGTTGATCTAGTATTTTGCAACTGTGTAGCTAACATCTTGCTTTATAGGCTGGCTGCACCCTGTAGTGCATTTGTTCCAAGACCTGGGCAGGTGAGTTTTGCTGCCTTTTTTGCTTGCTGTTTCAATTGCATTTTTGGAGACGTTAAGTCATTTTTAGTGGCTTTGCTGAATGGTAAACAGTGGAAAGCCACCAATTCTAACTCTACCCCTAACACAGCCCTAAACCCAACCCTAACCCCAACACACCCCTAACCCTAATCCCAACCCTAACCATAACCCTAACCACAACCCTAATCCCAACACCACAACCCCAACACAACCCTAACCCCAACACAACCCTAACCTCAACTCTAGCCCCAACTCTAACCCTAGCCTCAACCTTACAGTCATGGCCAAAAGTTTTGAGAATGACACAAATATTATATTTTCACATGATTGCTGCCCTCTGGTTTTTATGTGTGTTTGACAGATGTTTTTATCACAGACAGAAATATAATAATTGCAAACATATGAGTAACAAAAGCTTATATTGACAGTTAGAATGAGTTAATGCAGCAAGTCAATATTTGCAGTGTTGACCCTTCTTCTTCAGGACCTCTGCAATTCTCCCTGGCATGCTCTCAATCAACTTCTGGACCAAATCCTGACTGATAGCAGTCCATTCTTGCACAATCAATGCTTTCATTTTGTCAGAATTTTTAGGTTTTTGTTTGTCCACCCGTCTCTTGATGATTGACCACAAGTTCTCAATGGGATTAAGATCTGGGGAGTTTCCAGGCCATTGACCCAAAATCTCTGTTTTGTTCCCTGAGCCATTTAGTTATCACCTTTGCTTTATGGCAAGGTGCTCCATCATGCTGGAAAAGGCATTGTTGATCGCCAAACTGCTCTTGGAGGGTTGGGAGAAGTTGCTCTTGGAGGACATTCTGGTACCATTCTTTATTTATGGCTGTGTTTTTAGGCAAGACTGTGAGAGAGCCGATTCCCTTGTCTGAGAAGCAACCCCACACATGAATGGTTTCAGGATGCTTAACAGTTGGCACGAGACAAGACTGGTGGTAGCGCTCACCTTGTCTTCTCCAAATGAGGCGTTTTCCTGATGTCCCAAACAATCGAAAAGGGGATTCATCAGAGAAAATAACTTTACCTCAGTCCTCAGCAGTCCACTGCCTGTACCTTTTGCAGAATATCAGTCTGTCCATGATATTTTTTCTGGAGAGAAGTGGCTTCTTTGCTGCCCTCCTTGAGACCAGGCCTTGCTCCAAGAGTCTCCGCCTCACAGTGCGGGCAGATGCACTCACACCTGCCTGCTGCCATTCCTGAGCAAGCTCTGCACTGCTGGTAGCCCGATCCCGCAGCTGAAACACTTTTAAGAGACGGTCCTGGCACTTGCTGGTCTTTCTTGGGCGCCCTGAAGCCTTTTTGGCAACAATGGAACCTCTCTCCTTGAAGTTCTTGATGATGCGATAGATTGTTGACTGAGGTGCAATCTTTCTAGCTGCGATACTCTTCCCTGTTAGGCCATTTTTGTGCATTGCAATGATGACTGCACGTGTTTCTTTAGAGAAAACCATGGTTAACAGAAGAGAAACAATGATGCCAAGCACCAGCCTCCTTTTAAAGTGTCCAGTGGTGTCATTCTTACTTAATCATGACAGATTGATCTCCAGCCGTGTCCTCATCAACACCCACACCTGTGTTAATGGAGCAATCACTGAAAAGAGGTTAGCTGGTCCTTTTAAGGCAGGGCTGCAATGATGTTGAAATGTGTTTTGGGGATAAAGTTCATTTTCTAGCCAAATATTGACTTTGCAAGTAATTGCTGTTAAGCTGATCACTCTTTATAACATTCTGGAGTATATGCAAATTGCCATTAGAAAAAGTGAAGCAGTAGACTTTGTAAAAATGAATATTTGTGTCATTCTCAAAACTTTTGGCCATGACTGTAGCCCCAACCTTAACCCTAGCTCTAACTCTATCCCCAACCCTAACCCTAGCCCAACCCTAACCCTAGCTATTTCCCCAACTATAACCCCATCCATAACCCCAACCCTAACCCTAGCTATTACCCCAAATATAACCATAACCCTAACCCTAGCCCTAATGGAAAAATGCATATATTTCTTTTATTTTATTATTTTTACCTAGGGGGTGATAAACTGGGTTTGAGTTACTATTTTTTTTATTTTGATCACTGTGATAGGCTTTATCACAGTGATCAAATGAACCAATAGGAGAAATCTCCTGTTGTTGCCGGGTGCCGGCCGGCAGGTTTCGGTGGGCCACCATTTTTTTCCCAGACGACGTCGAGGGCCGGGGACACCGTCGAGGTACCGGGGGAGCAAGGGGAACCCATTTCTCTCTCCTCTGATGTGCCAGATCATATCAGAGGATGGAGAAATAAATAGGTAATCAGACTTTTTTTTTTGCGGTCACCATTATTCCATGAATAACGGTGATAGCAACATTGGGGTTGGTAAAAACCGACCTGAATCATGCTCTCTGGGGTCTCGGCTACCCCCGGTAGCTGAGACCCTGGAGATTTTCCGACGCTGGAGGGCGCTATACACTTATTTCTCAGCGCTGTTAAAAAGCAGCGCTGAGGAATAAGTACCCTTAACTGCTGCTGTTAAAAGGTGTATCAGCGGGCATTAAGGGATTAATTAGAATTCCCCAGGACCTTCAAATTTTCAGAAATTCAACAAAAATTTGATTCACATCTGATTATCTCTACAAATAAATACAAGAATACATGCTGCTGCAGATTGTGTTGTTTTTGCAATAAAAATACACCAAAACCCTACTATAAACAGGCTACAACCCACCATACTGTATATACTCTTTATATAAACCTTACTAAAGTGCTGATGCTTTTTTGAAGTTTTAACTGATATGAATTCACTAGATTAAGGGTTTGTGTATACCTTAAACCCTAAGCAGAAATGGCACAGCAAAGTTTGTAGTGATAAATCCAGATTCACATTACATTGCAAAAATGGTGCAATTAAGATGCGCACTTTCCTTTGCAAAAGATGAAATTTGCTGTAACGTCAGCAGCATAAATCGACATGAAAATTTCAAATCCACAGTGGCATTCAAGTATCTTTGAGATCATACTCTGCATCATGGGAATGAGATTTCTTAAAACCTCACACACAATGCTGCTGCTGTAATCCACAACATATTTTCCATCCAGAAAATATGGACGAATAATTTGCGATATAACGTAAAGATGGCTAATGTAATAATTTGGATTACATCTAACCATGCAATGGCTTTCTTTGTTCATACAAAAATATTTAGAGTTGAGAGTCCTCAGTGGTTGATACCTTTTAATGGCTAACTGAAAAGATGGTAACAAATTGCAAGCTTTCGAAAGTGCACATTGTAGTTTCAGAGTGAAGGTGTAGCACCTGCGTCTCTGCCTCCTGCCCCCCTCCTCCAGTGGAGACGTCTGCATACTCACCGCCACGGCTCCTGTTCCGGTCTGCCTGCTCCTTGCGTGCACTGTGCTTAGGACGCTTGCAAACTTCCCCTCTCTTAAAGGGGCCGCGCGTCCTCCTAAAATGTCCCCAGCCAATTGCTGCAGGACACTTACTATTTAAGGCACCTCCTCCAGCATGGAGGTTCTTGTGCAACAATGTAAGTTTGTTCCTTAACACTCTTGTTAGTTCTCAGGTCCCAGTGCTCGTATTCCTGTATATCTACCTGTCTATCAGCTATGCACACCAGTCTGTCTGTCAGCCGGTCCAGCTCGCACCTGTCAGCGCTCATCCCTACGTCAGCCGGCCCAGTCTGCCCAGTCTGCACCTGCCAGTGCTCATCTCTGTGTCAGCCAGTCCAGCCGCACATACCAGTGCTCATCTCTACGTCAGCTGGTCCAGCTGCACTTGCTAGAGCTCATCTCTATGTTAGCCAGTCCAGCCTGTATGCCAGTGCTCATCTCTACCTCAGCCGGTCCAGCCGCACTTTCCAGTTCTCATCTCTACATCAGCCGGTCCAGCTGCACCTGTCAATACTCATCTGTACATCAGCAAGTCTCTTCTGCACCTGTGGTTCCCGTGTTTTTACAGCACTTGCCTGCATCTACTGGACCTCCTTTGGTCCATTCCAGCTACCCGTTCCTAGGGGGTCAGCTGCCATCTACCCAAGGTCAGTCCTGGTGTAGCACCTGGTCCACCTCCTTAGTCTCTCCTCGGATCACGGTATCATATGCAGCTGTGTGTCTGAGGTCGGATCAGGTGAGGTTCCTAGTTACGCCCCTCAGACTTTCTTTGGACCCAGGCACAGTGGCCCCACTACCCAGCCCATTACAGTTTGGACATGCCATGGAATCTGCTAGCTCCCAGACATCTCTTGGCTCCGATCTGTACCTGGAGAGGAGCAGCAGGATAAAATGCTCTCTTATATACGGACTGTAACCACCCATCTCGATGCATTGACAACTCCGGTGTCACCCGCACACACTCAAGCTGCGACCATCTCGGCCATGATCCAACAGCCTGCGACTCTACCTTATGTCGAGGATTTATTAATCAGTGCACACTGCACTTCGAACTCCTTGCTCATCAGTTTATCTCTGACTTTCATCATGTCCCATCTTTAGGGTGAGGCTTTTGTTTAGCTCAATCCCCTATGTGATTTTAAACAATATTGGTGGGGAATTTTTGTTTAAGTTTCAAAAACGTAACATTTGTAGTTACCGTTCATAAAGTAAGTTGTCTGTGGACAGGTTTAGGCTAAACTATAGCTCTGTCTCTGGGAAGAGTATCACTAAAGTTCATTCTTCCAGGGAGGTATCTTGAGCATATACATTATGTAATGTTTCTAGCAATTTCCAACCTACAGTTAGGTCCATAAATATTTGGACAGAGACAACATTTATCTAATTTTGGTTCTAGACATTACCACAATGAATTTGAAACAAAACAAATCAGATGCAGTTGAAGTTCAGACTTTCAGCTTTCATTTGAGGGTATCCACATTAAAATTGGATGAAGGGTTTAGGAGTTTCAGCTCCTTAACATGTGCCACCCTGTTTTTAAAGGGACCAAAAGTAATTGGACAATTGACTCCAAGGCTATTTCATGGACAGGTGTGGGCAATCCCTTCATTATATCATTCTCAATTAAGCAGATAAAAGGGCTGGTGTTGATTTGAGGTGTGGTGTTTGCATTTGGAAGGTTTAGCTGTGAAGGAAACATGCGGTCAAAGGAGCTCTCCATGCAGGTGAAACAAGCCATCCTTAAGCTGCAAAAAACAGAAAAAACCCATCCGAGAAATTGCTACAACTTTAGGAGTGGCAAAATCTACAGTTTGGTACATTCTGAGAAAGAAAGAAAGCACTGGTGAACTCATCAATGCAAAAAGACCTGGGCGCCCACGGAAGACAACAGTGGTGGATGATCGCAGAATACTCTCCATGGTGAAGAGAAACCCCTTCACAACAGCCAACCAAGTGAATAACACTCTCCAGGAGGTAGGCGTATCAATATCCAAATCTACCATAAAGAGAAGACTGCATGAAATTAAATACAGAGGGTTCACTGCACGGTGCAAGCCACTCATAAGAATCAAGAATAAAAAGGCTAGGCTGGACTTTGCTAAAAAACATCTAAAAAAGCCAGCACAGTTCTGGAAGAACATTCTTTGGACAGATGAAACCAAGATCAACCTCTACTAGAATGATGGAAAGAGAAAAGTATGGCGAAGGCGTGGTACAGCTCATGATCCAAAGCATACCACATCATCTGTAAAACATGGCGGAAGCAGTGTGATGGCTTGGGCATGTATGGCTGCCAGTGGCACTGGGTCACTAGTGTTTATTGATGATGTGACACAGGACAGAAACAGCTGAATGAATTCTGAGGTATTCAGAGCCATACTGTGTGTCAGATCCAGCCAAATGCAGCCAAACTGATTGGTCGTCGTTTCATACTACAGATGGACAATGACCCAAAACATAAAGCCAAAGCAACCCAGGAGTTTATTAAAGCAAAGAAGTGGAATATTCTTGAATGGCCAAGTCAGTCACCTGATCTCAACCCAATTGAACATGCATTTCACTTGTTAAAGACTAAACTTCAGACAAAAAGGCCCACAAAAAACAAAACACCGCCCGGCGGTGAAGGCCTGGCAGAGCATCAAAAAGAAGGAAACCCAGTGTCTGGTGATGTCCATGAGTTCAAGACTTCAGGCAGTCATTGCTAACAAAGGGTTTTCAACCAAGTACTAGAAATGATCATTTTATTTACAATTATTTAATCTGTCCAATTACTTTTGGTCCCTTTAAAAACAGGGTGGCACATGTTAAGGAGCTGAAACTCCTAAACCCTTCATCCAATTTTAATGTGGATACCCTCAAATGAAAGCTGAAAGTCTGAACTTCAACTGCATCTGATTTGTTTTGTTTCAAATTCATTGTGGTAATGTCTAGAACCAAAATTAGATAAATGTTGTCTCTGTCCAAATATTTATGGACCTAACTGTAAGTGTTTTATTAGATAAATGTAGTAGAAATGCTGATGAAAGGTTAGATCCCAATGCAGGTGGTTTACACGCTCTATTTGAACTAATGTATTGCTTCAACTAACTTAGATTGTGAGCCCCATCGGGGACAGCGATGATAATGTGTGCAAACTGTAAAGCGCTGCGGAATATGTTAGCGCTATATAAAAATAAAGATTATTATTATTATTAACTAAGCTTTAATATAAGATGACCTGCGGCACTAAATCACAACCAATCAGCTACTTGTTTGTTGAACGGCGGTAATTTAATAGTGTGTTTGCCCATGCTGACCACACTTCAGGTGCGCACTGAAGGATTTGTAATAGATCGTTCATATAAATCGTTATATGGCCCATTATAAAATATGAACGTGAGGTGTTTCGTCAATTACGGGACTCACAAATATATGAGAAATTGGGTTTCAACCCGATGGCCTCTTCTCTCGGCACAGCTCCAGAAAATTCTTATAACAGCTTTTGATAGAGGTGTGATTAACAAAAAAATGTTTGATGGGTTAACGTTATCTTTTCCCAAAACACCAACATTCTACCTTCTTCCTAAAGTACATAAGGACGCTGTTAACCCTCCGGGACGCCCCATTGTGTCTGGAATTGGGGGCCTCTGTGATCCGATATGTAAGTTTGTGGACTTTTATTTGAAGGCCTTGGTTGAGACTCTACCATCATATGGTAAAGACACAATGGACATCCTCAAGAGGGTTGATGGTGTCTTTGTGAATGCAGGAACTATTTTGGTGACAGCAGACGTAGAGAGTCTCTATACTTGCATTAATCATGAAGATGGCCTGCGGGCAGTCCGCCATTTTCTCGAGGCCTCCGACCTGGACGGCTCCCTTTGTGATTGCATCCTCCAGCTGTTGACTTTTCCTTAACACATAATTTTTTCACTTTCAAACAGCAATTCTATCTTCAGAAGCGCGGCACAGCCATGGGTGCGGCCTGCGCGCCCGCTTACGCCAACCTCTTCCTAGGATTTTGGGAGAGGTTGGTTTTTGGTGAGGCGGGGCGGGGGCCGCAGACCATGTGCTGTGCTGGCTGCATTATATAGATGATGTTCTGTTGCTGTGGCGTGGGACGGTGCAGCAGCTGGAGGAATTCATGGCTGTATTGAATAATAATGCATTGAATATCAAGTTGACGTATAGATATGACGTCACGAAAATAGATTTTTTGGACATAAGTCTGGAGGTAGGGCATGATCATTCCATCCAGACTGATGTCTTTCGTAAAACAACGTCAGTAAATGCGTTACTGCATGCAAAGTCAGCACACAGCCAAGCCACGATCAGAGCCGTCCCGGTCGGACAGTTTTTGAGAGTGCGTCGGATCTGCTCAACAGGTTCTAAATTCGAGACGCAAGCCTGTGATCTAAAAGAACGTTTCAGGCAACGGGGCTACAGTAAAGGGAGCATCAAAAAGGGATATAATAGAGCTAAGGGAACTTCTCGTGACCTTTTGCTCTATCAGACCGATAGTCAGAAGAAGGAAGAGAACAAATTACGATTTATTTCGGTTTTTAACCATGAGTGGGAGAATATGAGGAGAATTCTTACTAAGCATTGGTCTGTGTTGATGACCGAGCCCGCTCTGGGATCTGCTCTTACTGATCGACCCCTTATGACCCCTAGAAATCTAAGAATTTAAAAGATATGCTCGTTCAAAGTCACTATATAGCACCCAGTAAAAACCCTTTTGGGCTTACGAAACGTAATGTGGGTTGCTTTAGTTGTGGACATTGCGTTGCTTGTGCTAATATTGTTCGTAGTTTTTCATTCAGTTCAAGTGATGGCACTAGGAACTATGACATTAGAGAGTATATTTCATGTAGCACAAGCAATGTGATCTACTATGCCACATGTAGTTGTCCCTTAATTTATATTGGGTTGACATCACGCGAATTGAGAATACGTGTTCGTGAACACGTACGGGATATTCATGCGGCTAGTACAATTGATGATGTGTCAAACCTCAAGACAATTCCGAGACACTTTAGAATGGAACATAATTGTGATCCTACATCGTTCAAAGTGAGAGGTATTGAGGTTGTGCATTCGGGTATTAGAGGGGGTAACGTGAAAAAAATGCTCGCACAATGAGAATTGAAATGGATAGTTACATTGGATACAGTCCGACCTGCAGGATTGAATGAGGCTCTTAATTTTGCCCCATTTTTGTGAGACGGGGAGAAAAAAAAATGTAATGTTTATTACTGCTTGGTATTAAAACTCCTGATCTCTTAAAAGCAAAAAATCCCCCACTTTTTCCTATTTTTGTCCTCCTGGTTTTGCATCACTTTTTAAGTTTTGTGTGTTGTTGTATATATGTTTTTTAATCCTTTTATATTTCTTTATATATAGTTTTCCTTCCTAAATTATGTGCTGTGGGACCTTGTGGAGAGAATAAAATCTTTTCATATGCTTGGCTCATCTTAAATGGCAAAGATTATTTGGCGATATAAGAGATAAAAGAGGAATTTCCATTTGAAATGAAGAAATCACGGATGAATCATGCTGTGGAAGACATTAATAGACAAGAATCTAATTGGCAATGAGTGTTTATTATTATGATATATATTGTTGGTCTATACTGCAGTGCGCATGCGCGCGACAGTCATCTGTGGCCGTCCCACGATACCCGGCACAGCCTTCGCCGGCGCACGGCTGATGCTCTGTATTGAGCGTTTGTTGTGGGCTCGACTGGGCGGGCCCGGGTCACGTGGGTTGGGGCGATGACGTCGCGCACATGCGCCGTACAAGTGCAGCTTCCATGTGTGTCAGCATGTGATGGTCACATGACCAATCACTATGGATACTTAAGGTCCTTCAGTGCTTGCAATCTCACACTCCCCCTTGAGAAAGCGAGGCATACAAGCAGCGAAACGCGCGTCGGGGCATACCTGTGTGACATCCTGTATTTAGGTGAGATCTTTGTTCCTGATTCTGCCATAATGTATCACCATTTATGATTAGTGAGGCGATGTATGGACACATAAGCCTAAGATCGTTGGCACAGTGCTGCGGTCCTTTATTGTGGCAGGGATCTTTTACTCTTGACATATGTCCTTAATGATTGGGGTTTCATATGTTCTCACCTATTGTGACTCATGATACTTTAATGTATATACTATCTTAATGCAATTCGGGTGTCCACAGTTTTTGGTGTCTTTTTTAACACACATCCTGTTATATGTTTTTATGTTATGTTATTTTTTGTATTATTTTTGTATAATAAAATCTTTTGATAATTTTGCTAAAACTCCTATTTTTCCTCTGGTTTTTTCATATTATGTAATGCTTCTAGCAATTTCCAACCTAAGTGTTTTATTAGATAAATGTAGCAGAAACGCTGATGAAAGGTTAGATCCCAATGCAGGTGGTTTACACGCTCTCATTTGAACTAATATATTGCTTCAACTAACTTAGATTGTAAGCCCCATTGGGGACAGCGATGATAATGTGTGCAAACTGTAAAGCGCTGCGGAATATGTTAGCGCTATATAAAAATAAAGATTATTATTATTATTAACTAAGCTTTAATATAAGATGACCTGCGGCACTAAATCACAACCAATCAGCTACTTGTTAGTTGAATGGCGGTAATTTAATAGTGTGTTTGCCCATGCTGACCACACTCCTGGTGCTCACTGAAGGATTTGTAAGATCGTTCATATAAATCATTCAGTGTGCATAGACTGCCATTGCCCTTAGCAGAGCAGGTCCTATTTACACACTATGATGCTGATGCAGTGTAAATGCAGCTTGGAGGGAATATGTAATTTAGGATCACCTCTCCTAAGCCGTCTATATGGGCATTTGGGCATGTAGGTCATAGGAATCTGAATAAAGTGATACCTTGATATCTGCAATCTGATGTTTTATTCCAGAGAATCTACATTTTTTAATGAGTTGTTAAGATCTATGGACCAGACACAGATCTGCACGAGAATCTTCCTCCAGAGCTTATTCTAAATAAAAGGGGGTGTTACCAGTGTGAGACATGTAATGACTGACAGTCTACTCTCCTAATCTCATGCAGATCAGTGCCCGTCCCATAGCCTGGAACAGATCATCTAAGAAAAATGTGAATTTCTCTGGAATAAGACATCGGTTCGCAGATATCAAGGTATCATTTTATTCAACTACCTATGACCTGCATGCCCATATAGATATCTGAGGACGGTTGATCCTACTGACAGATTCTCTACTAGTACAAATTAGACGAGTAATAAACATTTAGGATCGATCATGTTTTTGTTTCTTTCAGTCATATGCAAAAAGTGTTTCTCTATATGGCTGGTGTAAAATCATTACATAGAAAAAAATTACAAAGAAAAGATCAATATTGTTGAGCCCGACTGTGGCAAAAGTGGATTTGTGGACCCAGGACGAAGCATTTCAATGCGAAACGCGCATCGTGGGTGGTGTGTGCCTGGATTACTTCACCTTCTTAGGTAATATGTATGATTCTCCTGCAGATTATGTTGGGGGTATGCACTCAAATGGGCAACATTGGTCCTTATCGGGCATGATGCATTTATATGTTATTAATTGATCACTATTAGTGTTTTGTCACACACTTATTGTTTATCATTGACCTGGTATTGCATATATATACTCTCTTCTATCATTACCTTCTCTAACATAATACATTGTAATATATATAATTTAGCCAAAAGATGATGCTGTTTTGAAGCCATACTCCTATTTGGTATTTATACCTCTATAAATACGTTTCACATAATTTCCAGGTTAAGTCACCCTTGGTTTTTTTTTTATGGTGTTTCTCTGGTAGTTTGACAAATACAATATTTTATATGTTTCACACTCTCTGTTGACTGTACATGTTTTTATTGTCTAATAAAGTTTTTATGGCCTTCTCTATTTTGGCTTTGTTGGATTTCCTTTTGGTGTTTATCTTGTCAGGGTTTGAGTTCCTGCTGCTGCACAAGGGGAGTCTCGAACCAGTGCCGCTGCGGTCTCCCATTCATCTCCGGCCGCAGTGGAGCCTGCTCAGCAGAGACGTCGGTCCCAGCGTCTTGCCCATTCCAATACTGTGCAGAGACTTGCTGCTGCCTCTCCTGGATCTGCTATTATAGCCAGTGCTGGAGCAGACGTCTTTGGGACGAAGTCCTGCGTTTCCCCTTCTGAGCATGCCCAGGGTAAGATCTCTCATTGGAGATCAGGGGTCACATGTTCAGGTACTGCAGCAGCTCCTATTGGTCCGCCAGGAAGGTCCTGAAACTACATGTGTTTTTGGAACAGTTTCTCATTGGTCCTCTGGCAGGTCCTGTAGCTGTTACTATAAAAGGGTGGCATGGCTGGGCCGCCATGCGCTAGTATCAATCTTTATATGCTTTGCGCCAGTGTGGTCATGCGTGTGTGTGGTTAGGGCCCGGCTGAAATAAGCCCCTAGAATACCGACTTAATCGGTGAGGAGTTTGGTATGCTAGCTGGTCAGGGTTGGTGTCCTAGGTGCCCTAGATTACCGGCATAACCGGTGAGGAGTTTGATTGCCGTATTCAGGGCCTGGCGTTCAGACGCCATAGATTGCGGGTGACTCCCGCGAGGACATTAGCGCATGATCATGTTCTATGTTCGCTTAGCAGTCAACTGTGTACCTGGGTGCCTGACAGGACACAGAAGTTTGTCTCAGCGGCTCTGTGACGTAACAGGGTTCGCTTTCAACGCTAGACAGCGCCCTAGCGTGTTTATTTTGCGACTCAGTGGT